>CM036548.1:10881899-11498767 GCA_020745685.1 Tautogolabrus adspersus | reverse complement strand
TGGGTTTATATAGGGGTGTGTCAAGTGGAAGGTGCCATGTTTGGTAGAAGTGGAGGGGTGTTTAGGTTGTTGAGATTAAAAATGTTATTTAAAAGGCTGTTTAAGTATTTACTTAACTGAAATGTATTTTGACATGCTTTTAGCCTTATTGCAGATAGTATGTGTTGTTTGTAAAACAGGTAATACTCACCTGAGAGTAAATTGATTTCCAACCCCTTTTGGTAGGTGCCAGCTCCTATATAAGAGGAGGCTTGAGGGCCTCTTAGGTAGTTGGAGGTTGGAGTTGGAGTGGCACAGTGCTGGAGAGTGCCCAGACTGGCTTTGTTTAGAGCTCAGTCTCTTCTTTTGTTTGGCACTTTTTGCATTATGTTATTTCTTCTTGCAAGTATTATTTTTCATTTTTACATTTTCCCTCATCTTTGGGCCTAAGCCACTAAGCTATCCTTACAAAGTTGACCTCTTTTATTGGCCTATTTCTTATAATTTGGTTTGTAAACTTGGATTTCTACATTTGGGTAAAATAAAAACTGTCTTGTGCATTACTGCTAACAATTGATGGCAGTGGTGGGATCATTCAGTGAAAGACAGGATTTTTTTTTTTTTTTTTTCTCTTCAACTTTTGGCGGGAATAGTTGAACGAACAAAGGAGGGCCTACCGGCCCAGTGAATACCCAGGAAAGGCAAGCCAGCAGAGGTGTAAAGAGTACTAAAATATTCTACTTAAGTAAAAGTACTGCTACTTTAATAAAATGTTACTTAAGTACTAGTAAGTTAAGTACTATGCTGTTTATATATTCCTCAAATCAACACATGTAAGCCAAATTAATGTGTATGCCAACTGAAAGTAAAAAAAAAAAACATTTTTGATAAAGGAGGGATGCGCTACATTTTACACATAAATACAGCAGAAATCAAGTCTGGTTAAATGTCTCAGGGTCATGACTGTGTCTAAGTGAGAATCGCCAGCTGTACTGTTGTCGCAGTCGTGTTTACATGGACGGGACGGCCTTGCGTATAAAGTTATATTAGTCAAGAACTAGAGAAAAGAAGAATAACATACTCGCCGCTTATTCAGATGTTTCGTAAATGTGTTTAGATCACGCTCATTCTGTGTCAATTTATGTTCAATGTGAAGCTATGAGTTAACAGAGTGTGCTACCATTAGCCTGCTCGAACAAAGGACAGTTTTATCCGCCACTTGCTTTAAATGGTGCTTAATTACGGTGCGTTTTAATTGATAACTCCTTCGTGTGAACGCGAGTGGAGAGGGGTTTGAAGGTGTGTTTGTTTTGGTTTAATGCTGGTGCTCAAGGGGGTGACATCTACTGGATCAAAAAGTCATACATTCTTCCTTAAATTAAGATGAATGAATTTAAATGTATGCTTTTAAGTAAAATCTTTCTTAGAAATGTTGAACAGATTGAAAACCATCCTGTATTTCTTGGTGTAGATTTTTGTAACACTGTTCTCTTCACAGGTTGATAAAGAAAGTTCTGACTCACTGGATGATGGACCCTCATCAGGCCAAGATACGTCTCGCTCACTCTATCAGCGATGGCTTAATTCCAGTCAGCTCTTGTTGACAAGTACAGTACAGAATTCGAGGTGAATTCTCCGGGCAATCCTGCAATCTCACATTAGCTCACTCTGACTTGCTGCGGAAAAAATACTAGGGGTGTGGCAGGAGAAACTCTAGGTGAAGTGTCCCTTTGCGTTCACACATTCAGCTTGTCTGGCAAATATCAGGAATTTTTCAGGAGTTTTCTGCCAGTGCAAAAAAGCGCTATGTCATCTTGTTTATTGCTACATTGTTGTTTTTGTTTCAGGGTTTTATTGAGACTTTATTTTTGTGTATTGTCAGGATTTGTACGTTATGTAAAGAACTTTTTGGTGTTGGTTTTGATAAGTGCTCTGTAAACAAAGCTAATGGGTAAAAGAGAAAGTAAAACAAATAGAAACACAACGTGAAACAGTTGCACAAAGTTAAAAGGCCTGTTGGAAAAGATTGTGTCAAGATTGTTGAATATTTTCCCTTTCTATGTTTGCTTTAAAGGAGTGAGCAAGATGGTGGTGGTGGAAAATCTCCTGTATGTTCCTGACAATGTCGTGAGTTCTGTGCTCTCACTTGAAGCTGTGATACACATCTGGACAAGTATATAAGCCTCTTTTTTTTGTCTTTTCTTCTGCTGAAGGATACCCTGAGTCTTTTGGACCTTCACTTCCTGGTCATGATTCACTGTTGGCCTGATCTGGTCGTTCATGACTTTGAACTCACCACAGAGTGCAGCTTTGCCTCCATGGTGGAGTATATATCAATGTTTGAAAACATACTACAGCTGTGATTTATACAGAGGACTGGGACTCAAATAATGAAATATCTGTTTCACAGCCAATACCAAAGCAGCATGAAGATGATTACACTGACCAAACAAGACAACTGTCAGGTATTTGTACGAATCCTTTGAAAGAACTGTGATATGTGATTTTCACGAGGCTGTTCTGCACTCCACACAAAGCCTTGTGATTTTTCAGATCAACTCACTGCAAATACAAGTCCTGCCCTCGATGGCCGTACTCTCAGGATGTATCTTCAGTCTCCTGTCTCGTCCAGACAAAAATAAACATGGTAAACAATCAACACTTATTTCAGTGGTAAATGGATCTTGCATGCATATTTAAGTAACACATTTTACTCTTTCTGATTTCAGGATACCATTTATTTAGTTGATGGCATTTGTGAGAACCCAGAAAGGTAGGATATGTTTTAATTTTGATGTGCTGCTTATTAAGGATGAAAAATCAAGAAAGACACACATCCCTCAGTGGGTGCTGGCTCCAAATAAAAAAAAAGAATAGGTAAGGAAAGCAAAATAAGATCTGCACACCAAGAAGCTCCCGTTTGAAGGATTTTTTAAGTTATGTTACGTTTTGCTTTCCTTACCTGCTCAATAACTAATCAAGAATTTGATAAAAGTTTTAAAATAATAAACAGTCTTTGTTTTTCTTTTGTTTCTCAACAAATAGTCGAGGAGATCTGATTTCTTCTGTCGTTGTCAGATGCTTCACAGAGGATTTGCATGAGAAGAGGTACTTAACTTTATTTGAATGCATTTCTATTTCTTCCATTTTTTTTAAATATATTTACTTTGCAAGGTTATCATACATATCACAATAAATGGATTAAATGAAAAATACAAAATGCTTCTATTAATTTCAGTGTTTTGTCAACTGTTACAATCCCACTACCATTCAAGAGGTACTTTAGGACTTTAAGACATTTTCTTTTTCTTTTTTCTTTTTAACAGTTTAGATATTATGCCCAGTTGGAAAAGTGTGTGTTAGCAAGCATGAGTGAATACACACTTTTCCAACTGGGCATAGTATCTAAACTGTTAAAAAGAAAAAAGTAAAAGGCTTAATATTTGTATAAATATTTAAAAAGGAAATGTTTTTTTTTTTTTCATTTTTCCCTTTAAACCGGTAGAGGGAAAGACTGCCCTCAGGGCAGCAAAGCGGGACTCTGCCCTGAGGGCAGCAAAGCGGGACTCTGCCCTCAGGGCAGCAAAGCGGGACTCTGCCCTCAGGGCAGCAAAGCGGGACTCTGCCCTCAGGGCAGCAAAGCGGGACTCTGCCCTGAGGGCAGCAAAGCGGGACTCTGCCCTCAGGGCAGCAAAGTGGGACTCTGCCCTCAGGGCAGCAAAGCGGGACTCTGCCCTGAGGGCAGCAAAGCGGGACAGAGGGAAAGAGGGAAAGACTGCCCTCAGGGCAGCAAAGCGGGACTCTGCCCTCAGGGCAGCAAAGCGGGACTCTGCCCTCAGGGCAGCAAAGCGGGACTCTGCCCTGAGGGCAGCAAAGCGGGACTCTGCCCTGAGGGCAGCAAAGCGGGACAGAGGGAAAGAGGGAAAGACTGCCCTCAGGGCAGCAAAGCGGGACTCTGACCTCAGGGCAGCAAAGCGGGACTCTGCCCTCAGGGCAGCAAAGCGGGACTCTGCCCTCAGGGCAGCAGAGCGGGACTCTGCCCTCAGGGCAGCAAAGCGGGACTCTGCCCTGAGGGCAGCAAAGCGGGACTCTGCCCTGAGGGCAGCAAGGCGGGACTCTGCCCTGAGGGCAGCAAAGCGGGACTCTGCCCTCAGGGCAGCAAAGCGGGACTCTGCCCTCAGGGCAGCAAAGCGGGACTCTGCCCTCAGGGCAGCAAAGCGGGACTCTCTGGGAGTAGACTGGGAGGCAGGGGGGTTCAGGGAGAGACCGTGCGAGAAAAAATTAGCATGAGTAAAATTAATAATTATGCTTCACAGAGGATTTGCATGAGAAAAGGTACTTAACTTTATTTGAATGCATTTCTATTTCTTCCATTTTTTTTAAATATATTTACTTTGCAAGGTTATCATACATATCACAATAAATGGATTAAATGAAAAATACAAAATGCTTCTATTAATTTCAGTGTTTTGTCAACTGTTACAATCCCACTACCATTCAAGAGGTACTTTAGGACTTTAAGACATTTTCTTTTTCTTTTTTTCTTTTTAACAGTTTAGATATTATGCCCAGTTGGAAAAGTGTGTGTTAGCAAGCATGAGTAAATACACACTTTTCCAACTGGGCATAGTATCTAAACTGTTAAAAAGAAAAAAGTAAAAGGCTTAATATTTGTATAAATATTTAAAAAGGAAATGTTTTTTTTTTTTTCATTTTTCCCTTTAAACCGGTAGAGGGAAAGAGGGAAAGAGGGAAAGACTGCCCTCAGGGCAGCAAAGCGGGACTCTGCCCTGAGGGCAGCAAAGCGGGACTCTGCCCTGAGGGCAGCAAAGCGGGACTCTGCCCTCAGGGCAGCAAAGCGGGACTCTGCCCTCAGGGCAGCAAAGCGGGACTCTGCCCTCAGGGCAGCAAAGCGGGACTCTGCCCTGAGGGCAGCAAAGCGGGACTCTGCCCTGAGGGCAGCAAAGCGGGACTCTGCCCTTAGGGCAGCAAAGCGGGACTCTGCCCTGAGGGCAGCAAAGCGGGACTCTGCCCTGAGGGCAACAAAGCGGGACTCTGCCCTCAGGGCAGCAAAGCGGGACTCTGCCCTCAGGGCAGCAAAGTGGGACTCTGCCCTGAGGGCAGCAAAGCGGGACTCTGCCCTGAGGGCAGCAAAGTGGGACAGAGGGAAAGAGGGAAAGACTGCCCTCAGGGCAGCAAAGCGGGACTCTGCCCTCAGGGCAGCAAAGCGGGACTCTGCCCTGAGGGCAGCAAAGCGGGACTCTGCCCTGAGGGCAGCAAAGCGGGACTCTGCCCTGAGGGCAGCAAAGCGGGACTCTGCCCTGAGGGCAGCAAAGCGGGACAGAGGGAAAGAGGGAAAGACTGCCCTCAGGGCAGCAAAGCGGGACTCTGACCTCAGGGCAGCAAAGCGGGACTCTGCCCTCAGGGCAGCAAAGCGGGACTCTGCCCTCAGGGCAGCAGAGCGGGACTCTGCCCTCAGGGCAGCAGAGCGGGACTCTGCCCTCAGGGCAACAAAGCGGGACTCTGCCCTCAGGGCAGCAGAGCGGGACTCTGCCCTCAGGGCAACAAAGCGGGACTCTGCCCTGAGGGCAGCAAAGCGGGACTCTGCCCTGAGGGCAGCAAAGCGGGACTCTGCCCTGAGGGCAGCAAAGCGGGACTAAGCGGGACTCTGCCCTGAGGGCAGCAAAGCGGGACTCTCTGTGAGTAGACTGGGAGGCAGGGGGGTTCAGGGAGAGATCGTGCGAGAAAAAATTAGCATGAGTAAAATTAATAATTATGCTTCACAGAGGATTTGCATGAGAAAAGGTACTTAACTTTATTTGAATGCATTTCTATTTCTTCCATTGTTTTTAAATATATTTACTTTGCAAGGTTATCATACATATCACAATAAATGGATTACATGAAAAATACAAAATGCTTCTATTAATTTCAGTGTTTTGTCAACTGTTACAATCCCACTACCATTCAAGAGGTACTTTAGGACTTTAAGACATTTTATTTTTCTTTTTTCTTTTTAACAGTTTAGATATTATGCCCAGTTGGAAAAGTGTGTGTTAGCAAGCATGAGTGAATACACACTTTTCCAACTGGGCATAGTATCTAAACTGTTAAAAAGAAAAAAGTAAAAGGCTTAATATTTGTATAAATATTTAAAAAGCAAATGTTGTTGTTTTTTTCATTTTTCCCTTTAAACCGGTAGAGGGAAAGAGGGAAAGCGGGACTCTGCCCTCAGGGCAGCAAAGCGGGACTCTGCCCTGAGGGCAGCAAAGCGGGACTCTGCCCTGAGGGCAGCAAAGCGGGACTCTGCCCTTAGGGCAGCAAAGCGGGACTCTGGCCTGAGGGCAGCAAAGCGGGACTCTGCCCTGAGGGCAACAAAGCGGGACTCTGCCCTCAGGGCAGCAAAGCGGGACTCTGCCCTGAGGGCAGCAGAGCGGGACTCTGCCCTGAGGGCAGCAAAGCGGGACAGAGGGAAAGAGGGAAAGACTGCCCTCAGGGCAGCAAAGCGGGACTCTGACCTCAGGGCAGCAAAGCGGGACTCTGCCCTCAGGGCAGCAAAGCGGGACTCTGCCCTGAGGGCAGCAAAGCGGGACTCTGCCCTCAGGGCAGCAAAGCAGGACTCTGCACTGAGGGCAGCAAAGCGGGACTCTCTGGGAGTAGACTGGGAGGCAGGGGGGTTCAGGGAGAGATCGTGCGAGAAAAAATTAGCATGAGTAAAATTAATAATTATGCTTCACAGAGGATTTGCATGAGAAGAGGTACTTAACTTTATTTGAATGCATTTCTATTTCTTCCATTTTTTTTAAATATATTTACTTTGCAAGGTTATCATACATATCACAATAAATGGATTAAATGAAAAATACAAAATGCTTCTATTAATTTCAGTGTTTTGTCAACTGTTACAATCCCACTACCATTCAAGAGGTTCTTTAGGACTTTAAGACATTTTCTTTTTCTTTTTTCTTTTTAACAGTTTAGATATTATGCCCAGTTGGAAAAGTGTGTGTTAGTAAGCATGAGTGAATACACACTTTTCCAACTGGGCATAGTATCTAAACTGTTAAAAAGAAAAAAGTAAAAGGCTTAATATTTGTATAAATATTTAAAAAGCAAATGTTTTTTTTTTTCATTTTTCCCTTTAAACCGGTAGAGGGAAAGAGGGAAAGAGGGAAAGACTGCCCTCAGGGCAGCAAAGCGGGACTCTGCCCTGAGGGCAGCAAAGCGGGACTCTGCCCTCAGGGCAGCAAGGCGGGACTCTGCCCTGAGGGCAGCAAAGCGAGACTCTGCCCTCAGGGCAGCAAAGCGGGACTCTGCCCTCAGGGCAGCAAAGCGGGACTCTGCCCTCAGGGCAGCAAAGCGGGACTCTGCCCTGAGGGCAGCAAAGCGGGACTCTGCCCTGACAGAGCGGGACTCTGCCCTGAGGGCAGCAAAGCGAGACTCTGCCCTCAGGGCAGCAAAGCGGGACTCTGCCCTGAGGGCAGCAAAGCGGGACTCTGCCCTCAGGGCAGCAAAACGGGACTCTGCCCTGAGGGCAGCAAAGCGGGACTCTGCCCTCAGGGCAGCAAAGCGGGACTCTGCCCTGAGGGCAGCAAAGCGGGACTCTGCCCTGAGGGCAGCAAAGCGGGACTCTGCCCTGAGGGCGACAGAGCGGGACTCTGCCCTGAGGGCAGCAAAGCGGGACAATGCGGGACTCTGTCCCCTGGGATTCTGCCCTCAGGGCAGCAAAGCGGGACTCTGCCCTGAGGGCAGCAAAGCGGGACTCTGCCCTGAGGGCAGCAAAGCGGGACTCTGCCCTGAGGGCAGCAAAGTGGGACTCTGCCCTGAGGGCAGCAAAGTGGGAGAAAAAATGAGCATGAGTAAAATTAATAATTATATACACAATTTATTACAACAACAAATAAACAGAAAAAAACAGTGTGTGTGTTCAGAAAAGAAAATGATAAATAGAGCAACAATTATTAACTTTATATGAAGCTCTGACAGGAAGTGGATCCTCTGCTGTGATGTTCTGATGGAAACTCCTTTCGGTCTGTAAGAGGATAGAAATGGATAAGTCAGTGTAACAGAAAAGTACACAAAGAACAGCTTGTTTTCATCTCAATACATTGCAGTGTTTTGTTCACCTCTGGGTTACTATATACTGACACTGTCATGCAGCATATACTACAAGTTCCCCTGAGCTTCCTGCGTCCTACTTGACTCAATGTGAGGAGCAACAAAATATTGAACACCTGTACCGGCTCTGAACTGCTTATTTCATCTTTCCATAGATGATAGGCTAACTGATGGAGATGTAAACTATCATTATTGTGACATAAATGACTCACAGAACATGAATTCATTGGCTGCACTTCCACCAACCTAACATTCTGTAACATAATATTATCAAGTAGACAATGATCCAGCATGTCTCAGTTGGAGCTGGGGTGGCGTTTGAAGATATCACCATGAAGCAATACAACTGAGCACATCCAGTCCCTGTCTCCTGCAGCAGGACAACATCCTGACCCTCTTGACTGGTGTCTCTCACTGCAGTAGACCACAGGAATCTGGTCTGCTGTCAGACGACAGCAGCCATCCCACCATGGTTCCTTGTGACTTTCTGCAAACACAATCACCACAGATAGATGAGTGGTCAGTTCTCTGAAGGCATCAAAGAGTCACAGCTGTGGTTAATGTATCACCTACAGTAAGCACAGACTGCTATCAGTCCTCTGTAGACCTCTTGTCTTCCTCTGACCATACTGCTCATATCTCAGATATCATGTCTGCACTCTAACACTGTCCCTCTTCTGCACTGTAGGCTATGTGAACTATGATGCAGGATGTGAACTCACCTGTTGACACTATTTGTACCTGACATGCAGCTTTCTTAACAGTAAGCATGCTGTCGCCATTGGCTGATACTAAAGGGCGAAAAGTCTCCGTGGATGTAGGCTGTTAGAAGTGCATGTAGAAGCTGATGTACTGTAGGCCTACATGTCGAAGTGGATGGTTTCGTACGTTGGTCAATGAATGTGCATTGCTATCAGATAAAGGCCTACATTTACATATAAGCATTCACTTATCCGTGCACATAACAGGCTACAAACACAACGACATAAACATCTACAAAGATTAAGAGCCTATCCGCCCGCCATTAATGTGGCCTAAAAGAATAAATGTTATCATTATGATTTGTGTATTTCTAAACGAGAGACTGTACTGCAGTTATACCCGGTACATAAATCAACATATTTAAGTATACAGTAGCATACACATAACTTAAGTCCAAACTCACACTCCATCACACAACAGTCCTTTGTGGGTTTCTTGCACTGTGGTTCAGTTAAACTACAACTGCAGGGATTAAAAAGAAGCACATGATGATTCAGCCCCGTGATTTCTTACTGAGTTGAGTCCAATCATTTCCTCTCCTTTTTCTTGTCTTTTTTCTTTTTTTTTCCCCCTGACACCGTAGCCCACTTCTTTCTTCCCTTCTCTTCCTCTGTTTTTCTTCTCTCTGTCTCCAGTCTGTCATGGCATCCCCGCGGCTGGAGACTTTCTGCTGCCCGAACAGAGACGCAGCGTCCGAGTTTGTGGTCACTTTTCAGCCCACCTTGTTCGGGGCTTTGAGTCTGGGCAGCGCGAGCCTCAGCTTAATGTTCGCTATTTTACAAATTTTGCCAAAACGCAAAGGATATAGAAGACTGGGGCAATATCCTCTGCCCAGGCCTGCTTCTTCATCCCGGATCCTCCTCATCGTCAGCGTATGTGACATACTGGGATGTGCAGGTAAGGAGAAAACTACTGCTAAAAGCTTGATTTTTATTTTAGCAGCACATGGAGACAACGTGGTGTTGCTCTCTGTTTGTACGGACGAATTACGCAGGAAAATGTGTTGTTCTTAACCCTTTATTGCCTTTTGGCCTGCTTGATCAGAACTGAGAGAAACTATCTCACTAAATTCCTAAGTGACTGCGCAATTTAAAAAGAAGCATTCAATGTCTTTCGAAGTGGATTACAAAACACACGATGGATCGTGATCTCTCATGTGAGTAATAGCATGACTCATAACTGCAAACCTTTTATTTTATCGTCTGTCTGGATTTGAATGCAGCCCAGTTCTTTAATATTTGCACTACATTATACATCTGAACTCTTTTTATCACTTACCTGTACTTGGGGATATGGAGTTTTTTTGGATCCCTGCATACTGACAGCTTGAACTTGACAGTTAAAAAACACAACAGTTTTTACTTTCAATTTGCATTACATAACTATTTTGGGAGCACTCCTAATATTTCCATTAAGTAGTGAGGTTGAAGAGTTTTGGGGGGTGGGGGGTTTTGGGGGGGACCGTCCTTGCTGGGGGCAATACTGCAACTTTAAGGAGTCCGTGACTAAATCTAATGATTTACCACACTCAATAATTCCGAATGTAATCATTAATTTCAACTTTCACGTTGCCCGCTTGTTTTTTTGCGGCTTCAATCCATTTTTTATTTGCTCCTCTTCATCAGCAGGTAGGCCTACTGTCTTATTTGCTCATTAAAGGCCATGTGTTTTTTGTACTCCTGCAGGCATCATTGTGCGTTCATCTGTCTGGCTGGGCCTGCCAAACATCATTAAAGAAATCTCCGTAACAAACAACACTGATGTCTGGCCAGAGGTCTTCTGTGTCGGCAGTGCGGTAAGTATGATGCTCTCCGACAAAGCTTCACCTTTGTCCACAATAAGCCTTTATGTGTGTGAACCCACAACTGTAAAGTCTAAGTATGGATTTATGTTTGACTGATGGCCTGAAAATGTAACCATACAGGAAAACAAACAAACCGTTTTGTTTCAAGTAAATCATTCATGATCCCTGAAAATCCTGATTCCTTGGTTAAAAGTGATGATTTGTTTTAATGCATGACGAACACGCACAACACACGCAACAAATAACTTCAAAACAAGGCAGCTCGTTATACAACAACACTTATTGTTCTTACGACCCTTTTCTGAAAAAAAATCATCCATTTTTTGTGTTACAGCTGTGGATCCAGTTGTTTTTCAGCGCTTCATTTTGGTGGACCTTTTGTTACGCTGTTGATGTCTTCCTAGTGGTAAAAACATCTGCAGGAATCAGGTGCTTTGAACGCCCCCTTCTTATTTACAACAACAAATGTATACCTTAATATCCTTATGTTCACAAAGCTTTAAACTGAGTTGTGAATATGCAATATACAATAACAGACTGTTAATTTACTGTGGATTTAATGCTTCCTCACTTAATACTCCATTTGAACACAGCCTTGAATTGGTTTGAATTTGGTTGTTAACTTTTGCTGCACCATGTGGTCTGAGATTTCTTTTTAATCTGATATTTAAGTCCAACTGTTTTTGCTTCAAAAGGCTCACAATATGTTTCCCTCCCCAGGCTGTGTAGTGCATTTGTTTTCTGCACACACAAAAGACACAGAGCTGCAGCATGTGTTGTGAGCTCGGTCTCATGACTTGTTTCTTTTCCCTATCAGCACCATTATCCTCTACCACATGATTACGTGGGGTCTGGCTGTGCTGCTGTGTGTTGAAGGAGTGGCCATGCTCTACTACCCGTCCATCTCTGAGTAAGACTTTCTAACGTCCCTTTAGATACACCTATACGCATCTTTTACCATTTGCTGGTCTTGTCAGGAAATTGACAAGATGACAGAACTGTGTTTAATACTGTGAGGTTATGTTTCCCAATGCTAAATTATTTGTTGTTGTGTTTTTTGTGCAGTTGTGAACAAGGCCTCGAGCACGCCATCCCTCATTACGTCACCACATATGCCCCGATGTTGCTCGTCCTCGTAGCCAATCCTATCTTCTTTAGCCGGACCATATCTGCAGGTCAGCCCCTCCCCCCCCCCCCCCCCCCCCCCCCCCCCCCCCCCCCCCCCGTGAAATTATCTCTGACAGATACATGTGAGCTATAACAACCTCTTCTATCATCCTTTAACTCTAGTTACATCTTTACTAAAAGGACGACAAGGAATTTACACAGAAAATGAGAGACGGCTGGCCAATGAGATCACGATACGCTTCTTTAAAATAATGCTGGTGTTCTTCATTTGGTAAGTTTCCATTCTCAAAGAGACATTTGAAGAAACATTTCATAATTTGGAAGCACCTTCATTGAATTTATTTTCAGGAGTTACATGAGAAAATTCATATCGCTGCCATTACTGTACATAAAAATTAATTTGCAACCAGCAGCTAGTTAGCTTAGCTAAAGACTGGAAACTTAAAAAAACAAATTAAATTAAGGATAAGATCTTATTTATGTCTCCTAGACAAACATGAGCACCAGTAACGACCAAAAGCAGATTTTTAAAGAGACATAAACATGGTTCTGTCTCTCAGTGAGCCCTGTGTGAGTCCTGACTGAGATGTCGTATATTTCTTAAAGTCGTCTTATTCCAAGATCTATGCTCGCTCAATAAAACAGTGAGCTCTGAAATTTGTCATAAAATGAAGATTCAGTCTACAATCCAAGTTCTTTGAATAGTCTTAAGGTTGTCTCATTCCTAGATCTCAGCTAAGAAAAAGATGAGATAAGTGTGAGAGGAGTCCAAGTTCTTTAAATTTGTCTAACAAATGTCTCTTTTTTTTTAAAAGCTCAGCTCTATGAATAAGACAAGTGTGAGTCTTAAATTAATCTCAATATGATCCAAACAGTAGAAAACCCCTAGGTCTATGTCTTATCAGATAAATCGTATCACTACTTTGACATAATAAGACTAAGAGGATTAATTTATGGGATGCACAAGATAGATATATTATTTACATTGACTCTGTGCAAGTCACACAACTGTATATTTATATCACACACAATTCATATTATGCAAAAAGCCTCCCCATAGAGTGTAAACTTTCGTCAATTAGGCCCCTTAATCAACAGAAAGGTTTGGTTGCTTGGTGTACTTTTTAGTGGTGTACTAATGGAGGCCGCCCACGGCCTCCATACATGGGGCGCGCGCACCAACCACTGCGCCATCAGCACCCCCTGGTTTACTTTTTAAGCAGAAAAGATAAAGCATGTATTTATTTAAACCTACCAGTGTATTAATGTTGCTTCTTTTGTTGTTGTTTACAGTTGTAAATTAAAAACCTAGTTCTGGACGATCACAAAATCAGTTGACTATACTGCCTTGATTGTAGAAAACTCTGAAACTTTTAGTGGCGCTCCATTTTTCATCTATTTTTTAAATACCTTCCAGCATTGATTGAAGTTGTGGAGCCTGTAGGTTAATGGTTAACAGAGCGATACAGATAAGACGATTTATAAACAAAAATAAGATCTCCAATAAGGATCGTTTATTTTATACATTGGTCTAATGAAATTCTCTTGAGACAAAAATGAGACATAATGACACAAAGATGAGATCTCTCACTTACTGCTTTAATGGTTTCCTCAATTCAGTGTCATTTGTCTCTTTTTGTCCGTTTAATCAAACACAAATAACACAATATGACAAAAGGGTGATCCTTTTTTTCGTTTTATTTCGTCTCATAAGTCAAGAATGAGCTATAGATTTTTAGCTATGGGAGGGGAAAGGGCTAGTTTGGCTCTGACTGAAGTCCTGCCACCAGCAAAACTCTACAGCACACTGATTATTTGTCATTATTATTTGTGTAAACACCATGGTGTTAAACATTATTTTTGGGTTCTATGGGTTTGTTTTAATCCAGACTTGTCTCTTGGGCTGGATTAGTGCAGTGACAACAAGACTCAGTGAAAGTTGGTGCAACACGCCAAGAAATAATGCGGCTCATAGCCTCCCATAAAACCACATGATTATTTTCACTGATTGTGCTGCTTCTTTAAAAGACATGCATTCCCGCCCATTCTTTGTTGTGTTTGTTATAAAACTGTTTATTGTAATGCAGTCCCATGTGCTGTTAAATCTGTGTGGGTTCTCAGTCATCCAGGTCATGGCCTTATTACAAATTTACCATGTGCTGTGAAGTTTTAGAAATCTGCAAAATAACTTGAAAAATGTTAAGATAAGAAAAAAATCAACCCTTACCATAGTGGTAAAAGTATTATAGTAACATAATTGTGCACTGCCTGGGAATCGAACCCAGGTCGCAAGAATGGGAATCTTGCATGATACCACTACACTAGCAGTGCTGGACATAAGATTTTTTCTATAGGTTGTTTCCAAACATGTATTTCACAAAATTAAGACTGCCATCAGATTTTGATATTGTATGAAATTCAATGAAAATAATATATGCATTCTGTACCTTTAAAATAGAAAGAAAACACAAGTTTGAGTTCTTGATGGTCAGCAGTTTGGTTGTGGAAGGATTCATTGTGACGTATAGTGTCGTGTAATTTGACATCATTGGGCACAAACGTATGAAAAGCATTTGTCCCATAAAATGACTATTTTCCACGATGTTAAGACAACAAAGATGTTTGGAGGTTTCACATTTTCCACAGTCACTGGTGCTGTGATGTAATTTTTGCAGTAATGTGACTCTCACAAGGCAAACTCATGAAAACTTTTATGCGCTGATTCTCGATAGAGGTCAATGAATGAACGATTGTTTTCCACAGCTAGATCAACTTCATGAGACATGGATTTCATGTAATTCACGTCTTGTTTTCTTTTTTTCTCTGTGTGGTGAAAATATGTTCCCTTTTAAAGCCTCATTGTTTTCCTGACTTTTTAGCTGGGTTCCAAACATCATCAATGAGTGCCTCCTCTTTTACCTGGAGGTGCAAGCAGACATCAACGACAATAGGTTCAGGAATATCAGAAACGCAGCCCTCATTACATGGTTCATCATGGTGAGTTAAAAACAATGGAAACATCATTTATAACTAGTTTTATTCAAGTCCAAAATCTTGAACTCCTTTGTATTTTCAGGGGATCCTGAACCCCATGCAAGCTTTCCTTAACACCCTGGCTTTCCACGGCTGGACGGGCTTTGATGTGGACCTCAGCCTGCAGAGGAGGAGGGAGCTCGCCTGGGACTCGGTTTCTACTTCGGCTCCTAACACAGTGGGCCATAACCCAATGGTGGGAACCACTCTGCTCTACCAGAGTCACATCCAGGAAGCCAAGAAAAGCCTGATGGGTAACGGACAGCACAACTCTGACGCCATCAGTGTCCTCTCAGAAGGTAATCCGGCTTTCAGTGGCAGTAACAGCTCGCCTGTTTATCAGGGCTGGTGAAGCTCTAAAGCTGAAACTAAACTTATCACACTGGAGTGCATCTTGAAACAATTATAGCATAACATATGCTGGGGAAAATGCTCGAACTGTCCAAAGACATGTTGTTTTTTTAGCTGAGATGTTTTTTTTGTTGTTGTTTTTTTTTTTTTTTACTTATTTTTGTTTTAAAAACACAAGTGCCAAAGCTCTGAAGACATTGACCCGCACTAAGTTAAAGCTCGCTGTGATTAGTCTCATTAAAAAAGAACAATACTTTTTCTAACTGGTGCTGGATGCAATAATGATGCATATCATGTTCAATAACATCTTGCAGAATTATCTGATGTGTTGAATACCACATAAGTGTGAAATTGCACCACACAAAAATGTTTATTTTGTTAATAACAGATTCAGGTCCAAACCCACAGTGGCAGGGCGGGATTTTTTTTTATTGGTTGAGGCTTCAGCTTGGGTACCAATAAACCACTTCCATTTTTGTGTTTCATTTTTGATACATTAACTCTAACGATGAACAAGGTCAAATAGTTGAGTCTATTCGGTTCACCAACCACGCTTTAACTTGTGCAGTGTAATACCAAAGTCATGAAATAATTATACAGTGTAGTATTTCTCACTTTTAAAAAAAATCTTTTAGCTTTATTAGAATACATGGTTAAACTTTTTTGGACTTTTTTATTGTGCTGTATTAAACTCAGCGTTCCTGATATATTGCTAGTATAGATGTAGGGGGACATTTTGGGAACATGTTTCAGTATTTCTGTCAAATGTACGATCGATTGCAGGAATCTTGTAGTAGACATTTTAAGTGTACCTCGTAGAAATGTCTTCTTAGTGCAGATTGAACACTGATGTACATCAACCACCTACAAATGTCAGTTTTTATACTCTTTCGTAACACTGAGTAATTGATGACTTGTGTTTTTTTTTCACAGCATGCATTTTGACATGTCAAGCAAGGCAAAGTAAAGACATAAATATTCATCTTTATGGCGGCTGAATTCCATTCAGCTCATAGTGGTCACACTGTCCTTACCTGTGCTTTCCTTCGAAGAAAACTCAAAACTGCTGCATTGAAAACTCATTTTTGTCACCATTAAATGTATTTTGGGATGGTTTTGTAAAACATTTGATATCTTTTTTTTATAAATTTATATGTGCACTATGAAGATCATGTACAAAGGCTATAATTCCGTTTTTTTTTCTGTAACCATTCAGTGTATCTAAAATGACAAGGTTTAAAAAAATAAAGTAAATCTTGCAAAGGATTTATGTTTTTTCATTTATTGTATAGCCTTGACACTACTTTTGGATCGAATGCAGATGTCCATTAAAAAAAGATACGGCTCGCTTTTAATATTTTGACTGCATTTGCAAATGTGTACTTAAATTCCCAAAATACATTTTATCATTGCACATGTATAAGATATATATATCTACAGTTTGAACATCGCAATGGTGTCAAGTAATCCTCCCTTATTTTGTCTTGCTAGGTTCAGAGTCTAGTACAGTTGAAATCCACATTTCCGGCGAGCTGCGAGACTATGAGGATGTAGACGCAGACGGAGAATCCTTGGAGAACTCTGTGAAGCACTAGCTGAGGGGGATCAACAGCATGCCTCCCTCTACTTTTCCAGCGGGACATTGTCCTTTTAGTTCCTTTTGTGTCAGATCGTCTCCTCTTAGCCTCTGCTTCCCTGTTGAGATATCCTCTGACATTAATTGGTCATGAGATTTCAGTAGCTGCTAAGACAGAATCAGTGTAATTCTTGATTCAAAGCATTTTATTCCTTCTTAAGCTTTTTTAAAATCCATCTCATCTGGCGTACAGTGTTAGATTCAACACCCATCGTCTGTACAGCAGCTTTTTTCAATCAGTCGACAGAACAAATGGAACATTTTCTTATGAATAACTCACAGGCTGACCTTTTAAAGTGCCTGAAGTGTTTGAAGACCCCCACCTGGCAGATTCACTGTTATAATTATGCACTAGTGCCTTGTGATCATTAAGCTCAGAATGCACAACAGAAACTAATAAGCTCATCAGTGTTTCTTTTTTTTTAAGTTTCTGTATCTCCATCAGCGCATGTTGTATTTTGCACATTTATTTTATACTATATTAAACGTCCAAAATGTTTCTTAAAGTTTTGTTGTTGACATTTTCTTATTGTTTTCTGAGTGGCTGCAGACGACTGCACGTTGACCTTTAACCCCCAATTTCAAACAAAATGACTCCTGAGAGAAGAAAAACACAGACTGCATGGTTTCTGATATCAAAATAGAGTGATTTATTTGAGACACTGAATGACTCCAACGTTTTGTCTTGGAAACAAGTGACCAAACCCTGGATCAGGGTGAGCGAGAGATAGTAGCTGTCACAGCACTTCTTCCATACTGGGCCCCTCAGCATGCCAAAAATGGCCACCAAACCCCCCCACAGCCCTATTCTCAGTCTGACACAGACAATAATGGCTCTCGAATGAAGAAGTCAGAAAAAACAATGAATCACCCATCAGCATCCAAATGTGACATTAAAAAAAGAAGGGGAGAAAAAGACAAAAATAAAACATTGGCCCTTCACTTTCAGCAAAATCTGAACATGTACTAAATCCACTGTTTCAAAAAAGTGCACTTCACATTCCTTCAGCAGAAGTCGACTGAAAAGGAAAGGGGACCAAAAAAAAGGCAAATCAAAGCTGTGGAGAGTTCATTTAAAATCTTCTCCACGAGATCCCAGTAAGCAGAGGAAGGCAAAACATTTTTTGTTAAAGCTCAGCCCATAACACGACACAGGCTTTTTAATTTGTGACCAGATCTGATCAGCTGGCACCACACGAGGGGGCTTAAGACCAAACCTCGCCCTTTCTTTCTTTCTTTTTTTCTTTGTAAGATCTGGACTTTAGTTTGCTCCAAATATTCAGGACACTGTTCAGAGGAAAATCCAAAGATGTTAAAGCTGGAACTGTTTCACTGCTCTGTTAAGTTCAAGCAGAACGACCGATGATTCTCCCTCCCATATTATTTAACCTGCTAAGTTCTGAATGCTCATAATGATGAGGTGCACGTTTCTTCCATTTTTCAGGGATCAATTGTAAAAAAAGCAAAGTTACCCAACACATCAACCATCAATGCATTTTGTGACTCACAGAAAAAAACAACAGAAAGCTTTGCATGATTGGCCAAGTTGAAATGACTGAATTAAAAGAAGCCGATGAGACATGCACTTGGTTTAAAAAGCGTTCTTGTCCGGGTTATCAGTAAAGATGTGACAGCTCCAGTCATAAATGAGCCCCTACAGGATTGCCATAAAGTGTACTGTATATAAACATATACACAGTATATACGTCTGTGTATTAATCTAATTTACATATCTTTACATTCTTAAAATTTACATCCAAAAAAAGGGAGAAAATTCTCTTTGTAAACCGCACTTCTCACATCGTGCCCGTCAAATGACGATCTGTAATCTCAGGTGAACTAAGCGGTTTAGTTAGGGAGGTCAGTGTCTTGGCAGGTTTTCCTTGAGTTGACCTGATGTTAAACGGGGAAGAATAACGTCTCAGCGGCACATTCAACTTTCACTTTCAAAAGTCCATCTGTGGAAAATAGACCCCAAAAAAACCCCCAAGAAGTTCTCTTGAATCCACTGAGAAGAAGCCAAGCACCCAGTTAGCAGACAACACTAGTGCTTCAGTGTTGATGTTACCTTTTATCACTTCCTCCAAGTTAGTTTATTTTAACATGAAATAACATTTTCTCAGAGGAATTTAAAAACCACAGCCTTTCTTTGAAATGTTCTTGCCTTTCACAGCTAAACACCTGTCTCATTAGCACTTCTCTCTCTATTTATATATAAAACTCATCTTTGCGTTTTCCACCCTTACAACCCGATAAGAGCTGTACCGGGGCCCGGAGTGATCACAGCACGTCATCGTTAGAAACCTTCTAAAACATGGATGCACCCAGGGAGTTGGATTCAGTCCAGTCTTGGGGATCTCTCAACTGATTTGAGGTGTTTCATAAAACACACATCGACAGACTGTAGAGGTGCACTGAAGTCGGATGTTGTCGGCACCTCAGAAGCTGCTGCAGTGTCACTCCGGTGAGAGTTTTTGTTTCACTCCACTTTACGGCTCGTTTTGAGCAGCGACAGTTTGTTTGCTGATGGCAGAAGAAGGCAATTTGCTGCACATTCCAGGATACATCATCAAAGTCTCAAGGCAGCTATTTTCGGAGGTCAATAACACATACCTGGAAGGGGGATTAGGTAACATTAGTAATACATCTCAAGAAACATGTAGTGTGCAGTACATGTAACATGTTAGCTAATGTTATTCACCATAACAACAAAAGTAAATAAATACAATATAAAAACTTCTTCATGAAAATGTTTTTGGCTTACCGAGCCGTCTGATGCGCTGGCACCAACTTTGTCTCCAGTGCTGTTCCAGCAAACCTCAAAAATACCACCAGTGCCCCTGTAGCTGTGCACCAAGGCTCCAGTCTGAAACAACAGTGCAGCTTATCAATGACCAACTCGCTCACCTTTTGGTTTTTACAATGAATCTTCTCTGCCGTCTGTTTGGAGCGGTTTAAATACAAAGCTTACCGTGGTGTTCCAAATGTGGACACACTTGTCGAAGGAGCCGCTGGCCAGGTGCTTGCCGTCGGGGCTGAAGGCCACGCTGTACACGGGTTCCTGGTGCTTAGTAAGCGTGTGAATGCAGACCCCCCGCTCCACATCCCAAAGCCGAACAGTCGAGTCGAAAGAGGCGCTGTGTGGAAAAAAACAATGAACCAAATCAGATAAGAGAACAGCAACAATTCTTTAAGATTCTCTTGTGCATGGATAACAAATAAAGGAGGGGGGGTTAGATAGCTGAGCTTATGAAGGCCAAATATTTATGATGCAGTGAATTAATAAAGAAAGGACTGAAACAGAAACAAATCAGCCAATAACACGTTATCGTCATTCAGGCAACACAGCATCTTGTCCTAAGTGATTTCACACTACTAATATTGAAAAAACGTTATCTTAAACATCTTTGAGGAAGCGTTAAAAACTGCTTTCTTTAGCAGTTTCATGACGTGCACCGAGATCACAGCTGACGCACTACACAGTGTATGGTAGTGCACCGCTCACAGGACACAAACATCACCAGACCTGCCCGCTGGCTCGCTCTGAATTTCGGGAGATTATTTCATACACTGGATAACACTGACTTCACCTGTTATTTTTTCCTAGGGGCAAATATATATGTTAGATAGTCACCTGCTGTTGGTGCCCTTGGCAACACATTACAGCGCACTCAGAGGGGACGTACGGATGGAGCAAAAACTGAATTAAGTGAACTAGTGTTCAACGTGGCTTTTACATACGATTATAAAAGTCCCTCTGAACAATGGCGATAAGGGCAGTTTTATCTCCAATGTGAATTACAGGCAGGTACGCTGTCTCTGGTATGGCCTGTCATTTTCTAAGGCATGTAAACTTTACACATGCATGAACATACACGTCAGAGTTTAAGGCTGATGCCCCCTGACAGTAACTAGTGCTGGGATTATGTCTGGACAAGTTTCCCCTCCCCTAACACACAACGGGCCAGATCCGCAAATATGGATTGCACCTGCTAATAGCACCATGAATCGTGCAGGAAAAGTACCCGCAATCTGCCCCATGTCAGCACCGTATCCATAAAAGAATATGCACTCATAATATGTCAGCGCTAACACCCCCACACAGTTGTTCTGCTCCGCACAGTTTGCTCTTCTTTTGAGTCTGAACGTGGAGAAAAGCTCTCTGCACCTTTGCATGTGCACAGAGCTGAGCTCTCATGCTGATAAAAGATGCAGTTTTGTCCACATAAAGATGATTAGCCAGGAGGGGAAGGGGGAAACTTTCTCAGGGTTTATTTTGAGGCCAAAAGTTTAAGAACTTTCACTGTTTAGAGCAAAGCTTCCTCTCTGAATGGAGCAAGCAAAGGACAAAAAAATGATTCGCATCCTCGTGAGTAAACCAAACCTCAACACAGCTGTGGATGGAGTGTCAAGTGGCTGACAGCCCTGGACTGATGAATCCCTGGTTGTATTAATAATAGTAATGTCACAGTATAATTTACAGACTTCAACAGATCTTTTATTTTAAAGTTATACAGAGGCCGTATTGTTTTCCTCATCACTGGAAAGTTTGTGTGTGACACCTCTTATAAATACTGCGCCAGTAACCACCAGCTGAGTGCAATGTGCCGCTCTTTTGCATTTTTTTTGAGTGAGCGGGGAGAGAGAGAGAAAGAGGGAGAGGGAGAGAGAGAGAGAGAGAGAGAGAGAGAGAGAGAGAGAGAAAGAAAGAGAAACAAGGATACATTTTGTCAATTCAATCCACGGCTTTCAATGACGTTACATAGCACCACTGTAACTGCCTGTGCCAATTAGCTCTGGTCTATGTAGATGAGATGGTATTCGCAAAGAGGCTAATTTGGAACCAAAATGTGTAATTGTCTGCTTGGCTCTCTATCTTTTTCTCTCATTTGCAGAGGTTAAGGCCCCTCAAAAGCAGCACAACCCTTCGTGCTTTTGGTATATGTGAGGTGGATCAGATGTGGATCTTGCCCAAAGTTGACATGTGCACAGAATTAAATGTTGTTACGTGTGAGAGGTTTCCCACCTGGCAAGCATGATGTTGGAGTTGGGGTTGTTTGTGCCCGGGCCTGTGGGACTCCATTTAATAGTGTAGATTTCTTTACTATGAGCCTGGAGATCGTGGACACAGGACTCCTGCTTCATACTCCAAATCTGCGTGTGAACAGGAAACAGTAAAACATGGATTAATACTTCTCACCCCCATGGTGTGTTGTCTAAGCTCTAAGTATGAGGAGCAGTGTTACCTTTAAAGTCATGTCATCCGAGCAGGAGGCCAGAAGCATACCTGATGGATCCCACTTAATGGCGTTAACTTCATTCTGTAAAACGCAAAACTCGTTAGCCTGACAGGCTAGGGATCAAGCCTTGGTTGCGATGAGAGGCGTGGCACAGAAAAGTCTGTTTACCGTGTGTCCCTGGAAGGTCTTCAGGGGCCGATCACTGCCGAGCCGACATACGTGGATGCACATGTCTGTGCTGCAGGAGGCGAAGGTTGTGTTGTTCTGCCAGTCCACATCCAGGGCTGGAGCTGTGGATATATTAAATGTACAGGTCCACATTCATTAAGCCCACGAAACAACCACAATTTAGCAGAACATGTTAAGCACACTATTAAATATCTCTTTTTTTGTTCTACAGTAGATACAGTAGACCTGATTTACCTGAGTGAAAGGGGAACTGCTGCTTGGCCTCTCCTGTGTGTGCATCCCAAATGATTGTCGTCTGGAAAATAACATTAGGCATTACAAACCATGAATTATACACTTCTGAGAGCAACAATTAGAGTGATATAAAACCGTTAATGCTACTTCAGAATCATTCTGAAGAACAGCGGGGGCTTGAAATAAACCTCCAGCATCCTGCCAAATAACCACAAAAAAGGGATGAAGCTAGAGTAGTAGTCCTGAATAAATGTCTCTGTAAGCTGAATTAGTGTTTTCTTCTTTTTCAAATGGTGCTTGGCTGTTGATACAGTCACGTGTACAAAGAATCCTTCACAATAAAACATTATCAGCATTCACTGTAGCAGAAAAACATTTTGGGTGTAAAAAACCTGATGTACTGTATTTATCATATAATTTAAGGTTCCTCTGTCGTCTGTCTTGAGTTTATGCTTTATATATTTCTTTGTAACTTTAGTTTCTCGTTACTACATGATGGTGTTTAAAAAGGATGGATTACCAGCCCGAGCAGAGGAATAAAAGAGAAACAAAACCTGAGGACATGGTTATTTAAAGACAGAAATCCATTGTTAGACTCCTTAATGACATACCTTATCTACACCGGCGCTGAGAATTGAGTTCCCCTTCTTGTTCCACTTGAGTGCAAATATGGGCCCTTTGTGCTGCCCCAAGGTGCTCGCCAGATTTCCTAATGAATAAAGCCATATCCAGTTCTGTTAGAAAAATGTCAAGGGAACAGATTAAACTGATTTCTACAAAGCTGATCTGATCTGACTGATGACAGAGAACTGTTGTTATTGTGAAGTTCAATCAAACATGCGCGGTGGTTTTGAACATTAATGCAAAATGTGAAAATCAATTTAGAATGATTAAAAAAAACCAGATGAACTAACATCAGCATGTTTTGCAGAAAGAAACAGAATGAAAGAAAAGTGTCAAAGATGTTGCATCAGTACCATACACCTAATGATCAAGGAAACGACTACAGTGCTATAACGATGAAGGACATACCGTCCTTTGTCCATATCCTGGCAAATCCGTCATATGAGCCTGTTGCTAGGAGAGTCCCGTCGCTCTGTTGGGTTTGAAATGACAGATCTGTTACTTATCCATCATAAGCTGCAGGTCTGTTTGGTAAAAGCAGTAGAAGAAAGACTGAACCTACGTTCCAGTCTAGTGAAGTGACGTCCTTGTTGCTGGGGACATCCTGACCACCTTCTCGGATACAGTGGCGCAGCACCAGCTGGGTGGAGTTGGAGTTATTATTCTCGTTCAGGTTCCAGATCCTGGCGGTGGAGTCCCCCGAGCTGAACATAACACCAACACAACAGGATGGGGTGGGGTGGGGGAGGGGAGGGGGGGACAAAAGATTTTTGGATTGCAACGCGTCAATGAGGAATTTTATGAGGCTATCTATCTTACAAAACAAAAGCTCAAGCATGCATGCAGTGTAGTGTGACTCGTCCAGCTTGAATAAAGATCACTTTCAGCACAGAAAGACTCTCACCCTGAGGCAAGCAGATCACTGACAGGGTTCCAGGCACAGATAAACACTTCAGACTCATGGCCTCGGAGCACTGTGGCTTTACTCGCTGGTATCTCCACGTCTCCATCCATCTCCATCGGCTCACTGTGGTTATCTGAGAGCAGACACACACACACACAGATACACATTACTATAATAATCAAAGCATTAACACATAAATGATCATACTTGCCAGAAAGCTTGGATGTGGAATAAATCAATTGCTGTCAACTGTATCGCACGTGAATAGTAGCTGTTACTAAATGTAGAAGTATGTAGGAGCTAGCTATCATTAACCAGTAGATATGAACAAAAAACTATACATCTGAAAATACTGACCCACTTGTTGTTTAGATAATGATCAGTGAACATCATGATGTAACTCACTCATGTTGTGGGTGCCGTTCTCCTCCCCATTGACGGTGGCTTCTCCATTTTTTGGTGCGTTGGTCTGGTTTCCGGAGGTTGAGGCTGACATGGCACACGAGGCCTGCTGCTGGGCTAACTTGTCTCTGAAGGCCTGCTGTCGCGTCTGCACCACGTCTGGCATCACCGCGTCGATGAGCGACAGCGACTCGATCGGCCGACCGTCAAAGACTGTACCGTCCTGCAGAGGCAGCAGTAGGTAGCATTCCATGAGGCCATGTGACTTGTAAAGTTAATTACTGACATGTATATAGTGAGGTGTTTTTGTTAATGATCAATTATAGAACTTAAGGACGGGTCGTCCTCTGTATTGTTAGGAAATAAAAATCATCAGTAGTTATTAAGGCCATGTCCCTTCCCTCACCTCATTGATGCTGATTTCTGCCTCCACATACTGAAGCCCTTTCTGCAGGATGGAGATGAGGGCTGCAGGGGGCACTAGTGTTCCATTGATGTTACTCTGGCTGATGTGGCTCTCGATGCCAAAGGTGAATGCTGAGTGAGAGAAACCTGAAAACAAAACAAGCATTCACATTCATTAATAGGAGAGTGCCAAGCACAAGATGTCCACAAACACAACAACCGACATTTAGAGAAAAGTCGTCTCTGATCCAAGCTCACGGTAATCAAATACAGAAACAACAACTGCGTAACAATTGTGACATTTGAGGGGAGAAGAAAGCTCGCCAAAAGGCAGTGTTCATCCGTCTTGGCAACTAGTACCCTGCATCCTTCCAGAAGGCTTCACAAACACTCTCATGAATAAAAGAGGGGAGCTTAGACTTTATTAATGGATCCAAAAATCTTATCAGACAGTTCACACGATATTGACATACTGCGTCAGTGTATCCACTTTAGAAAGCATGAATAAGCTGATATTTATATAACTTTATATACTATAAGTGAGCAAGCTATTTCTGACCATTCATAAAGTAAAATAAAGGCGCTTGTTCAGTTCTACTCTTGTCAAAAAGGTTTGTCTAAGCATAATAATTCAATTTTTCTACAAAATGGACACATAAGATGTGTATCATTACCCACAATTAATGTATTAAGTACATATGAACGCATGTATTTACAGAATCTAACACTAGAAGTGTGTTGACTAGTGGGACAAACCTGATTCTTGGAGATATCTGTAGACCAAGAAGTTGACTTCGTCGCTGGTTATACTCATCGTAGCCTGATGAAAGAGAAGAGGGATGATGGAAGGCTGCGCTCACTCCTGAAAGATACAATCAATCATTGGAGATAAATATCGAGCTGTGTTGCATAGCAAGTGTCATATTTTTACTTAATAATATCCAATAAACACAGATTCAAAGTCTGCCAAGTATCCTTGTTGAGTGATGCCGTCATGTGCCGATATGTTAGAATACACATACGCTAACATCATGCTCTGTTAGTCAACGCTCAGTTTCATCTTTTCCTCATTAGATGAGTTCCTCCGTTGACATCGTCAATGCCTGGGTCATTTTGTGAATCCATGTTTAGCACTGAATGTAACTACCTCCAGCCTCTCCTCTCCGTCTTAATGGGAGTGTCTATATCTATTTGGCTTCCACAGAGATCCCAATAGTGCTTCCCATTAGTGACCCCGCCAGACATCTTGATGGAAAGCGGCCTGATAAAGCAGTAAAGATATTAAAAGCCTGTCTACTGCCCATCTAGTGAATTACAGAAGAGAGCAAGAAGCGACTTATTCCCAAGCCTGACCTTCCCTTCTTAGTAATTCTCAACAAATAGAGCTGTTTAACGGAGCTCATGGTAACGTTTCAATTCAGAAAACTGAAAGGAGCTGAGGAAACAAAGAGGCAATTATGGGTTTTTTTTTAAAATTCCATCTTGTTTTTGTCCTCAGGCTGATGAACACTGCAACAATACGGTGGAGCTCATCATTTCCCAATGGCTCACACATAGTCTTTACAAGGGTAAGGTAAAAAAAAAGAGCTAAAGACCACTGCTTACACACACACACACACACACACACACACACACACACACACTGTCAACAAAAGGAAATATACAGTATGTATAAAAAGGCAGGGACAAGATGAGGAAATAGGAAGGTTAGGTTTGGGAAAAAAAGGTATTTTTTTTAAAGCACACTACAACCTGAGAATGAGTCATGGTAAACTATACATACAACTCTTTCTCACTCCTCCACTGGGAGATAAAGGGACGGACATTTCGCTGAGAACACAAAGAGAAATGAAGGGGGTGGTGTCAGGTATGAAGACTGCACAGCCGTCCAACTCTCATTCCAAACACCGTCCAGGCCCACTCAAGTTCCCCTTTGGTAGCATAGCAACAAGAAAGATGAAGCAAAATAGACAGAGAATAGTGTTGTCCCAATTACCAGTGGGCATGCAGCCAGAGGGCTTGAACATGTTACTCAACATGAATTATTCACTCTTTCACCTTGGTATATTCTTTCAAATGGAGTCTGCCTTTATTGGAACACAGCAGACATGCTAAGGGCTGAATTAGAACACCCTCAGCAACTGGTGCAGCTGCAAAAATTAGGTTTCTTGTGTATTTTCAGACACACTGTTTTATTTTGCAAACAATCTACAGTTATGTCTATATTGTTTTTTTGACAAAACTCACTGTGAAAACATTTGCAAAGCTTTTTATTCTTTCAAATGCTGTTGTTAATATCCATGTTTACAACCTTGCAGACTTCTTCCTCTGCTGCTACTATAATGACAAATGGCTGTGTGCAGTCACCCATGTGCATGTGATTGTGACTAGTATGAGACAAACAAAACAGGAACTTATTAAGTTACAAACAGCTCTATGGCAATATTAAATACCACAAGTCAATGTTAAGTTACAGCTGAAGTGAATAAAGAAAACAAAGTCCTGCACAAACCGCAATAGAAATGAACAGTTATGAAAGATATGAAAAACAAATAATGGTTTCACAAACAACAACAACAACACTACTCTTCCTCATACTCAAAGGCAAACGCTCACTGATCTGTTCCGCTGAAACACTTGTGTAACTCAGCCGCTGCGGCCTGATTTGACCACTGTGATGTCGCTTCAGCTTACACATTCGACTAGTAGAAAGGGGTAGCAACATAAAAAGCAAAGCGGCCGCTGCTCCCCAGACAGCTGCAGCTACATACCAAACAACTAGAAACGTAATTAACAGGCAGCCTGGAGGGGCTCAGGTCCCATCGGTGCAGGACAGCAGCAATAATCCCTCAATCAGATGAGCCCATAATGCCACCATCTATTACACAACTCCCTGTGCACCCAAGCCTCTTTTAACTGAACAATGTGCCTTACAGAAAACCAGACAAAATGCTAACCTCTGCAATGACTTGAGGGTTTATCCACTGAAGTTCTAAGCGGAGTCAAAGTCTGAGGATATGATCCCTCTGAAAAAAAGACTTCACTGAGGGGGGGGGGGACGTAACGTATAAAGCTGCAACTACAAAGACACATTGCTAATGCTTACACAGACAAGATCTACCATGTCGTGGTAGAACATTTATTTACAGAAAGTTAATATTGAAACTCTTTAAAATTACTCATCCTTAGTTATGGTTATTGTAAGAGTCTGAAATTTCAGTCTGGTACTGGCACAGAGAACCTGATTTAGATTCATGCTATACTGTGCCGTGTCAGCTAGGTGTACCTCAGTGTAACTCTGTACACCTGCTTCCATGTTATTTCTTCATACATTTGAAGTTATTCAAACGTAACAAATAACACTAGCAAACCAAAGCCATTTCAGCGAGTCAAGACGCCCAGATGGTAGGAGAGTGCTTTGCAGTTAAACTCAAATAAAACCCAGAAGAACCTGGAAATACTGCAGACAACCCTACAGCTAGAAGAAGAAAAAAACAGCCGCGTAGGTTGCTATGGCAATGTGAGTCATGGCACTCAGTGTAAAAGTAACAGAGAAATCCCAAAGCCATTAAGCGTACTTCTTAGTCGGATGAACCAAAACTAGAGGTTTAAATTCAGACTGGTTGACTAGTCTTAAATTGGGGCTGGCTGGAAAAAAATCCCCCGTAAAGTTGGAGGGAAATCTATCTCTACATACAGTATTTCATAGATCTAAGAAAGATATCGGTATCAGCATTTTCTCTCACCAATACCGGTATTGGACCAAATATTTCCACATTGGTCGGGCACTAATAATTACAATGTTCTACCTTTAGAAAGCTGTTAACATTATTACGAAATGCAACAAAAGAACAACCACTGAAAGCAAAACAGGAAACATGGAACAGAAACACTCAAATGTTAATGATGAGAAGCCCTGCTGTGACCGTTAGGTTCACTGGGTTGTTGACACCTCTCTTGAAACAATAAAGTACACCAAATGCTTACCAGGCCTTCATCACTTATCAATGATGTCAAAAAAAGACCTGCTCAACTTTTCTACCCTGTACATGCTTCACGTGTGTTTTCTGTCTTACATCTCAAGCACGTCACAAATTCAGTTATATTGTAATGACGTTTGTAGACAAGCTGTGTAAAATACTCTCACAAGTGCAAAGCAAAGTGTGTTTATGGTTTCAGGTCATATTTGCTTCCAAGTTACTACTGGTATATCAAAGACTGTATACTGGTTTATTGGCACTGTCACTGGAGTGTAAAACCAAACAGTGGCTGAACGCTTTCAGAAAACTGACACAAGACGGTTTCTTCTGTTGATGTTAAACCACTATGTGTGCATCTCTACACAGCTGACACATTTTACATCTAACAGGTTCCATAAAAGTCCTGCATACTTGCATCATCATTATCTTGAAAGATATCCACCTGTAATAAAACGTTGCTTCATGCTTGTTCTGGTGTTTGCAGTTTGAAGTGATATCACAGAAGAACAACATCTGAAAGTGCTTGAGTATGCACATTAATTAAATCTGTTCAAATGTACGAGATAACAACTGAGAGTATTTTCAGTTTTTAAATATTTGAAGGGAGGCCAAGATATACATTGAACAGGTGGGTGCACATTCCAAGACTGTCTTGACAGTGTTTTGAGACAGCATGCAAACATGGCTTTGATCTAGTTTACTGTTAATAGAGAGGAAATAGTGTCTGAGGCACCAAGCTGAAATGATCATTGTTCAATGTATTGATCAAATTATCTGTGGATGAAAGTGGATCTGAAGACGGAAGAGGGCACACCATAAACAAGTTGGACAGCTCACTCAAACACCATTTTTAAGCTATCGGCAACATGCCACTGCAAATGATTCCTTGTGCAGCACTCTAAATAAGGTATAATGGACAAAGCATCCATCCATCACTACCATAAAACAAAAACTAAACATTTGGATGCAAAAATAATGGAGCAATGAGAACTACACAACCAGTGGCCTCCTGCACATGCAGGTTCTGAAAAGAATGATGTGGAAAACCAGCACACCAGGGAACCCATTTTCTCCTGAACAGTCACCTCCTGACAGATGTGCAAACAAGACCTGGAAACAGCAGCCATTTTCTCTTGAACTGCTCTGCTGAGTAAAAAAAAAAACCCGCCTTTGAAGCTTCTGGTTGGGCTGCAGTCTCGCAGGGGGAGGGGAGTGAGATACAGAGGGGGGGGGGGGGAGAGAGAGAGAGAGTGGGGGAGGGGAGTCAGATAGGGGTGGGGTAGGGGGAAGGGGAGCAGACCGGTTGATAAATAATGATTCCCACACAGGTAATCACAACAACCATTTGTGCATTATTCTTTGCCTCTCTAAATGAGTCACTTAGCGACAGTCAATGTAGGTCGGCGAGCGTTGGGGGATGGGAGCCTTCAGCCTCCAGGGGAAACACTTCTCCCACGCTTCCTTTGGGTGGCAACACTTTGAATGTTTACCAGGGGTGGCCTACCATGTGTCAACAAAGAAAAGAGTCTGCAGGTTCTCAATACGATCAAACACTGTACCCACTGAACACACCTTTAAGGTAAAGGGCATATGCCATTTGTAAAATTACTAACTGATAAATTGAAAATATGTCTCTCAATGCACATGTATGCAGGCAAAACCTGGATATTTGAGGAGTTAACAATGATGTCAGGCTAACATAAGTAGGCGTATATTGGGTGTTAAGCAGCTGTGATACTCTTCTCATGCAAATAACAAAGCATTGACAGAAATGTTACTTCTGTAGCAACATGAGAGTGTTACGAGTTTCTTTTCTCTTCCAGTGCAGAACTGCACCAACATAGGCGCCCCCATCATGTACGTTTCATCACTGGGGAATGAATGGGGGATGGTGACAGACAACAAGTATCACTGGAAGGATTCATCAAGACGGTGTCTAATCGGGAGCAACAGGAGCAAAGATCCACCCTCATACTGAACCCATTAGCCTCAAATAAAAATGACAACTCCCACTTGTCTGCTGGTGCCATTTAGCATTCTCTTTACATAACAAATAGTATCATCAGTCTCCCGTTGCTCGTGAAGGAGGACCCCTACTGAATTCCTTTCGATGTGGACAATGCATTCAAAACATAAAGGAAACAAAACAAAGCCAACATGTATTTATATGACTAAAGTGTAAATATGTGGATATCGTGGGCTGGAACAGTATGGACATTGTCAAAGCCAAATTGCAAAAAGAAAATGTTGATTTTTTTTCTACAGAAGACCAGAGACAGAGAGAGACAGAGGATCAAAAGTCACACATTCCTTTATACAAATTGACTTAATAAATGAAAAAATAAAGGTTATGATCAAAATTAAATGACTTGCATTAAAATGTAACAAGTTTTGCAAAGCTGCTTCCTCAATAGAGAACTTTCAACCACGTGAAGCTCCTGCTGTTTGGTTTACGTCATGCCTCTTTTACTCCTGAACGCCGCATGGCTGTTTAAAAAACAAAGACTGTGACGCTGATATTACGCTGTTGGTTTCAAAATGAAATATAAAGACATAGTGACAGAAGAGCTTTGTTACAGCGCTGGTGCGGGATTACACAGAAGTCGGCCACAGTAAGCGTTGCACTCCTACAAAACTAGTCAACACTCCGATGACCAAAATCCAAATCAATGTAACAGAAGTGGATTTGTTTTTTCGTGTTCTTCCTTTTCAAACCTGGCCCATGCACCTCGCCATCATGTCTTTTCCGACCGCCGACAGTTTGGTTGGATTTGTGAGTACTAGTAGTAGCTATGTTAGCCTTGAGCTGCTAGGCTAACGCGGAAAAAGATGAGGGAGCTACAGAAATGTGGAAACTAGTTATTTTTCATCTCCCCCCAAAAGAGGAATGTTCATTTTTGAACGTATAGTCTTCAGCTTCGGCCAATGGTGCCTCAAATGACATCACTTGAGGTAATTACCATATTTAGTGCAGCTCTCTCTAAAACCACTAAAGCCTGCACAATGTTTTACATGTACCTCATAGTGGCTAAGACCTTCAAACATCCAAAAGAAGTTATTGAATGTCCGCGCTGATGTACATCGCAGGGTCGGACAAAATGTGATCACTGACCACTTATATGTAAGACAGCTTTTTCAGGCACCAGGTTTTTGCAGGGCATGTCCACACTTTGATTTTCTGCATTAATCTAGTATCACATGTGCATGTAGGCACACAGGGAACCAGTGGCTTTAGGGCATGCATGTGTGTATTGCTGTGTGGGGGTGGGTAGCAAGTAAATAAATGTGTGGAGGAGATTGTGGGACACAGTGAGCTCCTTTGATGCTCAGTGCTGTGCATATTCATACAGAATAGAAGCTCCATCAGAATAGAATGCTCTTCTAAAGCAAAACTAGCCCAACAGATCTTTCATTTGTCTGTAGCGTTGTACTAAGGCATTTAATAACAATACTGCATTCTTTTCATTCAACACTGCCATACTGTCATTGATACAGAATATGTACAAGATAGTTTGTTCCACAAGTGTTACATCTGAAATCTGGAGTAAACAGCGTACATTGCTTAAAAAACTAAACTTCTGGCTGTCGTACGTGGGCCTTCACATATTTTAGATATGATCATCGTGACGACCACTGAGAGGAACTGAAATGGATGCATTTACAGTATTTATTCTCAAGCTTTACTTACATAAGCAGAGTTTCACACAGGGGAATAAAGTAAATCCTTTTTATTGTGTAGAACTTGTGGTAAATATATAACTCAATGGTAAAACCGACCTCAGTGCCCTGCAGGTTGGAATGGTCAACACAGAGGACACAGTCGGGTGATTCTTTTTACAGCAAGATGAAGATTGCACAAATAAGCTATGAACACACACACACACACACACAGCAGTGTGGGTAATACAAGAGTTGCTATGGTGACGAGAAGATCCTGCTTCTCTGTCAACAGCTGCTCATGCCACCCTAAATACCCCCCTCTCTCCTTGAGCTTCCCTTCCATCTGACATCAGGGTCAAACAAACAAGGCAGACAAGTGAGCTAAAATACTGATCTTCAGTCTAAGCTGTCCCTTGACTGTTTATTTACACAGCATTTACACAGCACACAGACCCCCACAAGATTTCCCTTGGAAATATGTGTGTGCGTGTGTGCGTTCGTGTGTGTGTGTGCCTATCCCGCATAGCAAATGACTGCACTCCAGGAATAAGTTTGGAAATGTTTCTGATGTCTTATTTTAACAAAGGCCTATATTGACATATTTTGAAGACCCACTGCTGCTATTTCTATCTCATGAAGACACTGAACGGACCAGAAACATGGTACAAAAGCTCAGAATGCAATCATCTCCTGATCATGTAATGTTTAAAATGCCCTGATACAGAAGGACTACATGGTTTCTATAAAAGATGCATCAATACCCTTTTGTTATCATTTGGACCAATCAGCTTTGAGCATTAAACCTTTCTGATTAGTAGCTGGATCGAGTGCATGAAAACATTTTCTTGCCTTCTGTACGTGTGCATGTTCCCCAATCATCCAGGCAGACGCAGCGATATGACGTCAACAAGTTTCAAACTTCAAAGGGTAAGAAATAAAGTATGCACCTGCAAACGTCAGAACTTTCACTTCTATCATACAGACGGGCGTTTGGTTTCTGTAGCAGTGTGGTTGAAACTGCGATTCACAGGTTTCCCGAAACTACAGACCCCCCCTGTCTGACCGAGACCACGTACACAGATAGCTTTTAACTACATATATCAGAGAAAAATATATAGTCATGTCTTTTGCAAGAAATTTTGATGGTTTAAAACACAAGTGCTTCCAAGTTGAGTAGAATCTTGTGTCAGTAAAGGTACATTTCTGTATTTTTAGATGTACTTTGTCAGGTTGGGTAATGAGCAAACAGCTGTGGACTTGATATCACCCCCGCAGTGTTACAGACTTCTTATCAGCAAATGGTTTATATAATCCTATGACCCAACCATAACACAATCTACACAAAAGAAATATCCAACTATCGCGATCTTTGTTTGAACTTTAATGTTATAAAATTCACATGAGTGGTAGAACAGCTTTGCAAGAAATGAAAAATAAGTATTTGTCCTGTGGAGATGTTAAATGAAATAATGCATGTCCACCTCCTCTTCATTTTTCTAAGGACAATGTCAGCTGACTGACAGTTGGAGAGCTTTAATAGCATGTGTGGTCATACAAATCTCACCCATGAAAATCAGTACAGATGATGAGCATCAGACAGAAGTACACGATTTCAATAAAATGTTAAAGGAAACTGAGATGTATGAACGGTTTAAGAAAGGGGGCTTTCCTTCTGATTTGATATGGTGGCTGGTTGACATTTTCTTATAATAATAATAATAAATATAGACCTTTTCCATGTGGACTCTGCACCAGTATCACAGTCCAAAAGGTACAGAGAAGGCTTCTTACTTCAACTAATAAACTAACAGCTGAATATATCAGCCCAAATTAATATTCCTGCCAGTGACCCAATAAGTTTTCCTCATGAAGTCGGGTCGAGCCGATGTGAGAACGGAGCAAGAAATACCCTGAAAATGTTACAGCGAGCAAGTATTATAAAAGTATATTTACATTACTAGTGGGTGTCGACCAATCCCAGTGCAGATTGCTGCTCATCTGTGAGGCTTTGCTACCTGTACTGTTGGAAGTGTTTGGAAATGCTGTAAACTAAGCAGCCTAACCGTAAGAAACTATGGGATGTGCTAAATGAAATGAAGAATTGTAGAATGTGCTGACACCATAACTAAACCCCTAGAAGCATGTTATTTTTCTGTATTACACATCCTTTCAATAAGTTTCACATTCATAAATTTTGCTGATTTAAAGGCCTGAGAATTAGAAAGGTTTCTTGTGTCGTGTCGTGGATGTGTAAGGAGCTTCAGGTGTGTCTGAAGAAGTGCAGAAAGGAGAGGGCAAGTGAGATTTGTCTGCAAACATCATCCGACACTTATCTGCAGGGTTGTGTGATGCCCTGGGCTGAACTTCCCCAAACAATCAAAAAAAAAGTATGATTCATTTCTCCAACCCAAACAACTAACTCCCCTTCTTCTTTCACGTCACTGGTCGCTCAACTAACCCTACCCTCACTCTCGCTAGCTTTGAAGTCTTGGGTTAAATATCTGATTGACGATCTGTGTTTTTAATGGCTTTGGTACTAAGAATAGAATATAAATAAAGATTGTATTGTTTTAAACATAATACTTTGGACAACCCAAGGAACAAAGATTTTAGTAAAGTCTAAGATGAATAACATCCACAGCCTCCATTACTCTACAAGCAAATAGACAGTAAAACTGTGAACATGTGTTTTGTCAGTCTGACACAAACTCATGTTATATAAATGGACTTTAAGATGCTGTACTCTAAAAAAAAAAATGTGTGAGTGCAGACCTGATCTTCACATTACTGAAGCGCTAATGGCTGACTCAGAAGAGGGTGAATGAATGGACTGCATGCATGTGCTTGCACAACTTCCTCTAACAGTCACCCACTAGCAGTGAGAGAATTGCACACAGCGGCCTTCTCTGGAGGCTGGTTAGATGATTAGTAGCATCACATTCTTTTCTGATCACAAAGACATTGGATTATCTGTTTGAACTTAAAGAGAGATACTGGGAACAAAATGTTTGTGTATTGACTGAACATTGCCTCGCACAGACGTGCGTGTGCAGAAGAGTGAGCATGTACCATTTCCCATAAATGCTTTAAAGATGGAAGCTATGATGCGTGCAGACACAATAGAAATAGAAAGTGATAAGCTGCCAGACAGTGAAATGGCTCAACATTTAACACACCCTTAGAGGCATGTGGCTTTCTCCCACATGTTTCAATTTAAATACACACACAAGGACAGACTCGAGGCACAACAGAGACACAATGATAAACAAAGCCGCCCCACATCCCAAAATTAATCAAAAAAAGATAACTCTGGCTTTGAAATTTCAGAGCGATCATTGGTCTGCATGTTGGATGGTAGCCTCTGCACTGTATGTCTTTTTCAGTGGGAGAGAACGGCTCACCTCCCCCTCTGGCCTATCATAAATAAATAGTGCTACAGAAATATTTGGACAGCCTGATACAGAGCTTTACTGCATCACAAGCCTGATATGGGCTTTTTCAGGGACTTCCTTGCCCTACTTATGAGCAGAGGATACATTTCTGTTTTGAACACTCAGTCTCAACACAATGTACCTCAGATTGAACGTTGTCTCTTGGGCAACCATTTCTGAGAAGGCACACGGTACTGAAACCAAATACAGTACATCTCAAGTCAAATTCTAGTTACTAAACAAGAAGCAGACGATTACCTGTAGGCCTGCAACATTCCTCATTAATACCTTCTGAAGACTCAATACAAAGACTTCAGTGTCCACCTTCTAAAACACCAACTAACTACATTTAAGATAGGAAAATCTATGAAGCATTGGGAAAATTAAAGCTAAATACTGTGTAACAATTACACTTTTTTCCAGAGCTGTAAACGAGAGGTAGTTATGAGGTACCAACGCACTAACACTAACATATTTAGGGATCGTTTAATGGAATACATAAAGAGGCCTAATACCTGCAATTAAGGCCATTAAACTTCTATTGTTCTTTAAAAGGGTGGCACTAAACCTGTTTTTTTTTTAACTGCTGCGATTAGGGGTTGGCTGCAAGTCGTTGACTCCCGTGACAAAACTGGTAAACAGTGGAAGGTATGCAATACGGCTGAAAGCTCTACAACAATGTTAAGAAGAAATGATTCCGACTGAAACTGAGGAACATAATCCCAGTTGTCTGACAAAAATCAGTCTTTTGTGTTTGGTGTCTCCCCCTGTTACACATCACATCAAACTAAACTCTTGTAAAGGTGTAGGGGGGGAAAAAAGTAAGACATCTCGTTACCCAGAATTTGTGGTGGTATTTAAATTGTGAATAAGTGAAAATAATGGTGAGGTGAAACCGTACACTCTGTTATGTTATTTGATCAAAATTCCACCGTCTGTTGTGCAGTCTTGCTCCGAAGAGCACAATCTTTAAAGGGTACAACCAAAAGCCAAACTACACAGAGGTAAAGGGCAACAATTCCTAGTCGTTGACAGGGACTCAGATCTAAAGCATGCCCTGTGGCCTCAGGTTACAACCCCACTAACATGATTTCATTTAGAACAGATATGATCCGTATCGTTTCAATACTTGTCATGTTCACTAACATGCCTGAAAAGCGTATTACATGACCATTTATGTACACTTGTCACGCACATGCTGGTGTAAACAGACACTCACTAAACAGGTGCTGGTTCTCTTTAACCGAAACAGCGCTGCTCTATGTAGACCTGGTATCTCCCCTACAGCAGGTTTTGCTAGAATGAAAACCTCCCTACTACACAAGTAGGCAGAAGTATCATTATTAAATACAGAATTCACTGCATTTCACAACAGCTACCTACCATAGACAACAAGTTCAGAGGTCGTTAGGATTGAACTGATGCTAGTGATATCTGTGAGCGTTTGTTTTCTTCCAGAAAAGGGGAAGTTGGATTGGTGTGGCCAATCCCGCAAGAGCCTGTCACGACCAATAAGAACTGCGCCAATGTTGGTGTCTGCGTCCTTTCCAAATATCTCCGTGTCTGTCTGTAGACCCCACAAGTCTTCATTTTTTGGGGTTCCAAAAATATCAGCGTGTCCTGGGTTTCAAAAGCAAACAATATATATTTTGGATGTCGCTCTATGAACTAGGCTGTCTCTGATGATTGTTGGGTAACCACTCTAATATGTGAACATAATTTGTGCAACACAGTTAAGGAGTGGGCTACATGGGATCCTTCAGTGATGACACAAGTAAATGGAGTGTCATCAATTATGTGGCAATCCCTTCAAAGAATCAAAAAAAAGGTTGGAGTGACATCTAAATCGTGTCTGTACTTTATCTTCAATGATGTTCAATTCAGTGCAACTCCTTTGTAAAGATGCCTCCATCATATCTCAGAGGATTAAAAACATTGAGTGCTCTTATGGACAAAAAATACAACAGCTTCCACGTCAACAAGAAAAAGAGGGCATCACTTATTATTTGGGCCATTGAAGTAGAATCAGCTTAAGACAGCATTCAAACTGCAGCGTATTTACATCATTGTCCATCTTATGTCTTTCTTTAAAAGACAACATTTATACTTTGATGTTCACAAACAAGTCCAGGGATATTAAATGTATCTGTATGATGTTTCTCATTATTCTATGAAGTAAAGAGAGCAGCCCAGGAGACTTGCTGGAAAATAAGTTGAATCTTAAGATCACACATTTCTTTATCTCTTTCTATAAGTATAAAGTCTTCTGTGGACATGTGAAAACACACGCTTCATATGAGCAGGGTTTCTTATGTGTGCCTATGGTTTACTATAGCGAACATTATAAGTGCCACAGAGCCAGGAAGCAGCTTACACATTGGAGTTGTACAGTAACATGAACTGTCCCTTCAAAAGTGGTGACGATGTCCAGTTAGCCTACAGTTGAATGCCTCCCCCCCCCCCAATACTCACGTAGTTCCTAAGTCTGCATGAATATATAAATATGGATCATTTATACTCCAGCTTGAACAAAAGACTGAAGATGAACTGCTGCAACTTCATGTGCTGGAGGTTTGCTATTGTGCCAGAAAGGGCAAAAAAAAGGGATATCCTAGTAATTCACCAAAATGGGACAACCTTTAACCTCTAAAACTTGGTGTGTTTTTGTGAAGTAGTCCACAGATCTCACACAAGCACTTTAGAAAAGTAGGTTGTTGGATTTAAAAAAAAACAGCACCGAAAGAGAGAAAATATGAAGACACGAGAGAATTTCAACACACGTGTAGTGTCTATGGGTGACTTAGCTATGGGAGCCGGTAACCTCATAATCAACGCCATAATCACCCATTTCTGAAAGTCATTATCCTCTTCACGTACAAAAACAGTACACAAAACACAATAAGTGGGCTAAATTGCAGTGCAACCTAAACCATGCCACTCGACTTTAACTGGCTTACCTTTAATTGTGAGAGTGAACTCGTGGTGTCCGCCGCCACCTCTTCCTCTTCCACAAGGAGAAACCTCCAACTTCAGAGAGCTAGCAACGACTTTCCTCCCATTTTGCTTATCGTCATATTTCAAGTTCCGACCGCTGCTGTAACGTGTTGTGACTCACTGTCGGCTAATTCGGGTTGCTTACGAAGCGTATTCGCTCGGGCACATTCACAACTGGCGGTAAAAGTTGGAATAAGCCCGAGTTTCTGCGGCTGAGGAGGCTGCAGGCTACTCTGTGTGGAGTTTCAGCGTTCACTGAGAACAGGAACAGAAAGAGACAGCAGCAGCAGGCGCTGATCGGCAGCGGGAGAGAGACGTAGACAGAGAGCAGGAGAGAGAGAGGGGTGGTGGGGGGTGAAGGCTAAAACTGACCTTAAACCTGAGTAAGGGAAACACTAATTACTGTATAGCTTCATTAAATAAGTCACTTGTAGTTTTATATCTCACTGCCCTAATTAGCCTGATAACTTGTTTAATATCATGTATAAACACATGTAAGCTAGCTATGTCAACAGAATTAGAACATATGTTGAGATAAAACTGTTCTCAATGTGCCCTTTAAGCTACTTTATGTAGGATATAGCCTAAATGAACATACAATTAAGATAGGTTTGACCCAGAATTAGTTTGGTTGCTTTATGAAGACTGTAAAAACAGAACACAGAAGAAAAACTATGACAAAAGTGTATTATTATGTTGGTGTGTTGCCTCAGTATAGGCAGTGAGCTGAGTTTCACAGGCTACTGTCTAGCTGCATGTTGCCTATCTGGCGGCTTGGAAGCTACTTCCCTTCCCCCACACCACTATTTTTCGCCTGCCCGGTCACACAGCGGTTGATTAATTCTCCTTTCGCCTTGCTCAGTCATTCAGATTTGGAAAGTAAATAACAAGTTGACATCATTACGGCTCTACGGGCTCTACACTGGTGTGACACATTCCTTTGGTTACCGAACACACGGAAATATCTGCGCAGGAAATATTCGATGTTAATGTGTCTGTGGTTTTAGTTTCAAATGAAATGCTTTCTAGTTTACACTTTAAGATGTATAGCATTGGGATGCAAAAATAAGATCATGGGCATATGATGTTGGATCACAGAAAAGGGTATAATAAAACTGAATTCTGGTAGAAAAATGACAGCATAGTAGCCAACAGATTGGCAAAGGCCAGACCCAGTTATCGCAGTTTTAATTTCAGGGGAAATATAGCGCTTAAGGGGTTTTATTTTCCAGTGAAAATGGTTCTGATCATTTCCCCTTCTCAGAATGGTTCATATTGACGACTTCACTGTGGAAAGAAAACAAAAAGGTAATATATGTAAGTGACAATGTTTAATTTGAACATTAAAACTGCAGCATGAGAACAAAAAATATGTTCATTAGAATTCATCTGTAAATGATATCACTTCGTCACATTTACCAAAGAATACAAGAAGATGTTTGAAAATGTAACGAGGCCTCTGTGGTCAATAAGAGTAGAACAGAAAGGCAAGTCATTGATGCGCAAATATTCTTGATTTGAGGAAGTATAAGCTAAGACAAAACAAATATTGTCTCAGTATTTCTGCAAGCAGCCCTATTTGTATATTGATACAAAATAGAGAACTAAGTGGAAGACGCAGGTAAAGGCAGCTGTATTGAGAGTAGTAGCTTCTTTTGGAATGGATCAAAGTATTCCCCATGTTTACTCAAAGGCCTCTACTGTCTAATGGTATTTGGTCAGGAGAGCGGTACCTTGGTCTTTGAAATTCCAGCACCATTTAATTTTTACTACTTGCTTTGAGAGTTCTGGCACCACCAATGTCACCCATGGAGACAAAATCAGCGAAACCCTCAATCAGCACTGTTAAGTGTTTTTTTTTCCGTAGGGGAGTCATTTATGTCCCACCACTTGAAGTGTAAGGCTACTTTTATTTGATTTCTTGGACTGTTGGGTAAAACGCAGTCTATATAATGTTCTAGCTCTAATTACCTTTTGGGATATCCCAAACCCCCCTTGGGCCCTAATGCCATGCGCTTTTATTCCATATACATATGAATCTTTAAAGAAGGTCAAACAGTAATTTCATTAAAGAACTAGGCTCTTGAGATTATTGACATCTAAATGCATCTCAAATACAAGAGGGGGTTTTTTTTCTGCAGATTTGTGTGAATTGGGATATAAGCGCATTTGTGACACAGGGATGATGTAAAACGGAATAACTAAAAAGTAAACCAAAGAACCGTTTTGAACCCTTTTTTTGAGCTGTTCAGTGAGTGACGCAAACACACCCACTCTAACCCATCCCCCACTGATTACTAAGTCTCTGTACAGGGTTGTGAAATAAATGAGAATATTTTGCAATGATCTCTTTACACATAATTACATTTTTCTACTTAGTGTGTTGTCCTCTTATCTTCTTATTTTTTTATGTCTAATTGGATTACTTTTAGTGTCAGCGTCTGCAGTTTGTTCAATTATGCAGTAGAGAGTAGCAAACAAGGACTTCTTTTAACTGGCCTTGCACCATGTTAAAGAGAAAATCCCTACATTTGCATTTACAGTGCCACTGTTCATAGTAATGAAGGAATGTGTCCCAGTGTAACCATGTGGCCCAAGGTTGATATCTCATTGGTTTTTGACAACAATGGCGGTCTGTGGAGCAGTCAGAGTAATGAAATCAGACTTTGGTTGCATGAACACAGAGTGAGAAATTTACGAATGGGTTGAGTCTGTCCAGGCCAGTTGAAGAAAATGAGATAAACATGAATATTACCTGATTCCAGCACAAATTACCAAACCTAATTTTTAAATTGATATTTAAGAGAACCTCTTCCATTCTATATTATCAGAAAGAATCACAAGAAGCAGTACTACTCTGAATACACTATATGACCTATCACATTCACATTCAGAATGAGAATAAAAAAAAAACTATACACATAGTTCACAGCGGACATGCAGATGTCTGTCACTCTCTGATGTGCAGATGTATTTGGGCCATATGCTTCAGCGAGAGTCCTGTCAGAGCTCTTCCCCTGAGCAATCAATATTTGATGAGAGCAGATAAATGGCTATACGAGCACAGCTCTCCAGTCTGGCGAATAACTGTTTCAGAGCCCTTTGACAGCAAATTGTTATATAGATTTAAAAAAAAAAAAAGGAAGTGAGGCATCCCATTTCCAGAAAATGACATATTAGAAATTTGCTGTTTTGAAACATCCGTCCCTATAGCCGAATAGAACTATCAACATTTGAAAATATGCATGACATTCCTTTATCAATACTTTGCCTTCATCACAATGTAAGGTTCTTCTTTCTTTTGATCATTTCAGTTTTTGTAGCCATACACACATTGTATATTTCTTACAAAGGTTTAATGAAATGTCTTTAACTCACTTAGATCCACTATTCCTGTTCCTTTCTGTTACACAGTGTGGTGTGTTCCTGATGTTCTAATATAAAGATACGGTTGCACATAAAGCTCATCCTGGATAAGATGTTAAATAACTATTTAGTTCACAGGTAAATAAGAAGCATACTCTTTCAAATCAACATTCCTACTTTGGTGTGGCAGTGCACATATGATCTATAGTGTTTATCTAGAGTTTTGCCCTTGTTAAATAAATATGTTGTTGTTGCAGCAATTATTCAGGGGACTACTTTTAAAATTCGAGGCCATAAGAGTGAGTTACAGCTGAATACGAGTTATATGTCAACTTTTAAGTAAGTGTGAATGGCTGTTTAAACATGATAAATCCTCATTAGCTCAAGGAGAAATGGCTAGAGCCTCACTAACACTGACACTAACAGCTTGAAATGAACCAATATACCAATACAATCTACAACCCAAAATTTCAACAATAACCTCCCTTGCAGTATTTCCTTCAGGATTTAATTAGATTTTTGTGTTAATTTGTTCATTATCTATACCTTATACTTACATAAAGTAATAGTTACATTTCTCAGTCTCTGGTAGTTTCAGTTACCTTAAAGTCATTCACAAATAAGGTCCCTCAGCAAAAATATTTTACTCAATACTGATGTTGCCTCATCCCTCAACCACATTGAATATTCCACTTTTTCCTCAGAGCACTCATCCTTTGGGATTTTCTGATCCTCATCCCAACCCTGTCACACTTCAGTGCCGGCTGCCTGAAGTTACGGTCTGGTGAAGCGGGAAGGACAACATCATCTGCAAATAGAAGAGATGTAATAAAATTCTGAAGCTTTGTAGCTGGTTTCCCCTGACAGAATACCACCAAACCATATATATATTCACTTTTGTTTTTTAAATGACCAGATATTCCTGCTGGACTTTTTTTACTCACTCCAACATCTCCTCCTACAAATAGCAGTAATGTTACTTAAATATACTGAATCCACAGATTTGAGTCAGTGCTAATAAAAACAGAAACAGGACTGGTATTGGTTTGCACATTACTTTATTTATGTCTTTAACATCAGCCTTGTGGAATTTTAAAGCTGCATTTAATAAGTAAGTCTTAGCAATGTGCTATGTGAGCCTTGTTTGTGTACTGCATGAGACAGAAGGCTCTATTCCCTCTGCACGTCTATTACATGCAGTATGGTAGGAGCGCTTCCTGCCATAGAGCTTGGGCTGACCTCCTAACAAAGAACAGGTTCAATCTGCCTCCCCTCCCCCAACCCGGGAAGCTGATGAGGGTCACATGACCTTTCTAGACAGCACTGAGAAGCAATGGTAATATGTACGGGTGGGGGAAGGGCTCTGCGAGTCACACGACTCTTGTTGTGTCGTTATTAGGCCAGGGAAGCGCGTGTAAAGCTCAGTCTGTCGCAGGGGAATATCCAGTTTGGTATCTATTCCTCATTGTGCTCTGGTGTCCATTGACATATTGGATTTAGCTCCTTAAGCCCAACTGCTTTATTTACACTGGAAAGAGAATAGGAGCATGGGGGCCGGCTGTCAGAAGCAGTCTGGAGGAAAAGGTTTTACTATTTGTCTGTCTGTGTGTCTTTGTGTGTGCGTGTACTGGAGCTTGTGGCATTGGAGGGAAAAGGAAGCCCTGTGTACTTACTGTACAAAACCAACCCCCACTATCTCCCTCCCCTCCCCCACTGCAATCATCTACACAGGCTGGAGATGCAGCAGGCTTTCCTATGGCACATTGTTATGTCATTGCCTACAGACCTATTTTCAGACAAAACAAACCATTATAAAAGGACTGAATATCTTTATTTCCAGGTGCAATAATAAGGTTTCTTAAAAGAAAAGACAAAATTACAGAGCTTCAAGTAATTATAGCCTACAGAATATGATCTGCTATAAACATGCTCTTTATTACAGTTTTTCACTGATTGATGATGATTTTCTGTAGAATATCTGAATTTCGAAATCATGTCGCTTTGGGGAGCCGCATTCCTGCCCGCCATAATCAAATTCCTTTGACTGAACAGGGGGGGAGGGGGAGAAGGCGGGAAAATGCAGACAGATGTCAGAGATTCAAGGGCTGAGGACAGAGGTCAAGGGTTGGTGACCTGGGCATCCAACAGACTCGCCTTCCCTTTCCTCCGCCTCCAGCACAATGGCCAATGGTCATTCCCTTTACAATGCTTTTTCCTTACAGTGATATCTAAACTTTAAGTCATACCGTTTTGAAATCCTCTCTCCAACTGTATGTTCAGAAGCTACATGTTTTGTACGTTGCACGTTGTCAGTAAATCCTCTTTAATTTATGCTTTACATGAAGAGAACAAATTTGTCTGTAGGACATTTAATGAATCACACCTCTTGTTTCATCCATCAGGATATATGCTTTCTTTTACTCGCTTTACCAAGAGTTAGATTACTGAGTTTATTCCAAGCTAACATTTTACAGTAAATATTTAGCTGGAGCTAGAAATACATTTAGCTTAGCTGAATTTAGCAGGAAGTTTGCAAACTGCGTGTCCGCACATCCCAGAACAACAAGGAGAACAAGACAGCCACTTTTTGGCTTATTTTGTGGCATTTGGCATTGGCATTTTTTAAAAATCTTTATGTTAGTGTAAGCTAACTGGATTTTTGCCAAGATCATTTGCCATTAAAATACATCAGACAGTGGTCATTTTGTTTTCATGCATCAGCATTAAAGGGATTAAGCAAATTTCCCATGCTATAAAACAACTGATCAACCTCTTGTGTCAGTTCTTTAGACATAATTACAAACTATCATCGGCACTATGTCCTTCACATTATATTATTGTAATTATGATCATTATTTTTCCATTGGCTTTTTGGGCCTTTTCTGGAGAGACAGGGCAGTGAACAGAGAGTCAGAAATCAGGGGGAGAGTGGGGAATGAATGAGAGATAGCAGCCACAGGTCGGGTTCTAACCATGGCCGCGTGCCTCGAGGGCCGCGTGCCTCGAGGGCCACAGCCTCTGAACACGGGGCGACCAAACCAACCACTCAGCCACAGGCAACCCAACATCATTTTATTTGACAGTGTATAAAAATTGTTAATGCTGCGTGGAGGTTGAATAATAGTTTACCTCCCAAATGTCACAATCCATAGTACAGGTGGCAAATTTGAGTTATACAGTATGCTAAATATTCATGCTGTGTTTCACTCAGAGATTGTATCTAATTAGACGGATTAATGTTGTAGTTGTGCAATGAATTCCTTATGCCCACATTTTTACATCTATAATCATTGTGATAAAAACAAAATGTTTGTTTCTGCTGTTACAATAATATGTGGAGCTTTTTATAGTGAAGACAAATGACCTTGACTTAAACGATTATATATCCAAAACAAGAAACTATTCTTTTGCTTACCTGACATTGAAGCTTAACCTATTTCATACGTTTATTTTTCTGAATCTTTTGAGGCAACTGTGCCGCATGAAAATAGAGCTATAGACACCCTGCTGGGGAGCTTTACTGGAAATATAGGGTGCGGTTAGCTTTCAGTGTACAACCCGAGGGCGTTTTAAAGCATTCCTGCTGTATGATTTGTAGCCAGGAGGATCTCACAGGAGCTGTGATCTCCTAGTGACATTGTATTGTTAGCTTACAAGGTGGGGGGATGGGCTTGTCTGCTGTGCAGTGGATCACTGCTTTCAGCCTCCTGCTTTGTCATAGCAACATAATGCTGTGTAATGGGGCCTGCATCCTGCCAGGCACATAATACAACACTATGACATGTCACTTTTCATAATCCCCCTCCTCACCTGCAAGCTCAGGAGATGACATTTAAATACAGCCGTCATGGTTTCGTGTTTTTCCTTCTGGAAATTAGTTGAAAAAGAATAGCGTTGAGATTCACATGTGTCTGAGAACATTGGGGTTGTATAACAGAGAGGAAAGAACAAACAGTGATATCACACATCCTGATAAAAGTCATTCACATGGAGATGTCAAGCACTCAGTGATATGATATGTAAAATAAAGATATCCAGAGAGCATCTGTTAACATTTCCCTACCAAATTAGGTTATAAAACATGAATAAATCCTGCTTCACCGTGAGAGTTGTGTGTATTCATCTTTGTGTACAAAATCCTTTGACTGTGAATGTGTATGTGGCTGCGTGTGTGCGTGCGTGTGCGTGTGTGTGTGTGTGTGGGGGGGGGGGGTTGTGTACGTGTGCGTGCACGTGTGTGTGTGTCTGTGTGCGTGTGTGTGTGTGTGGGGGTGTGAAACAGAAAACAGAGATTACATTGAGCTTCAAAATGTGTTCTACTTTCCATCATATCTGATAATTGTTTGCCTCAGACGAGAGAACAAAATCCTTGTGATAAATTCCCCATTGTTGGGTATTAATGCTGGATCATCTCCTGGAAAATATTGTGAGAAAAGGAGAGAGAGCGAGGAAGAGAGAGAGAGAAAGAGGTGTCAAAGCACATGTCTGGGCCTAAAACTTGTATGTGGGCACATTGCCATCTAGTGGCCAAAATCTGTACTACCATAGTCAAAAGGATCAAGATCATACACATTTTGTGTAACATGTTTTCTGTTCTCCCACTGTGAAAATGATTGAAAATCTGTGTTGTTTTCTTAACCATATTCTCCTCCTCTGCTCTGCTTGGCCTATTTTTTCACTCTGAACATAAACACTTCATAAAAAGGGGCAGTTTTATTATCATCCAGCCTGCTAACAACCACTGAGGGATCCTCAGCTGTCAGTCAACCATCACTGTCTAAACTCAGACCGAAATGTATTTAGCTCTGAGAGAGGGGTTTATATGTGAATAACAGCTTGTAATGCACAACGCTGCATTGTTTTGAGACATGGTGGAAGACGGAAAATAATGCTTGCATGCATAGAAGTCCTCCGTGCCAAATGAGGTTTTTCCAACCTCATATAGAAGACAAATATTTTCACAGGGGATGTTAGAAATGTCGTGAACACAGTAGGAGTGAACAGACTAGAAATTATGAATAGACAAAAGTGTGACTGTACAGAGGAAAGGTTATTCAGTGAGACAGCCTTCTAGATAGAAAATCACTCCCTGTATACGCTGTTTATTTAGTTTCAAGCTATAACCATCCTGGGTTAATCTGAAAGAAAACCTGCCTAGAGTGTACACCATGAAGTATATAGAGATAATGTAAACAGAGTATTTTGTGGATGTAGAGTATGTTATTCAATGTAAGCCTGTCTGCAAGAGATGCAAACAACGTATCTTTTTAAATTATTCTCCCTGTGGCTTCCATATCAATACTCAGAAGAAAAAAAAATTTGCTAACGGAGTGGAATAATTAACAGGCCTGCTATGCAAATCAACTTGCTTCAGTTATCTCAAATGAAATGAATACGACAGACTGAACTTTTTAATAAACTGCCTTCATTCAAATCCTGCAAGGGAAACTCTGTTCTGCCATAACATGTTATTCGACGCAATAAAAGGCTAGAAAGAGGATAAACAGTGTTTGCGTAAGTGTGAGGTGATGCATGCGCTACGTTCGTTTCTTAACTTGGCATGTGGTGAAAGGTGTTTAATCAACCGCTATACATGCATATTAACTTGGACAGGATTTCAGTGATTGCTGCCTCTGCCTGCTGGATGACACTGTAGCAGATATCTGCAGCGATGATGTCATCACTGTAGCATGCTCTTACACACAGACCTCATGTTTTCTATATAGCTTTGGCTGCTAATTTGCCTGAAGCTGTTTTGGTTGTATTAGTATCACTAAGGAAATGTGATTTATATTCAATCGGAGCCTGTGCAGATTAGGCAGTGATCATGTCAGGTGATGTTGAATTACAGACTCACAGTGTTTGCTGTAATCAGATGAAAGATCTTTGAACTTTCTGTCTTGTCTGTAAGCTGGTATCAACCTGTTTAGTTGAGGGTTTTTAATTTCAGTACACAGTAGTTTGATATGCTTTTCTGACACACTGCTTATGTCCTTGACTAAAAAAAATACCTCTTGAAGATGGTAAATGAGTCACGTTTTACTTCAGGATATGCACAAAATGATATAAATGCATTCTTAAATCTACATTATTATTGCATTTCTCGTGTTGGAAGCCAGCCTCCATCTAAGCTAATCTCCTCTTTTGTTTGCTGGTTTTAACAACAAAGCTACTTGTTGCCTCTGATCCAGTTTGCCTCTCATCAAAGGTGGATCAACTAGTCCACCTGCACCTTCAAGGATCAAAGATACCCAAGTGTTTGATCGCCATGTACCTTCTTTTCTCTGGAGGATGCAGGCTGAAAACCGATACTGGTGTGTTGGTTTTGAAGATGCCTTTTGTCAGGTCATGCGGTGGAAACCCACATTTTTGCAGCTCTAGGAATTGTGGTCAGTCTCTTGCAACACAAGCATGCACTGTCATTTATCATTACGCCAACTAGAGAGAGGGAGAGAGGGAGCAAAGAGGCTGCGGAAGATCTCCAACAAATCCCCTCAAAGCAAATGCAATTATATGGACATGATGGATTGACTTTTTTTGCACAATTTTTTATATTTTGTTTTTTTTTGTTAGTTTTGATCTTAAAACACAATACTAGAGTGGGAGGGGAAATAGTTCAATAAATATATATTCATAAAAAAAATGTTTCATGTCCTCTACAAATCAAGAGCTATGGTCAATATGGGTTACATACATCAGATAAGGCAAATGAATAGATTCTATGTTGTTGTGGTTGTTGCCCCATATGTGTACTAATGTATACAGCAACTGCTGTACATATTATTGTCTATATGTCATGCAAGGGTTGGCTGTGGATCAATGGTAGAGTCGTTCGTCTCTCAACCAGAAGGTTTGGGGTTCTATCCCCAGCTCCTGCAGCCACATGTCCGATGTGTCTTTGGGCAAGACACTTATTCTCAAGCTTCTCTCGCTGCTTCAACAGCGGCATATAAATGTGTATGAACGGGATTAGCTTACTTTACATAGCAGCTACTGCCATCAGTGTGTGAATGTGTAGGTGTGACCTGCGGTGTAAAAGTGCTTTGAGATGTCAGAAGACTATACAAAGCTCCATTCCATTTACCATTTACCATATATTTAGCTGTCTGTATCTTTGACTTATTTAGTCTTTTCTCTTTGAGCCTCTGCTTTGAAATTCAGAAAACCTACCGAACTCCCACCATGAGATTGTGCATTAATGTTTGTAATTATGCGACCTTCTTTATAGAATTGATTTAGTTATGGAGCACTTAATTTGATGCATACTGCTTAAAAAAAGGGAAAACATATTATGAGAAGGAAAAGAGCTTCAAGAAAAGCTCCATTTGTTGCAAACACTACTCACTGCAGACCCCTGATGCTCTCTGTAACTGCACAACCATGTCTCTGTAAAATGTTCTCAACCATCCTCTGAATATAGACTTGAAAAAAAGCTAAAAATGTGGAGTAAAAGGATCAGAATATAAAAATGTTGGGCTGAGAGAAACAGAAATGACTGAAACAAAAAAATGAAATGAAATAAAACAGCAGTACTGATTGATGATGTGTTTTTAAAGATGAGTATGCTTTTTTTTTAGAAGTGTCATTTAAACCATTATGATGTGGAGGAATTGTCTTCAAAGAAATACTTACTGTTTCATGTACATTTGTTACTGCATGATGAGTCAGTCCAGTGACTCATTAAATATACGTATGAATTCATGCAGTGACGTGTGTGAGAGATGAAATCCAGTCATACAACCCTTCCTCCCTCCAGATAAAGCTTTACAGTCTGAGTTCACCACTGGCAGGGGCTTATCCCGGTCAATGAAAGCATGGCGTCGGAGGGGTACGTGTCCCACAGGCAGCAGGAGACATCAGGACCGCACACAGACAGTGTGTTTCCTTCACTGCACACTATAAAACCCACCCACCACACATGGCTGTAATAAGGCAACAAATTAAGCCATTATGCTGTTTTTTAAGGTACACAGACATCCGTGTTTAAATATTTTAAGAGTAGCAAGGGATCTCTCACTCTGAGTTACATTGTGTGTCTGAGACCACCAGGGGAAATGGACACACATCCATCTTATCATTAGTGAGCTGTGTGCTGATTTGTGTGATACATGGACAGACTTTTGTGAAACTATAACAAGCCAGAGTTCTCATTAGAGTGGTCTGCTCTTTCTTACTGGACACAATGACATGAGAATTTGCGTCTGATGGGATTATTTTTTGGTTTGATTTCTTGACCCCAATCATAAAGACAGTGTTGGTGGTTGGGGATGTCCTTACATGGGCATATTAGAGTCAAACTGTTTGGCACAATATTAAATTGGCTGAAGGCAAGGTGGCGACTCCAGCCAAATCTAATGAAGGTGTGTAAGTGTGCGTTCACTCCCACTCTGCACACAGTTTAAGAGCAACACCTATAAAACTTCATTATGTTGCTGCTGTAATGGGGTTCAGGGAAGTACTCCATGAGCTGACAAAAGCAGGAGTGTCTTGTAAACCCCCCAAGGGAACTTTCTAATTAAATACTCCCTCTTTAGACTCCAATAAATAGCGAAGATTTCAAGCTTTTCCTACATGTCATATTTTCTCCACACCTCAGGCGACGGAATGATGCCAGAAGTTGGGAGTCCATCCTGAGGAATTTAGTCAGGATGGTTTTAATAGTTTTCCGAGTGGAATTGTTTTTCCAAGCTACTGTTAAACCAGGAGGAGAGAGCTAAATGGAGAGGGCTTCCCTGGGATGTTGGCAGGCTGCGCCCAGGCCATATGTGAGGGTTTGATACACTGAACCTGGCTTCTCCACATTTCTGAAAGGTTGTGTCATCAGTAGATGGCAGCAGGTCTTAGCCTCCTCCTTATATTAAAAGAGGAAGGTGTGTACTGAGTTTTCCATTGTATGTAGAGTTTGAGTATATTGTTCAGGCATTTCATGGAGGCAAAAGCTGGTACACTGCCAAAAACATGTAATGAGTAAATACAGGAAATAAGAAAGGGAGGTAATAAAATGGACAAGTATAAGTCTGCTTATTTCCCATGTCTCTTACTAGAGATGTACTTTTCATTATGTGTTTTCTATTACCTTTAATCAACATTCCTATTTCAGATTTTACTCATTCAGTTCTTGTTACTTGTCATGAAGTGTACTACTCAACCTTTGAAAAGAATTGTGATATCATGTCACACTGATGATGTCATCGTTATAGCCAATTTTACTGTGAACCATTCAGTATTTACAAAGTGTTTCATACCGGATGTGTGAGGTGGGAATTTTCTAGGTAGAGGGGTCTGAAAGCTGCTGTGTGTTGTTTCGAATTTGACCATTCTTCATTTTAACCATTTTAACTATCTTGAATCTGATCCCTGGCTGCATGGATGCAAAATACAAAATATAAAATATTTTGTTGTAACGTTAACATGCATTGCCTTTTTTTGATTGACAGCTACATAAGTAGGTGGGTAAAATATGAAAGCAAGAATCAAATTCAACACCAAAAAAACACCACCTATAAGTCTGAAAATAGACAAGATGCCCATTAATATAACACTGTACATTAAACGAACGTATACAGATTGTTTTACTATGGTGCTTCATTAAATCTCTGTTGGTTAACACATGATGGACACTTGCTCTCTGAACAACCTGCTCATGTTTTGGACTATGCAGCAGCCTACCTGCTTTAACGCTCCTCGTGTCTGTCAGTCAGCGCGCGACCGTCCAATCGCAGCGCACGTGAGCCCTTGACTCCTCCCCAGTGTATAATTGAAGTTTCTTTAGTTTCTCCGGCGGAGCCTACACGCAGTATTGTCCGATCCGTGGAGGGATTAAAAACACAACCGCAGGACCATGTTTTCCCGGAGCCTGAACGTGTGTGTGACCCTGTGTTTGTGGATTACCGCGTTAACGAGCCCGGGGAGTGTGTCCGCGAGGAAGCAGGACGACTCTTTCTTCACTGCCAGTATTTACCGAGCAAGATGCGCCTCGAGATGCCTCAGTCTGCACATCACTCGCATCTCTGCTTTCTTCAAGCACTCTCAGGTAGGAAGAGCATGTGGTCCCACACTCAGAAACTTCTCATAATGTGCAGGAAATGAGAAATAAATGCAGTGTTCAAACGAGATTTAATGAATAAACATGTGCCAGCCGATTCTTCCCTCATAAGTCAAACCTGTTTCTCCATTGTGGGGAGACAGGAGCAGGTCACTTATGGTGCTGAAAGACTTTCTCAATAGTGTTTTCTATCTGGAATGATCACTGACATGGATAATGGACCAATTTAAAATGACATGTTACCAAAGAAGAGGCAGTTGCAGACTATAAGCACCTATATGAAGGTTTAAATTGTTTTTGCAAAGTTGTCCTTTACAGTCTGGTTGCCTGAGTGTAGATTTCATTAACACATTGTAATATTTTTGTGACTAGGGGATGATAGACGCTTTTCAGAGGAGCCAGTTAAAATGTATTATTTGCCATATAAAAATAAGATAGGCCTCCCTTTCCTTTATGAGACAGAATTAACTTGCATTGAGACTCTTAATAGTGTTTTTTTTTTCTTCCGCCTGTTTATTTTTAACCCCTCTTTACACTGCTTCATAAATACAAATGAAGAATTGCACAGCAGAGGCCCTAAAAACATGTTGCATGCTTCAGACCCAACTCGAAGCTTCCAAATTAGCTGTATTCCTCTTTTGATTTGGTATGTGGTGTCAGAAGTTGTTTTTCACCCTCCACTGGACACACTGTTCCCCTCCCAGGACTCCAGAATAAAAAGGGTCTGGTCACTGATCCTTCTCCCCTCTGCTCCTTTTCACCAGCTATCTACCCGGTGACCGCCTTTAGACTCACCCCATTTGCATTTGTAAGGCTTGTCTCTCTCCAAGGTGCATTAATGAATCCCTAATTGTTTAGAAACATTGTGGGGCAAGTCACATTTGTAATTGGGTACAATTAATCAGCAGAGAGCATTTGTCGCCAATTAACTTTACTTTAAAAGGACTTATTGATCTGTTATTGCAGCTTCAATGCACCTACGTCAGTTAATTTAAGCCATTTTATTAACAGAGAAGCTCCTGATTTAAATTATCACTGCAGTTGTCTACAATAGAGAGATAGAAAATAGCAGCGCTGTGCTTCCAGAGGACACAGATTGAAAACAGTGTTTCTTAATTCACAACTTGTCAAGCAGAGTTCGGGCTTTGTTCGAGAGATTCCAGCAGTATATTGCAGCCCTGGGTTGCAAACTTTGGGAATTAAATTAGTCACAAGCTGACTGAGAAGGCAAATAAGTGATGGAAGTCTCACCTCTAATATACTGCTAATAGTCTACATAATTGAGTGCAGAGCCTGAGAGTCTGGGGCAGCCATACACTCAGAGAGGGAAGGTATTTGTCTAAAAGAGAGAAGCATTTTTGTGGTTTGTGATAAGCAAAGGTTGCTTCAGCGACTCTGTGCGTCTAAGAATAGAAGGCAATTGTTGATAATCTGCAAGCACTGTCTTATGCACAGGCCTTTCATGTGAAAATGGGGGGTCTGGTCAGCTGCAAAAACATATGGTTCCCCCCTCCTCCCAACCTCTCCCCCTCCTCCCTGCCCTCTACCCCCTGGCCCTGCCAATAAATGCCAGCATCACACCTCATAGGCATGCAGAATATACACACTGAGCTACCGATCCTCTGTTCTGAAGAGGTCACCTTCCTGCTAAACGCTGGCGCCCAATTGTGCTAAATGTGATAAGCTCTAATGTGCTGTTGCCACAACACTGGAGCATGCTCAGTCAGCACTACCTACAGGTGGATCTGCTTCCTCTGCCAGATCTTATTACGGCTTCGAGCTCCACTCCAATGATTGAGACGACAGACCTCTTAATTCAACTCGGACATCCTTCAGAGGTCATTTAATACTCTATCGGAGAAAAAAACAAGACTAAAAAACGTTCCAATTCAGTGAAAAAGAACTACGTTGGCTGGGACTTTTATCTACAGTTTTTTCACATTTTATTGTGTTTACTCAATATCTCATAATCGACATGCCCCATGACTTTTTTTGGTGACAGTACAAGAGACAATTTGTCCTCTTAACACATCCTGCAGCTGGATCTTTAAACCCTGTTTTTCATATCAGCTTTAATATGATCGTTGTGTGAACACTTGAATGATACTTGACGAATTTAGGAGTTGCAGATGTTGAAAACACCCACGCGTCTTTCCCTTTTTATGTGGCTGAATCAAGAGGACAAATCTGAGGCTTTGTTTTAATTGACGCAATTATGAATAAGTGTCAAATGGAAACAAGCATGGAGTCCCAGAGTTTGGAAACCCACGGGCAGTCCATTAGCTGTCAGATTTATTATGCCTGTGGATTTATTGTTGTGATACTATTTCCAAATACAGATTTATTGACATTTTACTCCACATTTGGGGAACTTGTCACCCCGCTAAGATAGACAGAGGGCAACACCCAACCATAAATATTAGCCTCGGACACTCTAAAATATTAAGAGCGCGCTGGGATCCCGGTGCAATCATGTAGTCTGAAAGCATCAGCCTTGTAGTGGATTATTTATGTGGGGACGTGTGAAGCCAGAAACAAGGTGTGTCCATGAGGTCTTGTTATTACAGTCAAAGCAATAAAAATCCAACATTTTTAAATCCACTCATTCATTTCCAATGTGCTGTGCAGTAACGTCTGAGCATCTTAACTGAGAGATTTGTGCTGCGAGCGAGGGGAAGAAAAAACATTGGAAAGTAGTTTTTCCGTGTCCCCTTGTTTTCGCCTTTGATATTGAATAACCTGTGGTGGAATCAAACCGCAGCCAGCGCTCGTCTCATGTGTGGAGTTTTTCATTAGTGAAGACAGCGGATGAATAGGGGTCTATGTTGCTTGGCCTCACCTCCCTGTAAATGCTTTTAAACCATGACAGTCCTGTGTGTAAATCGCAGCCTTCTAGTGCTGCTACACCCTTCAGCTACCTCACTTGACAAATAGCCGTCATTCCTAAGTGGGGACAACTTTACACCAGCGTTGTTTGAGATCTCTGAAAAACCCTTTTATGTTAACATTGGATGTGCGCTGAACACATTAGCTCACTTTCAGAGCCCCTGTCAAATAATTCATAAAAAGTGAATAATGGATGAGCAGGATGACCACACAGTCGCACCCACTCAAGTCAAAGCCTAAATCTTGAGGCCCTTTATTTTAGCGCTGCATGTGTGCCCTGAAGGATCAGTTATTTTGGTGTTGCCTTAGGACCTCTCGGCTGTTAAAGGACACACAGAGACACCCGCCTGTCCTTTGAAGTCCTGCATCCTGTTAACTTAGCCAGAAATGTACAAGGTCTCACAGAATGGCAGTATTTTCCAGTAGTGCAAGGCTGGAAACATGTAGAAAGGATTGAATACAGTTCAAAAACTATTCACCAGTGTAAACTGTGATCCATTTAATCCAAATCAGAGCCTTGGAGGAAACAAAAGATTTCCACTTTCAAAAGGTGGAATGCTATCCTCTGAGATAAAAGGGGTTTTGTCCATGTTGCTCTCAGATGTCTAGACAATACAACACGCCCCTGGCCACCTGCTCTGCCTTCTCAGCTGACAACAGCCATAATGTATCTGTGTGATAAACCCCCCTGTTTACATGACTCCACCATTGTCAGCAACAAAGCAGCAAGTTCACCTCATCCACGCATTTATAGACCGCTGTCTGAGCTCGTCTCGACCCCAAGTTGCACAGGAAGATATCTGGAAAGCGTTCATTCAGCCGAGTCCTTGACAGTCCTCAGCGCTGCATAATGTTCAGCTTGCAGAGGAATGTCATGGTGAGTCAAAGGGATGAAGTCCTGACCTATAATTATTCCCCCGTTGGTCCCTGACATGGTGGGGTCAGGCCTGGACAGCTGGGGCAACATCCTGCTGAGCGTCTCTGCTGCAGGGATGCTGTCACATAGCAAAATTAGCTCCTCTGTGGATCCGGCCCCTGTCTCACATGATGGATGGGTGAAGAAAGCTGTCAAAAAAACACGATTGATGATTTAGTACATGGTCTAGAGTTGTGACAATCTGTATAAATTATCCCGAGGTGATAGCTGCCAGTGTAAATGTCAAGGTTTTATTTACAGGGTGTCAACAACAAGGGCTTTGGTGTGGTTGGATTGTTTTTTTTACAAGTTACTGAGTGAACACCAAAAGGATTTTAATCATGTTGTACAGTACAAAATGATGCCCTCATGAGGATAAAATCATATTTTAATCAAAATTTGGCCAAACACAGAGAAGGTTTTTTATTACACAGAAAGGTCAGAAAGCTTGCTGCTGCACATTAAACTCCTCGGCCAAATAAGCGCTCAATTCCACTTTCATTTGGTACCAAATGAAACAACTATTAGTCTCCTTGGCGCTCGCACTAATGTATTTTTCATTCTTATCTGCAGTTTTTTTTTCTGTTGAGGTGATTCTCTGAAGACATGACCAAACAATCATGGATTCCTTTGAAGCCATTTGACCATTATCCTTGACACTAAAAGCAAAGCACTTACTGGTACTGGATGTCAAATTAAACCCTTTAATGATAAGTTCTCTCCAAAGGTCTCATGGGAAATTTCTTCTGGATTACATTGTGGGAAAAGGCTTTGAACTTGACATTGAACTTGAGCAGACTTTTTGCCTTCAGACCCCTAAAGTTTGGCTGTATCCAATGTTTCATTGTTTTCATTAAAGAAGCACAGGGATATCCAAAAGTGGGGCTCAGATACAGTTCAACGACTTCAATGAATTAATTAATGAAACTCTAAGCTTTTTCAATTTTGACTTGTTATCACTTATCCTGATGGGTATAGAGAACATGGACAACAAAGGGGCAGTAAGCCTTAAAGCAGCTATCATTTATATTTTTACGACAATAATGGATCAAACTACAAGGTGTAATTTGACAGATGTAGCTTGTAGTTATAAATCAATAGAGAATTACCAACTGGCTCTCCAGTTCCCCCTGACTTTAATCAGCTCGTCTTTTGGTTATATGACCCACAAATTAAAGGTACAGTATGTAGAATTGCATGCTAATGTTTACATTCAAATATCTAACTTCAATTAAAAATGGACTAAACCCATGTTATATATATTTTTTAGTTGAGTACTTACATCACCTCAAATATTTCCAAAAGTTATCAAAGCCAGCGAAATCCGTAATTTTATAGTTGCAACGTGCCGTGTCTTGTAGGCGGCCACCATGATGAGCCGCCACGATAGACAGGAAATGTTGATCGTTGTCAAGGAAACACCGGATGTTACGTCAAAGACCGCTTCATAAGCTAGCGCTAGCTGCTACTGAAAGCTGCCATTCTGTTGCTGTATGTGCTGCTGTGATATTAAACGTCATGTAAATTATACTTGGATAAATCGTCAGTACACATATTGTCTCTCTCAGGTCTCAGGTTCGTATTGATTCGTTCGTTTTTTCCCATAATACACCGCAAGCCTGGACGTCATCTTTTGTTATTGTTTTGATTGAGAGCCCCCTAGTGGCGGATTTTACATACTGTACGTTTAACAGTTTTGGTACACTCTGATGGCTCTCATAGCATTGTTAAAATGGCTTTAAAAACTACAAAAATGACTACTCTGTTCACTAAAAAGCCGACAAAAAGAATGAGCAATTGGCTGATGGATTTGGAAAATGTACACGCTAAGGAGTCTGATATTTAGCTCAGAGGTTGGAGGAGACCAAAAAAGAGATTAAAGAGTGAATATAGCACATGTATTTGCCCTTAGACCTGACTACAAAGTCATGCTGTTTCTTTTTCTGTAAAGGAGTTAATGTTGGCTAAGATGTTTTCCATTTCCCCAAAAAAAGATAATAAGTGTTCAGCTCACAGCCTCCACCCCCCGTACCTGCAGGTTTCGAAAATATTGTTTTCCCAGGTTTAAAACATTGACCTAAATGCCCCTTTTTGGTATGCACATCACATTAGGAAATTTCGCGTCTTTCATGCTTATCAGCTGGTCAGTTATTCTAAAGCACTAGCCTTGCACTTGCAATCCAAGCACAATTATGTTTGCAGAGTACGACAGCATAATTCTTCGCCCTATTAGAATTCAGGAAATGACCACTTGGACAAGCCATTTAGCCCCACTGGCCCTTCGCTTGACAACTCTCTGTATGTACACTTGGAGACTTTGGAAATACACAGCACTATTGGGAGCAAATGTTTGCCTCGTTGGATCACAGAAGGTGGCACTTCCCAGGCAATTAGAGGAAATTGGCAGTATCTGCAGTCTACACAGGAGTGCTGACATCAGTTCCCGCCTCGGTGACCTTGGGGACGTCTGTTGAAAGATCAAACAAGTTGTCAGAAAAGCTGAGGTCATCGTGCACACTGAAACTGACCAGAGGTTTGCCCCTGCCCTGGTGCTGGTGACCCCTCTTTCCTGCTTGGGTTACATGCACTCAGCACGCAAAGCTGGCTCAAATTCTGTCTTTGAAATGTGTTGAGTGTTCACATAATTTCTCTTCAAAAAGGCCATGACTCAAAGGGAAGAGTTTAAGCGGCATATTCATTTGACATACTGGTGTTAATGGGAATTTTAACAATATATTGATAACAGATCATTTTTTCCTTTTCTTTTTACAGAATAATGGATCCTTGGTGTGGTGCCAGAATCACAAGCAGTGCTCCAAGGTAATGTTGTTTCACATCTTTCATGAATGAGATGCACGCCACATTCATGCCTCATTATCAGTGGATAATCTAACATAAAGTGCACAAGTCACGACAAGACAAGTTTAGTCAAGCCCGAAGAATCTCTTCGGAAAGCAGTTGACATAGACTAGAATGAGAATAAAAAGCAAATTTTTTTCATCTACTTCTTAATAGATTGCTTCTGCTCTCCTTGATACCCGTTCGTAAATGGGATACAATTAAATGCAATTAAATAAGATTCGAAGAGGTTGAACGCCCGTCGATTTATGAAAGCAAAGCATGATTGTTTTTCCTACTCTTGTCATTTGGAATTTCACTCGGATGCATTACAGTTCGTCTCCCGCAGGGCTTGTTTGTGTTTCTTGTGCTCTGTCCCAATGAAGGTTGATACAAAGCTGGTGTTGACAGCTGCCCTGAAAAGATGGCGCTGACACAGTCTATCAGACTCCTCTGGAGCTGTTGACAAGACCCTCGAAGATGTGCTGTATAGACTGTAGACAGAGAGGAGCTCAAATAAGACAGATGATACGCTAGCACAGCCAGGTCTGAGTAGAAATGTGAAGAATGTTCTCTGTAGCTGTCAAAGGCTCTCATCTCCTCAAATACAGAACATGATTCAATGCTTTCAGCCCTGTAGAAAACAAATAGGACCTAAACAACACACATTCAATACAGAGAGTATGTTAGAGTCCGGGTGAGACAAATTAGATGTAGTCCTTGTATGTTTTTATAGTTGTTCCCCCTCCCAAAAAAATCAACAATTTGTGGTTTTCATGTTGGCAAATTGGGCCAATCACAGCATTCCAGTGATTAATTGGAAATTCGTTGAAGAACAGTTGCAATTTTTTTCTCATGCTTACTTAACACGGCCTCAGGGTTGGGTGTACAGATTAATCACAATCAGCGTCTCGTATCAACTGCCTCACAAAATAACCCCTTGTGGTGACTTCTAAATTCCCTCTTTGAATTTCAAATTGTTTCCTTTGCTATTTGCATCTGCCTGGGATACAGCGGAGCAATTGTGCTCTGTGCCTTCTATTTCATCTGCAAATGTATAGGTTGTTTCCTGTCCCCAGCATGGCAATTGTTCACAACAACAAGTTTATTTTGCATCACTGAGTATATCTGTTGTTTTGAGGTCTTTTTATGAACCTCCTTGTAGTTATTGAATCCTCTTAAGGTCAAGCACAATCAAATTCAGCTTACTTCTCCCTAAAACAAAATAATGGATACAGAAAATATGTTATTTAAGCCGTTATAAACCTTCTGAGACAAGTTTTAAAGTGCAGTAGAGGTACTAAATATGGCTATCCCCCTTGTTTCCCTCATAATACTCTGAAATTTGTTTCTCTCCTTTCCACTGTGATGGCCAACATTGCCTTTTGGCACCAGTCATCCCCTCAGTTTTTCATCAGAGTTTTATGTTTTGAAAAAAGCTTTTGCTGGCTGTGAGTCTGAGCCCAGCATACTGTTCTCATAATCAACCAGCTGAAAACCCTTGAACTGTCCAAAAAACTCTTTAATGGACTTCTTGTTCTCCTCGCTTTAACAAGCATGTCACTTAGCACTTCTTTATCCTACTTGTAAGCTGTAAATAAATGAGGCTGGATTTGATGTAAGCCCTTAAAAATAATGATATGTTTGTGTTACTGCTGTGTGACTGTGGTGCTCTGCCACTCTGCCATTTCAAACACATTTAAGGGCTCTTTGAATTTAATTAACTTAATTGTATCCTAGGTTTTGGTTGAGCCATTCAGGAGGCCAGTCGGGGCACGGTGCTGAGGTCTAATTTGCGGGCAGAAGTCAATATTTTGGTAGCAAACATCCCCACACTTGACATCTCTATGAATGACTCCAGCGCACACTTGAGGCCTGTTTGCAGTGTGAAAGCACAGAGCTATTGTGGCCACTCTAACAATTGTACCAAATGGGCCCATGCTGTACAGTGGTTCCCTGTGAATAGCTCTACAGCCACTGATTAGCCTCTTCACTTCATGAACAGCTCAAACTCAAACAGAGAGACAAAGGCAGTGGCTCCATGGGGTGCGTTAGGGCAGAAGGCCTGTCCACCCAGAGCTCTTTTAAAGAGCCTCACAGAGCTCCCCGCCTGTGAGGGGAAAATGTGAGGATGGGTTGCCTAATAATTTAGACAAAGATGCTGTGACCTCGTCCATCTGTCTACGTTTTCAGAAATCAAAGCCTCCTGTTGCCATTTGCAATGAGAAAGTCAACCCGGTCATTGCGTTTGCAATGACCAGAGTTGGCCCGGCTTTCAGTGTCCCCATTGTGATGGTAATTAACCTGCTTGCCCTCTCTCCAGAGCGGAGTTAGGTGGCATTTAGAGAGCCGGAGAGTCATTATAATGCCATAACAGTGGACCAGAAGACATTCAGCTGGGGGACGCCAGAAGAACAGACAACAGCAGCATTTCTATGAGCTATTGTCATTCTGCCTCCCTACTGTTAGAGCTCGAGAAGTTTGGATGTGTTTCCTGAAAGTTTTCTAAACTCCAGGGTGTTCTTCTTTTTTTTTGCCTCAGCAGAGAAAATAGATTTTGTGCGTGTGCATGAGAGAGTGTGTTGCAGAGCCCGCCAAGGAGCTTTCCATATTCAGAGCAGGGCTGATATTAGCAACGGGTTTGCTTTCCCCCATGGGTGTGATCCAGGCTCTAAAGCAAATGCTAGGATTGACTTAAAGGCAGCTAAATGTCGGCCCTGCAACAAGGCGGTGCGCTTCATTACTCTGACTTCTCTTAGGGAGGGAAGAGAAGAAAGGACACGAGCATTATGCCTGGATAAGTTTGCCTGCGGTGAGTCATTGGATCGTGGCCATCACTTATAAATCTTGGGGAATAAAGTGTCATATTTTTCTAAAAAACACACGGAATATCCTGGACATTTTTTAAAATCAGTGTACTTTTCCCTCCTGGGGCCGAGCTCTCTATAAATTTGATTGAGTGGTGATTACTGACCTGAAGAGCTTAAAAACAAAGTCTGAAATATGACATCTTTAAGCAGAGATTGTTGACTTAACCTTACATTTCTCTGAAACAGCCCTTCAAAGTTTCCAGAGGGAAGGCAAGATGTCTGGTCGTCAGCTGAGAACAATGACTAGTGCATGTCATTCACAAATGTCTTACATTTCCAAGGTGGCACTTTTCTGAGCTGCACATACCAGCTGAAGAATAAGAACGTTTTCTTTTGGATTGCTTTACATGTTGGTAGCTTTGGAGCAGTTTGCCTGAATGAACAATCCCTGGAATGCTACTATGTCTCATTCAAAAGTGTCTTTCAAAAGCCCATCCTACCAACCCCCACATTTTCTCACGCCAAAATAAAATGCTCAAACTTCCCTTCGGTTGATCTTTTTTTCAGGGTCATTTCAACCTTAAACATTAAATTGGAAGCCCAGCCTCTTTTTTCGAGGAAATAAAAGCACATACTTTGAGCAAATCACTTTCTCTTCAAGCTTTGCGAGTGTGTCAATGCAGTTTACAAGTCTTTTGTGTGGTCATCGTTTCTTTGGCGGTGGGTAGTTTATTATGAGGCGCACTGAAAGACGTGATAAAGTGGGTGCTGGTTGGTAGTTTATGGCAGGGATTGTTAGGTGCTTAGACGGACTTCAAAGAAACCTTTTGGTCGTGTTGGGGCCAGACGTTGGCCTCACCTTCCTGCGTTAGTCACATTACCAGCCCCAACACCTCAAAGCAAGGCTGGACTGAAAACCAATCCGTCAAGTTGGCAGCGTTTCGTGATTGCCTGTAAAGTTCAAGAAAGTCCCTCCTTTTCTGATTCGACTGATTTTCTTATTTCATACATATTTGTGGAGGAATTCTGGTGTGGTGAAGATCAAGTGAAGAGACGTCTCTGTAGTCTCTTTCTTTTTTCTTTGAGGCAGTGTGAGTTTGTGTCTGTGTGTGGGTGGTGGAGGAGTGTGAATCAGGGCTGGTCAGTCCCAGCAGGAAAGGACCTGATCTGGACATGGTTGTTAAGTTTCATTGGCTAAAGGGGGGGTATGCTATCTGTAGAGCTCATTATTCACATAGTGGGTGGCAGAGAATGAAAACCCCCCACAGCAGAAAAAGCAAAGACGTGGCCACAGAAAGAGAGGGAGAGAGCGAAAGAGGAGGCGGTGGATCTGCAGTTCAGACTTCCTCAGCAGTGAAAGTTCACATCTGTCTAAAGCTGCTCTGTTCAATATGTGAGTGATGAGCACTCCAGGAAATCCTCCGTGAAGAAAAACCCCTCGCTGTCTCATACCAACGAGTGTTTTTATTGATCCCACAGAGCATGCGGGTCTTTTAATTTGTAGCCATTCATTTTCTAAGCTATCAACCTTTCACGTTCTCGCTGTCAGAGGGGATTTGATTCTCTTGAAGGATTAATGTAATCAAAGCTGCTGTGAAATCCTCTTTTAGCAATAATGACCAGTCACACTGAGACAATCTGCTGTCATCTAAGTGTTTACCCCCATTCTGAGGACGGGTTGGCTGAATATCATAGAGTACATCGGACCTTTTATTTTCCTTTGCTTATGAGTTGAAAGGTGCTGAAGCCAGAAATCATTATGAGGCTTTATTTACGTTGGAATATAGTTAGTGAAGTGTTCGTGCCAAGAGTCACATTGACAGCAGAAAGATAAGAACATAAGAATCTTAAAGCTGATGTACTAAGTAGATGTGGGCTTATCAATGTATTCCGGCTTCAGTCAAAGCTGCTGCGTCCTGCAGATAAATCCTGCAGATTCTGTGTGACAGTTTCAGGACGTTTGAGGACCGGGATGTGTGTCAAAGACTCAGTGATCGACAGCCTTTTTGAACTTCGACTTTGAGATATATTCTCCCGCAGAGTGATTTGTACTTTGGATTTTGAGACTGCACATGTATCCTAGACGAAGCGAGCCTCCCTTGTTCTGGTTCTTTTGTTTGTTCTTTGACAAATCCAAAAAGTCTTACCCACCCAGCTTGCCCAGATTTGCCCTTTCTTTGTAAAGTCTTTGTTCTCCGCTTTGAGATCCATATAAAAGAGAAATCAATCACCACTTCCAGCAGATAGAACAAGTTATGACGCAGTTATTGGGCTGCAGCTTATTATATTCCTCTGTCTGTATGTGCCGCACAGTCAAAGTTACAGATAAAAACCTCTGGGGTAAAGGAGCTGTTAGCGGAGGCTGGAGAGGCCAAGTAGGATTAGTGAATTTCAAGTGTTTCACAGACTCAAATAAACAAGTGGAGATAGTGCTGGAATGTGACTGCAACGTGGGATTAGGGCGGCTTTACTCCCCTGCGACGGCGTGTCATGTTTTACATGTTGTTGGCCTACATTGAGACACAATCTGAAGGTCTCATTTTGTTTGGTGTAATGATGATTGAGGTTGAGATGGCTTGTGTGGTCACTAGAAGGATGAGCCAGAAGGAACAGCATCCTTTTTATCCTGTTTTGTATCTTCAATCTTTAATCTGCTATGGCTGACGTGGTCTTGATAGAAATGCCATTTGGTGGTTAGTTATGTTAGTGATTGCTGATGTAAATCAACTCAATAGACAGCTTGAATTAAATGGTTTTGGCGCTGAAAAGGAGTTTTACAATTTGATGCCATGTGTCTTTTATTAGGGGGCAGGACAAAATATCGATACAGCAATACATCATCGTCCTGACTGCTGTGATGCAAGAATCGCTAGTGCCTTATACGTATATTTTATTTCAATTAAGAAGTTGGCACTGGCCTTAAAAGAGAAAGACGGGGGTGCCAGTAACATAGTGGTTAGTGTGCACGCACCATGTACAGAGGCTGTAGTCCTCTAGGCGGGCGGCCCGGGTTCGATTCTATTTCCCGCATGTCATTCCCCACTCTCTCTCTCTCTCTCCCTGATTTCCAACTCTATCCACTGTCCTGTCTCTCCATTTAAAAGCCCCAAATTCAATCTTTAAAAAAAGAACATAAAAAAAAGAAAAAGACAGATACTGTCAGACAGAGGTGAAAAGAAGTAAAGGAATGAAGCATAATTAGAGATGAAACTGACTCCAAAACAGGGAATTATTGCATTAATCCTGCACTTTATCATTTTAGGGGCATTTTAAATTCTTCATTTGATCTCATTTTGTGATGTATCATTGTATTATTGTCTGAGATATGTATCAATTATCACATTTTTGCTGTATCATGATATTGTAATTATCGTACCGCACATTCTAACATGTCATACTTTATGTTCCATTTCATATTGTTTCATATTGCATCACACCGCATAGTATGGTGTAGTATCATACTGTATTATTATGAGTTACCCTGCGATTCCCATCCCTATCTTTTATCATAAAAGTATTCATAGTGACGGAGTAAATACAGTAAATCATGTTTGGGGCAGATCTGATGTGGCTTTTCCGAGAAAGAGGGAGAGGGTTTGGCTTTCCCATGCCACGTCAATGCCCGCCTCTTTATCACTAATCTGACCCCACATGATGGATACATCCTGTTGAGTCTAATTGTCATAAAATGTAAACTGAGCCCAGAGGTAGGTGATAACCGAGGCTCCAGTTACAGCCACTGTAATTTTGACTCTTGTTGCTCCAGAACAACATGAGATGGCAAAGGACCTGTAAAAGGAGGAGGGTGGTTGGGGGGGTGTCTAGGTGAAACTTCAGAGTCATTAACTATTAAGTGAACCACTATTGCATTCCACAGCAGACAAAGCACAATTCTGGCTAAGCCGTGTGGGCCCTTTTGGCTCATAAATAAGGCAGGCACCTCTGATTGTGGGCTAAATGTATAATTCATGCACTGCCCCTGCTGCTCCTCCTCCTTTTTCTTCTCACTTTCTGCCGAGTGCTTCCTTTTCAGCCTCTTTGTTGTCTGTGCCCTCAACTGCATTTAAATTAATAATTAGAGTGATGCTCAAAGAATGTCTGTGACACCACCTGCGAGGTTAGTCACCGCTCAAAGCCTCACTTTGAGAAACAAAACAGAAAGTCTTAAACCATATACATTTCAGTTCGCAACACCGGAGCTGGAGTCGTACAGTGTTTTATTTGGTTGTAAATGCTGAGGAATTATAACGTGGGCAGCACTTTTAGACACTTTGAGATTTGGAAAATTTGTCCATACTCATGTAAGAGTAATTCAAAGAAGTCTGTGTCGTTAAAATGTGAGATGATCATTTTGAGCAGACATATTAAACACCACAGTGAGTTTGAATTTCTCAGGTGCTGCAGGAAATTCCTCCCTCGGTACTTTCTGTGAAATAGGTGAAAAACAGATGCAGTAATAGTAGGAATCTAATAGGAATCAGTCAAACAATCAGTTTTTGTTTCAAAAGCGACAAATCCCAGCAATTTGATGCCTCACAAAAAGAGCAGGACAAGACTTTTTGTAATATTATTGAGAGACCCAATGTTTATTCACCTTCAATCTTGGAAGGCATCAGCGATTGTTGAGCAACAATGTACGCTTCTTGGAGTGACTTCCACATTTTCGGGGCATCTGAGCGGCCACTACTTCCTTTTCCATATTCAATATTCAAGTTTCAAAAAATGTGATTGTCTATCACATAGTTACAGAAAATCACCTTTCGTAAGAGGCTCAAGTAACATATAAACATTGTCACCCATTAGACAAACATAAAATCATCATCATGCTACATGTGCTACATTTGTTTACGGTTAGCCTTGAAACACTTGAGAATGGACTTGGCTCTGAGAGAAGACATCTTAAAGCAGTTTTTTAGCTGCTCTTGTATGCAGATATCTAGATAATTTTAAGTTTAGCTAAGCCAGTTAAGAGTTCTAGGAGACATTACCAGGTAACAGGTCCTGCCTCTTTGGGCTCCACTCCGACTGTTTTTCTGCGCACAGTCAAAGCCCGCCGAAAAACTAGTGGACGGTACTTCTAAGACTACAAACTGAAACCAATACAAGTCAAAATCCATCCACACACACCTACGGATTCTACATTTTTAGGAAGAAAGTCAGAAAGTGTGACAGAAGAAAAGGGCAAAAAGAGAGAGATGGATACAGACACACAGAAACAATAATAACAAGATAATTCAGACTTAATATTAGCAATAACTGAAAGAATGATAAACTGTAAGGAACCTGCAAGACGCAATGCCAAATTTCCATACAGATCCCAGCACCTTTAGACAGAGGAGATTAACTCAAATGAAAACAGGGGCACCAATGCACTTGAATTAGTATCTCTTCTAGCTTTGAATACAGCAGTTCTCTCGGGTTGCTATGAGCTTGCAAGTTTGCAGAGGCTTATGTAATTGTAGAACAGACCCCCAGCATCCGCTGCTGTATAATTTTATTCCAGCATACCCCCCAAAATATCAGAGCAAAACTTTGTATGAATATTTAAGATGCACTCGCAAAGCACAGACTGAGTTTAAGAACATCAACATTGGCTGGGAATCAGTCCAACAGCTCTGATTTAATTAAATGTTCACCCATTTTTCTTCCTGATAAGTGTGGCAGTTAGATAAGCAGCCTTCTGCTCATTGGAAAACCTCATTTCATATTTATCAGCACCCATGTGAGCCTGCTGCGTATAGAGTTGCAGACCCGCATCTCGGTGTAAATCTTTCTGATCTACCTGACTGTCTGCTCAGCTCACACCTGTGCTGATTTACAGCGGTGCAGAAACTGAATCCCCAATATCTCCTGGACTTAACAGGACAAAAGGTCGAGTGAGGTTGAGGAAATAATGTGTCTAGACTTCATAACAGCTCAGGAAGGAGATATCGTCTTCCTGATTTACTCCCAATATTTTTTACAGTCCTTTCAAACTTAATGGCACATCAGAGACATATTGGAAAGCCTCTCCAGCATATGACTTTACACTTATTTAGACACAGCTCCACATGATTTGATGAAATATGTTAAAGCCTGGTAAACCGTTACTTGTCTTCTCTGGGGGCATCATCCAAGAGGTAACGACAGGATTTTAGACATAGTAGTTATTCTTTGTGTAGAAAAGTCAACTTATTTTTTAGATGGAAACAGATATTTTAAGTTTTTATTCCGAAAGGGAAGCATGGTTAGTTGAAGTTCTGCTTTAAATCTGCATTTAGTTTGTTCAAATTTGATTGTCATGGCTGCTCAAAATAAATGTTTTTCAAAGCTAGTTGTAGTTGTGACACTTTGACTCTTTAAAAGGCATGAACTTTCCTTAGCCGAGGTCAGTTTTAACATAAAGAAACTACATAAAAATAATCCAGTTCTGTAACAAAATATCAAAGGAATCTGAGGATTTTTACTGCTGGTGTATCAGTCAGGGAGATACTGTTATTTGTTTGTCCCAGATTTGCTAAACCCTCCCTCCTTTTTGACCAAATTTAGATTATCTGGATTCTACAACTGGCAAGATTTCACAAAACTCAAATCCAGGCTTCATAATGTCTCTTGAGAATGATTCTCGTTTCTTACAGTTTGTGTTTGGCATATTTCATTATATGACTTTTTTGTACTTGTGCAATTGTCTTACAACAGACACAAAACATGTGTCAGTGACATCACCTGTACTATGTGCTTGGCTATAGGTTTGGAAAACACATTCACTGAAAAAAAAAAAAAAGTTGAAGGCTCCAGAAACATGGGCTCATAGCATTGCTGGCAAATGGAAGTGCATTGGCCATGTTTTTGAAAGATATATCACATGATAAAAAGCTCATTCTTTGTCTACACTGCAACATAAGCCTGGTGTTTTCACATTTATCTACTTTAGGGAGAGCTTTGGAAAACATCCATTTTCTGAGTAAGATCAGGCTGGCTTAGTGCGTGATGGAAGGCCAATGCAGGGAGAAAAGATGAGTTTTCAAATTTATCTGGATTAGAGCGGACATGGTCTGAGAGGGAGAGAGACTGAAAGGCAGATAAAAACTGAGAATAACCAGGGAATGTCAAGGGGAGACGACAGCCAAATAAAAGTGAAATAGAGTGAGAAGTGAGTGAATATGTGGAGTAAGTGCCCGTTGCGAAAGAGGGGAGAGCACAGCTCGGCGGCTTGCTCCTGGATCGGTCGATAGATATGAGCAGAGACCAGAAAGCTGCTGGAATAATTGAGTCTGGTCATCGCGAGTGTGAAAAGCGCGAGGGCAGCAGAAAACTGCCATAACTCAGTGAGATTGGAGGTGAGATTTACAATGTGTATGATCAACAACAGAGACTCCTCCATATCTGAGTCTACCAGAGAAACAGGAGGCAGCTGTTCCGTCCCGAGGGGCCGCAAAGGCACCTTGTAAATATCTGTTGGCACCGCTCAAGCTTTACAATGACCGTCAGGGCTAGGATCGATGCGTTCAGGTCCCAGATGTAATTTATAAGCTTTTGGTTTAAATTACAAAAACGTAGTGGGGAAGCCCATTTTAAGTCACATGTGTACATACATACAGCACTGGTCCATAAAAGTATTTGGCCATTTGTTTTGGCTGCTTAATTAATTTAAAATAAGAGGATTAGTTTTATCTTTTTCACTCAAATCCCCATTGACCATAGCAGCCAATTTCCCCTGGCCTTAAATTGAGAGGTTCAAACCTTGTTATAATTTCAGACTGCTGGTTTCGGGTTAGGGTCAGGGTAAGGGGTAAGTCATAAAATGTACTGTAAGGGTATCTGAAATCATTTTCAACCAGGTCTTGATCCAGGGACTGAAAATACAGGGAACAATTGAGGGAAAACTGGCAATATTTAAAGTAAACAAAAACAAAAAGTTTTGTTTGCATTAAGCTAATTGCTAGCTTAAACTGTGAGCTAGGAAGTACCTGAAAGCTAATGAAGTCTTTTCAATTGACAGTCAACCATAAAACTGTGAAATGATAACAACTGTCTGTGACAATTAATACCACTGACAAACTGTGACACAGCAGCACACCACAACGGCATTTGGGCTTTCTACCGTGAGCGCCATGTCAGAGGAACATGGCTGCTGTGTGAGTGATGAATGACTGTACAGATGTGAACTATATTATGCATCAATATTAGTAACAGACCGTATATTTTGTTTACAGCGTGTATTGTTATGTCCCTTGCTAATTACTAGTTGAATGCTTATATCAGCTGTTGCAAGGGTTACTATTGGGTTATCAAATATTCTGTTATACTTAGAAATATGGCCTGATGCCTCTGGATGTTCACTATCAATTGTATTTCTGATCAATTATGAGACCGAAATGATTACTACTATCAGATACCCTATACGAATGCCTTACTGGAGCACAGCAACACAACTTTATACAATAAGATGGTGAATATGGGGAATGACTGTAAAAATGCAAAAAGCCATTTCCATAGCTATGAAATACAGCTGATGTTTTGTTTCCTGTACACTGTGTTTTGCTAAGCCTGGGGCACTGTGGACTGGTAGCTGTTCATGCTTCATTAGCTAAAACTAAACACTTTTTTCATTGTTTATGTTATTCCAGTCCCTCACTCGGGCCAGTAAGCATTTTAACGATGGGTGGAGATGTTGATGAACCATGCTCCATTAATGGAAAAAATGCACAATGACCAGCCCCCCCAATCTCTGTCTCTCTTCCCTCTTCCCCCCTATCTTCCCCCTCTTCACTCCCTCCACCTCCATCTCGCCTTGTCCCAGCCATGACAAAGTGAAGATGGGCTGTGGCATTGGCTGCCATTCAGCCTGACTCTCTCATCGGCCCCACAGAATGCCTTTAGGGGTCCCTCAGAGTAACAACTGCTGCATTTTATTACAGCGTGAAATGGTGGACTGAAAGAGCGCTATGGATGTTCCTACTTAGCCATGCAGAATGTGTCACTATTGGGTAGAAGATAAGGGGACAAAGGGGGAAATCGGCCGCTCAAGTTCTTTTGTTAAGACTAGCATAGAAAAAAACCCTGTGCTCTTGTTTACATCTCAGAGTAAAGCCATTTGTGTCTTTTGGGGAGACAATTTGTCCAGAAATATGTTAACATCACATCGAATAATGACATGCATTCCTTACTCTATTCAAACAGATGGTGGCTGGGTTGCCAAGTGGAGAGATTTGCTTGAGGGAGACAAAGCCGTTGGCACCTAAACCCAGCAGATACACTATGTCCAGCCCAATTATGTTCACCACTCCAGTTCCATGGTGTGTTTTCACAGATTATATCTCAGAGTCAAACACTAGAGTTGCAATAGAAGGTGCAAGATGTGCACAAGTTTGAAGCTTTCGATCCTCTTTTGGACCCACTAAAACCAACGATTAGACCACAGATAAATCCCGACGTTAGCATTTTAATGACATTTTTTATTCGTCTTTCATAATTTTAAAAAGCTTGTATTACAGGAGAGAGGAATTCTTTGTATTAGCCAAAACTCAAGTCTAGGTTTGGAATGGTTTTCGGGTGGAAAAAGTGGTACCTGGACATATCTACCTCTGTATATACTGCTGTAATGAGCTGTCGGACCACAGATATCTTGCAGTGTGATCACATAAGACTCATAACAGAATTTCTGTTCACGTCATAGTTAAGAAAAGTTTTTGTTATAATTTGAAAACTTTTGTGGTGGGTCATTACAAACAATTTAGGGTTATAACTAGAGGTAATCTACACCAGTACAAATATCTATAATGGTACTGGTATCAATTGGGAGACCCGATAGTGCCTAGAATGCCTTATTGGTTATCAGGTACAGGGTTTTGCGAGTTTGAAAGTCAATGCACTGATCCGATACAATAATGTGTCAGCCCCTCCCCCCAAAAGAAATGTTAGTCAAAGTTCACTAAATGTTAGCAGTCAGTGCTTGTTCTGAGAGGTATTGGGTAGGTGGACTTAAGACTGGGTACTATCAGAACATCACTTCCTCTATTGGACTCATCAATTCAAAATATTAAACCATATATCCAGTATCTCTTAGTTTTATCCCATTAATAGAATAAAGTGGTCTTTATTTGCTTTTTAAAATAGTCATTCTTATGGTTTTAAAGCAGTTTTTGGTTTGTTGCAATTTAGTACAAGCATTTTTGGAAAGGTCTATGCAACAAATGTTGAAAAGTTTTTAACCTGTGAACCTGCATGTGATCAGGTGTAGGCTAAACCCTAGAAAAAAAATTGGCCAATAGTTTATAGAGAATGTTTTTTGGCACTCTCCCAAGCACGAATGTGTGTCCTAACATCAGTGCAATAGTTGAGATTGATCACCAAACTGTGTAAATAAGAATCAGGGCAGTTGATTGATGAGAGCACCTTTGTAATTAAATACAGCCGCTCCATTTGCTTTGGCAAGACATCTGTCGTCAGTCCTCCTGTTCCCTCCTTGAATGTCAGGTTGTGGGTGTGGCTGGGGAGAATCGCTGACAGATTGTCAGATTTCGGCACACCTGCAGGGAGCTCTCACTGCCTCCACACAAACACTTATCTCTTTAAGAGTCCCATTTACGATATAACTGCTCAGTGAGAAAGAAATAACCTCTCTAATACATTCAACTTTATGTAAGAATTATGAAGTTGTATTTGTTGGAAACTTTCACCAAGAAGAAAAAGAAAAAAAGGGAAAACTGGGACTCTGGGGGGTGAGACAACACTTAACACACAGCCAGCATTCTCATCTGTGTTGCAATATCTTTGGTACGCAATGTGTTGTGTTAATTCATGCTGCTTGGCATGCAAGCCTGAGCATCTCGAGGTAACGATGACTCTTATTCTCACTTGTATAGCTGTGAACCGGAAAGAATAAAGAAAAGATTTGTCTATAAGAAAAGCCAAAGGAATGCATTCAGTCCGTGCACACGATATCTTTCAATGAGTAAAATGAGCTTGATCCCCTGGCTTATGTATGTATGTTCAGTGATTTGTAGAAGGGATTTTGGGGCTTTAACATGTGCGTCTACTGGCAGAATGTCCTTTAGACGCGGGTGCAGAAACACAGTTATTGCCTCAACACCTCATCGTTCTAGCGGGGTGCTCGTGCAAGGCTGAGGTTGCTGCTACTGCAAGTTGCACTCTCTGTGGACACAATTGAGAACAAAATTAATGATATAAGGTCACCACATTATTAATAGCAGACAATGGTAAAACAGCGTAGACACTCTGGACGACGAGGCACAACTTGGATGGTGCACTTGAGCTCGTATGTCATCCTAAACCTCTGAGGTGTTGCAGCGGTTTCACCTGATCAGCTCTGTTGAAACCACATTAGTTTCTTTTGGAGCTCTCAGCTGTCATAACTCTGCGCTTTCCCTGCAAGGTGTCCAATTTTCCTTCTGGCACTCTATATTTTATATCACCGCTAGAGAGATATCTATATTACTATGAAGTAATTAAGAAAATACCTTCTCACACAGCCTCCTCCATTCTCTGGAGCCAGCTGTGTAACACTCGACGCAGTGTCCACACAGGGCTTCTCCGTTGCCCGAGACGAGTGTAATTGAGCGCTGGCAGGCGTGTGCGCAGCCTTGATTGCAGCATGTTCCTCCAGAAGCAAGGTTTATGTTTCATCGTGTGCCGGTGCACCGCACTCCATAAAAAGCAAATAAACGTTTCACTGGCAATGGCATAATAATGACAGAGTGGGCTAATGAGCAAATTAAAGTCATAAATCCAATCCTCGCCCCCTGACTGAGCTGTGAGAATTCTGACATCAACTCGTCGGCTGTATAAATAAGTGGACTTAGCCACTTTGATGTCGCCAATTTGTTTGTATGTACCCCTTTTAAGCATCAATTTCTACATTTCTGCCGGCGCCATTATGTTGTTTTTTAGCTAGGTGTCTGTATACGGACATTAGGGTGGATACAAAGTGGCAACCTCTGAAGTTCAAAAATGAAGCTAATACAGAAGTGAACAAATAGCAGGTCCAACATTTGCAACATTGTACAGCCTGGTTCAAAAAAACGTTTTGGTCTCAAAAGTTAGTTAGTTGTCGCTGTTTGTAGTGCAGTTAAGGCTGTGGAACTGTTGTTCCACTTCTTTGCCTGTAGATTGTTGCAAACTAGGTGGAGATAGCATTTCAACATTGCACATTCAAAAGTTCTTCAAAAAACCAATTTGTTGCTTCTTGCAAGCATTTAGATCTCCCCTACTGGCCATTAGAAATAATGCAGGTTCAAGGCTCTTTACTGCACCTTGCACAAAACCACATGATCATTTTCATTAATTCCAGTAAAGAGTGGACCTCCACTGATGGCAGATCTCCATGTCAACCCTATCACATCGCCTTCTCCCAATGATGAACATATTGGGCCATTCCAGATGAAGAATGTAGGCCGATGTGTTGAAGATGTACCGCCGTGCCCTGTCTTAAAACTGTAGCCGGTGCAGGAGTCTAAATTTAATGGATTTGAATGTGTGACTTTGGCAGGACTCTGGTTGGTGAGGTTTTGGCTGCTCCCAGTGCAGCACAGAAGCAAACTGGCGGAGCTTTGACTGCTTGACTGAGCTTCTCTTTTCTCCTTCACACCAGCAACAGGCACTTATAAGACCATAGCTTAGCTCAGTCCATTCTGGACACACTCCTGTTTCCTGCGGCATCATCTGCCTGATTCTATTGGACAAGCATGGACTTTTTCCTTAAATTCTGCTCACTTTTATTGAATTAGATTTTCTTGGGTGAGGGGAGTTGTCATGCTTAAAGCAAAAAAGAGTTTGACTAGATTGGTAAACTTTCATTTTTAAATGTTATCATCGCATTATGTTTGGCAGAATGACTTTGAGCTGCTAAGATATCTTATTTTATCCAAAACCTATGCCAAATATTTGGTAAATTTGTTCCACATGGGACCCTAATCCATATAAAAAGGGAAACCCAAGAACATTAAACGAACTGTATTATTTATCTAGCGCTCTCCTTAAAAAGAAGGGGAGTTTGGTGCCAACACCAGAGTGTATCAGGCCCAGACATGAGCTGGATGATAGTGAGGTGTAGACGTTATAAGAGTCTAGCAGTGTCGAGGCATGAAGAAGAAATCTGCCAGAGAAAACCAAAATCCAAGCATCAGTAGATTTCACAGCCCAAGGGTGTGTCTGTCTGCTCTTCATGGACAACCCTCTTTGTCCTGTGTTTGCTTTTGTAATATATTGTGTAAGATCTTAGATGCTATGTGGGGCATCTCTAACAAAAAGAAGGTGTGACTGCTCGCTGTGAACCTGTAGAGGGAAGTGAGGTGTCTGTCAGGAAGCCAGCGCTCCAATTCAGAAAGCACCATCTCCAAAGCAGCAGCAGAAGCGGTGGTTCTTTGATGTGGCTTCCTCTTTGAAGAACTGACACCCTTCTCTCTTTCACAGTGCCTGGAGCCCTGCAAGGAATCCTGGGACCTGAAGGAAAACCAGTGCCAGGATTTATGCGAGGTATGTCACTACCCACAAATACCGTGGTTGCCTCAGATTCAAGTGTTTGAGCTGTTCATGCTTAATGGGAAAATTCAATGAAAGGAAAGTTTTAGAGTAGTGTGAAGTAACTCTTTCTGCACTGTAACAACATTGAATCAAAGCTGTTTCATGTGCTCACCACTCCTCTGAGTCATGAGCAGAAATGTAAACAGGACAATCCCTGTTAGCTCACAGCGCGGCTTGTTTGCAGCCAGGCTGGTTGGTCTTAAAAAGTAATCAGACATACAGTATATATTTCCCCCCCCTCCTCCTCCTCCTTCTGCTTAGCCCCTCTTTCCTAAGAAGCATTACGAGTGTCTCACCAGCTGTGAGTTCCTGAAGTCCGTGGAAGGAGTGAAACAAGGCGACTGTCCGGCCCCGGAGAAGGCCAGTGGTTTTGCAGCAGCCTGTGTGGAGAGCTGCGAGGAGGATGGAGAGTGTTCCACTGTGAAGAAGTGCTGCTCCAACGGCTGCGGCCACACCTGCCAGCTGCCCAAGAACCTCTATAAAGGTAAAACTATGAGTGCAGCCCTGCATCACACTTTTCAGCCACATGTTGTTTAAAGCTATAAAGGTAGATTTTGTGTACATCTGTGGTCTCTGGTTGTTAAAGTGTGTTTTGATGACTGATACTGCAAAAGCTCTTTTACAGTGCAACCAAATAAACTCTTTTGATTGGTCGTTGTGGCTTTCCATCCCACTGGAGGGCACAAATGAAGTTGTCGGTTAGCTTGCAAAAGATGGTGTGCGTCTGCTTCAAAATTAGAGCCATTGGCTATTACTCGTGCCTGATGTTATTCAACATGTTTATTTCTTTAACAGGAAGCAGAACCATTGAAAGAAACCAGTAAACAGTGAATTTAAGGCTGCGTTAAAACAAAACAGATTATATATGCATTGTTCAATGCTACAAACAATGAAAAATACAAGAAGGAAAAGTATGTTAGCTTAATTATTAATTTATCTAAAGACATTGCATTGCAAATGCTATCAATAGATAGCATCAAAAACAATATTTGACTCCATGAAAATATGGAGTATTTGAACCGATATTGGTCTTTCAGGGCAAATATTGACACCCATTATTTGTAGTTCATGAGACCCATTTTGTAGTAGTAACACATTTAGACTCTCCTCCTGCTTCTATCTGTTCTCAACTCTGTGCATGACAGTGTTGATTGGCTATTACTTGTGTGTCGTCTAGCCAATCAGATAACGCTGTGGGCGGGAATTTGGGTGAGACAGAATGGTGAGTGAAAACAGAGCCAGAGGGAAAGACACACTTGCAGCATAAACCAAAGTAGCGCACTTTTTAACACGGATACAGATAATCGGCCAAGTGTTAAATATCGGCCTCCAATAATCGGCCAGGCCGATAATCGGTCAACCCCCTAATTTCAACCTACAGAGTATTTCCTCACAAATTAAAACCTACCCTCCTTATTTCACAGAGCTTAATACTTAATTTAGGCCACTTGTTTAACTATTTGGAGTACAACTCTTAAAAACCCAAAGCACTACAAAACCCAAAGCACAATAACTGCTTAGCACCACACAGCAGACAGACAGACAGACAGAAAGACACAGCTAGTCCCTGGTTTGTTAATACAGTTAGAGATTATAGCAGATACAAGGGGCCCGATTTTGTTGCTTAAAAAGACCAAAGCAGAGCTAACAGAAATGTGAATTTTAAACTCACAGACATAAGTTGATAACAAACACATCTCCAGATAACTGACACCTTTGCTCGATAACTTCTCAAAACTGTCATTACAGTAAGGGACTGTTTGCCTTATCAGCTGGAGGAGTGAGAACTTGTTGACCTCCCCTCGTGGATCAATTATTACTATTGCGTTGTGTGTTTAAACGGTACATTGTGCTCAATAATAATGTTGCTCAATTGTCTGTGAACTTAACCAATCAACTCCTCGTTTCATTACTTCTGCTAATGTTTCCAAAAGGAACCAAATGAACCCAGTTTGTCAGCTGAGTCATGGATACTTCCTCCTCCTCTATCCATGGGGTTCAAGAACTGATGTTTCCTGACGTCAGGTTTTAACGTGATTAACTTTTGCAGTTTGCATGATTTTCAATAATTACGCCGAATCTATTAATCCCTCTCTGTCAAACATTAATTCTAAATCTCAATGACGCAAATTGCAGATTATCTCCAACTATTTTTGGCTGTTCGCTTAGAATCATAAATCTTTATTTCATCCCTGTTTATTGAACGTCACCCTCGCATCCCTCATGCTGTTTCTGGAAACTGTAAACTGGAACACATCTCCACTCTTAAATTTGCTGGATAAGCTTTAGGCTTTCACAGACACAGACGCACCCAAGAATCTTTGCTCCAGTGAAACTGTTTAATAGCGCCGCCCAGGGCAGTCAATGATGTGAGGGTGCTGAGTCGTTATGTGAGCTAACCAAGAGCCTCTGAACTCGGAGATGGGAGCTGGAACTACATTATATACAATATCAGGGTGCAATTTCTTGCAGCCCGGGGCCATAACAAAGTTTGAGGAGATGTTGAATTGAGAGCAGAGGAGGAAGATAAGTCTAAATCAAGCTGTGAAGTGCAGCAGCGATAGTCATGTGTGCTTTGAATCACGCCACAGTGAGTCTAAGCATGTTGTACTGTGTGCACTGTATGTGATTTTGAGTCTGAGCTTTTTATTTATTTTTGATTTGGAAAGATCCCGAGGGACTTCATGGTGGATGTCACGCTCAGAAGGTGAACAGCATGTAAATCGGGGGGAAGATGAAAGCAGGCGTAGCCTTGAAAGATTTCAATACAGTGACCCAGTCAATGAAAACCATTCGTCGCACTCTAAGACCCTCAAATCCAGCTGACGACCTGCTGATTTTTTCCAAACTCTGAGATCATGACGGGGCGCCATCAGCACTGCACTTACGCTGAATTAAACTCAGCATTTTGGTTGAAAGTCCACATGGGATTCCTGTCCTGGTGCTTGGTGTTAAAGGTCTAATTAGCCGCTCATGGCTGGAAGGGCGTAATTGTTTCTATGTGTGCACAAGTGTGTATGCAGTCCTCGCCATGATGAGCCATGATGCTGGAAGCCATTAGCAAACACAAGGGAGAAATGGAGCGTTTCCCCCGCTGAGATCACTCTCAGATGTGTGTGTGTGCGTGTGCGCATGTGTGTCTTCAGGTTAGGGTCCTCAGCCAATGTGTGTAGGTCCCTAATAGAGAAAAAAACTTCCAGTATTCAGGGTCTCTGAGAAACGGAACCCCTGCTGGGCTTTTGATGTGCCACAAAGCGTTTTCTTTTTCTTACAGCAATAGAGTCTGATGCTGTTTCTGCTCTGTAATGACGACTAGAAGTTTTATTGCAGAGGTGCTGCTCTGATAAAACATGCTGTGCAAAATATAAAATAGATGCTTCAATAGGCTCTTCTAGTTCTCTTATTTTCATATATTTCTTTCTAGGTTGTAAAGTTCCTTCATTTCTTTAGAAAGAATAGAACCAAATTTGATGCAATCCAACTTCTTTTGTTTGTATTCCTATCTTAAGAAGGGCACAGTTCTAAATTATAACTGGAACACAAGCTGTGGGGAGATTAAAACGCAGAATGTATGTGTCAGAATTAAATTAACTTCAGCGAGAGTTATCTTTACGCTGTCAAAACAAGTCTGACTCATAATCTGTCCATCAGCTCATCTCAAGTTTACAGTAATTCCTCGTGCTACAATCCCAATATTTGTAGTGCCTTCCTCAACCTGTAATTAGAGCTGTCATTATGATGGTATGTGCGTGAGTATTGAGAATTATATTCCTGGAGTGTAATTGTTGGCATGGTGAAGACATGAATGGAAGCCACACTCTTGATCGTGCTTCAGCAGCAGTTACATCACGGTGCAGAGAGCATGTGTGGCCATTGAAAAATGAGGGCTGTATGATTCTTGGACTGAACCTGACCCGAAAGTTATCTTTGGAAAGAACACGCAACACGAGTATTCAGTGCCCTCCTACATATTGCGGAAGAAAGAGGTTGTGTGTATGTGTGTGTGTGTGTGTTTGTACTTCTATGCATGTGTGGTTTGGGCTTTGCAGATGAGCTAAGACAGAGGGAGAGGAGGAATGCTGTGGTTACATTAATGTTCGTTGTTGCGCTGGAAATGTGACACATTTGTTCGCACACACACACACTCACACTTCGAAACACACAGACACTCGACTGTGGAGCTGTGAAACCACAGCACAATGACCCCCAGCTGTTAGCATGCAGAAAGCTGTTATCAGCGACACAAAACAAAGTACTGACTCCATATGCATGTGGCTCAGGGACCCTCCTTCATCCTCCACAATTTAAAATGCATCAATCAATCACTTTTACACGCCCTGGATGAAGGCTGAATAGAAATATAAGTAGATCAAGCGCTCTGCATACCAAACACACTCTTGATTATGTTGTTTACCAACATGAGGCGCGGTAGCCTTGAACGTGTGTTGATGCTGTGTATAAATGCGGCGCAGTGGTAGCTGCGACAGAGGTCCGACATAATGGTCTGGAGTGCTGGGTGATTTATTGAGGACTGTGGGATGTATTCAGCCTTCTCCTGTACTTCCAAACTTGCTTTTCCAATCTCCATCTCATTATCACTGTGCCCAACGCTCAATCAACAACTCACTACGTCTCTGCTGCTATAAATTCACTCGAGAGAGTCAGTCAAACTTGGCGGAGCATTTGGCCCAGTCCTGCACTTAATAAATCTCTAATTTATTGCACATGGCCACATCAGCAAGGCTGAATGCAAAGTGCAACCATGCAGATGAACTGTACATATTGTCTGTATGTTTGCACCTGATGTGTTTTGTGTCTGAAAGAGAGAGAAAGACGTCATGCATTCATTCTCGCATAGCTCGATGCAAACTGTGTGTATCATCACTAAGAAGCACAGCTACCAAAACACATCACTCTGGCCAGGAAATCTCACAATGTGTCACGGCAGAAAGATGAGGCTGTTGATCCACAGCATGTATTAAATCTATTGCAGTGAGGTCATGTCTCATTTCAAAATTTGTATCCGTCCAGATCTGATGGTGTCATTTATCTTTCCACGAAGAAGAAAGGGATAAAACAAATATGTCGAATTTGCTACTATGTTCCATAAAGTGGTGATATTAACTCCTGTCACGGCATCCTCTTCCCTGCGTGTACTTTTAGGAGTCCCTCTGAAGCCGAGGAAGGAGCTGGTGTTTTTGGAGCAGCCGTCAGGGCAGCTGGATATCCGCTGGTCTTCCAAGTTCAACATTTCCGTGGAGCCTGTTCTCTATGTGGTGCAGCGCCGCTGGAATTATGGCATCCACCCGAGCGAGGACGACGCTACAGAGTGGCAGACTGTGGCACAGGTAGAAAACTACACAGTCAAATTCTGAAGCATTAGATGCAAGTTTTTTTGTATTAAAATTCAATTCAAATGTCTTTATGTGAGGGCTCCTTTTAATCAGACATTTGGGATTTGCATCACTGAGACACTTCAGAGTCACATGTCCCAGCATGCCACATGCTACATCTGTGGAAGTGCTGCGCTGCGCTGACAGACTGTTGCACACGGTTGCACATTCCTCACACTCACAGTGTCTTTGAAAGTTTGGCAAAGAGAAACACACAGATGACTGATGTAGCAGCAAACTCACACGGGGCTGTGACCCTGCATGAACCCTGACCCCCTGTGGTTTGTGTGTGTCCCCCCCCCATCTGTCCCTGTAGACCGCAGAGGAGCGCGTCCAACTGGCCGACATCAGAGCCAGCAGATGGTACCAGTTCAGAGTGGCTGCAGTCAACGTACACGGGACCCGCGGCTTCACTGCACCTAGCAAACACTTCCGCTCCTCCAGAGGTCTGTGTGTGTGTGTGTGTGTGTGGGTGTGTGGGTGTGGGTGTGTGTTTATGTACTTGTGTGGCCTTGCTTTGTGACTAAGTTCCTGTTTGACACCCACTTCCATCCATTTGTTATGGTTAAGACCTTGGAACAGGTGGAAAGTTTGGGAAAGTGTTTTAAAACCTCATTTGACATTTTATCCAACCATTCTAACCAAGTATGTAGGCGAATATTCTCCCAAACTTTCTGTAACACTGACTCATGAGGACATGCATTTATTCTTTTTTTTCCACTTTTGCCGAGCACCTTGCTTCTCTCTAGAGTACCTAAATGTACTTTTACAGAAAATTAAAGTTATGTTCACTTTTTTCCGTGATCTATTTAACTGCTCCATAAAAGTACATCTAGATTATGGTACATGTTTCCAAACATCAACAGAGTGAGCTAAGTGGAAGACTTAATTCATGCCCATGCCAAGCAGAATGAGGAGTAATGAGGAGAGACTGTGTGCGCACAACATTTCTTTTCTGTTGCAACCAGATCTTCATTTATGCCTTCAAAGCAGGGGTTTCCCCCTCTTTACAGCCATATAAAATGTAATATGTCTGAATTAGTCAGGATATTGCAGGTTTCAAATGAATGCAAGTGTTGTCTTGCTTCCAGAGGGAGTGACGTAACCGAGGCGCGCTTCAGATCTTTGCCACAGATTAGCGAAGGAGCTCTGATGGCATCCGGTGTTTCTGCTGCTCAACTTGTCTGCCCTGAGCTTTCAATGTCGAATGACTCTAAATCACTGTGTTGTGCTGCAGATGGCATTTGTTAAGGCCACGGCCAATTGTTGTGCGGTTCCCAGGGATTAAAGGTTTTTTGCGAGTATTACATTGTGTCTAGATTGAATTTGATCCAGATCAGATAGTGTGTTTGTTTGATGTGTAGAGGCAGAGTAATGAGTCTGCCAGTTAAGTCTTCTGCAGCCCTGTTTGAGGGACTCTTTATGAACATTGGGCTACTAAAAAAAATCATCCATGCAAAACACACTTTACTTGTGTTAATTATTACTTAATTTATATGATGCTTTTTAAGCAGTGGAGAACTGGCAGACGTCCTAAGCACTTTGCATTTTCTGCCAAATCTTTAAAAAAGAAACGGTGCCAAATGCAAAAAAGTACAAAAGTGCTTGCTGGCGTGTGTTTTGACCTGTCCTGTCAATCCTCCGTCATACATTCACTCCCCTGAGTGTTCTGGACGGCTGTCAGACCAAGCCAGACACCAGGTGGGACAAAGGATTCTGCTGCAGGGATGGAAAGCGATCTCCAATCAGGCCAATCAGTGCCAGAATGGTGATAGATTGATGGGAGCTGTCATGGATTTGATGAGCTCCTGGCCGCTCTGTCATGCCATTGTTATTTACACAGCCTGGCCGTATATCATCTGATTGCAATTTTGCACTACTACACTTTGTAAGGGCAATTTGTAAGGACTGACTGCTTATTTATCTTAGATCAGCATGGTATGGAGAGCCGATGTGTCTGAATGTGTGTGTTTTGGGGTTGTTTTAAATGTGTTTCAGGTGGGAGAGGGCAGGAAAGACGCTGTGACGTGAATAGTTTTCTCATTTTTCCCGTCATGGTTCGGCTTCTGGGATCAGCAGCCCTGCAGTAGTCTGGGTGACAGGACACATGGATAGGTTAGATCAAGCTTTAATGTGGACACACACACGCACGTTAGAGTATAGGAATGTTGAGTGTGGAGCCAAAGTGAGCAGCATGTGTTTGTTAACCCCTGACCTGAGCTCTCGGTCCTGCTGAACGCTGTCATGGACCTGACATGACACCTGTCATAACATCTCACGGCAGATTGTCAATGGCGGACTAATTACTTCACATATTGTCACACTAGTCCCCCTCCTATACCGCAGTGCAGTGATGAAAGCTGTCTTGGCTTTCCATACATTCAACCTGAAATTAAACTTGCAAGAAAACTCAAAACTTGTCACCTAAAAAAAACCAATAGGCCCTCTTTATCCTCCTCTCTGCAGATGTATTTGAATCCTGTTCCTACTGACTGTGTTGTTTTCTACGCCTTCAGATCCCTCCGCCCCTCCCACCCCGACCAGCCTGCGTGTCAACAACGTGACGCTAGGCGACGAAGGCCTGATCACAGCCCGTCTTAACTGGACCCTGCCAGATGAGCCAGACATCCCCGTACATCACTACAAAGTGTTCTGGAGCTGGACCGTGCCCACCAAGTCCATGGTGCTGTCCAAGAAGAAAAGGAGAAAGACCACCAACGGGGTAATCTTCTCACCCTGTCTCAGTGATGTGTCTCTTCTTCTTCCCCCCTTTCCCTCCCCCTCTCTCTTTCTTAAAAGCCTGGTCCAGGATTTTCTCAGCATCTTCTCTGGCTTCAACACTTCACTGTTAATATCCACACAGGCCTGCAGGAGAAAAAAAAAGGATAAACATAGAGGGAGTTGTATCTATTTACTTATGCTTGCAAGGCTATCAATCACACACAGATTGATACAATGTGTTCCTCATGGTTTGAATTCCTTGTACTGATGAAAGAGCACTTAAACGCACTGTAAAACTCTACGATAAATAGCCCTTTAGATAGTGATAAATCAAGTTTCAGAGTTTGTTTTTCTTCAGTATCTCAGTTTGAGTTGTGCAAGTTTTTTTACTGTTGTTTTCTGGTGGATTTTTGTTGGTGTTGCGATGTGTAATTTGGCTATTTCTGAAAGATTTGTTTCTTTAATTATCTAATCTTAAACGTAGTTCCCAATAGCTTTAAAGTCAATAGCTTATATAACTAAACTTGAAATATATCTCCTCTAACACGAATGCGTACAGCCTAAGCCTATTGATAAAATGAAAGGGGAGTAAACAGGACGGAACTTCTAAAAACACCCAAAAATGACATCAATATCACGTTTCCTTCTTTGAGTGCTGTGAAAGAGTTTAATCTTTTTTTATGCTGGAGAATGTTCAAATATTTGGTCCAGCCAGGAAGAGAAGTTTTCACAGCTTTTTTTTTTATCTGCGCTCTCGCATACACAGATCACAAAGAAAGGAAAACCACAATTTGATTATGAAAGCTTGAATAAACAGGAGCTCAAAAAAAGCTCACTAAAATTCAAGACTTGGACGACTCAGAAAGCTGGGAAATAATATTTTGTTAGTATTACAATTTTTTTTCATTTACATAAAAATGAGTCATTCATGTATGCAGGGTTTGTTTGGACCGTCACAGACTGAAGCAATGGATCCATTAGAACATAGAAATGGATTTGACTGATAGAGAATATCAAATGACAAGATCATTGTCTTTTCTCATTATTAACACTCTCTGACATACCAAATGTATTCAGGGTACAATCAGTTTATGAGTTATTTTCACTGTATGTTTTGTAAAAGTGTGAACTTCTTTTGGCTTAGTATCTGTGTGAAGCATTTCAATAGAGACTGGAGCAGATGGACAGGTAGTGAAGACGGTCCACACAAACCTCGACAGGGTCTTCTCCTGAGTTAGTTTATAAAACGCAGAGCAGATGTGGCACACAGGAGATAGAGGTGGGAGACACCAGACACCTATTGACACATGTACTACTGGTTTCCACTTTGGCACCTCGGGGCTTTGAAAGCAGCCCGCTGGTAGAGGAATGTCAAAACACGCACAGTCAATAACAAGAACTCATCAAGCTCCCGCTGATGGAGGAATGCTGAAAGTCAAACACAGTGAGGAAGCCCTGGGAGGCTCTGATAACACGGCTCCCTCACCGGGCCCTTAAGGCTATCTCCCCGCCACGATGCCTTCCACAGCGCCACATGTGTTCCCAATAAGCAGGGCTTTCCCACAAGCCCGTGTTTGTCCAAGCAGAGCTGAGCTGGGACCGTGACTGGGTCGGTGACAAGGCTTTGAAAGTGACAGTGTGGTAACATTGAAAACGCTAACAATCATGTGGGTTGTTTTGTCCTCGCAGGCTCAGAGCTGGGTGGATCTGGAGGGGCTTCAACAGAACAGCAGTTACACTGTGGAGCTGCAGGCGGTGACGTACTGGGGGCAGGTGCGTCTGAAGAGCTCCAAGGCTTCTCTGCACTTCAGCACCAACCAGAACAATGAGTCAGGTGAGCGATGATGCCAATTCAATGTTGCTTTTTTTTTTAAAGTCCTCCAGGTGTCAGACTTTTTATCACATTAGTGATAGAGTGTCTTTTTGTCAGTCCAACGTTTTCATCCAGACTAAAATATCCCAACATCTTTTGGTTTGATGAGTATTGAGTTTTGTCTGAAACATTCATCATCCAGAACAGATCAATGATGACTTTTACTGAAACTCTGACTTTTCTTTGGCTTAATTACGAGCTTGACACATGTGGCCTTTTGATGGAAACGTCTTGACAGCTTTCAGGCAGTTTGTTGTAGTGGATTCAATTTGGCTTAGACATCCAAAATCAGATCCAGAATTGGGTTTATTGAGATGTAGGTTTACAGATACATCTATATCTGTGTGATCTGAATTTGTCAAGGTGTTTTGGTGCAAAAACAATGAGGACAGGAGAAGAATAATAAAAGTAAAAGGTATTTAACAGCAAGACTCCAACTGTCAAGGAACAGACAGTTTGTTGTGAAGTTGCGCAGAAATGTGCAAGATGATGGCGAGTGCAAATATCTTGATGAAGAAGGAAGGAAGAGCTCCTGTCCCTTTTGATCTTGCTTTGTCCGGTTCATAACTGAGATATGTCATCCCTATCTTTCTCTGTACGCATTGAGAGCAATATTAGATACATACATGCTAAAATAGGATGGGGAATGTGGCAAACATGCTGAATTTGAACCTTTTTGCATATTTGGTGCAACCATGATTGCATTGAACTCATAGCCCTGTTGGACTTATTGATTGAAGCCTCAAAGCTGCTCTCCTAGCTGTGGGTTTGTTTCCGTTTGTGCAATTTGGTTAAAACTTAAAGCCAAAATAACTTAATTTTTTTGTTTATTGTGTATTTGATGGGGACAGAGCATGTCAATGGAAATTAAAGTATGAGCTAGCAAGAATGCTAAGCTAAGTCATTAGGCGGGTAACAAACACAAAAAGTAGCAATATAGAAATACAATATGCGAGTAGAAGAAAATACATTGTTGAACATTTCTATATAAAATATAGAAACACAGTCGAGGTAACTGTGGCCAAACGCATTCCATTTCAAACCTTTATTTTTTACCCCAAAGAACGTTTAGGTTTCCCTAATTTCCAATAGAAATCAATAAATACAAAAGTTCAACAAATAGAAAAGTTAGGGGCCCGGTAGCCTAGTGGTTAGTGCGTGCGCCCCATATACGGAGGCTGAAGTCCTCCAAGCGGGCAGCCCGGGTTCAATTCCGACCTGTGGCTCCTTCCCCACATGCCGTCCCCGATCTCTCTCTGACTCTATCCACTGTCCTATCTCTACAGGCATGAAAAGCCCAAAAATAAACCTTGAAAAAAAAAAAGCTTGATATTCCTAAATTACTCAGAGTCTAGGGGCAAACAATCAACATGAGATTAGCAAAAAGCAGGAATAGCCTGAGTACTGTGACATCTTCATCCGATCCTGAGTGCTTTGGAAACACAGAGAAAGCCTCAGTGCTGCGAGTTTGTATATTTTAGGCTTGTGTGTCTCCAGAGGGAATACAACCTCTAACCTTGGCAGTGTTAGAGCTGTGTGTACACATCCAGTTACACCACATTTATGCACAAGGAGTGTGTTGTAACTGCTGTGATCCTACAAAGAAATAATTGTGTGTTTCTGTTTCCATGCTGAAGGGTTTAGCCACAACACAGTCACTTTTTGGTGTCTTAGATACAGCAGCAAACATTTCTGCTCTCTCTTCTTTAGTTAAGCCAGTGCTCAAGTCAAAGAAGGAGGAGATATCACCTCTTGGTTCAACCCTGGCAAAGCGCCCTTCTGGCCCTCTGGAGGTGGGTACACCCTTCTACCAGGATGGCCAGCTTCAGGTCCGCGTCTACTGGAAGAACCGTGGAGGTATGCATTCTACTGTTGTGATTTATAGCTATGTTAAAATCGAATTAGTACTCCATTATGCCCATCAATCACTATGACTCATGTACGATTTAATAAAGTGCTGTGACTGATTCCTGGTTACTCAAACAATGGCAGATTCCTTTTTTTATAAAATGCTATCAGATGGTATGAATGAAATATGAAACAGTGTGTCATTGTGAGTAATGTGAGTGAAATCGGTGAAAACCTGCCCATGCTCTGGAAGGGTAGAGCCACCGTGTAGAAAAAGAACAATAAACACGCAGAGCAAGAGCCATGCCATGAGGTTTATTGACAGCTGTGTTTAATAGATCCTCGCCCTCACATTAGTGTCGAGCCAGTCCGTTTTGTTTTACAAGACCTGATGTCATAAGGAACAAGAACCGGTCTTTGGTTGCAGCACAGCAAGGGGTTAAGGCCTATAGGAATGCCTGTCCCAGCGGCGTCCGTTCCCCCAACCCTTCTCCTCTTAATACCAGAGTGGAAATATGGAAACCTTGAAAGCTGTGCTCTCAGGGTAACCTGTCAGGTCCCATTCACTGGTCTATGTTATGTTGCTAATATATGTCATCGCCTCAGCCAAACTCCACATCTTAGAGTCAAGAATGCGAACGCTGGCTGGAGGAGAGGCCTGGTGAGACACCAAATGCTGAATCAGAGTGAGACAGAGAAGATAGAGTTGGCCCGGAGCTGTTAGCGAGCTTGGCCAACACTCAGAGAGCTGAGTGATGCTGACGAGGATCAAGCGCTGCTGGGGAATCGCAATGTTGCAGAGCAGAGTTAATCCAGGTCCAGGTCTTGTTTGCAGTGCTGATGTGCAGGTTGTGTGTGTGTATAACTGCCAGTCATTAGTCTGCGGGGATGACCCTGACTTTGACTCGTAAACATGCGTACATACAGATGGACATCTGGTTTGTGTGACAGACAAAAGGGACAGGTTAACCGAACCATGATTTAACTCTCGCTCATTGTCTCTGTGATCCAAAGCAGCCGGCATCTGAGTTCTCTCCTGTTGTACTGTACCCCAGCCCAGATAATATATCACAGTCGACCCAACAGGCCGACAAAAGACAGCGGTCTTCCGACGATGGCGGCACTTCTGAGGCTCCTTTCCAGCTATGATTAATCAAACACTGCTGATGCTCTGTTGTCTACCTGATTTCCTTGTCCCATTTCATGTTTTACATACCACTTCCCCTCTCCGACAGACCCGCCAGAGCATATCTTGTTTATTTTCTCCCACTTCCCTGCAGTTCCTCTCTTCTGCTTCCAAAGAGCTCAGGGGCTCCGAGTTGCCAGATCTGTGTCTAAGCCTTCAAAGGACCCCTTTTATCTCCTCACCACAACCCGGCCCCCCCCCGCCGAGGGGCCAACATAGCATAACTCAATTATTAATCGGAGAAGTATTCCACATATCCGAGCGACGCAGATGAATGAGTAATAAATCTAGCAACATAACATGAGGGTGATGGGCAGATAAACACTGCTGATGAGCTCAGGAGGAGCTACTGTACAGTAATGAAGGACATGTTGCAGCTCGAGTCGGAGGCTGAGAGGGCGAGTGTGTCCCAGCATGACCAGGGCCGCTGCTCGGATGAGAATGCAAATCCTCCATCCAAGTTTAAGCAGAAAAGTTTGGGTCGGGAACAGAGGCTTCAGCGCACAAATGGAAAGGTTTAGGAAGCTGGATAAGTCATGTTAGTAAACGAATGCAAAGATAAAGAAGGAAGTGCTTTTCAGTTTATTCTTATATTCAGAGATGTAAGTTATCCTGATCACCAATAATGGAGATAGAGATATCAGATCTCAGCTACAGAGAGTTGTAATTTGTGAGATACTCATCAGTAAATTATTTCAGCCTCTCAGATCGTCTTTTCATATCTGATTAGGAGTTCAGTGGGTGCACTGGTGTAGAAAAAAACTAAATACATTTTTACTGAAGTTCTTCAAGTTTCAGTTAAAACATATATCTAAGGATACTTTAAACATTTCACATGAGCCAGCTGTGTTTTTATTTTCACTAGACTGCATTCAGTAAACTATTAGACTCATTTGATGCTTTGGTCCAAGCAGGTCCCACATAAGTTGACATTAACATAGACGTAGAAGCTTTAATATGTGAGGATTGAAACGGCAACCTTTACTGGACCTGCGGTTTCAAATGAGCTGTAACCATTGGTTCCCTTTGCAAAACCTATGATGCTCATTTACATAATGGTGAATATTCTCATAAGACAACAGCTTACACAAGAACTGTAAACATGTCTGCCATCATCTGCAGCAACTGTTACTTCCCCCTTGCACATACTGTAAATAAATCAGAGATTATTAATGCTGGTTGAACAAATGATTATTTTCATTGTCCATATGAACTGATTGTTTTAGACTGTGAAAAAGTATGAAAATAGTAAACATGCCCAGCTAGAGCCAGATTGCCATGACAACTGCCAACTGATTGATATTATCATACAGCATCATTATACTGCTGATTTTTATTCCGTAACGCTCTATAACTTTACTAAGGAGTTTTTGCTTATAGAATTAATAAAAAATGATTCAAGATGTGATAAAAAGTCAGAGATCTGATGAGTGATTTGAGTCCCTGCTGTGTTACGAGGCATTCTCTCTTCTGTTTTTCTTACAGACCCCACTGTGAGTCGCTACCACGTCCAGTGGACACCCGAGTACTGCAGCCACAACGAGACTCGAGGGCCGGAGAAATCTGTCACACAGGTCAGTCTCCCTGCAGCCCATTTCCTTTTACTGCGAGCCGGATCACAGAGTGCAGAGGGAGATGGCTTGATCAGCAGCTTTGAGCTATGCAAAGCACGTGCCTAACCTTTTGTTCTGATGCTCAGAATGGACAACTCTGCTTAAGGAAACAGCTCCACTGAGTGAGCCGGAGGCTTGTAGCATTCGATTTTCTCTGAAATCACTGACTGTTGTTTTGAAAATTATGAGTCAGTCGTGTGGTCAGCCATGTGGTGTGTTGGCCAATAAAACGCTTTTACTTAAACAATGTTTCCCGGAATCTGGGATCAGTCACCTCCTACGGCCCCAGCACTGCTTCTGCATGGGGCTTTCTTTTAAGGATGCAGTCGAGATCTGTGTAGGGGATGGGGGGAGACCGGGGGTGGGATGGGATTCTCAGGCTGATGCAGCATGGCAGAGGCCTGGCAATCAACACATTCTTTGGGGACCAGCTCTCCGGTTGCTTGGAAATATACATCCTTTTTCTATAGATAACTGGGACGGATTCCAGGCCTTTGCTTTCATGTGAGCACAGCTCCTCATTCACTTTTAATCAAAGCTGTTTCATATCAGTGAGAATATGCACACACCCTCTCTCGTGGGATCGCCTATTAATGTAGAAGCTCTTTATTACAAATGCAAGATGTAAATCCACTAGTCACAAGTTGTTGTTTTTTTGTTTCTCGAGAAGAGATGAGAAAGCCATTTTATGTGAAGATCAATAGATGATTAAAGTTTGTAAAGTGTAGCACAGAATTAATTAACAGATTCACGGCCATTCTCTTTTTAAATAGCATTTTAAATTAATCTGGCTACTGCTTCTTAATTAAGTTGTTCTTGTCTTTATGTAACACATGGAAGCTGTATAAAAAATCATTTAATAGAAGAATACTGGTCTAACTCCCACCATGTGGAGTGTTCAAAGTATCCTGTAATGTGGGGCATGTTCCTGAGTCCAGAGTGGGAATGTGATCTGCCCTCGGTGCTGTGTATTTAATTATCTCTGAAGCTCCATGGGACCTGACCTGGGTGACATGTCAAAGTCATCATGTCTGAATAATGTGTTTCTTGGCTCAGGAGAACTACATCAACCTCCCAGGCCTGCTGTTCTCCTGCAAGTACAAAGTCACCGTGCACATGCTGAAGTCTAAGAGACGCTCCAAGGACGAGAGCACCACCTTTCTCACCCCATCCTGCGCCACCATCCGGAGCAAGACTCACAAACACATCCCCTGCCCCGGGGAGGGAGGTGAGTATTGAGCTGTCGGATCTGTGTGAGTGCAGACAAAGTAATCAGACACTGCAGCATATTATTATCATCATGATGGGGAAAAAAATCAATGCACTCTCAGAGAAATAGTTTTATCATTCCAGGAAAAAGAATAATTTGCTTTCTTGCAAAAGTTTTTTATAGAAAAAAAGAGGAAATTCTCATTCCTGTACAGACACACACACACACAGCCAAAACTGGTTAGTTTAGTTTAGGTGAGGAAAACGACTAGAAACAGGTTACCTGGCTTTGACTAAGGCAAAGAGATCTGCTTGCCTACAGCTCTAAGGCTCACAGATTACAGGTCATATTACCTGGCCTGCACCAGGAGTTGTTGTACGAATTATTCAAATAGATGAATGCATCAATCAGTGAGCTTTTAAGGGGCCATGTAACAAAAAAAAAAGCTTCTTTTAGACAAAGCCTGGCTAGCCGTTTCACCGCGTTTCGTCTTGCTCAGTTTTTTGCAAAGATAAAATAAAACCAGAAAAGACTCTTTGTTTTGTTTTTTGCTGTAATTACGGCTACATTTGACTAAAATCTCCTGTTTGGGCCACTACTTTCTTTCATGCTAATTTAGGCTAACCGGGTTTTTAACTTAGCTTAGCTACATAGTAGGCTAACCAGTGCCGATTTTAAAGGTGACAATGGCCACCGTTAAAAAGACTTTCAGAACTTTTTTAAAAGTGAACGTTTTCTCAACCACTGTTTGAAGATATTGATTAAAATGTTAAGTTTGGACCATTTAATCTGCTCGCATCACAAGATTTGATACATATTTACACATTTAAACGGCTATTGTCAAGTCGCGTTTCATAAGCAGTGTGGCTAAAATTATTGAATAATTGAACTGAGATCACATTTCTCCTTGCAGCTCCAGCGCTTCCTAAGGTGTTGGCTAAACCAGAGAACCTGACGGCCTCTTTCACCATCAATGATGGAAACATCACCGGCAGTTTCCTGTGGCGTGTGTCCCGGGTTGCTCCCAATCAGCGGATCACAGGTTTCCAAGTCACCTGGGCCGAGATCACCACTGAAAGCCGACAAAACAGCCTTCCCAACAGCATCATCTCCCAGTCCCAAATCCTGCCTCCAGTAAGTTAGTTTTGATCAGAGCAGGATTATATATCTTTCTATTCTAACACCTGCATAAGCCATAGAGAAAAGACTGGTTTGAAATGCTGCAGATTAATGTTTCCCTCCACCACAGGGGCCATGCTTTGTTTTATATAGTCAATAAATTGTCCCTTGCGGTAGGAAAGTATGTTCCATCTTCACATTTCATTTCACAGCACCTGTCAGAGGTGAGGGTGATGCGTGGATAAGATCGTTGTGGCCTCTTTGCATGAATCCTGTGATAAGCAGTGGTGTGTAGACAGACACAGGGAGAGATTTGAGGAAGTGTTGTGTCCTGCTGGAAGTTCTCCTCCTCTACCTTTTCATCTGCCTATACTTCTTCCCCTTTCATCCTCGGTAAGAGCTCTGAAAAAAGCCGCTCTTTGACATAATCTGCTCCATCAACAACACGTTCCGCCTATCTGCACCTCCCAGCCTCTGGAGCTCATCTATAAATAAAACCACCCACTGCACACTTTATCAAGCTGGCAGCGAAAAAGAGAGACAGTGAGCCTTATGAAAACAAAGTCTTTGTTTTTGTCTGCGGCTTGTGCAAAGACAGCTTCGCAGCTGACACTCCCCTGCTTTACAGCCCATTCGAATTCAAGTCACGTCACATTCAAACGTACATTCTGCTGTATTTCAACTGATTGCATGTCTCCTTCCTCACTTGGCAGGATCATAACTTACTTGTGGTGTCCAATCTGAGGCCGTCCACCTACTACAGACTTGAAGTGCAGGTCATAACAACTGGAGGAGAAGGTCCCGCCACGGTCAAGACCTTCCAGACCCCGAACATATTACCAGTCATTCAACACCGTAAGTGTTTCAGTCACTGTCAGCTGTTGCTGTGTCAAACTACCAAAGGAATGTATGAGTTGTACCTTGACAAGTTTAGTTTGCGTGATTATTTGCTCTCTTTTTAAAAGTGTTTATGTGCTTGGCTGCTACATTTTGTCCAATGAGACTGATTCAATCACAAGTATTTTTTTTCTAATTTTTTTAAAATCATTTTACATACTTTATTAATCCTCGAGGGGGAAATTCTGGTTTACACTCTGTTGAGAGACATGCTTGTTTCCCCAGCGAAACAAGAGAAATTCTGACCATCAGAACAACAGCTGATGTTGTTCTGACACTTCAGGATTAACAAATGAAATCTCATTTATCTGAAACAACTTCATGTGGAATTCCCCCTTCAAGTAGTATCAATATATACCTTCCTATCGAATATGGATCACATGCCATCTTATATGTTAAAGGGGTTTCTCAAAGGAATGAACCCCCAGAGCTTTACAGCAGCTCCCCCTTAGCTTTTCAGCGTTTACTGTAAGTGTCTTTTAGCTCATTCTTTTGGTTTTATAATCAGCCATGTATGGGTTCATTCATTCTGCGCACTTGTTACAGTTGTTTCCCCTTACCCAACAGCTAGCTAGTGAACATAGTAGATCATTCAGCAGCTAAAGAGTCCGATATTTCCATGCTGAAATGGTCAAGAGCAAATAGAGGAGAGTTGGTATTGATCTTGCATTCATCAGTTTGCCAAAAACACAACATTAAATCAATGCTGCCTTGCATAAGCTGGATGTATATGTGACTGCTTGCTAACAGGCTCACCATATTGACTTTATGAAGAGATAATATTTCATGTTGTTTTATCAGCTTGTTTAACCCCCTTCAAGTTGGCCAAAATTCAGCAAAAAAATAATTGCTGGTCTTCTGCCAAGTCCAAGTCAGCAAGATTTTTGCGAAAAAAAGAGCTTCATAAGCTCAGCTAAAGCAGAGGATGTAAAAAGTATTAATTACCTTTGGAGGGAGGTCAAACACTACTTTGTATCAGCAGTGGCAAAAAAAGAGCAAGAAATACTGCCTGTAAAAGGTCAGTTATCACTGATTGATGTTCTGTGTTTTGTGTTTTGTAGGACCCAGACTCCGGCAGCACCACTCTCACCACCAGAAACCATCGGTAGAGAGACACTGAACTGCAAGTAGAGGCAAAGCCCAATTGGGAGAAGAACCAGCGGCTCTCTGCTCCTGTCTGTCAGGGAAGGAATGTGTGGAACCAAACAGAAACACAGCGCACCAGACCATGAACTGACCCCCTCTGCTCGTCAAATATGGGTCCATCCTCTCCAGGCTCCACAACACATCAGCTATTCCTTCTGAACCCCTCTCTGTTGACGGGATACATGTCACCTGATGGGTCGGACTGTACAGTGACATTTTTACTGCGAGGTCTCATTTTTTCTGCGTCGGTTAGTAGTTCACAGCTCCACAACACATCCCAAAACTCACCAGGAAGTTCTGTCATGTAAAAGTAAGGTCAAAGTGAATCAAGGAAATCCTAAAACAGTTGTGATACACTCGACATTGTATGCAGCAACCAGATATTTGAATTTCAGTTTGATGGTGTAAAAAATAGCAACTACTTTGGCAACTTTATTGAAGATGGTTACGCAAAAAGTTTAAAAAAATGGTTTATTCATGAAGAAATAAAAGTAGAAATCCCTCTATTTATTTTGTGTTACCCATTAAAAAGGCGCTTAGGCATACAGTCAGTACTGATGGATAATGTAACTAAAGTCATTGTTGTCTAACCCAGAATATTTCGCATAGTATGTTGCATGTAGTAAATTTTGATTTTTGAACTGTAAATAAATTACTTGCTTCAAATTGGAAGCTTGTAATGGTTTTGCATGACAAGCATTAGCATTCTGTCGGCATGAAATACTGTCTGTGTTACCTCTTTTCAGTATGTTAGCAATATTTCATTAACAGATTAACAAAGAACTATATTGGGAGTCATATGTAATGTTTATTAATGAAATTATAACTCGTTTGGAAACGATGAATTGTACATGTTCTTGGCTGTAGAAATATTTGTCGTGGCACAGTCAGTGAATGTCTATATTTATTTATGTGTGTATTACAAAGTTTGGTGTGGATGTGTGTGAATGTGAATGTTTTTTTTTGTGTGTGTTTTAGTCTCAAGTTTTTGAAACCGGCAAAAAATTCTTGTAAAGACATTTTGTAAAAATGGAATTGTAAATACAGTCTTATGTTACATGTTATTTTTCCATGGTAGAAAGTGTACAAAATGCTAAGTAATAAAATAATCCTTAACCAGTTCCTTTTTGCTGTTTGTATAATTGAAGCTGCAGTGAGCAGTAAATAGACATGCTTCTCCTCCCAGCGCTCAGACACTTGGCCGTTGCTGTTGCTTATTTTGGCTGTGAAACCCACCGTGGCAGACCGTGTACAGGGTATTCACTGATCGGCCCAGGACCCCAAGACATGCGCTCTGCAAGTCCAAATAAACAGGTCATCCAGCTCAACAGCGGGAGTGAGTTTACCATCTCCGAGGTCGGGCTCCCCTTCGACATAACGCTCGGCTTCTCCAAGCACTTATGTGTTTGAAAAGCATTAAATCCCTCCTCTGCTCAGCAGCCTCTCACCCTCATAAAATGAAAAGTGGAAATGTTTACAAGAAAATAAAGCTAAGAGTGACACTGAGAGTTAAGCCTGTGCATGGAGGGAATGATTTTTGACTTATTTGTGCATGTCGAATGAAAGCCTATTTCAGCACAGATAATAATCCTAAAAGGAGTGCTTGCAGAATACACAAAAATAGGGTATTTATTTTTTACTTTTTATCACATGGAGTCAAGCAGGTTCTTTACACCAGACACATTTTGTTTATGTGGTCTTTTTCATTACAGTTGATTTTGCAGAGAAATTTACCGATGCGACTGACAAAAAGTCAATTTATCGTTAAAGGTCACATTTTATACTCCTTTTCAACAAGTTTAGATAAGTCTCAGAGCCTCCCAACACATGTCTGTGAAGTTTCTTGTTAAAAATCCACCCGCATCCTGTATTTTAGCATGCCTATACGCCCCTCTGTTTCAGTCAATGTCAGTTTTTTAAAAATTACAACACGAAGGGAATGAATGAGTGGTCTCTGTTCTTTTAGCGTGGATTCAAAACTAAATCCCTTAAATCAAAAGTTTTTATTACTGTTGATGATCTCGAACAGAAAACAGACATAACAAACAATATAAACAGTATTTACAATTTGCAAAAATCATAATAATCTTTGAATTATGCTATGCATTGTTAGTTCTTCCTTGTTGTTCAGGTTCAAATTGATGCACTGTCACAAGTTATGACTGCAGATAGTCAAAGTGATTCCACTGTGCTACCAGAGAATGCATGGCTCCTGTTCTGCTGTTCATGGTTAATCAGTGTCAAATCAGCACTTCCAATATGTCGAAACAAGAAAAAATTGAAAATATCTACTGGGTTCTGTGATTGCATATTTGTGTAGTGGTTTGTTTTCATAAGTGTGTGATTGTGAGGAGACATTGCTGTCCAGATGTTTGGATCTGAAGTCTTTTCTCATCACCATTTACTGCAGCGGGCCACAAATAATTCAGAGCCGTTGTTTTCACACACTCAGCCTCTTCAGCCAGTCAATGCTTCGCCACTCACTTCTCAGAGACGTTGTTTATGTACAGTTCTATTATGTCACAGGAGATTAGTTCCTCTTGGTCTGTGCACGCTAATCCCTCTCTCTTTTCCAGGAGCCGGGCCAGTGTTTAGCCAAGGCTCCTTTTCTGTGCGAGCCAGCCCAGCCCCTCTCCCTTTCAGGCTGTCACAGTCCCTCTCTACACACAGCGAATACCATGGCCCTCAAGTGTGAAAACCTCTAAACAAAAGGGCCTCTAGCCTCTTTTCAGGCATGTTGCAAGACGTCCAAGTCTCAGAGGGCATAAAAGAAAGGGGGAAAAAATGCAACAACTAAATAATAGGCTAGTCGTCGATATAAAAAAGCTTCGTCTCTGATGGTACAAGGCCAGTGAGGGCTTATTCACTTTGCATGACATTACATCCCTATTGTGAAAGTCAGGCTGGGGATATGGCTTTCAAATTTAAACACATATTTCTGCAAACAATATTATTCATTTGGCTTCCTGAATAATCCCGGTCAGTTAAATATTTACCCGTCTTCTACTTGACATTAGCCCCCTTTTTTTATTAGAATCGAGAATGACACAGTGAGTCCATTCAGAGGGGTGCAACAAAGATAGGCTGTTTCTCCCACACATTTCCTCTGACCCCTCCGCACTCGTTCAGCAGATTAACATTGCAATGAGCCATGCATCACTATTTATCAAATTTAAGCCACTTTTATGGGTCATCATACAATGGCCGATAGAGCAAGTGTAACATTACTCCTGAAAGGATGGGTGGAATTTGAGTTTTGATGATAGCTACAATCCAAGCATCACTTTGAAGTATGAAAAAAAAAATCTAATGGATAGACCTGATTTTCCCTTGATTTTTCAGATGGCACTGATCGTAACCTGAAAGCATATTCTCCTCTCATGTGAGTTTCAGGTCAGTGAAATCGTCAAGGCATTCACTCCAGATTACAACCACATGGACCACATCCATTTCTCCTTCAGTATGATGAGTTGGAATATATTGTCTGTGAGATTGATGAAAAATAACCAGAGTGTTTCCTTTCCTCCTCCATTAGGAAAGGCAATGTTGCTTTAATGCTGTGGTATGGTGAGAGAAATCTGACCTGGCCCTGGGCAGTGGCATGTTTCTGGTTAGGCTCTGACGATCAGGGACCAAGCAGGGGACACATGAAAGGATCTGGCTGTCAGGCCGCAAAGATGTTCAGTCTAAGTCTAATGAAGACCAGAACACATGGACAGACCTGAGAACATGCATGCCACACATTATACAAACTCTAGCTATGCTGTTGACAAGCTTCTTCTCCTGTTGAAAAAGTAAATAGTCTGATAAGCACATGTGTCTGCTTGGATTAAAAAAAGCAAAACTACCAGGATGTTGAAGTAAAAACATTGCCCCTTCTACTGTGTTTGTTTTCTCTGTATTTCATTTTAGCAACAGTTTCTGTGCCCATGCAGCTCCACAGGGAATTTGGTTTCCCTGTCTCTGTGCCTGGAAAAGTTTTCTTCGGTGTATATTTTTGATGAAATTAAATATATGCCATCCTGAAATGTACATAGCTGAGCTGCTTCAATAACACCACAACAAAATTATTTTATAGAAAAGGCTACACCGGCTTATAAGATACACCTGTGCAATCAAATAAAGTCCAATACAAGTGCCCTCAAATGACTCTAAATGGCACGATGCTCTTAAAATGATTGCTGTTTATTCAGCTTTATGGTAATTCTGTGGCAGTTGGACTGAAAATATGTTGGACTATATTAAAGCAATGTGTTGCCAGGAGAAAAATATCAAAGCATTTCTCCATAAACAGTGAGGTATTGAAAGGCTACATGATCAGTAGCCTACCACAACGGACACAATACTGTAATAAATGTACTGTCTAACCACAAAAAGCCCTGCATTCCAGTTTTTGTGTTTTACCAAATACTAACCAAAAGGTATTTTTTAGTTTTTAAGATGAACTTTTAATTTGGGATGTAAAAATAGTGGAGGGAGGGGGGCTGGAAGGGTTTTAGCTCCCTCTCCCTTTGAAAAAAAATAATATTTGTGAAAGAAAAAACATTTATGGAATAAAATTGTAATTTAATACATATAGAAACATCGGTGGGGATTATATTGGTATAAAATGTAATGTAAATGTATTATTAAAGATCACAAATATTTAAAATATATAAACATTTTTTTTAACGCGATGACGTTCCGGTGACGTTCGAAATTGCGGCGTGTCAAAAACAACAACTTTGCAGTGTGTCGTTTGTTGTGCAATTTAAATTTACATTACATTTGAGTTCATGATGTGGGAGAACATAAGCGCATATCCGGCTGTTGTCGTTTCTTGTCTATGAGTTATGACAAGTGTGGACTTTATTTGATGAAAAGCAGCTAACCCATGCCAGTCAACCATCGTCAAAGAGGGAGACTAGACTGCTGAGTCTATAAAAAATGATGCTAATTGCTATTTTAGTCGAGACAGTGGCCACTGATGGAGTACACTGCGGACAATGGGAAAGAAGACGGTCTAAAAGTTGACTGTACGAGAAAGCTTCATTAATACTAAAAGGAAGCATCGGTTGAAGGTAAGCTACTGCTGTTCTGTGGTCTTTTGGGTAAAGTTAGCTACCGCTGTTGGATAACTGCTAGCTAGCTAAAGTTGTGTAGCCTATTGTTGTTTCCATGGTGATGAATGCTCTGTAGGCTATAGTTTATACCCATGTTTTTGCTCACTGCTTTGATTTTGTAAATCTACTGATGCTTTCTGTGGCTGCTTATATTTGGATGGCGTTATTGCTTGATGTTGTGTGTATTTTGTAAGGATTTCATTTGTTCAGTATTAATATATAGGGAGTTGTATAATATATAATAGTATACACTATAATACTTGTTATCTGATGAAATATGACCTACTTGTTGATTTTTTTTTAAATTTGACTTAAAACTGTTTTTCTTTTTGAGTAACATTAGTATTCTGTATCCATTTTTGTTAGTTTAAGGTAACTGTAAAGGGGTTAGATTAAGGTAAAATGTTTTGCCACCAGCCATCGGGGAAACATGGTTTTTAAAAACTACTTGAGAAAACCCAGTGTACGATCTGAGTGTTAGTGAGCAAACTTGCAGGAGTAACAGCAGTGAAACTGTTGGCGGCTGCCTTCCCACTAAGAAATAGTTGTAATGTCAAGCCCTGCAGTAATATGACACAATTCACTTTAGAAACTTGATGGTAATGTATGCGTTTATGTGGTCAATAAGAGTACAGTAAATAGAGAGGCTAAAACGCTCCGTAGTACATTTACACTTTTCCCTCCAAAATGTTGACAGTGCAACGTGAACATTAAACGTACAGTATGTAAAATCCGCCGCTAGGGGGCTCTCAATCAAAACAATAACAAAAGATGACGTTGAGGCTTGCGGGGTATCATGGGAGTGAGTCTCTCTGCTAACCCCCCCCTCCCCCGAAAAACGAACAAAATCCGTGTTTAATCAGTACGAATGGGCGAAACCGACCTGAGAAAGACAATATGTGTACTGACGATGTATCCAAGTATAATTTAAATGACGTTTTTATCAAAGCAGCACATACAGTAACAGAACGGCAGCTTTCAGTAGCAGCTAGCGCTAGCTTATGCAGCAGTCTCAACCTTTCGTGTCTATCATGGCGGCTCATCATGGAGGCCGCCTACAAGACACGTCCCTTTACAACTATAAAATTACGGATTTCTCTGGCTTTGATAACTTTTGGAAATATTTGAGGTAATGTAAGTACTCAACTAAAAAATATATATAACATGGGTTTAGTCAATTTTGAATTTAAGTTAGATATTTTAATGTAAACATATGGGATGCAATTCTACATACTGTACCTTTAAATGGGGGAGAGTCGGCTAAAGTTCAAATCTATGAATCTCAAATCTCTACTCCAATAAAGAAAGTTTCTATCCACCACTGGAGTATCCAAGTGACTATACAGTTGAAATAACCTCTTTGCATTGTTCACATTTATCAACTAAACAAAAAACATGGACAGCATATCTAAAAAACCTTCACTCACATTTGTTTTCACATTTCTTCTGCTAAACCTTCCCGTTATTGACCTGCAGTATGAAATCATTTAGCATACATTTCCCCTTCTTCTAAACAGAAACACACCTCGTTCAAAAGGACTTGGCATTCTTTGAAGGTTGGGTCAAAGGTAACCGAGAGGTCCAGTGTGTTTGTGTTTACAAAGAAAACGCCACCAGAGGAATCATTACCCAGATCCCTCTTTCCAAACCAAACATCCTTTCTCCACAGGCGTATACAAAGTGAAGAGATCAGACAGGGAAGTACCATCCAGCTGGGTAATAGCTGTGTATAATCCCCTCTGATTAGTGTTAATCCCCTTAATGCTCCTTCCTGAGAGTAAACACATGTTGACCTGAGTGACCTGCACCTAATTAATGAAGTTAGAAAGTAAGGCATGCTATCATCTATTTCCCATCGTCGGGCCAGTTTTACATGAAGCAAAATCTGCTCTTAATGACACAATTCATAGGTAATAACTCCAAATACAGCAGCTGACCTTTTAGGAATAGAGCTCTCTGGTATTGGCCTTTTCACTATAAAATACTCCCCCAGGCATGACTAGTGATGAGGGGCAACTTTCCGTCTTGTGTTCCTTTTCGCCTGTGAAGTCAGTGTGCGGGGTCGGTAGCCGGGCCTCAGAGGCGAGGCAGAGTTCACAGGTCAGCATGTACCCAGGAGGGTGGACGGCAGCGTGAGGGTAGGACCTAGGCCCAGGGACAAGAGAAGGGGTCAGGGGTGGAGTTCAGAAGGAATCCACACAGAGGATGCCGGAATGGATATTGTCAGGAGGGCTTTCTCTGCTTTTTCCTGCCGCTAAAGACTCCACGAGGCGAAGGCGCAGAAACAGAGACTGTAAACAAAATCTCAAAGCCTGAGCGATAACTCAGAGGTGATAATAAGAAGAGGAAGCATCTGCCATCCTCAGTGGCGGTTACTGTAAAAATGTGGAAATTATGACAGGTTTATTGTGATGTGTAAACACCATGCTTCAACACCTCTGCTGCCTCTGAAAGTCAAAGTTAACTTGTGAGAGAGAAAAAAGAGCTGTGAAACGTGTTTGTTGATTTGTTGTGCAGATCAATATCCATGGATCGCTTTTTGCTAAACAAAAAAAAAGTCTCAATGTTCCATTTAACAAATTTATAACCCTATATGGTTCAGTGTACAGTAGTTTGTTTATATATAGAAAGAGGGAATTGGACATTATTATATCTCACAGTGAGGGTAACAGGATTCTCGATTTGTTGTGCTGAGGAAATCGGAAAGAGGCAGGAGCAGAAAAGGGAGCACAACATTGATTATACTTTAAAATAACAGTTTGTGTGCAATCAGTGGCTATAAAAGCAAAAAAAAAGGAGAGAGAAACGGCTATAGACTTCACAAAACAAAATGAACACCAGGCTAACTTGATTATCTGTTTTTATTTTGAATGAAGACGTTGATTAAAATCCATTAAAAACAAAGCCAGCGCATGGCTCAGCAAACCACAATGTTTATACAATGAATATGCAGTATTTTGTCCTGGCTTTCAATGTGTGTGGGGGTGTTTGTTTGAGAGTGTGTGTGTGGGTGTGTGTGTGCTGGAAGGCTGAGATTGTGGATGATCACAGGCACCATTGATTGTAATACTGACGAGCAGGCTGCTTGTGCCCGTGGCGTACAAAGAATCTGGACATGTTTAAAGCACTTACTTTCATGTGTGTTTTTTTTATTATACTGGTATGATGCTGAATGCTGATGTTGCAGCAGCTGGCTCTCATTAAAAAAAAGGGATGTCAAACAGAGGACCTGGCTGGTGAAAGGAAACCGCTCTTTACTTTTTGGACGTCAGTGTCTCTTGTTGTATGCCAGCCACTACACAGCTGTTCAACCTGCTGGACCTTGTACTTTGGCTCGATGATTTTTTTTAATGGCTTTATGTGAGAGAAATCACTCAAAAGGATACTTATTAATGATGAATATGAATAATCCTTATTAATTAGTGCTGCTTATACGTCAAATGTTCAGCATTTCTAACTAACTAATCTAATTTCTTTCACAGACTTGTCATTCATGCTATTTTGGTTTTAAACATCTGGACCCGTATTCACAAACACTCTGAGAAGAAATGAAGGGAGCTCCTAACTTCGCTTAAAAAAATCCAGCACGGTCTCCAAGCTTAGGAGTGACTCAGGAAGATTCTCAGAGCAACTCTGAGCGAGGAGGAGACTTTTATCTTAGTGAAGAGGGGCTGTTAACTTGACCCCATTGCTCGTTATGACACATTCTTTCAAAAGCTGTGATTGGTTGATGCCGAAAAGGAAAGAATCAAAATGCTCTCTTTGTGATAATGGGCATAGAACGACAGTGAAGTCCCTCAGCTTAATCGTAGAATCTAGTCAGACTTGATGTAATCATGAACACTATTTTATGTCATGAACATCTCTGTTGAAAAAAAATGTAAGACAAACTTTAAATGTAAACTAATGGCTTACAAAATGTTTGAAAACACATGCCCACTTGTGCTGCAGCCTCTTCACACGCTGACTGAACTATCAGCGTGTGAAGGACGTCCAAGATGGAGTGAATCGTCTGCAAATAATATTTGCATATTCAGCCCGACTATGAATATTCTCAATCAATCTCCCGTCTGTACTCCTCTAGCTCTCTGTGTTCGAGTTCCTTCTTGCTGTACCCTTATATTAATTTGCTCATGATTATTTACAATAATTATGAGTAATTTTGATACTTGATCTTTAAGGCAGTGACAGAGCTGTTTTTGTTTGTGTGATCCCCTCTCTCTCTCTCTGTTTGTCTTTCTGCTGTTTTCTCCCGCGCTTGAGAAACTCTTCAGCCTCTTACAAGTCCTCATTACTCCTAACAGTTTTCAACCTTGGGAGCTCTCTTATGCTTTGTGAATGACTTTAATCTTCACCAGGATCGAGTCTTAAATGTAAAAGAAATGTGTTGAAAACCTCATGATTCTAAGAATTTTCTTTGAATTGTATCACTAGGAGCAATATGGCCTCTTCATCTTAGAAAAGAAGAACCATTTTCTAAGAATTCCACAGGGTTTAAACTTTGTTGTTGCTTTACCATCATCAGCTCCATTCCTTGTAGACTTCTCTCTAATGGGTGTGTCGTTTTAATTATCAAGATAATAAATCTTGATGATCTATCAAACAGTTTGAAACGATCAGGGCGGTGTTGATGACTGAATAGTTGCTGAGCTTTATTAACCCATCTTGTAACGGGGTTGCATGGCTAAAAAATGAATCCATTGAAAGCAAAGTAACTGTGTACTTTGTGCAAGACACTCAGCAGTGCTGAGAACTGACAATGGCCCTGATGAAGACCTGAGTTTGTCTCAATGCCATTGGGCATAGCAAACATATCTTGCCATGTGAAATAAACACAAATCCCACAGAGCCCTGGATTCTTTTTTTTTAAAGTACAGTTGCTGTTTGTATTTTTTTGATTGAATACATTTTTTACTTATGCAACTCCTTTACAAGATGAATTAGGCATAGCAAACTCAAAGTACCCAAAGAACACCTGTATGTGATTACTTTGAAGGCCCTGCAGCGCTTCCTTACAACATGCAGGTTATCAGATTTGATAAAAACCTTCCTAAGAAGTCTTCAACTCCAGCATAGTGTTGTTCTTATCAGTGTTTGACAGATCTTTGAAGAATGAACTGAGCCATTAATAGCCATTAAAAAAGACTGCCTTGTCACCAAATACTTGCATGCAGGCAACGTCTACATTCAAGACATGGATTTATGACCTCACTGATGGCTGACGGTTTCCTGTGCCTCAGTGTGCTTGGAGGCACAGCCTGCTCTAGTTTGTCTCAGAGGGTGAGGACGACGTGAAGCAGAGCATCATGTTATATATCTCTGTCACGACACTGAATCATACGACACTATGAATGATTCTTTCTCGGTCAATAGTTGGGATTAACAGATACAGAGTTAATATCTTAAAGCTGAAATAAAGCCATGCTGGGTGGAGCAGGCCTTCAGAATAAAACAGCCACATCTTGGCCATAAAATCCCCCTGTCTAAAAGTGTGTCTGCAAAGTGTGCTCTCTGAGCGCGTTTGCAACATAAACAGCTCCGTTTGTGTTGAGGTGCTGAGTGGAGCGTAGATTTAGGTGAGCCCAGGGAATCGTGTGATTCAGTGTCAGGACGGGCCACTGTGCCGGTGCAGCCTGTAACACGTTTATGACACTCGAGAGGAGAAAAAAACCAGATGGTATACATGTTAGAGAGGTTAGCACAGCACGACTGAACCAGGGATGATCTGTGTTTTTCCATGCTTTGAAGGTTAGCGGCTGCTAACCACGTCCCACCTTTGGGAGTTATGACATTATCAGCTACTTATCTGATAGTTTTGGGACAATCTGTTTTTCATCACGTGTGACAGAAAAACTAGAGCATTATTTTCCAGCCTCAGTTCTCTGCACAATCCTTCATACTGACATCTGTCTGATGACAGCAGAAACTTATTTTGGGATTTTGAATTGCTGAAAGTTTGGTTTCTCTTACACAAGAGATTCATAGGAAACATCAACCGTCATAGGATGAAGTGAAGCACCTCAAGATCCCTGACAAAACTCAAAGTTCATGTAAGATTCATTTTTTAAACAATCAGATATTTTTCTCTCTTCACTTCAGAAACAATTTACTGCTTCCAAAGACGTGTGTTGATTCCACCACCCTTCTCTCTTTTGTCTCACATCTGTGTCTATGTGATGTTTCAAAACATTCATCTCTGTGCTCATCTCTTTTCATTTTCACATTCCTTCACAGCAAAGCGCCAAAGACAATGAAATATTGTGCAGATCTGATTTAAAACAGTCTTCATAACAACTCTCAGACTTGTGTCGTTCCTATTTTTAAATAGACTGTTTGAAACATCACAGTCATTTGGTTAAAATGGATTGACAGCCTGATGAGTTATTGTCAGTGCGCCAGTGGGAAAAGAGTGTTTTTGATTTCTCCTGAGGAGAATCCTTCACCTCCCCAGCAGTTCTTTTAATATAAGGGCAGTGCCTTTCATCTGCTGCTCCGAGCGAGGCTCCTAATGCGTTGCAGATTCTTTTCAGCTCCGGCAATATTGAACCATCTTCTTTTTAGTGGCTTTCTGCGCTGCGTTTCAATTAATCTTATGTAAAAGCAAACTTTTTACACTTTTCAAACAAAGCCAGCCTAATGTTTGAGGATGGATGGTACAGACACATATTTATAGAAAAATGTAGGATTAAGAGAGAAGCTCTTGAATTTCAGGTAATCAGTCAATGATCTAACGAGTAAACTGTGTTTTATTAGTCAGCTCTGGCAAAGACATTCACAGACCACATGACTAAAGACGGACATATTAGGATAAAAGTAAGGGCTACTTTTAGTGGAATTAGTTTGCACTGCAGAGTGTGAGAGAAGAGTGATTCCAATTCCAATCCTTTTGAGCCTTGAGTTTGGTTTTGGTTTAAGCTTTACTAGTAAAATGATAATCACAGGTATAGCCACATCTTAAAGCTGAGCCTCCTTTGTTATCTATTAGATATGAAATGGGATGACATTGTGCTTCAACAGAGAATTTAAACCAGAGACCAAAAAAACACACTTATTTGAAAATCTACCCTCAGGTCATAAATAAACTCAGCAGTATAAAGGTTAATTTTTGAATCTGCGTTCAAGCAATCGGACGGCTTCCTGCAACCAGTGCAGTCCCCCCCCTGCTGGCCCGTAGAAATAGCGCAGGTTTAATCCTACCCTGCATTATCTTATTTTTTGAAACCATGGGCTTCACATTTCTTATATAGTCTGTGGTCATCTTAATGCTACTGTATACGACCACTAGCTTCTTATAAAGTCTCTAAATATACGTAGCTAGGTGTAAAACCTTTACATTTTAAGGTTATACTTAGTTTTGCTCACTTAGACAGTGCCAGGCTACACATTTGGACATGTTTTTAGTCTTTCTACTAAGCAAAGCTTACTTTCCCCCTGGCTTTAGCTTATTTTAGCTCACATAAAAGCAGTGTTGAAATCGCTCATCTGACTTTCTGCTTGACAGAAAATGGGCACATTTCCCAACATGTAAAGCTTTTCCCTGAAATATAGCACAGTACTTAAAAGTGCAGTATTTCAGCATCCTCACAGGATAAGATAAGATGAAGATAAATGTATCCCTCACCGGGGACATTTCCAGTGTTACAGCAGCTAAGAGCAAGGATAGACATAAGAGAGCGCGCAGTGCACAATTAAATAGTTAAAGAGTAGAAGAGCAGAATGAGAGCTGAAGTTGTTGCACTTGTAGTTTGAGCATTCACAGGAATACAAAATAGACTATCATGCACACACTGCACATAGAAAACGTGAACATGTTATTGCACCAGCTCTGTATATTATCACTCACAGGTGTCAGGGGATATTATGACAGTATGAGGATGATCAACAACAAGCTGTGTTAGATATCGTTATGGTTTTCATCTCGTCCTAAGACAACATTTGCTGTAGAGGGAACTTCACTCTGATCCTTGATTAACTCATTTAGTATGAGCAAGTCAGGAACAGGAAGCCTCAGTATGTAAAGATAGCACCAAGAACAAACTCTGTATTATTAACTAACGTGGTTGTTGATGAATCCCTCTTGTAGTCCACCAGCCTCTCTGCATGATCTGCCTTCCATAGATTACCGGTGCTGACTGCCAAGAATAGCACTCTGGCTGATGTGTCTGGCTCTTGTTAGCAGAGGATAGGTTTGTGTCAAGCACAGCTTCTCTTCAGGCTGAGCCGTGTTGTTGTTGCGGTGGAAAAAAAGATCCTGGGATAGTTGTGTGTGTGTGTGCAATCGCTCACTGACAGAGATGTCGGGGCTGCAAAATGACACACCTCCAATCTACTGATCCTGTGCCAGTGTGAGTCATTATTCTCATAGCAGAGGCAGGGTGGAATGTCTTTGAACAGGTGTCCAGAGCTGTTGTTTTTTTTGCTCTCATCACTCTTTTTACTGTTTGTGTATCTGATCCCATCTCAGTGCCCCCCCCTCCCACTCTCACACACACCCACACACTCGCTTTCTATTGCTTTCTCCAGCTCTTTTTCATACAAAAGAAATAGTGTAAGCTTCTGGCATTTATCAAGGATGAAATGTGTTCAGAGAGAGAGAGAGTGCCTTTGAATGTGTGCCTGTTCAACATGCTTTATGAGAAAATATTGAATTGAGTTAAACTCTTATACCGGGTTCATATTTTCATTTAAAAAAAAAGAAGGATTATATTTCTTTACTGCGATTTTTCTGCTGCATTTTGGTCCTCTTTCAATTGACTAAAACTCCATATGAATTCCTCCCGAGTGCAGTGTCACTGAATACATAGTGACGCTCTGATCTTGAAGATCTGCCAGCTATTGAGGGGCTGTTTTTAGTTGACTCATTGTCCACATGTTTGGTGCAGTCGTGGCCACGGGCAGAATTTCCTCTCATCAGAAGCTGCTGTTGGTTGCACATCTCAGATCTGAGGCCTGTAATTGAATAGATAGGGTTTTGATTGATGTTTAGAGGAAGTCCCTTTCCTATTTAAATATTCATGGGTCTGTAGCCTGCAGGGGTGAGAGGGGGAATCCAAAGCGAACCTGTGCACAACAATAGCCGCTCAGAGTTCCTCCTGTCTGCTTCTCATTACAGTGAATATACTCACAGCGCCAACATCCCTCCTGCATTCCTGCTCTGCTGGGCTCTACCTTATTCCTGCATTTGCAGAAAAGCCTAAATGCACGGAATGAAAAAGACAAATTCCCCATCATCTTTCTGTTTTGCTGGATAAACATCACCAGAATCATGAGTGACAGAGTGTCAAAGATATGAGAAAACATAATCACCTTCATATTTTTTAGATTTTTACTGCCTGCTATGCTTCATTTTCGTGCAGAGCCCAGATTGAAAGTGACTGTAATGCTACTTAGTTTGAAACATGCAACTTAAATTACAGGTGTAGCCCGTGGAGTCCTGTCTCCACTCCTAATGCACTCGTGGTCCTTCAATCCCACCAAATCCCACTTGAAATGTGTCAATCAAAACTCGGCCCGACCCTCCTTACATAACAGTCAAAATTGGCACGAGATCCAAAAGCATGGCGTTGGCTTCTCACTCTTGGAACAAGGGAAGACACTTTCACATGAAGTGCTTTAAAGCAGTAGTTTAAGTTTAGGTGAGCATGTTAAGAAATCAAACCTTTAACATTTCAATGAAAACAAGATGGATTAAAACGTTTTTTAATAACATAAAAGTAAAAATGTTTTCTCTCATTTATACTTTCTCTATCACCAGTTAAAAAGTCCCAAAGGTTTCAGTCGATATTTGTAGTTTGTTCTTTCCTGGACTGAGGATGGTTGCTCATCTAGCATCCCCAGAACATTTTTGGGACTTTATATTTACGACCAATGAAATTCTTTCTTGAATTTCCATATCCCTATACCACATGAGAATGTAGACAAGCACTCTGCTCCATGATTCATCAAGGGAGGTATGATTCCAGCCTGTTGTGTCATGCATTTTTTACATTTTTTGGCGGTACTGTTTCAACACTTTCAGGTGAAGTTGTTAACGCACTTAAGCTATTGGCTGTTGCAAGGCGACTCGCTGATCAATATCTCAACAAGTCCCTCCCAAGCGGTGTATTTTTACAGGAAACATGCTGATATGCAAAATCACATAGCATTCTGCACGCTGATTCATGTTTTTTTTAAAACTGTTGCTTGGAAGCAAAATGGAAATAAGACAAAGGAACCTGTCAGAAAGAAAAAAAAAATCACTATGAAGGAGATCAGATATTAGAGCTCTTGTGAGGAATTTTTGTGTTGTGTTGATTCTGGCGAAACCTGTAGAAGAAGTGAGACGCTTTATTTCTTTGCTGATCGTGTCCTGTACTTGAGTAAGTAGTATTTGGGAGGTGGCCTGGCCTTAGCTCTGTCTGTAGAGACTTGGGTTGGAACCAGAGGGTCAACGGTTCAAGTCCTGGTACGGACGAAAGTATGAAAATTGTAGCTGGAGAGGTGCCAGCAGGGATGTGGGAAGTAGGGGTGCTGAGGCAAAACCATCAGCTTATAAAAACATCTTAACCTATGTTTAACCTGTTTTATGGGATACAGATGTAATACATCGATATGTACGATTGCTTTTTTGTCTGTTCACTGTAGGTCTGTAACTTTCTTTATAGTACTTCCTGCAGAGTGATACTACTCACAGCAGGTCAGAGCCTTTCTGACGTTGCGTACACATTGAAATGTTTCCGAGAGGTTTTAGCACAATCAAAAAAACATGTTGTCATCTGTCAGAGGAAGAATGACACTGTGAACATAGTTGAAGGGACAAGAAACTAAAAATGTCAATCAATCTTCTGATCCAGTGTTGCCAGATGTATGATAACTATCATATTTGTACCATCATTTTGCCCTCTGTACGATACGACCAATAATTGCAGAAAGGCAGAATAAACCATCATTTTACCTTTTCAATGTCTGCTCAACCAAACACAGTTTGTAATTTAAGAGCAACCAATCACATCAGAATGCCTAAAATGTCCATCACATCAGCATCACTGTATATTTACATCCATGTGGTGTTTTCATATGTACGGTAACTTGGTAGTTTTGAGTAGAATACGCTAATTTGAAAGCTGCATTACGATATTGCTCAAATTTTCGTCTGGCATCACAGATCTGAGCTAATTGTTACTTAGTTTACCAGTGAAGTGTGTGAACAACACTGCAGACTGCAATCTCCGTTAACAGACCGATGCTGTCCAAACAGCTCCAATGTGCGTTGAGTCGACGTCTGTGCATCTGCGCCTCACCCTCACTGCTGTGTTCTGAAATTCAGATCGGTCACCTCCTGATTGGAGTTATAGAGATGTCTGTCATTACTGTCATGAAAGCTATGGAAACCTGGACACCTTAAGTCATTTATTTGCTTGTATGGCTGCTGTCTTTGTTTGGCTGTCTGCTTAAAGCCATGTAAAAAAATTCCCAGCAGGCTTTCACTGAAAAGAAATGGGGAAAAAAGCCTTTTGGAAATAAATTCAGCCACTTATAGGCCAACGAACACAGACGCAATCTGGGTTGGAGTGAGAGCAGGCAGCCGTCCCTGGGAAAACAAAGGGCGATGAATTGTGTGCAGAAGTGTTTTCTGCACGGAATATCTCCTTTCTTTCCACAAACACATTTTCGATGGAGGATTTAATTAAGCGAGTGTGAGAGTTTGTTTGAGGAGTACCGGGAAGCAGCACAGTAATAAAAGCTCTGCCACAGAGCCAGACAGTCCAACAGCATGCTGCTAAATACACACAGCTCACATTTCTGTCATCTGATTTTTTTTTTCTTTTTGCCATTGTGTTTGGTTTGTCTACAAGTTCTAATTTATGAGGTTTGTAGGTGAAGCCAGCACATTCCTCCCTGATGTTGATGCTGAGGGAAAATACTTGGCTATGAGCGCAATTAAAGATCCAGAAATGATGTTTTTTATCACTTGTTGTGTTGTGGGGATTTGTTATTTCTATTTCAATAAAGAAACATTTTTTAAAATCATCCAGTAATACTCCGACAAATATATTACATCATATTTTATTTTCTGTTTTGAGTACTTGTTCATAGGACGAGCAAGCCCGGTGAAATATGTCAGTCGATTCCCAGCAGGGCCTTTGAAGTGAGAGACAAAGTGGAATGAAGCATAACATCCCCCGGGGTCCTATTTGGTATTTGGGAAAATAAACATTTGCCAAGCCCGATCTTGTGTGACTGATTCTGTACGCATAGGTCTGGGAAAAGAGCCAGTAGTATTTCTACAACATAATTAAAACTGTAGGTAGACGAGTGGCTCTTCGAGGAGTTGTGATGATTTCATTATTCACTTGTGTTGACTCTCGAGAGCACAAAGCTTATGGAAGACTGTGGAGATTATACCGCTACAGTAAAGTCAGTAATGCGGACGCAACGATAGAAAAATACACTTCATCTAATTGTGTTGTTGTTTTAATCCTACAGGTGTGGATCTAGAATAACATACTTCAATATTCAATTTTAAAAGTTGTTCTTTCTCTTCCTCTTATTCTAAAATTAGACTGATCTTGAGAAACAATCACTAAGGGGTATATTTGAAAGCTTTTTTGGAGCTTTCCATTGTATCGTATGACCTTCATCTGCAGATGGAGTCTGCTAAGTTGTCACGCAATAGCATCTGTTTAAATTTTCATTTTTCCCCTATTAGAATATAATTGAATCAGAGGTGTGCGTTTGGAGAAATAATCAGAAATATTGCATCATAAAAAGAGTTTGGTAGGAAGCTCCTATTATATTTTATCACTATGCAGATCTGAAGGGGAGATGATGAAGTTAGACACAGTTATGCTTTAAGAACTGACTCATCAAAGCTTATCTGGGTCTTTCTTTAATGACAAACCGGCTTCTTGGCATTCATTCAGAGGTCCTTTCCAAGAGAGAAAAAGGAGAGAAAAAAAAATTCTTATGACAGAGCACATATTTTTTTAATCCTCCTCCTCCAAAGCCCACACTTCAACCACTCATTATATCCCCACTAAATGTCCTGATTCATTACATCTTCAAATTTCACAATCTGGGGACAAATTGGTTTCCTCAAAAATGCACGAACATGGCTGAGAAGCCTCATATTCAATGAAAATGCATTCCTGATGTTGTTGCATGACTAGAACTCGAGCATGGTCTTGTCACTGCGAATCAAGAGATGCCATGTTTTATGACCTGCTATGCTGTTACTAATCTGGGGACACTTGATATGGTGCATTTAATTAGAGGGAGATGCAAACACAGAAACCCACAGCACTGTTCCTCTCAGCCTCAAGGTGACAGGGACACATGGCCCACAGGGTGGTTGCCTTTGCTAAGCATCTCCTCTACCGAGATGAACTAAAGCATTGTGAAGCGGAACCCGCCGTCATGCCAAAACACTCATAAAGAGGCTCGAACTGGCACGTCCTCGATCTCCACATCTTGAGAAATAATTACTCCCTTCTGGATGTGTTTATGAGGGCAGAGGGGCCTGTGCTGTGACGCCTGTACGATATACTGAGGAAGAAGCATCGAGTGCAGCTGATTAGAGCTTTGGACTCTCTGGGAAATGCTTGCCTGAAGTGAAATTTTCTTTGTCATCTCTAAACGTCATTTTCTGTTGGGAACGTATCATGGAGATACAGAGAAGCAGCGACAAATGCAAAATTATCTCGGAATGTCATTGGGAAAAAAAGGACAATCTACTTTGAGCACACAAAAAAACCATCATGCATTGTTTAACTTTACTACTATGGCTTTAAAATCGTAGGTGTTCTCTACATGTGCTTCAGATCAAATCATAAAAGTCAGGCATACGTAAACTTCTGCAAGAAAATCATTTATCCAACCATGTGCTTATATAAGGTTTGCAGTAAAAGAGCGATATTTGTCCCTTGGCACAGAGTTATTGTTAAGTCCACAGAAAGAGAGAGGAGAGTTGAGTCCAGCTCCTGTGAGACTACAACACCATCCAATGAAAAGCTCTTTCTGATACGAATGAATGGAGCCAAGGTCGGGGCCACGGAGTCTGGACACCACGCAGCATGCAATCGCCTCTCAAAGCAGCACTGAACACATGTTTTTGTGAGAGATCAGGGGCGGGTATGGAGTCTTCAGAAAGGGGTGGCCAGACTTTGGGACAGTTATATTGAGGGGGGGGGGGCATGCCTTGCCAGACCAAATCAGTTTAAATTTCAAAATAAAGTGCAGATAAAAATGTCATAGGCACGATTGGATGGACCAGCAACAATTTGGAGCAGCGATGCAGGTGGTAGCAGTAGGATGCAAGGCTAGGTAACTTAGCTACTGTAGCTAGTTTGAATGTCCAATTCCCATTGGCTTCCAGTTCAACATAATACTCCAGCTTTTGATTGGATCAGGGTGCAAACAGTTACCATTTGTTTGTAATATGAACTACCATCCAGTTTAACAGTTTAACATTAGCGACCATCTTGATTGTTTATGAAACTGCCTTAATAGCATCTTTTATTTTGGGGAAATGCGTCTTTTTTGTTTCTTTTGTTTCTCTATTGTAAAAGGTTCAGAGAAAGAAAGATATCAAGCAACTTCTTTAAAAATACACTTAAAATATTGTATGAGTAAAACTAGTCTTCGGGTTTATCTGGTCTTTGGCAATAATGATCTACCAATACTTATACTAACAAGTTATAAACAACTAATACATGTATTATTTGTTAAATCACTCTTAATTGTTGTACCCAAGCGGCATCCTCTGGTCTTAAAAAAATGAAGCCAAAACGGAAATGCAAAATCCTGCAGTTCGTCGAGTGTCCACTAGAGGCTGGCTCCAGGAACACCGGAAGTCACATAAACACAACAGGCAAAAAAGCTGTTTTTAAAGCATAAATGAACATGTTTACAGCCTGGTACAGTAAACAAAAAAGGTCTGTATAGTTATTATCATCACAAGCACACACTGTTGGGGGGTGAATTGATGTAAAACGGCTATGTGTTATCCATAGGCGTGTAGCTGACATGATTGACAGGTGGGCACGATGTAACTGTTCGTCAAGAGGCTTAAAACCCGCCTCAGCTTCGGCTCTTAGCCTGTCCTTAGGTTGACTGAAAGTTAGGGTGAGACAGCATTTCCAGCATGGCTGCTGCTGCTGATGAGCCTCCGGAGCCCACTGCAGGAACAGATGGCTGACGTCACTCAGGCTTCTTTTATGAATATTTACAGTCTATGGTTGTACCTCGCTAAGTCCTTTTCATTCCTGTGGTTATTTTTTGTCTTTGGTCAGTCGATTGTATTTTTTAGAATCAGCAGATTTTTAGGCTCAATTGTTTCATGTCCTCTTTTTTTGACATTTTGTGTTACTAAAGCTCCTGTGAGGAGTTCTTAGCTCGCTATGAATAAGACTAAAATGAATACTGATGCCTCTGTTTGACCTACGTAAGCAAACAAGATCATCAGCGACATGTATTATAATTTCTCTAAAGTGATTTTTAATGCCCATAACCGCTGCAGCTGGGTAGGTGTCAGATGGAGTGATCAACAGCATGATGTAAATGTAGCCTTTGTTGGTGTTTCCCACAGAAAAGATTCAGTGAGTGATGTTTGAGTGTTACAAATCAGCAGGAGGAGATTTGTCTTCAGAAAACATTACTTTCATCTCTGCAGACTAATCAGCAAAGATAAAAGGTTTCACTTTGTCCACAGGGGTCGCCAAAATCAACCTGAATTTAAAGCTCCTCTCTGGAAGTTTAAGGTTGTTCTGCATTTTGTTCTGTGTTTTTTTGTGGTGGTTATCGCTTACTAGATTTACCACACACTCTGGCACCATCCCTGTGAGAGACAACAAAACAGCGGTACAGGATGTAAGAAAGAAAACCACAATGTATTAACTTCGTATAGGAATGACTTGAAACCAGATTTTTAAAAGCACGACATATTGTTAAACAAGGGAGAGGCTGAGAAATACTTCAGTGGGTATGAGGTGTGCCATGTGTGCAATAGACTGTTTACAAGTTACCACAGGATTAGAATAGGGTGGATTTATGCCCCAGCGGAGGTTCAAATAACTCCATGTCAAATCCAGGGATATGTATATTTTGTCCATCCATTTTAATGCAGCCCTTTCAAGCTGATGGATACGCCGAGAGCACATGACAAGCAGAGGATTTGCTATTCCCTTTTATGATTGCTGTGGCATTGTTTCTGTCTAAGCTGTGTGAGCCTCTGAGGACGGCTGGGGGAAACCAGCCATGTGTTTGTTTGTCAGGAGCCCATTTATAATGGATCCATTTTTCAAAACAAAAGCAAGCGATCAAAGTGTTTATCTTAATCATTACATCCTAGTCAGTACAGCCTCTATGAAATACATCAGAGTGAGGAAATGAGCTTGAAAACATGAGGGGGGAAAAAAAAGAAAGTCAGGATTTAGTGAAACTTGAGAGCATAGAATTTGAATTAGCATCCATTTAGAGGACGGTTGATTCACATCATAACAAGTATGTCTGGTTTGTCTGAACCAACACATTTTGTTGAAGTTTTTGAACTCTTTTGAGCCAATGTGCATGATGTGATGGTTAGCTTATGATTTATTATTCTTCCAGTCTGATTTGCATTTGGAGGAGGACAATTCCTCGGAGGATCTGTTCAGAAGAGTTGCATCGACCTTGTTCTCTGGAAAGACGTGGAGGGCTTTATGTGTCTCTGTGAGCTTGTTAAAAAGCAAAAAGGAGAATGTCAAGGAAAGGAACACGTGGATATACCATTCCCAGTGGAACAGCCGAGACTTAAAGAGAGAAATCTGCACCAATTTTTTTTTTCCCTGAGTGGCTTTTGCTATCAATATATTTTATTAAATTTGAAAAGTTCACTAACAATCTGAGCCAGTGACCTAAAATCACATAAAATTTTCCTGGAGCACAACTCGGAAGTGAAATAAAAGAGCGTTTGTTAATGCTGGTTCTGAGTCGGAGTTATTGTTCATGCTGTCGTTAACATTTGCTACCTTTGAATTGGTACCCAACTTTTATCAAGACAATGATGTATTTCCTACAAGCGACCTTTGAATAAAATATTTAGAGGCTTATCTTTCAGTTCAGCCAAGTGTAGCAACAGCACAGTTTAGATCCTGAAGGATTCTGTGGCAGGAGGCCGCAGTATGTACTGGAATCCAGCTTTAGACCTGTTTTAGTTTAGATTCACCATAGTGTGCTTGTCCTGTCTACAGCAGTTTCTGAGCTGACACTTACAAGACTGGTGATAAATGTGAGTAGCTGCTGCTTGCTTTATTTTCTCCCATGAAGGGTGCTGGTAGGGCATAATGTCAGCCTGTCCAGTGTCTGCCCCCACAGAGCATCATGACAGCTCTTTGTTGTAAACCTGATGACATGACATCCGGACCTCGAGCTCATGCCGCCTTGTAGAACCGCAGGACTACTTCCCCTAATTAGTTTTTTCATTTATCAGTCAGACCCTTCGCCACATGGCGATCCTGAAACTGAGAGCGCTCCTTTGATATGGAAACAAAACAATTCGTCACCTTCCCCGCTTCCCATCGCACTCGGCAGCTCGACTCGGACAAATGACATTGATTGTAATGGTTTGCCATGTGAAGGTGCTCCCTCGAGTTACTTCTGATTTGACTTTAATCGGAACCTAAAGGTGTGATCACAAACAGGCCAAGAATTGACCAAGCATTTCACGAAAATATCTCTGGAACTGATTTCTGACAGCGTCTGGGCCTTGCTGCGAGGTGTGGAAGGGAAACGAGAAGAGTGTTGTAGTGGCCACAGCTGAGAGTAGATCTATCTCGCTGCCAACTGTCCTCTCTACATCCTTCATCGAGCTTGGATGGGAGCCTTAACCTTGAGGGCAAGTCAGTGCTGAACATATGCAAGTAATTTGTATAGAATAAATAACAGGATGATCCTATGACAGTCAGAGCAGCTGCTCTCGGCTTTGTTGTTGGCTTAGAAGAGACAGCTCTTCGGAGGCAACAGTGCCAAGCTAACACTCTAAAGACCTCCAGCAGTTCTTTGTGAGTTCAAACTTAGTTAGAACTGGTTGTTTTTTTGTTCTTAGTTTTATGGTTACCAAGTGGAAATTTATGCGTCGCTCAAAATAAAATAGGTTTCAATATCCGAACTTGTTCTTGATCAGTGATAAGCTGTTATTAATTCATTTAGATCAATTGTTGGGGGAACTAAACTACATGACAAAGCTAACTCCCATTGATCAATTTGTTTTGTTCATACAACAAGTGGTTAGGGGAAACCTCAGGGTCTTGCACCAGCTGGGAATGCCAAGGAAATCTTATGTACCCATAAGGCATCCTGATCAGATACCCAACACTCTCTCAAGTAGACCCTTTTGAGCGAAGCAGCAGGGTCTAGACTTTGAGCCTCCTCTGGATGTTTGAGCTGGTTGCTCTTAGGCTGAGCCAAGCTAAAATGAGAAGGTAACTTCATGATACTTGTGCCTGTCTGTAATGACCAGACGTGATGGTCGAAAGTGGTCAAGTTTGAAATATAACGCTTTGTCTTGAGTTGCCATTAAAACTCGATAGATTGGTTCATTATTGCTGATGCTGTTGTCAACTGAAACTTGAGCGAAGAAAACAAATGTAAGCTTGAATAAGACTTGTTAGAGGGGGATACAAGAGTTTACAGGGAAACAGGATTCACATCTATCTGGATAAACTGCTCTAAATAATGATATTTCACATTTTACCCAAAATAAAAGGCCTGTGTCCATTAACAGCTTTTTTTTTTAACTGGCAGCGCCCACAACCTCAGTTTTAGAGCGCTCCTCAGCGACAGTTAACCTTTGCTTCCCTCGGTAGAATTTTAATAGCTCCATGTGCTTATTATTTTCCAGTATTGAAGGACATATCTCCATGAAAATATGAAACAGTGAATAAATGAATCTTGTCTTGGCATTGGCAGAATTTGCTCTTGACCTTAAAAGATTAGTTTCCTCTGCCATTGTTGTAGTTGATTGCTGCCGTTTATTTTGATTGGCCGCTGAGTGAGAAGTGACATTGACCAGGGTGGCTGACTGTGTTCGAAAACATTTGAATTCTTTCAATTGAGAGCACTGTGAGCGCAGCGACAAAAAAACCGCTGACACTAAGGGTGTTTTTTGCGCTCAGGAGACTGCATTGGTTTTGTAATGAAGATGGGTGCTGCCAGCACAAAAACAGGCCATAGTGAAATCACAAGCCCGAACAAAAAACATATGAAATGTGGCCTAATAATGTCAGTTATTAGCTTGCGCTTCCATTATCAGATATGTTATTGCAAACTATGTTAATGTTATATTTGATAAAGTAAAACATAGTCATACATATCTGAAGGCTAAGACAGTTTAATTTGCATCCTCTAAAAATGATTGGACAGCACTACAGATGTTATCTAGTCACAGATTTAAAAAAAGGGCTTCACTCAAAAGTGAATTATAATGTTCTACCTGATTTAGTAAATCGCAGCATCAGTCTCTTTAGGGCAACACACATAAAGATGTCAAGGCATCTACACTCCAAGAGTATTTCTTTATTTTTTACACAATGCAACATCCCTACTTCTGTCTTTCTGTATCATAACATATTTGTTAGTGAGTGATAGGTTCCCATAAAAGGAAGAAGGCCAAAGTGGTAGAACATTTTCTAAGAATGCTGGATGTCAACAAAAGCATAGACTTCAGGTGCAGAGAGAATAGGATCCCGAGGTACTTTATTGTACAAAGAATAACATGGGGGCGTCGAAATACACTCACTTAAACATGACTTCAAGTTCACACACCATCACATATGGAGGGTGGGGAACTTTTTGGGAAATGTCTAACAGCGTGCGAGTAACGGATCATAAACTTTGGTGTTTGTGGCCGCATTTTTCCCCTTTATTTGATGTCTGATGATTCACGATATTGGAAAGACGGGACAGTGGAACCAAACAGCTTTATGTATGTTGCTTTTCTCCAAGCGATTCCACAGAGATATCAAAGCATTACAAAAACCTCCTGGAAAGATAAACCTGAACACCAGATCCATCATTCTCGTCACCGGGTCAGATCAACTTGCCACTGCAGGTACAGATTATGGATCAGTGCATTTCCTCAGCTTGAGCCAAAGAGCAGATGGATTGCACATTAAAAGACTTCAGACGCGCCAATGGACATTTATAAAAGTTGTGAAAAAAATTGGGATAGAGGCGACAATATAACAGGAGGGAGACAGATTTAAAATGGCGTGATTTTCCCAAGGCCTCAGTAACAAAAAGTCAGCTGGAGAGAAGGCTGAGAGTGAAATATAGCCATCTTGAGTTTTTTTGGGGGGGTTTGTATGGATTTTTATAATTTCGGCGGAAGAAGGATCCTTGCAATAAAACTCAATGCAGCGGCAGCCCAAGAGTAAGATGCTTGTTAGAGCACATGGCTAAGTAATATCAACAAATTACACATGGCGGAACTTAATTAGATGCAAAAAGATGGTTGCATGTGAGCTAATGGATCAAATGTTCAGCCCACAAGATGAATATTGGTATAGATGTAATTCTTACCAGGACCTTATTTTGGCTCAGTTATCGGAAGGAAAACATTGCCTGGATCTTCCCAGAGATTAATAACAACCTTGGTAACACAGTACATTTGCATTAGATGGATGAGAGCAGAGCATTTTATCAGACATCTGTTCTAATCTCAGACACTTGGAACCGAAGCTCGCTTCCAGAACCAAATAATGCATTGAACTGTTGCTAACACTGTACAGTGACTTGCGGTGGACTGTCATCCAAGAATACCACATAAAACCAAATCACTCTTATAAAGCCCTGCTGTCCCCACGGCTTTGAGCTGGGGCTTCAGAGCTTATAAAGGGGATACTAAACCCCTTTAGGAGACTTTGTGGCCTCTGGGTTGAGGTAACAGTTAATTGTTTCGCTTGTGTCCTGAAGATATTCGCAGTGAGCTCATGAATCAAGCGTGTGACTTATGCATCAAGCCACATCCCCACATGCAGCACGCAGCCTGTGATTTATAGCTGGACAGTGGCCTGCAGAGGTGTTGGATTCAATGAAAAACAAGGGAGAACATCTGGAAAGCCTATTGGCTCCGAATCTCTGCTTTGGCCAGTTTGATAGCGATAGCTGACGGAAGTCTCGGCTTGACATGCTAGTGCACGCTGAAGGATGCTGCGTTTTTCTCATCAAGCAGACAAATGTGAACTGGGGTTGTTCATATTTTAAGTAGATCAATATTAATGGTCCTACTTTAAGCACCAGGTGAGCTAACAAGAGCCTTAAATGAGCCTCTTCCATGTGTCCCTAATGCCTCCCAGATGTAGAATACTTCAGTCCTGTTGGCGTCCTTGGTTGGAAGCAAGAGAGACTTTTAATCCGAAAAATGAAAAGGCCTTGATAGGATAAAACATCCATTCCAAAGCTGCGTGACACAGCCCGTGTTGCACAAGTCATTCTAGTCAAGGATAATTGGGTAAGAAAGAGCATCGGCGGGGAGTGTCTGAACAAGGTACCCCTGCCTCCACTCATCTCAGGCCCGTAATAAGAGCATGGGGAGGTGTGTTGAAACACAACCCCCGTCACTATTCATCCTCACCCCCTTGATGCAACAATGACTAGCATGCAGTCTGCTTTTCATTTAAGGGAATTACCTTTGGGGGCCAGCAGACGTCTCCTGAGTCGCTCTGTGTGTGTTCTTCTCATCCCTGCAGAGCTGTCTCATTAACACACAGCGCAGCAGGCTCGCTCTATAGTGTAGCCCCATCTCCGTCCTGTTGCATGGAAGCTGATAATAATGACTCACACAACATTACAAAGTCCCAATACCTTGTTCCCTAGTTCCAACACCGCTCCCCAGGTCCCTGCTGCCTGGACTAACAAGTCGCCTGTAATGTTGAGGCCACTCAGGGCTGAGAGTGAGGGAACCAGAGAGCCTGGAGGGGGAGCGGAGTTGTTATGTGAGGTACAAGAAGTAGCACTTGCTTAGTCTAATTTATGACTTTCACGAGAGGTTTTGTGACAGCCTGTGTAGCTTACCTAATCAGGTTTTTGACACGGTACATGAGTTCTTATAGCTTTCCAGCGTGAAGTATGACCTGTTGTCTTTTGTCAGTTTAAAGCAGAGAAGCTATTACTCTCTTCCCCTGTAAAACATGTTTTACAGCCATTCAAAGTCCTAATTACTCAATTTTCAGTAGGGTGGCTACTTCCTTTAGTGCACTTATGAGTTCAGGCGTCATCTCACTAGGGTGGGGCTCATATCATTTACATTTCATTAAAGCACGCTGTGAGACATCATTGATTTTGCAGTAAAGCAGGAGTTTCCATGATGCAAGCTCTTGGGTGAGGGGAGAGGTAGAGGTGTCACCCATCAGGAGCTGTCAGGAGCTGTCAGAGGACAGGATCCAGACCCTCAGCCAGGAGAGGCCAGGCCCGCCAGCTGTCACCTCTCTGACACTGGCTGAGACCATCCATCTGGCTGAGAGAGGCCCACCATGGGTGGAGAGGAACTCGCCAGATCCCAGACTACATGCACACCAAGGCAGGAATGCACACACACACACACATGCAGGCATGTTTCATGTGCACATGGACAGATTAACAAACATTAATGCACGTACAATGACAGAAATGCACAATGACGCATGCCAGGGCTATTTTTGGTAATCATCGGCACAATCTGCACTGCTGTCCACGTGAATCATTCCCAGACAGAGAGGAACAGAAGTGAACAGACACAAATAAACAATTATAACATTTGGCTGTAAACGAGCTTTCACATACAGTAACCCTCAGTCTCCCAGAGTGAGCTCTTAACAGCAGGAGTTGTTTTTTTTCCCATGTACCTTTGCAGCATAAAAAGTCTGCTACTGGCAATAACATTCGAATCAGTTGCAACTTTTTCACGATCCAAATTTAGACATACCATAGTAGTCGGTCTATCTCTGGTCTGTTTGTTGGTTTTCAGGGATTTTAACTGCTGTGATGCTTGGTAAAGGAAAATCATTGCAGCACCATTGGCTGCGTGTGTTGAACACATCCACGCTGGCAATCTTTAAGTAAGAGGGGTCAGCAGAGTTGCCAGACATATGGAGAGCATTTGGACACATTCAGACTCAGCGTCGACCACAACACAGTCCAACAGAGTGTTGTACATCTTGTTTTGGTAACAACTCATTTTCATAAAAACCTTAAATGGCCACAATTGTCCATAAACATTCTCCTTCTATTTTAGCAAAAGAAACACATTTAACTCAATCACTCATTTCACATTTTCAATATTTTTTCTCTGAGGACTAAAATGCAGTGTGACTCATGACATTGGGGCTCATTCACTAACAGTGCGTACGAACGTTTGAAGCACAAATCTGTGATTCATCAATATATTCTTGCTTGAATTTGTTCTACTCTGCGAACACAATTTAGAACCTCCTGAGACCATGCGTACGCACAAATGATTGACCAGCTTTCTCAGAAAATGTTAACATACACTCCTAACTAAATGCATGACATATTAAAAATACATTCAGTAAAAAATAATATATATAAATGTATTTTTTATTTTTGAAAAGACAAGAATTAAAAACGTGAATTAACTAATGCATTGACTAAATGTATTAAGTAATCATGAAATGCCTTTTCATCCTTTAATCTAAAATCTTGAATCTAATCTTTGACCACTCCCACTAATACTGCCAAGAAATATCGCATCTGTTACCAAAACCAGCTGATTCATTGGAGCCTATTTAAGAGCATGAAGGGAACATGGTTGTGATTTACGTCTCAGAAAGTGTAAAGATCCAGCCATGCTGAAAGATATTGCAGCCGGTGCCTTCAGAAGAGAGCGCATCAGATCGTCACAACATGTTCGGAAGAGTGTGACGAGTGACTGATCAGCTGATTCCGGATGCCAATGCACGTACAGAATTTCTGCAACTATGTGGACACACCGCTCTTTTTTACCTTTTGGGGCCGTCTCTTGCAACTTCTACATATCTCCACGTCGCCGCTCTCGTCCTGATACACCAATCGGATGTCCTGATATGGGGAGATGGGGGCGTGGTAGTATGCTGATTGCAGGTTGTGGGCACGCGCCTGACAATTTAGAATTATTCTGATTCACTAACATACGCATGGTGGTGAGAACAAAATTGGCTGGTACGCACGTGTCATGAATCCGACGGTGATTTTGCGCATGCACTTATTTTATGCGCAGAGTAAGAACATTTCTACGCACATATTAGTGAATGAGGCCCAATGTCCTTTGGATATGTGCTTCTACTAAAAAACATTTTACTTTCATAACTCCCTAGGCACAACCTGTATTGAGAGATGGATTTCTGTTTTTTTTGGCTTAATCTTAATTGTTCAATAGACATGTAGTTATCAAGGACTCCAATAAACCATTTAATTGACTTTGATTGTGGTAGAAATCCCTCCTATCTCTTCGGTGTAAAGACAAAAGGCGAAAATACATAACAAGACTGGCAACAATTACCTAAATCAGAGCAAAAGCAAAGGTTAGGTATTACATTCTAGGAAAGGTTATTATATTCAAAATAAGAGACAAAACCAGTTCAAAGTGCATCTCTTTGCACTCAAAACCATCTTATTATTCTGGTGAAGTCATCCTGGTTTCTTATCACACTCCAGAGATGAGAGGCAACAGTTATCCATGAGAAATGTTAGTGAAAGAGCATGGCAGACTCAGGAAGGTTTAAGACAGACAGAGGAGGAGAGCGGGAGATTGAGATCAATGATAATGTGATCTGATGACATAGTTGAGCAAGCCGTTCCCCTCTGGTGGTCTCGCCATCGACCAGCTCAAGAGTCGAGGAGAGTGAATTTTGTTTGGATTGGCTTTAATCTTCCCATCAGACAATACGAGGCAGGCTGTACGCTGCAAGTGTTTTTCCTTTTTTTTTTGCCACAAGAGAATTGTGTCAGGTTCTGCAAGTGCACAAGCACACATGCGTCAGTGTGGCACGTTGACAGGCAGCTTTTTCAAATAAAGAACTGACAAAGCTCTGAACCAAGCGGCTCGACTGTGGAGAAAAGTATTTACAGAAACACATGCACATGACAACAGAAAACAAAAACAAAGTGATTCCCTGTAGTGCGTGGTTCTCAGAAACTGTCTATCCGCGTTGCTGAAAGAATACATCTCCAATTGTTGAAAAGGGCTATGCATACTTTTTCCACCCAGAAGTTAATTTAAAAATGGTTACAGAGAAGTTTAAAAATCTAAGCAAATGGGAAACATAAACAATTGTGACAGTTTTGTCTTTGCAAAGTCGGACCGCTCAACAACTTGTGTGGAGGTAATTATTTGACAAATAGCATCATATGGTGCTTGTTATTTTAGACAAAAAGCGTGAAACCAGATGATGAGTAAAACTTGTTGTGAGAGAAAATGTGTTGTCCCTCTATTGCATTCGTCTCCAAAGACTCCACACTCTGCAGGACTTTTACAAATGTAATATGATCGATGTTGTTGACAAACAAAAGAACAAAGAAGAGGGAACAGTATGGTGTTAGGGTCTTCATGAGGCTTTAGCATTGACTGTATATAAAGACTGACTACATGTCTCAACTTCTCTTGTTGTAGAGAAGTGAAGCCAAAATATCACTGCTGTCTTGGGCTGGTGATGTCATTTCGAACCCAAAAGTGCAGAGTGCGGCTGGTCCTGCTAAGTGCTAAAGCTAGCTCTTTCACTCAGTAGAACGCCAAATGGAGCAGCAAGAAATTCAGCCAGTCTCACAGATGACTGGAGTAGATCCTGAAGTATGGACTAAATCAAAAGTAGACTTTGAATCCATGGATGCATGAATCCAGAACCGTTTTGAATCGAAAATGGATTCTGAATCATTGTTAGAATGCATGTTGGCATTTTAACATTCGCTAATGGGCAGCAAAACAATGTACAGCCACTGCTGATACCAGTATTTTAAAATCCATACCATGACAATACAAAACGTGTAGATGTGTTGCAGGTGTAATTTTATCATTGTCACTAAAGCAAGCTATGAAAGCTACCACTGGAATGTTTGATTACATGTCATCATGGCAATTGATCTAATATGTGGAAGTCCCCAAAGCCAATAAATTTTAATCTGAAGGTGGTACTGGTGGACAGTCAGGGATCACCTACCAGTAAATGACAGACTTTAAAAAAAGACAGGAAGAAAGATTGGAATCAATGAAGAAGTCATTGAGATATTTCAGTCTGAACAGAAGTGGTGCACTGAACAGAAATAACACTGGTGTCCCCTTAAACCAACATAGTGAACATTATACTGTCAAACTTACTTTTTCAAATGCTTGACCAAAGACACACTGTTCTTTTACACACAAGTATGTTTGTCCCTGTTTCATGTCTAGCTGTCTACTCAACATGTTTAGATCAAATGCAAAAATCAAGTCAGGTTCGTCACCCTCACCACAAAGATGAAAGCTGTCTCCAAAGGGAATGCCCAAGAGAAACCATAACAAAAACAGGAACAATTTTCCAAAGTTTATCCTGGCCATACAGAAGAAAATATTTACTTATTGACTTAACAATGGCTGTTTCAGATGGGAATGTTTGCCATGATTTTGTGAAACAAAGAAGGTGTATGCACACAAACTCAAACTCAATTTAGGCCCCGGGACCATGACTGAATCCACCGAGATTTCAACATGGCTTCCTCTTTGAACGCCTTCATTCAGCCTCGAGCTCCGATAATCAGTGTTTATATTGTGGTTGCAGAATCCGAACATGGCAACAATGTTTTTTGTTTGATAGAGCCTGAAATGTTCAAACACATCCAAACAGGAGATAACAGCCCCAAATTAACTTCCTTATTAGTGGAGTTATGACAACATGATAGCTGTATAAATCTCTATAATGATCTTATCAGAGGTCTTTTTCTCACAAAGAAAGGCCTCAGTCATTAGGATCACAAAGGAGCTGAGGTGTAATTGCACTAACTTGGACTTCTGTCTACTGAGAGCATGTTTTAAGGTTCAGAGAGGACAGTCAAACAACTCTTCTACCGTACACCTTTTTTATCCGTCCCATTTGCAGCATTTAATGGTATAAAAGTAGTAAATTAAGAAGTGTTTCCACTGTGATGGTTGCCGCCATGGGTACAATAATCTTTTTGCCTTGGGCACACTTGAATTTTACATGATGGCCAAATGTTAGCAGAAAAATAAGATCGCAGAGGCTGACTTGGACCCATACATACACAGTCATAAACATGATCGCCCAACTGGGAGACCTGCTTTTATATAGCTTAATAATAAGAATGACAAACAATGCTTTACTATCACTTTTCATAAAAGCAGGGTCCAAAGACAAATCACGCCTTAATGGAGGACTTTTATTGAGATAGGAAATGGATATTACTTCATTATTATGTCTCCACCACACTTAACAATTTATCCACATAATTACGGTGGGCTCCCAGATTGCATTGACACAGTAAAGCATGGCCCAGAAAGCGCCAGGAACTTTTTAGTGAGCTGATATTAATTGATTTGTCCTGACCTCCACAGACCTGGCCTCCCCGGGGGCTCGGCTTCCTCAGCGCAGCAGTGCCAAGGTCTGTCCTAACTCTGCATAAAAATAAATGAGAAGCTATGGGGCTACTCTCTAAAGCCAGAGGATATTGTTCGATTTCACGTCAGCCCTCCAGGAGGCAATTTAAACAACCCAGCATGCTAATCAAGCGGGTATAAAAGGCAGTTCTGGAGGGTGGCCCATTCCTCGTTTTTTTTCTTTCTTCTCCATTCTCTCCAATTGCAACAAGGCCAAAAAGGACATTAACAATCTGAGGAGGGGAGTGTAATAGGGCCTGTATCTGAAAGAACATTATACTCCTGTGTAATGTAAGTATATGATGTGGAAAAGGAAACAAGTACACTTAATTTAAAAGGCATTCCCAGGACAGTTAGACTGGCATGCCATTGTCTTTGTCAAAATCCAGGAAAACCCAAGTAGAGAATAACAATCATACCAAAAAATCCAATGAAGGAACCATTGCTTAACTTAAAGGCTCTGAGCCAATACATGAGCTCTCCGCTGCCATCAACACATCAACGAAACATCTCAGTGGAACCACATTGTGACCCTTGTCTGAGTAGGCACAGCCCCGATCCCCGCAAATAATTCAATACTCTAATATCCCCTTGGTATTTGTTGCGACCACAGAAATACGATAGTGTTCATTCCCTGCTTGTGCCCTGAACCCACGGGTCAGGTGGTAGCAGATCACAGACTTCTCTGTGACTGAGAGGTTAAACTAATCATGCATGACTTTCTCACATGGCCCCGGCGCAGTACCTTCAGAAATCTACACCAGACTGTCATCCAGCAGTGGGTGAACCTGCTTTACATGCACTTCTAACTTGGATGCAATGACGGCGTCTCACAACATCAACAAAAATCACCTACAGAGTGTTTGTTTCCCGAAGGGAGATTGAACAGAGAAACGTCTTTGAACAAACGCCAACAAACTCTCTGAACTTCTGTGAATGTTACCTTTTCAATACATTTATATAACTCCTCTTCAACACTCTGCCGTGAACTCCAGGTAACATCACTTAGTGTCTGGATGGGAAAGATTTCAAACAAATCTTCAGCAATAATGTAAAGCCACATTTTACTGTCACATTTTTAACTGTGTATTTGTTCCCTCTATAGCTGAAGATGTCCTTCAGCCACTTCAGTATTAAGATCCTTAAAAAAACAACTCATTTATTATCTGTAGAAATAAGGGCATCAGACGAGACAAGGGCTGATAAACACTGCCCCCTACTGACACTTCAATGTCATTACAGTTTCTCACTTATATCCCTGAAGCAGTAGGTTAGGATTCTCCTCTCTATGACTTTATGTTTATCAAATTAAACCTGCATGTGCACAGTTTCTTTAAAAAAAATCTGTAGCCTGTAAATAAAGTTTGTTTGCATCATTACGCACAGCTTTAAAATTACCTTCTGTAAATTTACGGTACTATTACAGTATTTCTTGAAAAGTAAGTGAATGAGTGTTATTTTGTAAGAAAAGAGAGAAAACAGTAAATAGACTACTCACAAGCTCTTTTAATAATCAGTGCAAAACATTCATCATGAAAACTTCTACTGCTGTTCCCTAAAGCGACTCATTTAATGCAAGAAAGCACAAAAAGTAGTGACAGTTATACCCTGAGCTCCGAGAACTCTTCAAATATTATCCTCACAGCAGTTTCATTAGCAGACACAAACTAGTCTCTTTAAAAAAAAATGGCAATACAAGTTTCTAAATTCACAGGAGAACAAATATCTGACTGAAAGATTCTTTATGAATACAGAGGGATGTTCAGCACCGTCAGTGAAATTAGATTCTTTGACACAGTAGCTGGATGTTCAACAAGGCGTATATTATTCCATTACACCATTAAGTTTGTCTTATGATTAATAAACAGTAGTGTTTTTTTTTCTGTTCCTTGTCGTGACTCCCACATGTTACCTCAAAAGGTTCGAGCATGACATACGTAACATTAGTGCTGTTAAACTGATAATTAAATAAACATTTCTCTATTAAAAAACATTCATGAAGCATAATTAGTCTAAACATCTTAAAAATACATGTAGAATTCAGTTAGTCACACACAAAACATTCATCATATTAATAAAGTTTTTGATTTAAAAAAAAGAAAGGTCAACAAGTACAAATGAAACACTTTTTTCTGTTTTCTTTCAGGTAATCTTCTGGTACTGGAGGTGTCTCTTCCTACAAACAGGTGTCTGTTAACTGTGTTTAAGATGAATTTCTCTTTTATATGTCAAAAAGAAACATGCAACCTGAAGAGATAGAGGACTTACTACTTTACTTTCACTTTCTGTTGCCACATATTTTCTCCTGAGGCCTAAGCAACACCTTCATCTTTCTGTTTGTCTTCACCCTCACTAGGGCTCTCATTGTCTGACTTTTCGTCTTTTGGACCGCACTCATCCTCTTTTTTATCTTCAACATTTTCATCCTCACCTTTATCTACCTCTGCTGTTGTGCTGTCTGACTGCCCCTCGCTCTTATCTGACTCCTGCGTGCTTTGGCCATCAGTGTCTCGATCTAAATCAGCATGTGGAGTGTCTGAATCCTTTTTTAATGTGTCAGTGTTCCTTGTGTCCTCTTCTCTTGGGCTCAAAGGCGGCTTGGAGTCGACTAAATGCCGTTTCTTATCTATTTCTTCTCCCTTACTCATTGAATCAGATTTTTTTTCTTTCTTCTGCGCCCTGCGTGTCGGAATCTTACTCTTGTGATGTCGTATTTGAACCTTCCTCATGAGGAACACTGGAGCACTTGCTCACGGAGGATTTGTCTGATTCATTTCTGTTCTGTTGTGTACCTGATGGATCAGTTTATGAGACATTTTCTTTTATTGTCCTCCTCTGAGTCAGACCCTTTCTTTTGTTCCCCATCAGTAACCTTAGGGTCCACACTTGGAGAGCTCTTAGTCGTGGGGGAACTTAAGTTAGCAACAGGAGAGGTTTGATCTGTGGGTGGGGCTGACGATGCTTTATCACCCCCACCTTGATTCGTCTCTGACTCCGAAATAGAAAGTATAAAGAATACAAAACAATTCAAAAAGTGCACCTGTCTGTTTAGGATTAGTAAAGGACTCAAATATTCAGAGACAGTCTTTTTGGTTTGGAATCATTGAGTCTTACTTCATGGAGGTTTCCTGAGTGAGACACGGTCTGTGTGAAGAGTTAGGTGTAACAAATAAAGTCCCTCCTCCTGTTTTTATCATGTGCTTTCATAAATGAACCATTAGTCATTATTGTTGTTAAGAATAATCATAAGTAAATGAAAGTACTGTTGCATGCTTTGTATTGTCTCTCAGAGGTTACAAAGTGAACCTTGTAGAAATACTCAAATTGTCTGAACTGTGTTGAAAGTTTGATAGAGCAAGCGTTCTAGCTTTCTGAATCTGATTGTAACAAACAGCCAAATGTGCCAACATGTGGGAAGGTCTGAATTTTATAAAATATGTGAAGTACCAGCATTATAATATGTAACAAACATTGTATTAATGGTTTACTGCTGAGGAAGGATTTTACATTTAGGTTTACATATGTAGCTGTTCAGGAGCAGAGACGTGAGCTGCATCATCAGATTCATCCAACAAACCAACAGGCTCTGTTTGTTTTGTCTCTTCAGAGTTTGAGGACTCAGGCTGCGAGATCTTTCTCTCTGCAGAGTGTTTCATCTGATCTACATCTGGATCACCTCTGTGGACGTTAGTGTGAAGACTTGGAGAGGGTGAGTCAGCAGACGGAGAGGTAGGGGATAGAGTTTATTTTTTCTTACCTCTAAATCTTTTTGAACCTAAAACAGAAAAAATTGTGATTTAAAAAAAAAAAACTTAAAGATACTAAACAGTACAGAGACAGTCTCAGACACTGGAGTCAATAAACCCAGTTAGGAGAAATCTATTAAGAAAAAACGAGTAATACAGAAACAATAGATTGATACAGGAATTTCCTGATTGACAGAAAATGAATCAGCATGAATTTGATTCATATTTTAAGTTATAAGGAAAAAAAACAACAACTATTCATTTGTCGCCCCTCGTTAAATGTTAGGACTCGCTGCTTTTTGATTGTGAAAATAAAAATAAGCATTAGCTGCAGCTGTTTGCAAAAATCTACTTCCCATTCACAATTACCTGTTTTGTTTTTGGATGGAGTCTGTTGAGCTTTTTCAGCCTCTTCTTCAAACTGGTCTACCTTCTCTTTGACGAAACCTGATAAGAGTGAAGAGTCAGAAGTAACCAGCTTTATTGGTAGCCTCTCTTATATTGTGTCTCAGCTAACATAAAGAATGTTTGTTGTGGTGTTACCTTCTGGTGGCTTCGTATCCACACCAGGTGCTGGGGGGAAATATTATTTCAGTTAAAATAATTCATGACACATGCAGTGAACTTAAATCATTGTTATTCTTTTCTGTACTGTTTACAAATAAAACCACAATCAAACTATGAGCTGAATAAAATACACACACAGGTAACACACATGGATGTAAGCTCTAGAGGGCAAAGTCACAAAGAATGGTTAAACATTTCTCAAAAGTTGTGGCTGTTTTATTTCTTGAATTGTTTTATTTGTGTTTCAGTATTTTTTCTTTTTTAAATCAATGGCTGTCATTGTTCAGTCATTTGGATAAAGCTAGGGTTGTTTCATAAAAATAACAGAAGAATGAAAGATGAAAACAATCCAGACACATAAACTGCTTCAATGATCAGAAATATTTCTTCTAAGAGCCTGATTTAAACTTTGCAACTGTTCAAGTAAACACAAACGTAGAGGTTTTATTAACTGTCAATAGTTGTGTTGAACCGGCTCAGAGCACAACGTTCAGCAGCGTTACCTTCTTCAGGATCTTTGTCTTCTACATCATCAGTAGAAGACACATTCAGGTTCACATTATTATCTTGAGCCAAACATTCAGGTGAAGATGCTCTCTCACCCCCACCTTGATTCTTCTCTGAAACAAACAATACGAAGAATACAAAACAATTTAAAAAGTGCACCTGTCTGTTTAGGATTAGTAAAGGACTCAAATATTCAGACTTCATTTGTCATTATTGTTGTTAAGAATAATCAATAAGTAAATGAAAAAGCAAAGGCAGATGTGGTGAGGACCGTTTTCATCTTCCTGATCAGTCTTTTTCATCTGACCCTGAAAATTCACCAAAGAACAATTCATCCTGAGACGAGGGGAACATGATTATCTGAACCACATCATCATTACAGTCAATCCAACATATTTCACTTTGAATAGATATGGTGGCCCAGAAGGTCAAAAACACAACATCATTTCCCAAAGCACAACATCAACTGGACAATTTAGATTAAGAAAAGCACAGAGTTAAATACATTTGATTACAAGAAATCTGATTTAGAGTGACTGCTGATAATCTATTTACATTCAGTAACATTCATCTGAGTTGATCTGTGAATGTTGTAATAATGATCGAAATAAACTGTTCAAACATCATTGTTAGATCTTATATTATGCCTCCTTATTTTCACATATGCCTGAATAGAACAGAAAATCTAAAGTACCGGAGAATATAAAAATGCTTTTAAACTAACATGGAGGAATTTATCAGTAAGATCTTTGAGGTGAATCTTTAATCTTAAACATGAAGTGTCCTATTTGAACCTTTCTCATGAGGAACACTGGACAACGGACACTATCCACTGTCCTATCTCAAACTAAAGGCATAAAAGCCCCAAAATAAACCTTAAAAAAAAAACAAGAGTAATTAACATTGAGCAGCTTTTACCTTTTTCACTCTCCAGAAGCGTTTCGGCTGTGTCAACAAGGGGGCTCTTTTCATCTCCCTGAGCCTTGTCTTTATCTGAGCCTGAAACAGATTAAAAACAATAAGTTGTAGTTTTATAGGGAAAAAAGATAAATCGTATATTATCTGTTGAGTACCTGATGCATCAGTTTGTGAGTCAGTTTCCTCTTCAGGGTCTTCATTATCCTCCTCTGAGTCAGACCCTTTCTGTTGTTCCCCAGCAGTGTCCTTAGGGTCCACACCTGAAGGGCTCTCATCAAGAGAGGTTTCATCTTTGGGTGGGGCAGACGATTGGACTGTACAAAGAATACAAAACAATTCAAAAAGTGCACCTGTCTGTTTAGGATTAGTAAAGGACTAATTATTCAGAGACAGTCTTGAATCTTAAATCTCAAACAGTAAACAAAGACTGCTAACAGATTTGTTGAACACCCTGACATCAGTATTTGGAGTTAAATGGATGCAGGAGATGTTGTTTTAAATGATCTCTGAATAGAGAAGTAGCATTAATCCAGACAGAATGATTCTAACAGATAGATAACCCTTCAAAGTGTGCAAAAGCAACAAACAAACAAAAAAGATATACACAGCTTTTAGTCCACTGGATAAAGGAAGCGTTAACATCATAGTAACCTGATACTCACATGATAGCTACATGAGATAGATTACAGCCATCATGCAGGGGAGTGACTTATAAAAGGGTCTGAATGTGTTCAAGTATTTTAAACACGTTTAAATATGTTATAAACTGTTTATTGTTTGTGTCCTGCTGATAAATGCTACCACATGGACTTAAAGTCAAGTTTTTTTTCTCCTGTCGTTCAGTCTCTTTTGTATTTTTCTGGAGGTTTATGTGTTTTTTTCATCCTGTGGTCATTTTGCATCTAAATTAGTTTTAAAAAAGAGTTGTTGTCAAACCTGGCTGCACAGGAGTAGAATTCTGATGTGGGTCTTCAGTATTTCTGCCACCAGCTGGGTCTGTTTCTTTTTCTTTTTCAGAGTCCGAGGCCTCAGACTGTGAGACCTCTTCCTCAGCAGATTCTCTGACCTGGTCTGAATCCGTATCACCCTGCATGTTCTGATCCTTTAGAGGTTTTGATTTACAACATGGAGATGTAGGAGAATTAATTTCTAAAAAAAAAGGATGAAGAAAAGGATTAGTAAAGGAGTCAAAAATTCAGAGAAAGTCTTTTTGGTTTGGAATCAACAAGTCTTACTTCATGGAGGTTTCCTGAGTGAGACATGGTCTGTGTGAAGAGTTAGGTGTAACAAATAAAGTCCCTCCTCCAGTTTTTATCATGTGCTTTCATAAATGATCCATTAGTCGTTATTGTTGTTGAGAATAATCATAAGTAAATAAAAGTACTGTTGCATGTTTTGTATTGTCTCTCAGAGGTTACAAAGTGAACCTTGATACTTTTATGTTGTATAAAAGTATCATCCAGCCAATCCTTCTATACTGTTCTCCCTGTTTCATGACAATGCTCACAGTCAAAAACCGGAACATGTTCACTAAAATAGCCTCCATAGCAGCTAAAATCATTGGTCTCCCCACTCCCAACCTCACACAGTTAAACACTAAGGCCATTACACGCATCGCACAGGCAATAACACAGGACCACACCCACCCACTGCACCATTGCTTCTCCCTGTTACCCTCTGGTCGACGATACAGGTCCCTCAGATACAACAGAGTACGTTTCAAAAACAGTTTAATCCCCACAGCCATCAATACTCTGAACAATATGTAAGCATGGTCTGTAATAGATATCTGTACTTTGCCAAAAAAATGACTGTAGTGTGTTATATGTGTGAGTGTGTGCTATGGTGTCTCCCTGCCTGTACAGCTGTGAAAATGAATTTCCCCACGGGGACAATAAAGTAACTAACTAACTAACTAAATACTCAAATTGTCTGTACTGTGTAGAAAGTTTGATAGAGCAAGCGTTCTAGCTTTCTGAATCTGATTGTAACAAACAGCCAAATGTGCCAACATGTGGGAAGGTCTGAATTTTATAAAATATGTGAAGTACCAGCATTATAATATGTAACAAACATTGTATTAATGGTTTACTGCTGAGGAAGGATTTTATATTTAGGTTTACATACCTGGCTGTTCAGGAGCAGAGACGTGAGCTGCCTCACCAGATTTGTCCAACAAACCAACAGGCTCTGTTTGTTTTGTCTCTTCAGAGTTTGAGGACTCAGGCTGCGAGATCTTTCTCTCTGCAGAGTGTTTCATCTGATCTACATCTGGATCACCTCTGTGGACGTTAGTGTGACGACTTGGAAAGGTTGAGTCAGCAGACGGAGAGGTAGGAGAAGATGAAGTTTCTTTAAAACACAGAAAAAAGTGATTTAAAAAACAAATACTTAGAGATACTAAACAGTACAGAGACAGTCTCAGACACTGGAGTCAATAAACCCAGTTAGGAGAAATCTATTAAGAAATAATGAGTACTACAGAAACAATACATTGATACAGGAATTTCCTGATTGACAGAAAATGAATCAGCATGAATTTGATTCATATTTTAAGTTATAAGTAAAAAAAACAACAACTATTCATTTGTCGCCCCTCGTTAAATGTTAGCACTCGCTGCTTTTTGATTGTGAAAATAAAAATAAGCATTAGCTGCAGCTGTTTGCAAAAATCTACTTCCCATTCACAATTACCTGTTTTGTTTTTGGATGGAGTCTGTTCAACTTTTTCAGCCTTTTCTTCAAACTTTTCTACCTTCTTTCTGACGAAACCTGCTAAGAGTGAAGAGTCAGAAGTAACCAGCTTTATTGGTAGCCTCTCTTATATTGTGTCTCAGCTAACATAAAGAATGTTTGTTGTGGTGTTACCTTCTGGTGGCTTCGTATCCACACCAGGTGCTGGGGGAAAATATTATTTCAGTTAAAATAATTCATGACACATGCAGTGAACTTAAATCAGTGTTATTCTTTTCTGTACTGTTTACAAATAAAACCACAATCAAACTATGAGCTGAATAAAATACACACACAGGTAACACACATGGATGTAAGCTCTAGAGGGCAAAGTCACAAAGAATGGTTAAACATTTCTCAAAAGTTGTGGCTGTTTTATTTCTTGAATTGTTTTATTTGTGTTTCAGTACTTTTTTTTTTTTAAATCAATGTGCTGTCATTGTTCAGTCATTTGGATAAAGCTAGGGTTGTTTCATAAAAATAACAACAGAAGGAAAGATGAAAGCAATCAAGAAAATAAAAAGAAATAAACCAGTTTGTCCGTCAAGAAGACGTCTGTTTTCATCTCTCTGAGCCGTCTCCTTATCTGAGCCTGAAACACATCACAAACCACATGTTGTAGATTTACAGGGAGAAAAGATGAATCAGATATTGGAGAGTAATTTGATCAACTTTTTCACATTAGAACCACTGACTGCCTCCAGGCCACCACAGAATGCATCAATATCAAATGTTAAGTTTCATCAAGACAAACTGTAAAAGGAGTTCTGCATCTAAGTGACAATGATATTAACCATGAGCTCGGAAACAATGCATTTTATTAAAATACAATCAAATATTCTTTATTGTGATGACATCAACTATTTCTAATTGAAATGATTGTGTTTTTGGAGGTATGTGCTAGCTCTTCTCTGCAACTCTTTCTGTACACAATAAGCAGATAACACTGAAGAAAATGTTTCATCTGGTACTAGCAGCAAAGCTCGCTTACTTTCTAACCTTTTTGTAAAAGCCGAAGAAGACGAAGAATCAAGTATAGCTCAGTTTTGTAAGGTACTATGTTGGATGTCGTTCCCGTAGATTTTCTATTTCAAATGAAAGTGACGATCGATGAAAACTCTGAGATCGTCCAATCACTCAACAGAGACTATCACTTGTCCAAACTCTGCATACCAGTGTATCCTCTCTGTTGTCAAGTGAACTGCAGATACAGACTATTTCACAGTCGAATATTATAAATGAAATATTTATGAGTTTTAGATTTGTTAGAAAGAGAAGGGAAGTCTCAGCCCAACATCTGAGACTGAAAACATAAAGTATCATACCTTCGGCTGGTGACTCCACATCACCCTGCTGTCCTTTAGCAAAACATGCTGGAAGCAAAGGTGAGAGGCGAGAAAGAAAAGACGATAAGTACGTGTTAGTTTAATACAATGTGAAGATTTAAGTGATTCATAAAAGCTGCTTGTGTTCAATAACAGGGAACAATATGTCATGTTAAATTCAAAGCTTGATCTTGAAGATCTTCAATCAGTCCAGTTGCCTTTGGATCAAGCTTTGAATTTACCATGAGCTGGATGACTGAGAACATTATTGGCTTTCTTCACATTGTGGGTAATCATGGACGAGCTTTGATGTCCTATTAACAAACTACCTTTCCTCTTTCAAAACTTATTGTGAGCGCTTAACTGTTACACATAGCTTTTAAAATACCTGGATATCATTAATATACATGTTACTTATCAGGTCGTACTCCTTAGGATCTAGATCCTGAGAATGTAAGCTTTTTGGCATCATTTTTTCTAATGAAAGTGTCATTACTTTCTACCGTACCTTTTTGTTTCACTTTGCAGAAGACGATGATCAACACAAGTGCAAATAAAACAATGACAGCCAGGCTGACAGCCAAAGCTACAGATGAATTTTCTTCTGCACAGAAACACAAGAGTCAAAAGTTAGAGGGACGTAGAACACTCGCCACTAAAACAACTTCATGTAGTACTGTAACAAAAGAGACAACCAAAACATTGATTCATTTTATGAACAACTTTGAATCCTTGTGTCAAAGGAATCTTTTCATACATCTTCCTCTTGTCAACCCTGGTGAGAAAAAGTTAAACTTGGCAACAAAGCTTCACATTTTCTAAAAGAACATTCACTTCAAAATGAACAAATCCAAAACATGAACACAGGGTGCGAAATACCCGATGGCAATCAAGGGGCCGCCCCCTTCCTAGGGCTGCAACACAGGGCTTAAAGTAAAAAAAAATCGTGAGCCTGATTTTTGTTTTGTTTATACAGGTAGTCTCTGTATAGCTGATATATAATTTAGTGTGACATTATTTTGGTTTGTTTACGTACTAGTTAGATAACAACATGAACACTTAAACATAATCCAGAATTTGATTAATTTCTGACACATGGTCATGTAGTGTTGTTTGTTTATTTATTGAAGAGGGTTTACACACTCGCACCTGCCTGCACACGCACTGAGCGCTGATACAGTACGCTGCACGGATATAATTGCCAACAGTCTGGACGACCGCACTGAACGCACCGAGTGTCTCCGGTGGCTCGTGCAAGACAACAGAACTCCCCTTTTAAGAAGTTCCGATGACCCACGTGTGGGGATATTTCATATCAAGATGCAGCAAACCCAAGAGAGCGCCGAATCACATCTGCAGCAAGCAGCTGCACAACACAGGAAAATACATTGTTTGTAGTTGTGTGCTTTGCATTCAAAGACCTAACAGCGGACATCTCTCTCTTTTTCTCTCTCTCTCTCTCTCTCTGGTCCACTGCAGAGTATAAAGTCAATTGCAGGTGAGTTTTTTTTTTCCAGAGACCCCCCCAAGATGTTGCTGTTGAGGCTTTCAGGGGGTTTCAAGTGTCAATTAAGGGGTCTCAGATCCCCCCCCCCCCAAGACCCCCTGTATTTCGCACCCTGTAGTTATACATAAGATCATACCGGGGTAACAATCCTTTGCTCTGAATGTAGTCGTCTCACTGCTCACAGGGTTGCTGACTGAACAAATGTATTCTTCAGTAGCTTGTTTATCTCCCAGAGATATATTAATCTTGTGTCCCGGTTGTGATGTTCCCCGTGATCTCCACTCAAACTTCATCAAGGACTCAGGTGGTGTGGGGTCTGCAGAGCACAGCAGCGTCGCCTGGACTTCAGAAACGTCCGAGCTGCTGTCTTTGTGTATCTCACAAGATATGGTCGGCATGGCAACCTTGTCTTAAAGAAAATGTAAAGAAGGACAAATAAATGAATACATACTTAAATCATTATATTATATTACGTATTAGAGCCTGACTGATTAATCGGCCGGCCCATATTAGCATATAACATAACTATTGGTATCGGCTGATTTTACCTCTGATATGTTCCAATATGACTACTGTAGGTTACTTCAATTTAAGTTTATTTATGTTTAACATAGTTTTTATTTATAGTTGTTAATTTCTAAGTAAACATAAGTGTTTAAGTGCACTGTTGTTATTCTGGCCAATAAAAGCTTTTGTTTAACTGTAAAATAATTTGTCTGCAAAAGTCTCATATCCATCGGGCCCTAGTATGTTTACAAAGAAACATTACATCTGTGCAAACAAGTGAATAATATGATAACATAATAAACAATGTCGGGTATAAAGGGCATACACGGCTTATCAGAAAAGGTTTGGTAACAAGAGTGTCTTTGAGGTATAACATCAGTGTCTTATTGTTACAGTATGATTAACATCAACTCCTTTAGAGGAAAGAATGCTGTCATAGTTACAAGTATCTAACCGTGGCTTGTTGTATAGATTGACCTTAAATTCAACAACCTGACTTTGTTCTGTAATATGAGAGAGTGAAAGTAACTTCTTCTTTGCCACTGAATATAAACTAGCTTCAGTTTTTTATTAAGGGCACACCTCTCAACAGATAACAGGGCCATCATAAAAAGTAGATCCAGTTCTATAAAATCCATTTTATAACATGCATATCAAAAGACAATATTTAATCTCCCCTCTACAGTGCCCTTCAGTTCCTGTTAGATACCTGTTACAGTTACTATGTTAACTTTAAGTGAGACCATGAACCAACAACAGACCGCCTGAAGTGTAGAATGTGACGGGAATAATTCATCATTTACTGATTATGATGATTGATATACGTTTGTTTCTGAATACAACAAGTCCTAAACACTTGTAGAGAAAGAAAAATGAAATTCAGACACTTAAAATCCTCAAAAATACAAATGTGATGAAATGAGCGACTTGACACATAAGCGTTGCCAAAGGTACAGAGCCTATAAAGATAACACTACAACAGCCAATCAAACCTCTGGTTTAATGTTTTATAGTGGGTATGAAGTTGATCATTGGTAATAATCTACACAAAGAACATTTTACAGCCTAACAGTGTTACTCACTGAATCTGTATCAGCCTTGCACATCCATTCAGTTCAGCTTCTGAGGGCTTAAAGCCACAAAGTTTAACACTGGTTTCTGGAAAGATAAATCATCTTCTGATGTTTCATCTTTCTTCACAGCTTCAGCAGTTTCTTTAGATTTCTCTGTAGTGTGCCACAGTACTACAATTCATTTAGAAGACGTACATCAAGGAGTCTATTATTTTGTCTCATGCTTTCAGTTATGCTTTATGTCGGGTGTTTCTACTGCAGTGTGTTGATTGGCTTAGCTTAGCATAAAGAGCATTTAACGCGTCAGAAAGCTCTGTTGTTGACGTGTCAGGTCAGAGAGGTTTCCTCTGTTTGTTTGTACACTTTGCAAGTTGTTACTCGTCAGACCTCAGATGTGGCAGCGTTTCTGGATCTGGTATATACTGTATATCATTTCTGCTGTTGCATGGTGAAGTTTCAGCTAGCTAGAACTCTGTTTCTGAGCCAATGCCGCGTCCACTACAGAATAGTATCTGTTTTTAATGCAGGGCTGTCTCAGGGCCACACAGTTTGTTTTTTTGGCCTTGTCCTCCACATACAGATATTTCTTTAGATTCTCTGAATCTTTTTATATTATGTATAGTTTGCAGACAATGAACCACCAGATTCCTTTCAATTGTATGTAAAAAAACAACAACAACATGATTCTAATTGTTGCACTATTTGCCAGCACAGACTTTCACAGAACTCCTTCACATCGTCACAAAGACTCAGCCTCTCTGGGATGCTCTTTTTTTAAACCTCGATCATGTTACTAACCTGTAGCCACTTCACCTTATTAACTTTGATGTGTTCCATCAGGTGGTTTTAAAAGCAAAACTTTTCCAGTCTTTCTTTACTACTGTACTAAATTTCTCTTTAAACATGTTGTGGGCATCAGATTCAAATTGGACATAATTAAAATAAAAACAATGTCATTTCACAGTTTCAACATTTAGCTTTGTGCTATTTTCAATTCCATAAGGGGTTTCAATGTTTCAATTCTTCCCTTTCTGTTTGTATTTACATTTTACTCTGGGGTTTTACTTTTAGTCCACTTCCAGCTGTGTTAATGCTGATGGATTGATTATAATCTGTGTGTTTAATGTTAAACCTACCTATGACCTTCAGTTCAGATTGTGAAGAATATAACGTGTTGTCAACGTCTACTTCCAATTCGTAGACTCCACTGTCTTCAAATTTGAGGCCGGTGATTTCAAGTTCTGCTGTGATCCTGTCAAGAGTGATCCTGTGTTCATATGCTCCGTACACCTGTTCCTCTTTGCCATCAAACTCGACCACTTTGTTGCCATTATGTATCCACAGAATTGAATTCGGCTGTCCAGGGATGTCCGGCTTCAAATGGTCCCTCGTCCCCTTGAGGACATATTTTGGAGTCAGTCCAGCAACTAGAAACATTTAAAAGAGAGGTATGACAATATGAAGCATTTTTCTTTGTAAGAGTAGACATATTTTAAACATTGAATGTATGAAAACAACTCTTATTTAACGTGTTTATAGAATTTTGAGACTGTTAATCGTGTTTTTGTACTGGAGCATTATTATCTGTTACTGATATATTGTACTCGTAAGGAATGTGGATGGAGAAAAAACAGCAAGTTACTGGAAACACTTTTTGATATGTGGCTAGTCGTTGATTTTTTTTATTCAAATAAAAAAATGGGGAAAAGGAGTTTCAGGTACGCTGCTCCTGTGGTCTGGAATCTCCTGCAGGATGATCTGTGTCTGGGGGAGCTGGTCTCTTTAAATCTTTGTAAAAGTAGATTGAAGGTGTTGGAGGAAGATGCTTCAGGTTGTAGATGCTTCAGATAATTTACTTTTCTTCTCTGTGACTCGGGACATGTTGATCTGTGTTTGTGATTATTGTGTGTTTTATGTCTGTAACTTGTTTTTTGTGCTGCACTCTTAGATTCGATGTATCTGCATATGAAACCAATTGTTAACATTGTTCCCTCCATATACAAAGACTATTTGGACAATTGCTATGTTAAGTTTACAAGCCCCTATAGTAGCCTAATTTAATTCATCGTTAGCCAGCATGTAGGCGTCGTGACTAAACAATGGTCGAGAAGTCGATGTTAAACATTTGCATACATAGTTAAAACAAATAAAAGCAAACATGAAATAGACTTCATCAGGTGAATTTCTTAGTCTGTCATTAACAAAAGTGTGAAACTAAAGTAAGGCTGTGTTTTTATAAAGTCTATAACTTCATCATAAACTTGTGAATTGTGCATTTTTTAAAGAAAAATATTCAACAGGTCAATAATAATTTAATGTAGGCTGTGAACTATTGAATCCATGTTTGGATGAATGATTAACTGAACATGCCTTGTCAGGCCCGTGATGAGGTCTGCACTGTAGTTTCATGTCAACACTAAAGTCTCAAGCTAAAAACACCAGAATGTTAACTTTCAGCAGAAAAACTCACCGAGGCAGGAGGTAAATATGAACGAGGCCAGGAAATACAACCAACCCATGTCAGAGCAGCAGAAAAATCACAGGTATGCTTCGAAGGGGTGTGTGCCTGTAGGGTGCAGATAAAGCTTCCAAACGAAAGTATTTCGTCCAGGTGTAACACCTGAGCTTCCGGTCACTGTATATCCCCGACCTTCACAATAAGTTACAAGCTTGAAGTCACGTCGCCTACATGCTAGGCTAACGGGGGTTTACATTAGGCTACTTTGGTGGCTTGTAAACTTAAAATAGCTCTTTTCAAAATAGTCTTTGTATTTGGAGGGAACAATGTTAACAATAGTTTCATATGCAGACACACTATTACAATATCTCAGGTGCCCACCTGAAAAGGTGTGTGTTTCCCAGCTTCAGTGTTGATGTTAACAATAGAAAACAAAGTAATAGTTTTTTTCTTCTGTTGTTATACCACAACTTTCCGGCTGTATTTACCATATGTGCCTTTAGTTTGAAATGTAACCGGAACCTCAGCTTTGTGCTGGCTATCATTGAAATGTTTAGAGATGTGTGCCAGGAGTTAAAAGATGCAGGAGCAGTAGGCCTATGCAGTCGTTGTGTCTCTCATATACAAACATGTTTTTAAATTTATTTTGTATTTATTGAAAGGTTTGTAAGTTGTTTTAAACACGTTTACAGAATGAAGATAGCATTCATCTTATGATCATCTAACTTTATGTTTAATAATATGATCACCACTTGTCTGCATAAAAAAAGAGAAGCTACGGGTCTACTCTCTAAAGCCAGAGTATATTATTGTACTGTCACATTTTTAACTGTGTATTTGTTCCCTCTATAGCTGAAGATGCCCTTCAGCCACTTCAGTATTAAGGTCCTTAAAAAAACTACTCATTTATTATCTGTAGAAATAAGAGCATCAGATGAGGCAAGGGCTGATAAACACTGCTCCCTACTGACACTTCAATGTCCTTACAGTTCCTCACTAAATATCCCTGAAGCAGTAGGTTAGAATTCTCCTCTCTAGGACTTTATGTTTCTCTTATTACATTGTATGTGCACAGTTTCTTTACAAAAATCACTTTATACTGTGAATAAAGTTTTTACATTACTCACAGCTTTAAAATGACCTTCTGTAAATTAACGGTTGTATTACAGTATTTCTTGAAAAGTAAGTGAATGAGCGTTGTTTTGTAAGAAAAGAGGGAAAACAGTAAATAGATTACTCACAAGCTCTTTTAATAATCAGTGCAAAATATTCATCATGAAAACTTCTACTGCTGTTCCCTATAGCGACTCATTTAATGCAAGAAAGCACAAAAAGTAGTGACAGTTATACCCTGAGCTCCGAGAACTCTTCAAATATTATCCTCACAGCAGTTTCATTAGCAGACACAAACTAGTCTCTTTAAAAAAAAAATGGCAATACAAGTTTCTAAATTCACAGGAGAACAAATATCTGACTGAAAGATTCTTTATGAATACAGAGGGATGTTCAGCACCGTCAGTGAAATTAGATTCTTTGACACAGTAGCTGGATGTTTAACAAGGCGTATATTATTCCATTACACCATAAAGTTTGTCTTATGATTAATAAACAGTAGTGTTTTTTTTCTGTTCCTTGTTGTGACTCCCACATGTTACCTCAAAAGGTTCGAGCATGACATACGTAACATTAGTGCTGTTAAACTGATAATTAAATAAACATTTCTCTTGTAAAAAAACATTCATGAAGCATAGTTAGTCGAAACATCTTAAAAATACATGTAGAATTCAGTTAGTCACACACAAAACATTCATCATATTAATAAAGTTTTTGATTTAAAAAAAAGAAAGGTCAACAAGTACAAATGAAACACTTTTTTTCTGTTTTCTTTCAGGTAATCTTCTGGTACTGGAGGTGTCTCTTCCTACAAACAGGTGTCTGTTAACTGTGTTTAAGATGAATTTCTCTTTTATATGTCAAAAAGAAACATGCAACATGAAGAGATAGAGGACTTACTACTTTACTTTCACTTTCTGTTGCCACATATTTTCTCCTGAGGCCTAAGCAACACCTTCATCTTTCTGTTGTTTGTCTTCATCCTCACTAGGGCTCTCATTGTCTGACTTTTCGTCTTTTGGACCGCACTCATCCTCTTATTTATCATCATTTTTACCCTCACCTTTATCTACCTCTGCTGTTGTGCTGTCTGACCGCTGCTCGCTCTCACCTGACTCATGCCTGCTTTGGCCCTCAGTGTCTTGATCTGAATCTGCATGTGGAGTGTCTGAATCCTTTTTTAATGTGTCAGTGTTCCTTGTGTCCTCTTCTCTTCGGCTCAAAGGCTTATCTATTTCTTCTCCATTACTCATTGAATCAGATTTATTTTCAGCTTGAGAAACCTGTTTGACCGTTTCTTCATGGTTAGCTTCTTCTGCGACCTGCGTGTCGGAATCTTGCTCTTGTGATGTCGTATTTGAACCTTCCTCATGAGGAACACCAGATGACTTGTTCACAGAGGATTTGTCTGATTCATTTATGTTCTGTTGCGTACCTGATGCACCACTTTGTGAAACAGTTTCCTCTCGAGTGTCTTTATTGACCTCAATTGAGTCAGACCTTTTCTTTTGTTCCCCATCAGTGACCTTAGGGTCCACACCTGGAGAGCTCTTAGTCGTGGGGGAACTTAAGTTAGCAACAGGAGAGGTTTGATCTATAGGTCGGGCAGACGATGCTTTATCACCCTCTCGATTCTTCTCTGGCTCTGAAACAGACGGTAGAAAGAACACAAAACAATTTAAAAAGTGCACCTGTCTGTTTAGGATTAGTAAAGGACTCAAATATTCAGAGACAGTCTTTTTGGTTTGGAATCAACAAGTCTTACTTCATGGAGGTTTCCTGAGTGAGACACGGTCTGTGTGAAGAGTTAGGTGTAACAAATAAAGTCCCTCCTCCAGTTTTTATCATGTGATTTCATAAATGAACCATTAGTCATTATTGTTGTTGAGAATACTCCATAAGTAAATTAAAGTACTGTCGCATGCTTTGTATTGTCTCTCAGAGGTTACAAAGTGAACCTTGTAGAAATACTCAAATTGTCTGTACTGTGTTGAAAGTTTGATAGAGCAAGCGTTCTAGCTTTCTGAATCTGATTGTAACAAACAGCCAAATGTGCCAACATGTGGGAAGGTCTGAATTTTATAAAATATGTGAAGTACCAGCATTATAATATGTAACAAACATTGTATTAATGGTTTACTGCTGAGGAAGGATTTTACATTTAGGTTTACATACCTGGCTGTTCAGGAGCATTGGGGCTCATAGTATTTTCTGGCACAGAACTGTGGAGTCGCTGAGTAGATGGAAGCGTGTCGGCTCTGTTTTCATCTCTCTGAGCAGTCTTCTTATCTGAGCCTGAAACACATCACAAACCACATGTTGTAGATTTACAGGGAGAAAAGATGAATCAGATATTGGAGAATACGTTTTTTCATAAAAATAACAGCAGAAGAATGAAAGATGAAAACAATCCAGACACATAAAGTGCTTCAATGATCAGAAACATTTCTTCTAAGAGCCTGATTTAAACTTTGCAACTGTTCAAGTAAACACAAACGTAGCGGTTTTATTAACTGTCAATAGTTGTGTTGAACCGGCTCAGAGCACAACGTTCAGCAGCGTTACCTTCTTCAGGATCTTTGTTTTCTCCGTCATCAGTAGAAGACACATTCAGGTTCACATTATTATCTTGAGCCAAACATTCAGGTGAAGATGCTCCCTCACCCCCACCTTGATTCTTCTCTGAAACAAACCAACACATGTTTAAATATGTTATAAACTGTTTATTGTTTGTGTCCTGCTGATAAATGCTACGACATGGACTGAAAGTCAAGTTTTTTTTCTCCTGTAGTTCAGTCTCTTTTGTATTTTTCTGGAAGTGTATGCGTTATTTTTTCTTCTTCCTGTGGTCATTTTGCATCTACTTAAAAAAAGAGTTGTTTTCAAACCTGGCTGCACAGGAGTAGAATTCTGATGCGTGTCTTCGGTATTTCTGCCACCAGCTGGGTCTGTTTCTTTTTCTTTTTCAGAGTCCAGGGGCTCAGACTGTGAGACCTCTTCCTCAACAGATTCTCTGTCCTGCTCTGCATCCGTATCACCCTGCATGTTCTGATCCTTTAGAGGTTTTGATTCACCACGTGGAGATGTAGGAGGATTCTTTTCTGAAAGAAATGTATTGAGGAGAACAACTGCTTTAAGAGACTGAACGTAACAGAAGCAGTCGGAGTAACAAACAATGAAGGTGAGAGCAGTTTGTGATATTTATTAAAACAATACAATGATTAATGAATGAGCTTATCAGCAAATATGACAAATGTTTGATGGTTTGAAATATTTTAGATGAGAGGACTTAGTTACAGCTCGTAGCTGATGAGTTTTTCTCCCCCAAAGAATTTACCTTGACCTTTTTCGGGCGAAGCCAGTCTGTAGAAAAAATCTATCCTCTTCTTGACATCCACTGAAAAGACATGACAGCAAAAACAAGCAAACTTAATTTGCAGTACCTTTTTTTTTTGTTTTACAGTGTATTAATCATGATAATTAACAGTTTTATTGGTCTTACTTTTTCTGGGAAAAGGAGAGACATTAAAGATTTCTTCCTTGTTCAGTCATTTAAAGTGTCAATGAATTAGAATTAGTGATACCCATTCCTTTGAAGGATACCAAATTCACAACTCTGTTCTTTATATAAAACTGGCCCAAAATAAAAATAAAAGAGCAATATTTTTATTTAATTGAAAATGATGAAATAAAACTTATTAGTTTCAGTTCAGATGTTCTTCTTTCATAAGACTGTCAGGACTCAGTCGTTTAGCCAAGTTATAAGATAAACATTTAGCTGAGTAAATCATTGATCAGGTCGGTGGCCTGGTGGTTGGTGTGTGCGCCCCATGTGGGGGGACTATGGTCCTCCAGGCGGACGGCCCGGGTTCAGGACGGACATGTGGCTCCTTTCCTGCGTGTCATTCCCTGCTCTCTCTCTCCCCGATTTCTGACTCTATCCACTGTCCTTTCTCAAAATAAAGGTATAAAAGCCCCAAAATAAACCTTAAAAAAACAGGAGTAATTAACATGGAGCAGCTTTTACCTTTTCCACTCTCCAAGTCTAAGTCGTTGTCTTCTTTCACAGTGGTATCAGGGTGATTGGGGATCATAGTATTTTCTGGCACAGAACTGTGGAGTCGCTGAGTAGATGGAAGCGTGTCGGCTCTGTTTTCATATTCCTGATCCGTCTTCTTATCTGAGCCTGAAACACATCACAAACCACATGTTGTAGATTTACAGGGAGAAAAGATGAATCAGATATTGGAGAATACGTTGTTTCATAAAAATAACAACAGAAGAATGAAAGATGAAAACAATCCAGACACATAAAGTGCTTCAATGATCAGAAATATTTCTTCTAAGAGCCTGATTTAAACTTTGCAACTGTTCAAGTAAACACAAACGTAGCGGTTTTATTAACTGTCAATAGTTGTGTTGAACCGGCTCAGAGCACAACGTTCAGCAGTGTTACCTTCTTCAGGATCTTTGTTTTCTCCGTCATCAGTAGGAGACACATTCAGGTTCATATTATTATCTTGAGCCAAACATTCAGGTGAAGATGCTCCCTCACCCCCACCTTGATTCTTCTCTGAAACAGACAATATGAAGAATACAAAACAATTTAAAAAGTGCACCTGTCTGTTTAGGATTAGTAAAGGACTCAAATATTCAGACTTCATTAGTCATTATTGTTGTTAAGAATAATCAAGAAGTAAATGAAAAAGCAAAGGCAGATGTGGTGAGGACCGTTTTCATCTTCCTGATCAGTCTTTTTCATCTGACCCTGAAAATTCACCAAAGAACAATTCATCCTGAGGCGAGGGGAACATGATTATCTGAACCACATCATCATTACAATCAATCCAACATATTTCACTTTGAATAGATATGGTGGCCCAGAAGGTCAAAAACACAACATCATTTCCCAAAGCACAACATCAACTGGACAATTTAGATTAAGAAAAGCACAGAGTTAAATACATTTGATTACAAGAAATCTGATTTATAGAGTGACTGCTGATAATCTATTTACATTCAGTAACATTCATCTGAGTTGATCTGTGAATGTTGTAATAATGATCGAAATAAACTGTTCAAACATCGTTGTTAGATCTTATATTATGCCTCCTTATTTTCACATATGCCTGAATAGAACAGAAAATATAAAGTACCGGAGAATATAAAAATGCTGTTAGACTAACATGGAGGAAGTTATCAGTAAGATCTTTGAGGTCAATCTTTAATCTTAAACATGAAGTGTCCTATTTGAACCTTTCTCATGAGGAACACTGGACAACGGACACTATCCACTGTCCTATCTCAAACTAAAGGCATAAAAGCCCCAAAATAAACCTTAAACCTTTACCTTTTTCACTCTCCGGAAGCGTGTCGGCTGTGTCAGGAAGAGGGCTCTTTTCATCTCCCTGAGCCTTGTCTTCATCTGAGCATGAAACAGATTAAAAACAATAAGTTGTAGTTTTATAGGGAGAAAAGATAAATCGTATATTGTCTGTTGAGTACCTGATGCATCAGTTTGTGAGTCAGTTTCCTCTTGAGTGTCTTTATTGACCTCCTCTGAGTCAGACCCTTTCTGTTGTTCCCCAGCAGTGTCCTTAGGGTCAACACCTGGAGAGCTCTCAGTCAGAGGAGGACTTAGTTTATCATCAAAAGAGGTTTCATCTTTGGGTGGGGCAGACAGTGGGACTGTACAAAGAATACAAAACAATTCAAAAAGTGCATATGTGTGTTTAGGACACTAAACAAAGATTGCTAACAGATTTGTTGAACAACCTGACATCAGTATTTGGGGTTAAATGGATGCAGGAGATGTTGTTTTAAATGATCTCTGAATAGAGAAGTAGCATTAATCCAGACAGAATGATTCTAACAGATAGATAACCCTTCAAAGTGTGCAAAAGCAACAAACAAACAAAAAAGATATACACAGCTTTTAGTCCACTGGATAAAGGAAGCGTTAACATCATAGTAACCTGATACTCACATGATAGCTACATGTGTTGTGATTTTTTTTCTTAAAGGTAACAAAATGATGTGTTAAATGTAAAGCTTAGTTAAATCAGTTAAAATATACTATTTACAGTATTTACGCTAATAGGTTTGAAACATTGCTAACATTAATGATTTGACAGGAAGTGCTTTTATTTTGAAGTCACAGGAAATGCAATGATGCAATGTTGTTGTTGCTAGCTTGATGTTATAAAGTCGAGACGACGTGCAGAAGTCCGTGCAGCTTGGTCTTTTCCTTTGTAAATATTAATACATGAGCAGTAAATGCTTAAGTTTAAAAGACATCCGTATTGTCATTATTTGAAGCTTCCACTGCACTCCAACAAGAGACAGATTACAGCCACCATGTTTAAATATGTTATAAACTGTTTATTGTTTGTGTCTTGCTGATAAATGCTACCACATGGACTGAAAGTCAAGTTTTTTTTCTCCTGTAGTTCAGTCACTTTTGTATTTTTCTGGAAGTTAATGTGTTTTTTTTCTTCTTCCTGTGGTCATTTTGCATCTACTTAAAAAAGAGTAGTTGTCAAACCTGGCTGCACAGGAGTAGAATTCTGATGTGGGTCTTCAGTATTTCTGCCACCAGCTGGGTCTGTTTCTTTTTCTTTTTCAGAGTCCGAGGGCTCAGACTGTGAGACCTCTTCATCAACAGATTCTCTGTCCTGCTCTGCATCCGTATCACCCTGCATGTTCTGATCCTTAAGAGGTTTTGATTCACCACGTGGAGATGTAGGAGGATTCTTTTCTGAAAGAAATGTATTGAGGAGAACAACTGCTTTAAGAGACTGAACGTAACAGAAGCAGTCGGAGTAACAAACAATGAAGGTGAGAGCAGTTTGTGATATTTATTAAAACAATACAATGATTAATGAATGAGCTTATCAGCAAATATGACAAATGTTTGATGGTTTGAAACATTTTAGATGAGAGGACTTAGTTACAGCTCGTAGCTGATGAGTTTTTCTCATCCACTGAAAAGACATGACAGCAAAAACAAGCAAACTTAATTTGCAGTACCTTTTTTTTTTTTTTTTTACAGTATATTAATCATGATAATTAACAGTTTTATTGGTCTTACCTTTTCTGGGAAAAGGAGAGACATTAAAGATTTCTTCCTTGTTCAGTCATTTAAAGTGTCAATGAATTAGAATTAGTGATACCCATTCCTTTGAAGGATACAAAATTCACAACTCTGTACTTTATATAAAACAGGCCCAAAATAAAAATAAAAGAGCAATATATTTATTTAATTGAAAATGATGAAATTATACTTATTAGTTTCAGTACAGATGTTCTTCTTTCATAAGACTGTCAGGACTCAGTCGTTTAGCCAAGTTATAAGATAAACATTTAGCTGAGTAAATCATTGATCAGGTCGGTGGCCTGGTGGCTGGTGCGTTCGCCCCATGTGGGGGGACTATGGCCCTCCAGGCGGACGGCCCGGGTTCAGGACGGACATGTGTCTCCTTTCCTGCGTGTCATTCCCTGCTCTCTCTCTCTCTCTCTCCCAGATTTCTGACTCTATCCACTGTCCTTTCTCAAAATAAAGGCATAAAAGCCCCAAAATAAACCTTAAAAAAACAGGAGTAATTAACATGGAGCAGGTTTTACCTTTTTCACTCTCCAAGTCTAAATCGTTGTCTTCTTTGACAGTGGTATCAGGGTGATTGGGGCTCATAGTATTTTCTGGCACTAAACGTTTGAGTGGCTGATGAGATGGAAGCGTTTCATCTCTGTCAAGAAGACGTCTGTTTTCATCTTCCTGAGCCGTCTCCTTATCTGAGCCTGAAACACATCACAAACCACATGTTGCAGATTTACAGGGAGAAAAGATGAATCAGATATTGGAGAGTAATTTGAGAAACTTTTTCACATTAGAACCACTGACTGCCTCCAGGCCACCACAGAATGCATCAATATCAAATGTTAAGTTTCATCAAGACAAACTGTAAAAGGAGTTCTGCATCAAAGTGACAATGATATTAACCATGAGCTCGGAAACAATGCATTTTATTAAAATACAATCAAATATTCTTTATTTTGATGACATCAACTATTTCTAATTGAAATGATGTGTTTTTGGAGGTATGTGCTAGCTCTTCTCTGCAACTCTTTCTGTACACAATAAGCAGATAACACTGAAGAAAATGTTTCATCTGGTACTAGCAGCAAAGCTCGCTTACTTTCTAACCTTTTTGTAAAAGCCGAAGAAGACGAAGAATCAAGTATAGCTCAGTTTTGTAAGGTACTATGTTGGATGTCGTTCCTGTAGATTTTCTATTTCAAATGAAAGTGACGATCGATGAAAACTCTGAGATCGTTCAATCGCTCAACAGAGACTATCACTTGTCCAAAAACTCTGCATACCAGTGTATCCTCTCTGTTGTCAAGTGAACTGCAGATACAGACTATTTCACAGTCGTGTATTATAAATGAAATATTTATGAGTTTTAGATCTGTTAGAAAGAGAAGGGAAGTCTCAGCCCAACATCTGAGACTGAAAACATAAAGTATCATACCTTCGGTTGATGACTGTTTCTCCACATCAACCTGTTTAGCAAAACATGCTGGAAGCAAAGGTGAGAGGCGAGAAAGAAAAGACGATAAGTACGTGTTAGTTTAATACACTGTGAAGATTTAAGTGATTCATTAAAGCTGCTTATGTTCAAAAACAGGGAACAATATTTCATGTTAAATTCAAAGCTTGATCTTGAAGATGTTCAATATCTTTCAATCAGTCCAGTTGCCTTTGAATCAAGCTTTGAATTTACCATGACCTGGATGACTGAGAACATTATTGGCTTTCTTCACATTGTGGGTAATCATGGACGAGCTTTTGATGTCTTATTAACAAACTACCTTTCCTCTTTCAAAACTTATTGTGAGCGCTTAACTGTTACACATAGCTTTTAAAATACCTGGATATCATTAATATACATGTTACTTATCAGGTCGTACTCCTTAGGATCTAGATCCTGAGAAATGTAAACTTTTTGGCATCATTTTTTCTAATGAAAGTGTCATTACTTTCTACCGTACCTTTTTGTTTCACTTTGCAGAAGACGATGATCAACACAAGTGCAAATAAACCAATGACAGCCAGGCTGACAGCCAAAGCTACAGATGAATCTTCTTCTGCACAGAAACACAAGAGTCAAACGTTAGAGGGACGTAAAACACTCACCACTAAAACAACTTCATGTAGTACTGTAACAAAAGAGACAACCAAAACATTGATTCATTTTATGAACAACTTTGAATCCTTGTGTCAAAGGGATCTTTTCACACATCTTCCTCGTGTCAACCCTGGTGAGAAAAAGTTAAACTTGGCAACAAAGCTTCACATTTTCTGAAAGAACATTCACTTCAAAATGAACAAATCCAAAACATGAACATACAGTTATACATAAGATCATACCGGGGTAACAATCCTTTGCTGTGAATGTAGCCGTCTCCCTGCTCACAGGGTTGCTGACTGAACAAATGTATTCTTCAGTAGCTTGTTCATCTCCCAGAGATATATTAATCTTGTGTCCCGGTTGTGATGTTTCCCGTGATCTCCACTCAAACTTCTTCAAGGACTCAGGTGGTGTGGGGTCTGCAGAGCACAGCAGCGTCGCCTGGACTTCAGAAACGTCCGAGCTGCTGTCTTTGTGTATCTCACAAGATATGGTCGGCATGGCAACCTTGTCTTAAAGAAAATGTAAAAATGGACAAATAAATGAATACATACTTAAATCATTATATTATTTTACGTATTAGAGCCTGACTGATTAATCAGCATGGCTTGTTGTATAGGGCGTGACCTTAAATTCAACAACCTGACTTTGTTCTGTAATATGAGAAAGTGAAAGTAACTTCTTCTTTGCCACTGAATATAAACCAGCTTCAGTTTTTTATCAAGGGCACACCTCTCAACAGATAACAGGGCCATCATAAAAAGTAGATCCAGTTCTATAAAATCCATTTTATAGCATGCATATCAAAAGACAATATTTAATCTCCCCTCTACAGTGCCCTTCAGTTCCTGTTAGATACCTGTTACAGTTACTATGTTAACTTTAAGTGAGACCATGAACCAACAACAGACCACCTGAAGTGTAGAATGTGACGGGAATAATTCACCATTTACTGATTATGATGATTGATATACGTTTGTTTCTGAATACAACAAGTCCTAAACACTTGTAGAGAAAGAAAAATGAAATTCAGACACTTAAAATCCTCAAAAATACAAATGTGATGAAATGAGCGACTTGACACATAAGCGTTGCCAAAGGTACAGAGCCTATAAAGATAACACTACAACAGCCAATCAAACCTCTGGTTTAATGTTTTATAGTGGGTATGAAGTTGATCATTGGTAATAATCTACACAAAGAACATTTTACAGCCTAACAGTGTGACTCACTGAATCTGTATCAGCCTTGCACATCCATTCAGTTCAGCTTCTGAGGGCTTAAAGCCACAAAGTTTAACACTGGTTTCTGGAAAGATAAATCATCTTCTGATGTTTCATCTTTCTTCACAGCTTCAGCAGTTTCTTAAGATTTCTCTGTAGTGTGCCACAGTTCTACAATTCATTTAGAAGACATACATCAAGGGTGTTTCTACTGCAGTGTGTTGATTGGCTTAGCTTAGCATAAAGAGCATTTAACGCGTCAGAAAGCTCTGTTGTTGGCGTGTCAGGTCAGAGAGGTTTCCTCTGTTTGTTTGTACACTGTGCAAGTTGTTACTCGTCAGACCTCAGTCTATTTTAAAAGAGCCCAGACCCACATGTGGCAGCGTTTCTGGATCTGGTATATACTGTATATGCCAGCACAGACTTTCACAAAACCCCTTCACATCGTCACAAAGACTCAGCCTCTCTGGGATGCTCTTTTTTTAAACCTATCATGTTACTAACCTGTAGCCACTTCACCTTATTAACTTTGATGTGTTCCATCAGGTGTTTTAAAAGCAAAACTTTTCCAGTCTTTCGTTGCTACTGTACCAATTTTATTTTTAAACATGTTGTTGGCATCAGATTCAAATTGGACATAATTAAAACAAAAACCATGTCATTTCACAGTTTCTGTTGTCTGTTGTTGTAGTTTAACAGGTGGTCTTTGTGCTATTTTCAATTCCATATGGGGTTTCAATGTAAAATCATCCCTTTCTGTTTGTATTTACATTTTACTCTGGGGTTTTACTTTTAGTCCACTTCCAGCTGTGTTAATGCTGATGGGTTGATTATAATCTGTGTGTTTAATGTTAAACCTACCTATGACCTTCAGTTCAAAACTTGACAGATCTAATCTGTTGGCAACGTCTACTTCCAATTCATAGACTCCACTGTCTTCAAATTTGAGGCCGGTGATTTCAAGTTCTGCTGTGATCCAGTCAAGAGTGATCCTGTGTTCATATGCTCCGTACACCCGTTGCTCACTGCCGTCAAACTCGACCACTTTGTTGCCATTATGTTTCCACAGGATTGAATTCGGCTGTCCAGGGATGACCGGCTTCAAATGGTCCCACGTCCCTTTGAGGACATATTTTGGAGTCAGTCCAGCAACTAGAAACGTATAATAGAGAGGTATGAGAATATGAAGCATTTTTCTTTGTAAGAGTAGACATATTTTAAACATTGAATGTATGAAAACAACTCTTATTTAACGTGTTTATAGAATTTTGAGACTGTTAATCGTGTTTTTGTACTGGAGCATTATTATCTGTTACTGATATATTGTACTCATAAAGAATGTGGATGGAGAAAAAACAGCAAGTTACTGGAAACAGATATATATAACAGATATATAAGGCTAGTACTTGATTTTTTTATTCAAATAAAAAAATGGGGAAAAGGAGTTTCAGGTACGCTTCTCCTGTGGTCTGGAATCTCCTGCAGGATGATCTGTGTCTGGGGGAGCTGGTCTCTTTAAATCTTTGTAAAAGTAGATTGAAGGTGTTGGAGGAAGATGCTTCAGATTGTAGATGCTTCAGATCATTTACTTTTCTTCTCTGTGACTCGGGACATGTTGATCTGTGTTTGTGATTATTGTGTGTTTTATGTCTGTAACTTGTTTTTTGTGCTGCTGGCCCTCTTGGCCAGGACACTCTTGTAAATAAGATTCTTAATCTCAATGCAGGACTAAGTCATTTTTACTCAAGGTCATTTGAACAACTTTCTTTGGCGACACACATGTCAAAGCATTTGACAGAATTCAAAAGTTATTGGATGTCCATTGAGACAGTTCAGCTGAATAACATTGTGTTCAGTTGTACCTGAACACCTCCCTGACTAATAACACATTCTCCTTCAACTTGTGTTTCCAGAATTATTTCCTTTTTCCAGTTTTTTAATGATGAGATAGTCCTGCTTTTATTTGTGTTATGAATTGAATATTTTCTAAACTATTTAAACTGATTGAGACCATGAAATGCATCAGCAAACTTCAGAAAGTCAGTGAACAAAACCGAGCATCAAGATCCAATCAGTCAAAACTTTCAGCATGATACCAATCAGTAAAACTATGACAAACATCTGCCTTAAAAAAAATAGGCCAGACAACACGTCTCTGCAAAGACAGTAAGGAGTGGTGCAGTATTTAATGTGTTCATGTGTAACAAGTGTAAAGTCGATGTTAAACATTTGCATACATAGTTAAAACAAATAAAAGCACACATGAAATATACTAATATCATAATGTGTATGTCTTAGTCTGTTATTAACATGAAACTAAAGTAAGGCTGTGTTTCTATAAAGTCTATAACTTCATAATAAACTTGTGAATTATGCTTTTTTTAAGCAAAATAATGAACAGGTCAATAATAATTTAATGTAGCCTGTATGTCTAATAGAGACACAATTGTTAGCTTCAATGAAATACTGTGAACTATTGAACCCATGTTTGGAATAATGATTAACTGAACATGCCTTGTCAGGCCCGTAATGAGGTCTACACTGTAGTTCCATGTCAACAATAAGTCTCAAGCTTAAAACATCACAATGTCTATCAGGAGAAAAACTCACCGAGGCAGGAGGTAAATATGAACGAGGCCAGGAAATAGAACCAACCCATGTCGGAGCAGCAGAAAAATCACTGGTATGCTACGCAGCGGTCGTCGTACATTTAGTCTACCGGTACTTTCACTTTGTCGTCGCAGGTGCAGGAATAGACAAACTGTTTTCCTCGCAGGTAGGCCTATTCACTCGAAAAGCTCAAGGGTTGTTATTTTTCCTTCTTACAAGTACGGACAGGATCAACTCAAAACTTCTTGGTGCAGTAGTGGCTCAGGTAACACAAAGGGGTGTGCCAGTAGAGTGCTAATAGATAGGAAAGCTTCCAAACGAAAGTATTTCGTCCAGGTGTAACACCTGAGCTTCCGGTCTCTGTACGCGTATATCCCCGACCAGACCTTCACAATAAATTAGAAGCTCGAAGTCACGACGCCTATGCTAGGCTAACGGTGGTTTAAATTAGGCTACTTTAGTTGCTTGTAAACTTAAAATAGCTTTTTGTATATGGAAGGAACAATGTTAACTATTGGTTTCATATTAATAGGCCAACATAATTTTAAACCAACTGTTCATCTGCTCTCAGGTGCCCGCCGGAAAAGGTGTTTGTTTCCCAGCAGTGTAGATGTTATCGATGGAAGAAGTTTTAACTCCACATTTTTTTTGAAATAGGTTTAGTCTTATTATTGTTTTGAACTCACGGCACCTGCACGGTTGTATTTATGTGCCTTTAGTTTGAAATGTAACCGGAATCTCAACTTTGAAAGTTTAATCACGATGCCAAATCTTTTTTGAGGTTTGTGCGGGCTTGTCATTGAAATGTAAGAAATGTGTGCCAGAAGATTAAAGATAGGCTACAGGAGCAGTATGCAGTCGTTGTGTCTCTCATTTACAAACAATATATTATAATTTATTTTTAAGGTTTGTAAGTTGTTTTAAACACGTTTACAGAATGTAGATAGCATTTATCTTATGATCGAAATGTTTTTAATACTAGTATCACCACTTGATGGCGCAGCAGGCCTCTCACAAATAAGACTTCTTCTGTGATGTATGTTTGGGAATAAAAAAACACCGTGGCCTTGTTTTGTTTCCACATTGAAGTAGCGATTAGCCTAGTGTTGATGGGCATATTTCAAGTGATTTATAAACATAGCCTATATTAATTTAATCTGAGTATTGCTCCATTCTCTCAGAAATATTACACTTAGTATGTTTTTGCATTCTGTTCATTGTGATTTCAATAATGTATTTATTATGGGTTTGCACTGCTTTGCAATGATGTTGATTTGATGTTCCAATTTATACAATTTAAGATAAACAAAATCTAACATTGTTCTGCTATAGGTTTAAACATATTGATTGACAGTATTTGAAAGTGACAATGTGACACAAAATGAGCACTCAATAATACTTTATCATGACTTTTCCTTTTCAGTCTTTCTATCAGCAACAGTCATGTCCTGTTGACAGAAACCTGCGTCACTGGCAGTCTGCAGGCATGACTCTGTGTATGTGTGTGTAGGACTTCATGAGGGTCACACTGCCATGATGCGATACTCCCAAAGGTAAAACACACTCCTCTGTGAGGAGCCCTTGGCCAACATCCCAGCACATCACTGTGGAGATGACTTGGTTTTTGTTATCTCGTCCACCAGTGATGAAGAGTTTGTTGTTACAGGCGGCGATGGCACAGCTTGCTCTCTCCCCCAGACGGGTCACAAGAGACCAAGAGTCTGACAGAGGTGAGTAGCAGTACATGGCATGCAGGTGTAACACGCTGAAAATGCTTTTTCATATTTTCTTTTTAATGTAATTTTGTTATCAGAGGGTCTAGTTAAACGAATTTAATTTCCAGAAGTGTTTCAGTTAATTTATATTTCTAAGTTATAAACAGTAAATACTGTATGTTTTATTTACCTTTTAAGATGAGGACACTGGCCCTTTAAGAGAGGTGAAAAAAAGTAGACTCTGGTGTGTTTTAGGCTGAAGAATGTAGCTTGTCTTGAGCTGTGGGCATTTAATAAAAGTTACACAAAGTGAAGATGGACGAGTTCTCCCCGGTTCATTTCAAGGGTGCAACATAATTTTGGTGTTTCCGCCCGGTCCAAGCAAGTTTTCAGCCGAAGAAAAGTGTGTTTAAGTGACAGGACGGCACCGCTGTGGACAACGAGAGTTAGCCTAGCATGCTCGTCATGAGACCTAGCAACAACAACGTGCTTGTCAATGCAGTAAAGGAAAGTAATACAAACGTTTTTCCAAGAAGCTGTGAGTAACTCAAAAACTGAAAAGACATGGATAATGAGTGGGAATCGCTACTGAATGATATTGAGAAGAAGCTTCTAACTTTATCTCTCACTGAAGTCAGTGCTGTATGCGATGAACTAGGACTTCAGCCCAGTGATGAGGTGCACTCATCATGTCGGTTACTAAGGAGGCTGATCCTGGGTCACCTGGAGAGTGAGGAGATAACTGGTTTAGAAGATGAAGGATTGTCAGTGCTATTAGCCACCAATGATTTTATTGACAACTTAACAAAAGAGACTGATGTCACTGGAGCTGATGGATCGACAGCTCAGGAGGTGAGTGGGCAGCCAGAGACAGTTGTGGGGCGCCCTCTGCTGACACAAGATAGTCCTGCACCTCCACCTGTTTTGTCACCACAGAGACCGAGCAGCCTGCTTAGCTCAGAAAAGGAGTCGGAGCAACTCAGAACCCTGTTGCATCCGATGTACAGGAAAGATTTTAGGATAATCGGACAAATTGGGGAAGTGGGACAAAAAGACAAACTAAATTTCACCAGCCTTGAAAGACAAATTGAACGTGGACTCCAAAAAGGCTATGAGGAAGGTGAGATTGTTGAAGCAGTGATTCAGTCCATTGTACCTGAAGTTAAATTAAAAAGCTACCTTGAAAGCAGACAACAACTATCACTGAACTCTTTAAGACAGGTCCTTAGGACGCATTTCATAGAAAAAGATGCCACAGAGCTATATCACTCATTGACCCGTGCTATTCAAGAGCCGAAAGAAACTCCTGTTCAGTTTCTCATCCGCACCATGGACCTTAGACAGAAAGTGCTCTTCGCATCTGAGAGAGCCAAGGCAGGGCTGAAGTATAACACAGAACTCATACAGACTCAGTTCTTGCAAACATTGTTGACAGGTTTACAAGATGATGCAGTACGTATAGACATCAAGCCTTTCCTACTGGATCCATCTGTACCAGATGAAGTGTTGCTTGAGAAAATGAGCGCCGCCTACAGTCTGGAAATGGAAAGGAGAAGTAAACTGTCATCTATGACCAAACAAAAAGGAGTGAAGGTAGCTATGATTCATGAAGAAGAGAATAGTGAAGTTGACCAGGTTAGTGGTTTAAAGAAAAACAAAAGCTCTACACCTAAACCCAACCCTATACTTGAGAAGCTTGATGCTGGAAATAAGGTCATTTGTGAAGCTCTCCAGAACCTCACCACACACGTGGCCAGTCTCAGTCAGGTAAAGATAAACCAAGAAGAAGAAAAAACCCATAAGACTCTGCAGAAAAACTATGTGAGTACTAAACAAAAACCAAGAAAGTGCAGTGAGTGTGAAAAATCAAACTCAGAGGGAAGATGCACACACTGTTACAAATGCGGCAGTAGTGAACATTGGGCTATTGGCTGTCGAAAAAGAAATAGTACAGCTGCAAGCAGTTGTAAAATAGAAGTTTCTTGTGAAGAGTTGATCCATTCTGCTGCGTTGCCTAGTCAAGCTCCATTATCAAGAAAACAGGAGAAGACAGCAAAGTTGGTGGGGAAGAAAAGTCTGGTTCACTGTAAGCTTGGAGGGGTTCCAACCACAGTGTTATGGGACTCAGGATCCCAAGTGTCAATGGTTGACATGAATTGGAAACAGACCAACTTACCAGATGCTGAGATACGACCAGTGAAAGAGCTCCTGGATGAGGGTGTTTTGGACCTTTCTGCTGCAAACGGGACCAAGATACCTTATGAGGGCTGGATTGGAGTGGAGTTCAGCCTGTCAGCAAATAAGGACAGTGAACTCTTAGTACCTATATTGGTGAGTACTGACCCACTTTCAAGACCGATTATAGGTTTCAACGTCATTGAAGAGCTAGCACAGACCAACATGTCTATGGACAGAACAGGTACAAGTAAATTTGTACACAGTCTGGGATCTGCACTGGACGTTGGATACAAAAAGGCCAAAGCAGTCTATTCCATATTGAAAAAGCAGAAAAACAGCTCAGAAGTCCAAGCTGCAAGGTTGGGAAGACAGGATGTGATCATCCCAAAACACAAGATGGTAACAGTTGCCTGTGGGAAACTCAACAAGTGCATATTAAAGGAACAGTACGCAATACTGGAGCCAAATGAAAACACACCTTGGCCTTCTGGACTTCAGGTAAAGCAGCAGTTAATACAGTTGCCTTCTGAAGATAAAGCTACCATCTCAGTTGTGGTTGAAAACAACACTGATGGTGACATCAAACTGCAGAACAGAACTGTACTTGGCTGGTTATATGCAGTAGATGCTGTACAGAGTGTTGAGGAGAAAGCAACTGTTGCAGCATCTGAGCCACAAAAGCAAAATGAAGATTTGAGCGAAAGTGACAAAGTAAAACTGTGTCAGGAAACAACATCAGAAAAATGTCATGAAAGTAAGCTTGAAAAACAACTTTGGGATCCACCTGTTGACCTCTCTCACCTAACAACTGAGCAGCAAAAAAAGGTGAGACAAATGCTGAGGGAAGAGTGTGAAGTTTTTGCTAGAGACGACTGGGACACTGGATGCATCCCCGATCTGCAGATGTCGATACGCCTGAAAGATGACATCCCAGTTACAAAGACATACAACGCCATCCCTCGTCACCTATATCAGGAAGTCAAAAAACACATTCAAGATTTGCTCAGCAGAGGATGGATTCAAAAGTCAACCTCTTCTTACTCATCACCAATAGTGATAGTAAGAAAAAAAGACTCTTCTATTCGACTTTGTATTGACTATCGACGGCTAAATGAGAAGACACACCCTGATCGACACCCCATCCCAAGAATTCAGGAAATCTTGGAGAACCTTGGAGGAAACTCATGGTTTACAGTACTTGACCAAGGGAAGGCATATCATCAGGGCTTCATCAGTGAACAAAGCCAAGCATGCACTGCCTTCATCACGCCATGGGGATTATATGAATGGCTCAGAATCCCTTTTGGACTGACAAATGCTCCGGCTGCTTTCCAGCGGTATATGGAAGGTTGCCTTGGAGACCTGAGAGATGAGGTATGTGTACCCTACCTTGATGACATTCTAGTGTTTAGCAAAGACTTTGACCTCCATGTTGAGAATGTAAGAAAGGTGCTACAGAGGCAGAAGAGCTGTGGAATCAAGCTCAGACCCAAAAAATGTGACTTGTTTAAAAGAGAAGTGTGCTATGTTGGACGTGTCGTCTCAGAGGAAGGATATCAGATGAACCCGAGAGAGGCAGAAGCTGTTCAAGCACTGAAAAAAACAAAACCAAAAACAGTCAGAGAGGTAAGATCCCTGGTTAGCTTCCTCGGCTACTACAGATCCTTTGTTGCTGATTTTTCAAGAATCGCCAAGCCTCTTTATGACTTACTGTCCCACCCCAAGACTGAGAAGAAACAGACAAAGAAGGGTCGAGGCTGCAGTTCTCCACAGCTACCTCCATCCCAGCCAGTGGATTGGACAAAAACACATCAGCAGGTGTTGGAAAAGCTTGTTGACACATTGTCAGACCCCCCAGTAATGGCATATCCCGATCTTGAGAAGCCATTTGTGTTACATGTAGATGCATCTGAAGAGGGTCTAGGTGCTGTCTTGTACCAGCGTCAAGGAGGAGCACTGAGAGTGATAGGATATGGATCGCGAACACTTACTCCAACAGAAAAGAATTACAGACTCCACTCTGGAAAACTGGAATTCTTAGCTCTTAAGTGGGCTGTGACTGAGCGATTTCGTGATTACCTCTTCCACGCCCCTCACTTCACAGTCTACAGTGACAATAACCCTCTGACGTATGTAATGAAGACTGCAAAACTGAATGCTGTGGGGCATCGTTGGGTGTCAGAATTAGCAGATTTCCGCTTCAGCCTGAAATATAGGCCAGGAACTGTTAACCGTGATGCAGACTTCCTATCTCGTCAACCTGCAGAAATGGAAAAAATGATGTCAGAATGTACAGAGGAGTGTAAACCAGATGACATAGCAGCAGTTGAAGAAGGACTGCAAGCTCAGAAAGAAGGTGACACTGACTGGATTTCAGCCATTACTTGCAAGGTAGAAGTCTTAACTGAACCGACTACTGTATGTGAGACCACAGTCCAACCAATACCAGCTGAAAGTATTCAGTCAGGTCAGAGAGAGGATGAGGTGATAAATAGAGTAATCACTCTAAAACAACAGAATGAACATTTGAGATACAAAGATAAAATCAAAGAGTCAGCGGCCGTGAAAAGCCTTCTGAGGGAGTGGCCTCGTCTTTATTTGGATAAAGATGGAATCCTGCAGCGAAAGACCATTTCTCGAACTCAGTTGGTGGTTCCTGAAAAGTTCAAGTCACTCATCTATGAGCAGCTACATGAGGAAATGGGTCATTTAGGTGCAGACAGGATGATCTCTTTAGCCAGAGAGAGGTTTTTTTGGCCAAAGATGAGAGAGGAAATTGAACATTATGTAACAAAAGTGTGCCGTTGCCTGAAACAAAAAAAACCAAACAGAAAAACAAGGACACCACTGCAGAGCATAGCAACATCAGCACCTTTTGAATTGATCTCCATAGATTACCTTCATCTGGAGAGAAGCAAGGGTGGAGTGGAATACATATTAGTAATAGTAGACCACTTTACAAAGTTTGCACAGGCTTATGCAACACCAAATAAGTCAGGAAAAACAGCAGCACGCAAGATCTTTGATGACTTCATTCTGAGATTCGGCTTCCCGGCCAAGATTCATCATGACCAGGGAAGGGAATTTGAAAATGAGCTGTTCAAGAAACTGGAAAACTACAGTGGGATACAACATTCACGAACAACACCATATCATCCTCAGTCTAACCCAGCTGAACGTTTTAACAGAACATTGTTAAGCATGCTTCGGACACTGGAAGAAACTCAGAAACCAAACTGGAAGGACTATTTAAACAAAGTGGTTCATGCATATAACTCCACTGTCCATGAATCAACAGGATTTTCACCTTTTTTCCTGCTTTTTGGAAGAGAGCCTACTTTGCCCATTGATCTGATGTTTCCTAAAGAACACGCAAGTCCACAGTCTCATGCAAGATACGCTGAGAAATGGCAAAGGTCAATGCAGGAAGCTTATAGCATTGCACAAGAAAACATGAGGAAATCCAGTGAAAAAGGACAAAAACATTACAACCAGAGAGCATGGAGTTCTGTGCTGGAACCTGGAGACCATGTACTGATTCAGAACTTGTCAGAAAGAGGAGGACCAGGAAAGATTCGTGCTTACTGGGAAAACAAAGTGCACATAGTCAAAGAAAGAAGAGGAGCAAACAGTCCGGTTTATATGGTGAAACCTCTGGATGGTGAAGGTAGAGAAAGAGTGTTACACAGAAATCTTCTGTTGCCTTGTCCTTACCTGGTTGATGGACAGAGTGAACACCTAAAAGAAAGGAAAAAGTTTCCAGAGAAAGAAAAGAACAAGCAAAAATCAATAGCAAGAGCTCAGATTCTTGGAGATTCAGAAAGTTCAAGCGAGGAAGAGTATACGGTGTGGTTGCCTGAACAGAAACAGCATACTCACCTGAACCCACATGCCCCACTCTTCAACCCTGCCACAAAGAATCCTCAAGTAAAAACTCAGGCTGAAAGACTCATTCAGAAAGAAAGTAGCCAGCCACAAGATGGAAGGGACACTACTCAGGACATGGGTCAAACAGAGGGGACAAGACTCCTGGAAGAGGACATGCAGGAGCAGGAAACAAGTCAGAGTCAAGATTCAGACTCTGAAGTCCAGGAACCTGAGCCCCAGGTGTGTGAAGATCATGCAGTTTCTTCAGAGGACGACCATGCTGAGAGAGAGAGACATTCCACAAGGACACGCCGACCAAGATATATCCTTACATATGATAAACTAGGGAAGCCTAGTGTCACACCGCTAAGAAAGTAGAGATTTAAAGATACAGTAGCTGCTTAAGTTCATAGTTCACAGCTAATGTTAACTAAAGAGTTCATATTTGGTTGGATGAATAGTCACATAGTAATGCAGTTAAAATTATTCTAAGGCATTTTTATCCAGAGATTTATTTCTGGCGGCTTTGGAAAAGACAAATTTATGAGACTACACATGATTTGATTAATGCGTTTATTCACAGGAACTAGTGAGTTGCAGTGTAACAAGGTGACACAAAGGGGTTTCTGTAATAAATGGGACTACACTTCAGAGCATTGGTAATGTTTAAGACACATTAAGTAAGTTGGAATGGTAGTTATTGCCATATGTGACTTAATGGACTTGGGAGGCCTACCAATGTACCAACAAATTAAGACAATACAACAAAACAGGAAAAGAAGTATTTATCTTATTATCCTGTAGTCATGCTGTGGTAGTCACCAGATGTGTAGTTGTAGATATTTGTAGGATTATGTGACTGCATACTGAGTATATTCATCTGACTGCGCCGTAAGTGTTTTCTTGAGGTTGAAAGTATTTTGATGCAGCCTGTTTACATAAAGGAAAATGTTTTGTCACCATTTTATTCTTTTAGTGGGGGAGGGTGTAACACGCTGAAAATGCTTTTTCATATTTTCTTTTTAATGTAATTTTGTTATCAGAGGGTCTAGTTAAACGAATTTAATTTCCAGAAGTGTTTCAGTTAATTTATATTTCTAAGTTATAAACAGTAAATACTGTATGTTTTATTTACCTTTTAAGATGAGGACACTGGCCCTTTAAGAGAGGTGAAAAAAAGTAGACTCTGGTGTGTTTTAGGCTGAAGAATGTAGCTTGTCTTGAGCTGTGGGCATTTAATAAAAGTTACACAAAGTGAAGATGGACGAGTTCTCCCCGGTTCATTTCAAGGGTGCAACATATGGCACCACCTGGGAGAGACAGAGAAATGTACAAAAACTGTATTATCATAATATAATAACAAATATATGTGCACATCCCTTTCTTACACAACATGCCAAACATAAAATCAACATTCTTAGGAGACTTTTTGAGACAATGCTTTGAGATAATCTGCTTTTGAAATATTTGTTTATTTCTATTTTTAGGCTATTTGTGCTTTTATTAGATCAGACAGTGAAGAGAGACAGGACATGTGAGGAAGAGAGTGGGATACATTTTGAGGATCTGACCTGAACCCAGGATGGCTGCAGGGATAGCAGTATGATCTATTGTAGTGAACTCTTTCTAGTCTTCTAACCACTCAAAGCGCTTTTACAATACATGTCACGTCCGTCCATGTGAAGAGGCTGCTTTGTAAAGTGCCCAACTGTCCTAACATTACTATTCCAGTCACATGCATTCACACACCACTGGCAATGCAGCGGGAGGAATTTGGGGTGCAGTGTTTTGCCCAAGGACATTTTCATATGCGACTGGGGATTGAACCGCCAACCTTCCGGCTGAAAGAGGACTTACTCTACCACTGAGCAAAAGCCTCTTAGCTCCTACCATTAGGCTAAACCAGTCCCAAAATGACTATGTTTTTGAAGAAGGCAGACACACATAAATCAAAAAAATAAAAAGATGTGAAGCCATCAACTAACAGTTTTGAAATGGAGGGCTGATAGCCTCGCAGTTATGTCCCGTGCCCCATGTACAGAGGCTATAGTCCTCGTCACAGCGGACATGGGTTCGAAACTGACCTTGACCCTTTGCTGCATGTCAACCCCTACTCTCTCCTCCCAACATTTCCTGTCTCTCTTCAGCTGTCCTGTCCAATAAAGGCAAAAAGCCCCCCCGAAAAAAACCTGTACAACTATCAATTTAGAAAGAAGTATTTTGATCCTTAACTTTAGTAAAATGAACGACGCTGCATTATTTGAATTACATTTCCCTAAGCAGAGTTAAAACACAGACGCTTTTTATAAAACAACTATCAAGCGAATAATAAATGCACCACATGTACCACCCTCCACTCCTAACTCACCAACGATGTAGATGCAGTCCTTGAATGTAACTGCATTAGTGCATTTGGTGTCAATGGGAATGGGGGCCCGCAGTTCCCAGCAGTCTGTCCCAGGCTCCCAGCACTGGACCTGATCGGTAGCCAGCTTCCCATTGGGCCCTCCACCAATCACATAGATCCATCTGTCATAGCTAGCTGCAGCAAAGGAGCTAACAGCTACTGCTAGAGGTGTCACCTGTGAGTGGAGACAAATGGGGGATCTAAAGTTTGTGAAATTGTATTTATCTAGAGAGGGCAGAGGAGTTCATCACGCCCATTTTTGGATGAGTAAATATGATATTTTTAAAAGGGATTGGGGGGCAGTAGAAAAAAGCTGCATGGTTTTATTTATCACTTATACAGTTCATACTAATTATACTATACTATATATATTATATTATACTATATTAACAAGTCAGCAAAAAGGTTGCCTATTCACACATAGTTAACATTGCCCAGTATTAAGATTGATATGTGCTATGTATATGTATTAATATGTACATAAAGTGTTATCAAAAGTATGAAACTAAAGTAAGGCTGTGTTTTTATAAAGTCTATAACTTCATAATAAACTTATGAATTGTGCATTTTTTAAAGAAAAATATTCAACAGGTCAAAATGATTAACTGAACATGCCTTGCCAGGCCCGTCTCTAAAGGGCTCTGGCGGGGACCAAAGACTGTAAAGGCGGGGACGAATAATGGATAAGGGACGAATTCCCATTGGCTAGGTGGATTCAGTCATTCAGGGTGCAGAGATGCGTTCAGCGAACAGGGCGTGTACATCAGGGAAATCGTAAGTGTAAACAAACAGATGTAGTGATTTCTACCCATAGAAAAATATTCAGCAATATATTGGGGGGGACATTTTGGGCGTATCTGAACATTGTGGGGGACTTGTACCCCAATGTTCAGATATGGCAGCTACGCCCTGTACAGAATGAAGATAGCATTCATCTTATGATCATCTAACTTTATGTTTAATAATATGATCACCACTTGTCTGCATAAAAAAGAGAAGCTACGGGGCTACTCTCTAAAGCCAGAGTATATTATTGTACTGTCAAAATTTTAACTGTGTATTTGTTCCCTCTATAGCTGAAGATGTCCTTCAGAAACTTCAGTATTAAGGTCCTTAAAAAACTACTTATTTATTATCTGTAGAAATAAGAGCATCAGATGAGGCAAGGGCTGATAAACACTGCCCCCTACTGACACTTCAATGTCCTTACAGTTCCTCACTAAATATCCCTGAAGCAGTAGGTTAGAATTCTCCTCTCTAGGACTTTATGTTTCTCTTATTACATTGTATGTGCACAGTTTCTTTACAAAAATCACTTTATCCTGTGAATAACGTTTTTACATTACTCAGTTTTAAAATTACCTTCTGTAAATTACGGTTATATTACAGTATTTCTTGAAAAGTAAGTGAATGAGTGTTATTTTGTAAGAAAAGACAGAAAACAGTAAATAGACTACTTACAAGCTCTTTTAATAATCAGTGCAAAGACCATTGGAAAAAATTTATCATGAAAACTTCTACTGCTGTTCCCTAAAGCGACTCATTTAATGCAAGAAAGCACAAAAAGTAGTGACAGTTATACCCTGAGCTCCGAGAACTCTTCAAATATTATCCTCACAGCAGTTTCATTAGCAGACACAAACTAGTCTCTTTAAAAAAAAATGGCAATACAAGTTTCTAAATTCACAGGAGAACAAATATCTGACTGAAAGATTCTTTATGAATACAGAGGGATGTTCAGCACCGTCAGTGAAATTAGATTCTTTGACACAGTAGCTGGATGTTCAACAAGGCGTATATTATTCCATTACACCATAAAGTTTGTCTTATGATTTATAAACAGTAGTGTTTTTTTTTTCTGTTCTTTGACGTGACTCCAACATGTCACCTCAAAAGGTTCGAGCATGACATACGTAACATTAGTGCTGTTAAACTGATAATTAAATAAACATATCTCTTATTAAAATAAACATTCATGAAGCATAGTTAGTCGAAACATCTTAAAAATACATGTAGAATTCAGTTAGTCACACACAAAACATTCATCATATTAATTAAGTTTTTGATTTAAAAAAAAGTACAAATGAAACACTTTTTTTCTGTTTTCTTTCAGGTAATCTTCTGGTACTGGAGGCGTCTCTTCCTACAAACAGGTGTCTGTTCACTGTGTTTAAGATGAATTTCTCTTTTATATGTCAAACAGAAACATGCAACCTGAAGAGATAGAGGACTTACTACTTTACTTTCACTTTCTGTTGCCTCATATTTTCTCCTGACGCCTATGCAACACCTTCATCTTTTTGTTTGTCTTCACCCTCACTAGGGCTCTCATTGTCTGACCTTCCATCTTTTAGACCACACTCATCCCCTATTTTATCTTCAACATTTCTACCTCTGCTGTTGTGCTGTCTGACTGCCCCTCACTCTTACCTGACTCATGCCTGCTTTGGCCCTCAGTGTCTTGATCTGAATCTGCATGTGTAGTGTCTGAATCCTCTTTTAATGTGTCAGTGTTGCTTGTGTCCTCTTCTCTTTGGCTCAAAGGCGGCTGGGAGTCGGCTAAATGCAGTTTCTTATCTATTTCTTCTCCATTACTCATTGAATCAGATTTTTTTCCAGCTTCAGAAACCTGTTTGACCGTTTCTTCATGGTTAGCTTCTTCTGCGGATTCTTCTTCCTTTGGCGTGTCGGAATCTTGCTCTTGTGACGTCGTATTTGAACCGTCCTCATTAGGAACACTGGAGCACTTGTTCACGGAGGATTTGTCTGATTCATTTATGTTCTGTTGTGCACCTGATGCATCAGTTTGTGACACAGCTTTCTTTATTGACCTTCTCTGAGTCAGAATTTTTCTTTTGCTCCCCATCAGTGACCTTAGGGTCCACATATGGAGAGCTCTTAGTCGTGGGGACATTAAGTTAGCAACAGGAGAGGTTTGATCTATAGGTCGGGCAGACGATGCTTTATCACCCTCACCTCGATTCTTCTCTGGCTCTGAAACAGACGGCAGAAAGAATACAAAACAATTCAAAAAGTGCACCTGTCTGTTTAGCATCATTACAATCAATCCTACATATTTCCCTTTGAATAGATATGGTGGCCTAGAAGGTCAAAATGCAACAATATTTTCTAAAGCACACCATCAGATGGACAATTTAAATTAAGAAGAGCAGTGTTTAAGACCTTTGATCATGTGATTTCATAAATGAACCATTAGTCAGTATTGTTGTTAAGAATAATCATAAGTAAATGAAAGTACTGTTGCATGCTTTGTATTGTCTCTGAGAAGTTACAAAGTGAACCTTGTAGAAATACTCAAATTGTCTGAACTGTGTTGAAAGTTTGATAGAGCAAGCGTTCTAGCTTTCTGAATCTGATTGTAACAAACAGCCAAATGTGCCAACATGTGGGAAGGTCTGAATTTTCTAAAATATGTGAAGTACCAGCATTATAATATGTAACAAACATTGTATTAACTTTCTGAATCTGATTGTCACTGGAGTCAATAAACCCAGTTAGGAGCAATCTATTGAAAATAAACGAGTAATACAGAAACAATAGATTGATACAGGAATTTCCTGATTGACAGAAAATGAATCAGCATGAATTTGATTCATATTTTAAGTTATAAGTAAAAAAACAACAACTCTTCATTTGTCGCCCCTCGTTAAATGTTAGGACTCGCTGCTTTTTGATTGTGAAAATAAAAATAAGCATTAGCTGCAGCTGTTTGCAAAAATCTACTTCCCATTCACAATTACCTGTTTTGTTTTTGGTCTGTTGAGCTTTTCTAGTGTATTCTTCAATCTTGGCTACCTTCTCTTTGACGTTACCTGATAAGAGTGAAGAGTCAGAAGTAACCAGCTTTATTGGTAGCCTCTCTTATATTGAGTCTCAGCTAACATAAAGAATGTTTGTTGTGGTGTTACCTTCTGGTGGCTTCGTATCCACACCAGGTGCTGGGGGGAAATATTATTTCAGTTAAAATAATTCATGACACATGCAGTGAACTTAAATCAGTGTTATTCTTTTCTGTACTGTTTACAAATAAAACCACAATCAAACTATGAGTTAAATAAAATACACACACAGGTAACACACATGGATGTAAGCTCTAGAGGGCAAAGTCACAAAGAATGGTTAAACATTTCTCAAAAGTTGTGGCTGTTTTATTTCTTGAATTGTTTTATTTGTGTTTCAGTACTTTTTTTTTTTTTTAAATCAATGTGCTGTCATTGTTCAGTCATTTGGATAAAGCTAGGGTTGTTTCATAAAAATAACAACAGAAGGAAAGATGAAAACAATCAAGAAAATCAAATCAAATATACCAGTTTGTCCGCCAAGAAGACGTCTCTTTTCTTCTTTCTGAGCCGTCTCCTTATCTGAGCCTGAAACACATCACAAACCACATGTTGTAGATTTACAGGGAGAAAAGATGAATCAGATATTGGAGAGCAGTTTGAGAAACTTTTTCACATTAGAACCACTGACTGCCTCCAGGCCACCACAGAATGCATCAATATCAAATGTTAAGTTTCATCAAGACAAACTGTAAAAGGAGTTCTGCATCAAAGTGACAATGATATTAACCATGAGCTCGGAAACAATGCATTTTATTAAAATACAATCAAATATTCTTTATTGTGATGACATCAACTATTGAAGAAAATGTTTCATCTGGTACTAGCAGCAAAGCTCGCTTACTTTCTAACCTTTTTGTAAAAGCAGAAGAAGACGAAGAATCAAGTATAGCTCAGTTTTGTAAGGTACTATGTTGGATGTTGTTCCTGTAGATTTTCTATTTCAAATGAAAGTGACGATCGATGAAAACTCTGAGATCGTCCAATAGCTCAATAGAGACTATCACAGAGACTATCACGTATATTATAAATGAAATATTTAGTTTTAGATCTGTTAGAAAGAGAAGGGAAGTCTCAGCCCAACATCTGAGACTGAAAACATAAAGTATCATACCTTCGGCTAGTGACTCCACATCACCCTGTTGTCCTTTAGCAAAACATGCTGGAAGCAAAGGTGAGAGGCGAGAAAGAAAAGAGGATAAGTCCGTGTTAGTTTAATACAATGTGAAGATTTAAGTGATTCATAAAAGCTGCTTGTGTTCAATAACAGGGAACAATATGTCATGTTAAATTCAAAGCTTGATCTTGAAGATGTTCAGGATGTTCAACCAGTCCAGTTGCCTTTGGATCAAGCTTTGAATTTACCATGACCTGGATGACTGAGAACATTATTGGCTTTCTTCACATTGTGGGTAATCATGGACGAGCTTTTGATGTCTTATTAACAAACTACCTTTCCTCTTTCAAAACTTATTGTGAGCGCTTAACTGTTACACATAGCTTTTAAAATACCTGGATATCATTAATATACATGTTACTTATCAGGTCGTACTCCTTAGGATCTAGATCATGAGAATGTAAACTTTTTGGCATAATTTTTTCTTAAGAAAGTGTCATTACTTTCTACCTTACCTTTTTGTTTCACTTTGCAGAAGACGATGATCAACACAAGTGCAAATAAAACAATGGCAGCCAGGCTGACAGCCAAAGCTACAGATGAATCTTCTTCTGCACAGAAACACAAGAGTCAAAAGTTAGAGGGACGTAGAACACTCGCCACTAAAACAACTTCATGTAGTACTGTAACAAAAGAGACAACCAAAACATTGATTCATTTTATGAACAACTTTGAATCCTTGTGTCAAAGGGATCTTTTCATACATCTTCCTCGTGTCAACCCTGGTGAGAAAAAGTTAAACTTGGCAACAAAGCTTCACATTTTCTGAAAGAACATTCACTTCAAAATGACCAAATCCAAAACATGAACATACAGTTATACATAAGATCATACCGGGGTAACAATCCTTTGCTGTGAATGTAGCCGTCTCCCTGCTCACAGGGTTGCTGACTGAACAAATGTATTCTTCAGTAGCTTGTTTATCTCCCAGAGATATATTAATCTTGTGTCCCGGTTGTGATGTTTCCCGTGATCTCCACTCAAACTTCATCAAGGACTCAGGTGGTGTGGGGTCTGCAGAGCACAGCAGCGTCGCCTGGACTTCAGAAACGTCCGAGCTGCTGTCTTTGTGTATCTCACAAGATATGGTCGGCATGGCAACCTTGTCTTAAAGAAAATGTAAAAATGGACAAATAAATGAATACATACTTAAATCTTTATATTATATTACGTATTAGAGCCTGACTGATTAATCGACCGGCCCATATTAGCATATAACATAACTATTGGTATCGGCTGATTTTACCTCTGATATGTTCCAATATGACTACTGTAGGTTACTTCAATTTAAGTTTATTTATGTTTAACATAGTTTTTATTTATAGTTGTTAATTTCTAAGTAAACATAAGTGTTTAAGTGCACTGTTGTTATTCTGGCCAATAAAAGCTTTTGTTTAACTGTAAAAAAATTCGTCCGCAAAAGTCTCATATCCATCGGGCCCTAGTATGTTTACAAAGAAACATTACATCTGTGCAAACAAGTGAATAATATGATAACATAATATACAATGTCGGGTATAAAGGGCATACATGGCTTATCAGAAAAGGTTTGGTAACAAGAGTGTCTTTGAGGTATAACATCAGTGTCTTATTGTTACAGTATGATTAACATCAACTCCTTTAGAGGAAAGAATGCTGTCATAGTTAAAGGAATCTAACCGTGGCTTGTTGTATAGGGCGTGACCTTAAATTCAACAACCTGACTTTGTTCTGTAATATGAGAAAGTGAAAGTAACTTCTTCTTTGCCACTGAATATAAACCAGCTTCAGTTTTTTATCAAGGGCACACCTCTCAACAGATACCAAGGCCATCATAAAAAGTAGATCCAGTTCTATAAAATCCATTTTATAGCATGCATATCAAAAGACAATATTTAATCTCCCCTCTACAGTGCCCTTCAGTTCCTGTTAGATACCTGTTACAGTTACTATGTTAACTTTAAGAGAGACCATGAACCAACAACAGACCACCTGAAGTGTAGAATGTGACGGGAATAATTCATCATTTACTGATTATGATGATTGATATACGTTTGTTTCTGAATACAACAAGTCCTAAACACTTGTAGAGAAAGAAAAATGAAATTCAGACACTTAAAATCCTCAAAAATACAAATGTGATGAAATGAGTGACTTGACACATAAGCGTTGCCAAAGGTACAGAGCCTATAAAGATAACACTACAACAGCCAATCAAACCTCTGGTTTAATGTTTTATAGTGGGTATGAAGTTGATCATTGGTAATAATCTACACAAAGAACATTTTACAGCCTAACAGTGTGACTCACTGAATCTGTATCAGCCTTGCACATCCATTCAGTTCAGCTTCTGAGGGCTTAAAGCCACAAAGTTTAACACTGGTTTCTGGAAAGATAAATCATCTTCTGATGTTTCATCTTTCTTCACAGCTTCAGCAGTTTCTTTAGATTTCTCTGTAGTGTGCCACAGTTCTACAATTCATTTAGAAGACGTACATCAAGGGTGTTTCTACTGCAGTGTGTTGATTGGCTTAGCTTAGCATAAAGAGCATTTAACGCGTCAGAAAGCTCTGTTGTTGTCATGTCAGGACAGAGAGGTTTCCTCTGTTTGTTTGTACACTGTGCAAGTTGTTACTCGTCAGACCTCAGTCTATTTTAAAGGAGCCCAGACCTATATGTGGCAGCGTTTCTGGATCTGGTATATACTGTATTTATAATTTCTGCTTTTGCATGGTGAAGTTTCAGCTAGCTAGAACTCTGTTTCTGAGCCAATGCCGCGTCCACTACAGAGTAGTATCTGTTTTTAATGCAGGGCTGTCTCAGGGCCACACAGTTTTTTTTTTGGCCTTGTCCTCCAGATATTTCTTTAGATTCTCTGAATCTTTTTATATTATGTATAGTTTGCAGACAATGAACCACCAGATTCCTTTCAATTGTATGTAAAAAACAACAACAACAACATGATTCTAATTGTTGCACTATTTGCCAGCACAGACTTTCACAGAACTCCTTCACATCGTCACAAAGACTCAGCCTCTCTGGGATGCTCTTTTTTTAAACCTATCATGTTACTAACCTGTAGCCACTTCACCTTATTAACTTTGATGTGTTCCATCAGGTGTTTTTAAAAGCAAAACGTTTCCAGTCTTCCTTTACTACTGTACCAACTTTATTTTTAAACATGTTGTTGGCATCAGATTCAAATTGGACATAATTCAAACAAAAACCATGTCATTTCACAGTTTCTGTTGTCTGTTGTTGTAGTTTAACAGGTGGTCTTTGTGCTATTTTCAATTCCATATGGGGTTTCAATGTTTCAAATCATCCCTTTCTGTTTGTATTTACATTTTACTCTGGGGTTTTACTTTTAGTCCACTTCCAGCTGTGTTAATGCTGATGGATTGATTATAATCTGTGTGTTTAATGTTAAACCTACCTATGACCTTCAGTTCAGATTGTAAAGAATATAACGTGTTGTCAACGTCTACTTCCAATTCATAGACTCCACTGTCTTCAAATTTGAGGCCGGTGATTTCAAGTTCTGCTGTGATCCTGTCAAGAGTGATCCTGTGTTCATATGCTCCGTACACCTGTTCCTCTTTGCCGTCAAACTCGACCACTTTGTTGTCATTATGTGTCCACAGAATTGAATTCGGCTGTCCAGGGAAGTCCGGCCTCAAATGGTCCCACGTCCCCTTGAGGGCATATTTTGGAGTCAGTCCAGCAACTAGAAACGTATAATAGAGAGGTATGAGAATATGAAGCATTTTTCTTTGTAAGAGCAGACATATTTTAAACATTGAATGTATGAAAACAACTCTTATTTAACGTGTTTATAGAATTTTGAGACTGTTAATCGTGTTTTTGTACTGGAGCATTTTTATCTGTTACTGATATATTGTACTCATAAGGAATGTGGATGGAGAAAAAACAGCAAGTTACTGGAAACACTTTTTGATATATGGCTAGTAGTTGATTTTTTTATTCAAATAAAAAAATGGGGAAAAGGAGTTTCAGGTACGCTGCTCCTGTGGTCTGGAATCTCCTGCAGGATGATCTGTGTCTGGGGGAGCTGGTCTCTTTAAATCTTTGTAAAAGTAGATTGAAAGTGTTGGAGGAAGATGCTTCAGGTTGTAGATGCTTTGAATAATTTACTTTTCTTCTCTGTGACTCGGGACATGTTGATCTGTGTTTGTGATTATTGTGTGTTTTATGTCTGTAACTTGTTTTTTGTGCTGCTGGCCCTCTTGGCCAGGACACTCTTGTAAATAAGATTCTTAATCTCAATGCAGGACTAAGTCATTTTTACTCAAGGTCATTTGAAAAACTTTCTTTGTCGACACACATGTCAAAGCATTTGACAGAATTCAAAAGTTATTGGATGTCCATTGAGACAGTTCAGCTGAATAACATTGTGTTCAGTTGTACCTGAACACCTCCCTGACTAATAACACATTCTCCTTCAACTTGTGTTTCCAGAATTATTTCCTTTTTCCAGTTTTTTAATGATGAGATAGTCCTGCTTTTATTTGTGTTATGAATTGAATATTTTCTAAACTATTTAAACTGATTGAGACCATGAAATGCATCAGCAAACTTCAGAAAGTCAGTGAACAAAACCGAGCATCAAGATCCAATCAGTCAAAACTTTCAGCATGATACCAATCAGTAAAACTATGACAAACATCTGCCTTAAAAAAAATAGGCCAGACAACACGTCTCTGCAAAGACAGTAAGGAGTGGTGCAGTATTTAATGTGTTCATGTGTAACAAGTGTAAAGTCGATGTTAAACATTTGCATACATAGTTAAAACAAATAAAAGCACACGTGAAATATACTAATATCATAATGTGTATGTCTTAGTCTGTTATTAACATGAAACTAAAGTAAGGCTGTGTTTCTATAAAGTCTATAACTTCATAATAAACTTGTGAATTATGCTTTTTTAAACAAAATAATCAACAGGTCAATAATAATTTAATGTAGCCTGTATGTCTAATAGAGACACAATTGTTAGCTTCAATGAAATACTGTGAACTATTGAACCCATGTTTGGAATAATGATTAACTGAACATGCCTTGTCAGGCCCGTAATGAGGTCTACACTGTAGTTCCATGTCAACAATAAGTCTCAAGCTTAAAACATCACAATGTATATCAGGAGAAAAACTCACCGAGGCAGGAGGTAAATATGAACGAGGCCAGGAAATAGAACCAACCCATGTCGGAGCAGCAGAAAAATCACTGGTATGCTACGCAGCGGTCGTCGTACATTTAGTCTACCGGTACTTTCACTTTGTCGTCGCAGGTGCAGGAATAGACAAACTGTTTTCCTCGCAGGTAGGCCTATTCACTCGAAAAGCTCAAGGGTTGTTATTTTTCCTTCTTACAAGTACGGACAGGATCAACTCAAAACTTCTTGGTGCAGTAGTGGCTCAGGTAACACAAAGGGGTGTGCCTGTGCCTGTAGAGTGCTAATAGATAGGAAAGCTTCCAAACGAAAGTATTTCGTCCAGGTGTAACACCTGAGCTTCCGGTCTCTGTACGCGTATATCCCCGACCAGACCTTCACAATAAATTAGAAGCTCGAAGTCACGACGCCTATGCTAGGCTAACGGTGGTTTAAATTAGGCTACTTTAGTTGCTTGTAAACTTAAAATAGCTTTTTGTATATGGAAGGAACAATGTTAACTATTGGTTTCATATTAATAGGCCAACATAATTTTAAACCAACTGTTCATCTGCTCTCAGGTGCCCGCCTGAAAAGGTGTTTGTTTCCCGGCTTCAGTGTAGATGTTATCGATGGAAGAAGTTTTAACTCCACATTTTTTTTGAAATAGGTTTAGTCTTATTATTGTTTTGAACTCACGGCACCTGCACGGTTGTATTTATGTGCCTTTAGTTTGAAATGTAACCGGAATCTCAACTTTGAAAGTTTAATCACGATGCCAAATCTTTTTTGAGGTTTGTGCGGGCTTGTCATTGAAATGTAAGAAATGTGTGCCAGAAGATTAAAGATAGGCTACAGGAGCAGTATGCAGTCGTTGTGTCTCTCATTTACAAACAATATATTATAATTTATTTTTAAGGTTTGTAAGTTGTTTTAAACACGTTTACAGAATGTAGATAGCATTTATCTTATGATCGAAATGTTTTTAATACTAGTATCACCACTTGATGGCGCAGCAGGCCTCTCACAAATAAGACTTCTTCTGTGATGTATGTTTGGGAATAAAAAAACACCGTGGCCTTGTTTTGTTTCCACATTGAAGTAGCGATTAGCCTAGTGTTGATGGGCATATTTCAAGTGATTTATAAACATAGCCTATATTAATTTAATCTGAGTATTGCTCCATTCTCTCAGAAATATTACACTTAGTATGTTTTTGCATTCTGTTCATTGTGATTTCAATAATGTATTTATTATGGGTTTGCACTGCTTTGCAATGATGTTGATTTGATGTTCCAATTTATACAATTTAAGATAAACAAAATCTAACATTGTTCTGCTATAGGTTTAAACATATTGATTGACAGTATTTGAAAGTGACAATGTGACACAAAATGAGCACTCAATAATACTTTATCATGACTTTTCCTTTTCAGTCTTTCTATCAGCAACAGTCATGTCCTGTTGACAGAAACCTGCGTCACTGGCAGTCTGCAGGCATGACTCTGTGTATGTGTGTGTAGGACTTCATGAGGGTCACACTGCCATGATGCGATACTCCCAAAGGTAAAACACACTCCTCTGTGAGGAGCCCTTGGCCAACATCCCAGCACATCACTGTGGAGATGACTTGGTTTTTGTTATCTCGTCCACCAGTGATGAAGAGTTTGTTGTTACAGGCGGCGATGGCACAGCTTGCTCTCTCCCCCAGACGGGTCACAAGAGACCAAGAGTCTGACAGAGGTGAGTAGCAGTACATGGCATGCATGGCACCACCTGGGAGAGACAGAGAAATGTACAAAAACTGTATTATCATAATATAATAACAAATATATGTGCACATCCCTTTCTTACACAACATGCCAAACATAAAATCAACATTCTTAGGAGACTTTTTGAGACAATGCTTTGAGGTAATCTGCTTTTGAAATGATTTGTTTATTTCTATTTTTAGGCTATTTGTGCTTTTATTAGATCAGACAGTGAAGAGAGACAGGACATGTGAGGAAGAGAGTGGGATACATTTTGAGGATCTGACCTGAACCCAGGATGGCTGCGGGGATAGCAGTATGATCTAGTGTAGTGAACTCTTTCTAGTCTTCTAACCACTCAAAGCGCTTTTACAATACATGTCACATCCGTCCATGTGAAGAGGCTGCTTTGTAAAGTGCCCAACTGTCCTAACATTACTATTCCAGTCACATGCATTCACACACCACTGGCAATGCAGCGGGAGGAATTTGGGGTGCAGTGTTTTGCCCAAGGACATTTTCAGATGCGACTGGGGATTGAACCGCCAACCTTCCGGCTGAAAGAGGACTTACTCTACCACTGAGCAAAAGCCTCCTAGCTCCTACCATTAGGCTAAACCAGTCCCAAAATGACTATGTTTTTGAAAAAGGCAGACACACATAAATCACAAAAAAAAAAAAAAGATGTGAAGCCATCAACTAACAGTTTTGAAATGGAGGGCTGATAGCCTCGCAGTTATGTCCCGTGCCCAATGTACAGATGCTATAGTCCTCGTCACAGCGGACATGGGTTCGAATCTGACCTCGACCCTTTGCTGCATGTCAACCCCTACTCTCTCCTCCCAACATTTCCTGTCTCTCTTCAGCTGTCCTGTCCAATAAAGGCAAAAAGCCCCCCCGAAAAAAACCTGTACAACTATCAATTTAGAAAGAAGTATTTTGATCCTTAACTTTAGTAAAATGAACGACGCTGCATTAGTTGAATTACATTTCCCTAAGCAGAGTTAAAACACAGACGCTTTTTATAAAACAACTATCAAGCGAATAATAAATGCACCACATGTACCACCCCTCCACTCAACTCACCAACGATGTAGATGCAGTCCTTGAATGTAACTGCATTAGTGCATTTGGTGTCAATGGGAATGGGGGCCCGCAGTTCCCAGCAGTCTGTCCCAGGCTCCCAGCACTGGACTTGATCGGTAGCCAGCTTTCCATTGGGCCCTCCACCAATCACATAGATCCATCTGTCATAGCTAGCTGCAGCAAAGGAGCTAACAGCTACTGCTAGAGGTGTCACCTGTGAGTGGAGACAAATGGGGGATCTAAAGTTTGTGAAATTGTATTTATCTAGAGAGGGCAGAGGAGTTCATCACGCCCATTTTTGGATGAGTAAATATGATATTATTAAAAGGGATTGGGGGGCAGTAGAAAAAAGCTGCATGGTTTTATTCATCACTTATACAGTTTATACTTAACAAGTCAGCAAAAAGGTGCCTATTCACACATACTCAACATTGCCCAGTATTAAGATTGATATGTGCTATGTATATGTATTAATATGTACATAAAGTGTACTTGTTCTGATGGCCTTCTTGGTTAAATGAAGTTTAATATATATTCTCTGGTGAGCTCTGTTTTGGTCTTTGCCATCTTTCATTTGGTATCAGTGGCTTACAGACATTTATTTAAAGCTTTTTACTCAAAACAGCAGTCTGTTGTAGTTGGAAACAATGCTTGGGAGAGCAGTGAGAAGCAAACTGTTTAGTGTTAGTCCTAATACTTAAAAACTGAACTGAAAGATGAAGGGTAAAACAGAGGCAGGGGATTATTCACTCCAACCATCACCATTCACTAACATGTCGTCTCTGTTATTAGTAATAGGGAGAATTTGGTGGAAAGTCCCTCATTAGCACCACTGTCATTTTTTAAGTCCTATAAGTTTACCTGTGTCCAGCGATTGTGAAACGGATCATAGGCCTCTACACTCGCGAGTCTCTGAGCGCCATCAAAGCCACCTAGCGCGTAAACCTTCCCCCCATGAACAGCCATCTTGTGTCTCCAGCGCGCACTGGTCAGGGGCTCGATCTGGATCCACTTGTCAAGGGCGCCATTATATTTCCAAACATCATGCTGTGTCTCCTTACCCCCTGCAACATCAGGATAAGAACTATTACAGACTAGCTTTTACCACAAACATCAATGTGTCAATTTGTCTCTAATAATGACTGTATCTGTACTCTATATAAAGCCAAACACACCCATCATTCGTACACAAGATGTTGATTCCCATAACCCAGTTTGACCTTCACACCTTAAATGTTGTTTAACAGCTAAAGTCAGTATGAAGCGAAAGTGTCAGTTACAGTTCCTGAGCTGGGAAACACCTAAAACCACAACACTTTTTGATGCAGATGATGTCACGTCTCCTCTTTCAAGTCGAATTGTAGCCTAGTACAAACTTTAAATGCAAAGAAGCATAGACACTTCTACAACTCTGTGAACACTAGAAAAAAAAACGGAGCAACTTTGCAGATTTGTAATGAGTAGACAGACTGTCAACGATGTTACTTTCACTTTTGATAAGACTTTGTGTGAATATTCGTTACTTTTCTCACCAGATATGTACACTTCATTGCGAAAGGTGATGCAAGCAAACTCCACCCATTTTTTGTTTTGGGATTCATCCACCATCTCTGTGAAAGGCAACCGTGCCACCTCCAGCCGGCTGCGCCTGAGGGGGTCCAAACAGGTGACAGTGGAGATGAAGCGTTCGTCTTTAGTGCAGCCTCCAATTATTAGAAACACCTCTGATAGAAAGTGCTGAATCCGGGGTTTGGTGCGTTCAGAGACCACCTATAAACATGGAAAAAACATCCAACATACATTAAACTATGGTAATTAAACAACGTATATGTATCACAAATTAGGTGGCCACAATTTGTCAAAGCTTAATCTCCAATCCTTAAAAAAGTAAAAAAAAATTGTGTGGTACAAATAAACATTAAACAGCTTTTTTGTAAAATAATTACAAATGTCTAACTTTTTCTTTTTTTTTTACTTCCCTGTGTACTGACCTCCCTGCCACACAGGTGATACATGCGGGCCTCTTGCAACAAATGGAAAGCCTCGCTGCAGCCACGAACCAGTTCATCCGACTCCACTTTTTCTACAAAGTACGCAGGCTCCAATAATGGCAGTCGCACATGTAGGAGCAACCTGGCCAAAAGAGGAGCACGTTCGTCCTGCTGGGCTCTCACCCAGCGCATGAGGGCCTCGAAAACACACTCCTCACGCTCCACATCCAGGCGGTCCCTCTGCAGGACGCTCTCCAGAGACTCAGCGGGCAGCTCCAGGAAGTCCTGCTGCTCGATCACCTGGGAGAACTTAGAGGTGATGTAGTCCTGAGCCCTGCTCTTCAGGGACGGCAGGGCGTGGCTTTCAGCAAGATTCAGGATTCCCACGCAACTCTCGAGGTGTAGAGACCGGCTCAGAAAGCCAGCACATGCGTCCACCACACGCATGAACTACAGGATACAGGGTGAGAATGTGAAATAATTATATTACTTTGAAGCTGGAAATTGAGTCAGCACTCTTCTGAACACAAACAGTGTTTTCAATACTATCATGGATAATCAGATGAAAGTACACAAGCTTGCGCAAAAATATCATGTCATGAAATCCCATCAGTAATAAGATGAAGGAGATGATTACTGGAGTCGTCTGTTAGACCCCAGAGCTCTAAGATTAAATGTCTAATTGTTCAAAGACTGAAAACGAGAGGACAGGGCTTTTTAAAAGTGTGCGATAAGACTACATTTATGTTCCTTAACATTTGTAGCCGTTCTTTGTTGACAGTTTTTGCTCTTTACTGCTAGCAAAAGTTAGTGCTTGTGTTACTACTATTCTCAGTGAAGCTCAATAATCAATTTTCCACACTCCAAAAACACTCTAGTGGCCATTTTGTTCTTTGCTCTTCGTCAGAACACATCCTTAAAACTCTTCAAGATGCCATGGGCCATAAAAAAGCAAAACAACTGTTAAAAAAAAAGTAAAAGATGAATATTTGACTGTTCTTCTAGTTGACATTCTGTATTTGTTTTATTAATCATTAAAGCATCTTTCCATTAGTTGAATAAATAAGCACTTTGTAACTCTCTTCACATAGTACTGTATATTGAGCATAAAGACATGCATCCTCATGCATATCCTCAAATGGAACCATAAATGGTAATCTGCCTGTAGATCTAACCTCAATCCTAATCTGTGTATCAGTTGAAGAAGTGCTACCAATCACAAAGCTTGAAGCTTTTGTAACTTTCAAATCTAAACCTTAAACTGTTTGTCACAAAAACAGAAGTCTAACAACACAAACACCTGCCTCATCCGCTGTTTGGCACAGCTGTGTAGTTAATTTAAGCCTTATGGAAAACTGATCCTGAGTGTAAACAACTGGGCAACTTTCACTTCCCTTTTCGAGCGACTCATCTCATCGTACACAGTGACATGTTTGTTCCACTGAACGGGGAAATTTTTAAATAAAGTTGAACATGACAGCGTGGTGGAAGTGTTGACAAAAATGATCACTCGTACTTTTTGTTGATTTCTTTGCGTTCATGACATGTTGTTCTGGATTTAAATAAATCTGTGTTTTTCATTCTTAATGCTTCTGCTGCGGATTGTGCAGCAGAGCGGCTTTGAACATGCCTTTGATGCACCAGTTGTGTCAACGGACGTGAAACAATTCATAATGGCAGGAATAAAAATGCTATGATTGTCTCCAAAAATTACAGAAAACACAAACTTGCTGTTTAGCGAGAATTTATGACTCAAATCGAGTCTTGTACACTCACTGATGAATCACTCGATCATTAGTGTGGTCACAAGTTACAAAAAAAAAAATCAGCTACTAGGACATCATGGTTTTATGATACTTTAGTCTTTGATTAAATGTAAAAACAAACTTAAATCAGATATGTTCATCATTAATTGAATCCTTTACAGAACAATTTTCTTACATTTAGAAAATATTGTTATTGTTGCTTCTAATGTGCTCAAGATTTACAAGGAACTCTGTTTGTACCAGTAGAGGATATCACCGAGTGAACTTCTTGCAATTTCATTGAAGTCATTTTACCTGGAATTGACTGGCAGCTTCTAGTATTTTCTGCACATTGGAGTGTGTCAGGAGGGCTTTGCTGGTGTAGGTGTACTCCAGGAGAGTGCGCATCGTCCCACTGTCCACTCCCTTTATGTCCACACTCTCCTCATGACTCTCCCTCAGGCCACTGCAAAACATCGCCCTACACGCAAAAAGTGTTAAATCAACAACAGTAATAAGCAAGAAATTGAACAAGGAAGTACTTTGAAAAACTGTTTCACCTAAAGTACTGACTGGCTGCAGCGAGTATGGCTCGATGGCAGGGGAAGTCATGTCCCTGAACACACAGTACAACATCAGTGAGTTCTCTGTTCACTCTGAGGGTCTCCATCCCTCTCTGCAGCTCCATAGGGAGACCTCCATCCTCCCAGGGAAACTCGCTCGAGGCCGTCTGGTTGTCTTTCTCCTCCTCCGGGCTGGAGTTGTCTCCAAGAAGTGGCAGGGGACAGTCTGTGGTCCTCTCCAGTGAGTCACTCATCTTTTACACCAGAAGCTCTTCAGATACTCGCTCTTTTCAGAAGAACAGCGTGCAGCTACTTTTGGTGCACCTGCACCAGAATAAGGCTCCCTGTGGTTTACGCTCGCAACAGCTCTGTCGCTGTGAGATGTGGATCTGTTTTTTCCTGTGCTCTTCATACTTCCTATTCCTGTGCAGAGAGGAACATACGTACGTATGAAGCAACACTCGTTTCTAGACACTTCCTCTTCTTTGGCTGCGTTCATTACTCAATTGTTTTCCTCTTAAGCAGAACCATAAGTCACCGACACAAGCTCTTCTAAAGAAAAGAATACTGCAAATAAGACTCAGCATCTTAATAGGATGGGATAAAAGTGTTATTGAGGTGTTTAATTATCATTACGCCTTTAAAAAACTTAATTTAGTAGTGAGTCCATAAATCTGCGATTCAAATGAAACCATTCTTTCTTAATTGTCTGTGATCACTTTCTTATTCAGAGAATAACTGATCATAATCTTGAGATAGTGACTGGTAGGTGGCTAGTTTGTACCTGAACCTGCACGACAATTCCTAGTGACCTGTGGCCATTTAAAGTGATGCAGTTTCTTCTCTTGACCCCCTTCTCACAGGTTGCTGATGTGCCTCCCATCTCAGATTGTGTCATTGAACAGCTTTGGAGGCCTGAACAGTTAAAACTACAACAGCGGGGAAAAGTTAAACAACATTTTTGCAGCTTTTTTTTGGGCATATTTTCAATATGACATACATAAAGTACATAAATATGAATGAAGTTCATTATGTAGTTCTGTAGTAACACTATATTTATTATACATAAGACAGTTGCATAAATACTTAATTTTTGTGCTGTTTTCATTTACACTTGAATAAATACAATTACATCCACGGTACCATGGTTTTATTTTACACATTTATAATTTACTGTACTTTAATATCATACAGTATATCATTATTATATAAAACACTGTATATTCAAAATGATTACCTTGTGTATTGTATTTAATTATCATGCAGCCATAGCACAAAAGTTTACACTTCTTTGCTGCCAGATTGGCAATGATGGATTCCCTCTGCAGATTTCTATATTAAAGGGTAAAGTGTATAGTGATGTAGCCTGTTTTGTTATTCACTCTAAATGTGATGACTACAATTATCTTCATCTTCTGTTGTACTTTTTCCATTCAAAAGTTCACTTCTTTCTTGTTTTTACCTCTCAGTCTGCCTCAGTGCTGCAGTAACATAAAGTGTCCTCGGGGACAAATAAAGTCTTATCTTATCCCATCTTATCTTCGCTCCATCGTCCCTTTCAAAATAAAAAAAACAACACAAGAGACAAAAATAGATACAAAGAATCAAAGCAACAATTTGACCTACCTCTGTCCTGACAAACCCCACAGAGAATTTCAAGCTGCGGTGAGATGATTCATTGTATCCCCCCTGCATTATTCACTCGATTTTAGCAGTAGAGTAGGTTCTGAAACATGAATAGGCCTATGAAAATCACATCCATGGCGAACAGGCATGCTTTTATTTTCTCCACTAAGAGGCACTGTTGCCTCATTGCTGGGCAGATATATTCTAACGTGATTTAAACAAGACCAAACTATCTCCTGTGGGTCAACCATGGACCCGAGCTGATCCCTCCACGCAATCCAAGCGTAGGCCTACTCGGTACTTTATGAAATAATAATGGTAGAAGGTTTTAGTTTTGATAATTAAGATGAATGAATCCAGATGTTACACGTGTCATTGCTGAAATGTTATTTTTTGAAAATAACTTCTTGACATGGACGGACGTCGATTATTGAAGATGTCGAGAGACCGGTCACGTGACCACAGCAGACAACGTCACTTTATGTCACTTCACTTTATTTCAGGTATGTAGGCTAAGAGGTTTCTGTCTCGTTACTTTTTACTCATTACATCTCAAAAAAATGTTTATTTTTGTGGGTTTAAACTTCCAAATACTTGCATATCATATTTACGCTGACAATCCAAATGATGGTCATGAACAAGGATAATGTGATTTTTCACAACGGAGAGCATATAAATCTAAATCCAATCACATCGATGGTAGATCTGTATGGATTTTTTGTTTGTTGTCTTTTTTTATGTGAATCTGCTGAAATTTACATTTAATATATGTAAATGACACTGACAGTATTGAGATGTGATAATGTGTGTGTATTATGCAGGAAACATGCTAGACTTCCTCTAGGCGAAACATGAAGCATAAACCACTTCTTTTTTTCTGTTCTGTCTGGCAGATAAAAGGCTGACTGAGAGCTGTAAGGTCACATCTGCTCTGCTGTGAACACCGTCACATCTGAAGCAGTTTCAGGATGAGGAGATCCCTGCAGTCCCTGTGGAGGGCCAATTTACTCTTGTGTCTTGGACTTTTTCTGCACTGTGGTGAGTGGTACATTGAATTACTGCAGATGGATTGCATTGAGCAGGTGAAAGATCACGCTGACTAGAAATCTAGTAAAATACTCTCTGCTCATGTTGCTGAATACAGGCTACATTTTGGTTTAAAAAGCAAGTGATTTTAAGACGGAGTAAATGGGTGAAACCAACTTGCTTTGTGTTGCTCAAGGATTTGAAGATGAAGCAATTTTTCAAACTCTCATCTTGCTTTACTATGTCTGTCTATTCAATCACAAGAAATGGTATAAAAAGGACTTGATTTTTTTTATTAGATAAATCGAAATACAATCTGTAGTTTCAAGAACTTTGTTTTTAAAATAATTTTATAAGACGTTTTTGCAGAGCCTTTGTGTGATTAAATGTTATGATTTAAAATTGATTGTTCACATATGTAATTATCTCCCTCTTTTATGATTTAATTGTGGAAGGCTAACACATGGCAAATCACTTTTCATGAGACTGAAAAAGCGGCATAATTGCCTCTTTTCTTTTGGGAGTAAATCAATAGTTCTTCTTTAATAGACTGTTTCACTTATTCACATGCACGATACGAATCCTCATGGAGGCAAAAAATGTAATGAATGCACTGTGAAAAGTGTCTTTTTCTTTCATTATTGCCATTCATTTGGAATCAAACAGAGGTTTGCTTTACACCCAGAAATATTGAAACAAAGTTTAGTCCCTGGAGTGTAGAATCTTTATTAATTAAAACGGACACCTAAATTGCCATTTTAATTCGACTTTAATCTGTGTTTTTCTTGTTTTTTCACTCAGGAGAAGCCACAGTGAACACCGAAGTACCGACTGGGCCTCTATATCGTGTGGTGGGCTCAAAGCTCTCCATCTCCTGCAATGTGAGTGGCTTCACCAGCGCCAGCACCAAAAAAGACTTTGAATTCCGTGTTAAGAAGCCCGGGAAACAACTATTGGACAACATCGTAAGCTCCAGTGACCCAGACTTCAGCTATTCCTCGTATAAGCGTCTTCTGGAGAAAAAGCTAATCGCTCTGACACATGTGTCTTCAAACTCAGTCCTGTTTGAGATACACAGCCTGCAGAAGAGTGATGAAGGGGATTATGAGTGCTCTGTGATCAATGCAGACTCTGGTTATTATGGAGCCTACAGCGCTTCGACATCAGTGAAAGGTACCCAGTCTCTATTTTGACATGAAAGACAACCTTTTCAATGTTACTGCAAATATGTATGACTTTGAACTCTGTTTTTCTATTTCTGGTGCGGCTCCATAGTGATTGACAACTCCCTGAGTGTTTCATCACCTGCCTCCACCTTACAGAGTTTTAATGAGGGTGATGCTTTCACTTCAACATGCCAAGCCTCCAGCAACACCGTCCAGCACACCCACCTGTCTCTCACCTGGTTTCTGCTCAGAGAGGATGAGGAAAACGCTCGGCCAATCATTTCTGTGGACAGATATTTCACCCTGAGACCCGGCCAGGGCTACGAAGGGCGTTACAAAGCTGGAAGTATAAGGTTAGATAAGATTGGAGATGTCATGTACAGGCTTAGTATGGCTCAGCTCGAGCTGTCAGACCACGGAAGGGTCTTCTGCCAGGCCCAGGAGTGGATACAAGATCCTGACCGCTCCTGGTACCCCATCGCACAGAAGGACGCACAGGAAACTGTCTTACATGTCGAAGCCAGAGGTTAGAAGCAACAATCAGTACAATTTTAAAGTTCATAGGTTGACAATTTTGTGTTTGCTTTTCTTCTGTGGCTTCTTCACAGGATATGACTTTGTCGCTCTGTGCTTATTTTCAGAGGTGGTGCCAGACACGTCGCCTCCGGTGGTGAGAATCTCTTTGCAGCCTACAACTCTGCAGGTCGGCCAGACACTGTCGATAAACTGCAACGTAAACACACAGAGCTCAGAAGAAAGGTTCTTCTCTGTGGCCTGGTCCAGAGGGGGTGTTGAGCTGGCACGCATCGGCCCGACAGGCGTTCTCTCTGTGGGGCACGAGTACAGCGTGCGAGAGGAAGAGCTCAGAGTGGCCCGCATCAGCGACAAAGATTTCCATCTCAGATTGCAGCCTGTCAGAATAGAGGACCAGGGAGAGTATACCTGCAGAGCATGGCCTCAGCAAAGAGGCCAAGATGGTGCTTTTATACAAGGAGCTGCTCAGGACTCCACTCCACAGAGGATCGTCATCTCAGCCACAGGTCAGTCAGCAAGGGAACCCTTAAAATAAAGCTATGTTTCTATTAATCTGCTCATGCCATCTGTCTGTGTCCTTGTGTCATTACAGAAAGTGGGCTCTCACTGGAAATGCAAAATGACACAAGTGTGAACGAAGGCGATGGGCTGAAGCTCACCTGCAAAGTACATGGCTACAAAGGACAGCTCTCCATCACCTGGCAACACAAACCGACAGCCACATCAAATGCCGCATTCACCACTGTCATCAGCTTGAGTCAAGAGGGTGTAGTAATAGAGAAGTTGGAAAGTCAGAAAGTAAAGGCAACGCGTCCAGCAACCGACACCTTCACCTTAGAGCTGGATGAAGCCAAACCTTCTGATTCAGGTGTTTATCAGTGTGCCGTGTCTGAATGGGAAAACAATCGCAAGACCAACAGCCGTTCACAGACAGCCACAGTGACAGTGCTTCCTGCTGGTAAGATATGTCTCCATCTGTCTTTGTATTTGTACAAACATTCAAGATAAATGATGTAACAGGCCTACTTGCACAACAAGTTCCTCTTACCTCATAGAAGAATCTAAAACAAAAGGATGGAATGCAGATGTTAGCCAGTCTGCCACTTTTTGTGACCATCTGTTCATGAATCCATCAAACAGTTAAAGCAACTGTGAGAAGTTTTGATCTGGTTATGAAACAGACTGTAGCTGTCACTTATGCTTCTACTTTACGATCAAAAGCAAATTAGACAATCAGGAAGAAAATTTGTTTTTCTTTTCTTTTTTTTCTCATACATGTAACCCCTGCCAACTGGTTAGTTTCCAATGAAGTGATGTACTGTGCACATAACAGAAGTGCCTTAGCCCCTTTTTGCAATTTTGCCAAAACACCTCTAACCAAGTTTCACAGTTAATACGCCTCTGTACTTCTACCATAGACTGTATATAGATGGACGTACTCCCAGTGATGTCACCTTTTGGTTTTTGGAGCGTTCTTTTGAAGCTCGTCGATGGCGGTCCACACGTTTGAAATCTTGTCTCACACTAACTTTCAGTCAACCTAGTAACAGGCAAAGAGTTGGAGCTGAGGCCTAAGCCCCCTGACAAACTGCTACAACACCCCTGATTAACCATATCCAACCATAAACATCACCTTATTACGAAAAACTCTTATCCTTCATAACAACAACACAACACCGAAAGTTTGACTCATACATTGCATTTGCAACGGCGTAATATTGGTGTCCCAATGTGTCATATCATAAAGCTTTAAAGCGTTACTGATGTAATGGAGGCACAATGTTTAAACAAGCAGCGAGAGCTTCACATACACAAGACTAAAAACATACCTCTTTGTCCTCATGGCTGTGCCAGAATTTACACAACCCAAAAAACTTATTTCAACCAATGCTGGCCGCTAAATGTAGCATGCATTCTACCAGAAAAGATTTCTTACTGATTGGACAACCGTTCTGATCCCTTGGTGGTGCCAACGACACATTCATCTGCATGCAAGAAATATCAAAGCGTTAATGCACTCCGAAAAATACTGAGTGCATTAATGCTCAAGAGAGGAGGAACCTTTTACATTTCAGCTCTGGCTCGTGTGCCACCTCGGGTAACAATCTTTAGTCTACACTCAAGACTTTCAAAACCAAATTGCAGATTGCCGTGACATTTGCACAAGCATGCTTCAAAGACGAGAATAGTTTTTGATTTTATTCAGGAAAAACTTTGAGCCCAGTTAGTACAGCTGTAAGAAAACTAGATTCTTCAGGATCTTTTTTTTGTTGCTCTATTGAATACTTAAGTGTTGTAGGGTTTTATGAATACTGCAGGGTTCACTCCCAGGGTGAAAGGCTTCAAGTTTTGTTAACATGCATTGGTTACACTGGCACAAAGACTCTTTGAGTGTCTCTGTGCTCATATTTGAATGTTATGATAATGTCATGGCTGCTTAAGGTGCATTCAGTGTCTTATTACGTATCTGAGTCTGTCCTGTTCATGTGTAAGTTCTGTTTTCTGACAAAAACGCCCATCCTGCTTATTTTTGACTGTCAAATCTTTCACTCACTGTGAATCTTTGACGATGAATGTAAACAAAGTTTGTTTTTCTTCAGTGTGCCGTTAACCTCCTCATCTGAAACCTACCCTAAAATAAATAATCTTCTTCCTGATGGTATCGTTTGTTTTTGTGGCTCTTAAAGAAACATCAGTATTCATTTCAGTCTGTTTTGTAAACACTTAAAAACTCCTCACATGGGCTTTAAGTTATAAGTTTCACTATTCTATTTATTTTTGACGATTTTCAGCAAAAACCCTTTAATGTGAGGGAAACAGAGAAGTGCAAGAAAACTTAAGTAATGCTTTTCTACTGTGATTTTTCTGTCATCCCCAACTTCTCCTTTTCGATTTCTGTTACAGACTCGTTTGTGAAAGTGAACCTTATAAGTCGCAACAGTAGGGTGACTGTAGGAGAAAATGTGGAGTTGATGTGCCGGGTCCGAGGCGTACATGTACCCATAACAGTGACTTGGAGCTTGCAGCGTGACGCCAGCATAGATAACATCCTGACGGTGTACTCGAATGGTGCCATCAGCTGGTCCGCAGGCCAGCACCGTTACCAGCTGAATGTAGAGAAGACAGGGAACGAGTTCATTCACCATCTTCTTATCAGTGGGGCGAGCCACAGGGAGGCAGGAAGATACCAGTGTAGCGTGTCGTACAATGCGTACAAGACTTCCTCGTACCAGCTGGCTGTGCAGGTGCAGAACCCAGGTACTGTACTGCTGAGATTCATGAGGCTAGTTTGGTTTTTGTTTCACATTGTATATGACTAACTCGTCTTCACTCCTTCTAGTGAGCAGCCTTGTTTTGACCTCATCACCGGCCTTGACAACTTACATCGACCACGACATCGAAATAAAATGCTCAATCACCTCAGAACCCTCTGCATCATCTCGCTACTCTGTCACTTGGCTGCATGAACAAGAGGCAGAAAGGAAGATCATCGTGAGCTCAGACCAGGATGCTAAAGTCACGTTTGGACCCCAGATAGACCCGAGCCAGAGACAAAGAATCAGCGTGAAGCGTACAAAAGGCCCTAGTTTTGAATTAAGTATCCGGCAGGCTTGGATCTCAGACAATGGCGTGTACTTGTGTGAGGTGGCGGAGTGGCTACAAGATCCTCGTGGGGAATGGTATCAGCTCTCATCAGTGTCAAGAACTACAAATCTAACAGTAACAGAGCCAGGTACATTTTTTTATATCTTTATTGGCACATTAAACATTTCTCCAGTTTTGTAAATTCCAGACAGATACAGGGCCAAGCTGTAAAAAGCTAACACGTGACCCTGTTTAACATGTCGTCATTTGTAGCAGCTAGAGGTGACATTTTATAGGATGTTGTTTGGCAAAGTATAAATGTTGCGATAATTTCTTACAAATTCAAATTAGAAGTTGATCATAAATGCATTATCTTATGATGCTGTGTATGTTTGTGTGCATGCCCCTTTGCAGGCTGATGCTTCTCAGCCACATCTGCAAATTGAACTCAGAAAAATGACCACTTCTCCATTGAGGCTGTCATGTTTTGTTCTAACATCTGTTGCACTTAAGTTGTATGTCATACCTTTTCTAAGCGTGTGATCGAGCCATTTACAAAAACTCCTGATATTCCTTCTGTCTCCTTTTCAGGCCTTGTCCCTTTTTCTCTCTCCCCCCCCCCCCATGAGGCTACTTTGGTTTTTGTTTCACATTGTATATGAATAACTCGTCTTCACTCCTTCTAGTGAGCAGCCTTGTTTTGACCTCATCACCGGCCTTGACAACTTACATCGACCACGACATCGAAATAAAATGCTCAATCACCTCAGAACCCTCTGCATCATCTCGCTACTCTGTCACTTGGCTGCATGAACAAGAGGCAGAAAGGAAGATCATCGTGAGCTCAGACCAGGATGCTAAAGTCACGTTTGGACCCCAGATAGACCCGAGCCAGAGACAAAGAATCAGCGTGAAGCGTACAAAAGGCCCTAGTTTTGAATTAAGTATCCGGCAGACTTGGATCTCAGACAATGGCGTGTACTTGTGTGAGGTGGCGGAGTGGCTACAAGATCCTCGTGGTGAATGGTATCAGCTCTCATCAGTGTCAACAACTACAAATCTAACAGTAACAGAGCCAGGTACATTTTTTTATATCTTTATTGGCACATTAAACATTTCTCCAGTTTTGTAAATTCCAGACAGATACAGGGCCAAGCTGTAAAAAGCTAACACGTGACCCTGTTTAACATGTCGTCATTTGTAGCAGCTAGAGGTGCCATTTTATAGGATGTTGTTTGGCAAAGTATAAATGTTGCGATAATTTCTTACAAATTCAAATTAGAAGTTGATCATAAATGCATTATCATATGATTCTGTGTATGTTTGTGTGCATGCCTCTTTGCAGGCTGATGCTTCTCAGCCACATCTGCAAATTGAACTCAGAAAAATGACCACTTCTCCATTGAGGCTGTCATGTTTTGTTCTAACATCTGTTGCACTTAAGTTGTATGTCATACCTTTTCTAAGCGTGTGATCGAGCCCTTTACAAAGACTCCTGATAAATCCTTCTGTCTCCTTTTCAGGCCTTGTCCCTTTTTCTCTCCCCCCCTGTCTGTCTGTTTAGTTAGGGGTTTAATTTACGGGCCCATTGACTTGTTGCCTTGTCAAATTAAAGTTGAATATGTGTTTTTTTTTCACAGAACAAAAACTGTCAGTTGTCACGGAAGACTTGGAGTTAAATATGAGCAGATCTCAGGATTTCACCATCCCCTGTCATATCACCGAACAATCCAGTGATCAATCTGGCTTCCAGGTCACATGGTTTCGGCAGAGTGAGACAGAAAGGAAACCACGCCCCGTATTCACAGCTTACCGGAACTCCACCCTACAAGACTGGTTTAGGAAAGGAAAACAGCTGAGATATGGCCACCCTCTACCCAACCAGTTCAGCCTTACAGTGTTGAAGCCAGGTCCTGAAGATAGCGGCCAGTATTTCTGCGAGGTAGAAGAGTGGCTGCCATCACCGTCTCATGGGTGGAGGAAGGGCACAATGAAAAAATCCGGGATTTTCACTGTTTACGTCTATCCAGAAGGTAAGAACATCCTACTGTGGTTTCTCTATGCCAACATGTATTATACAAATGTCTTTTTAAATGACATAAGTAATGGGTCTTCTTTTGCAGGAGATGCTAAAGCCACCTCTGAGCCAGAATGCCCTTTGGGGACCTGGATAGGGGTTCTTGTGGCTGTCATTATCTGCACAATGTTGGTCATATTGCTACTGGTGCTGAAGATATGCAGGAGCAAAGTCTCAGGAGAAAAGAAGACAGACTTGTGGGCAGAGCAACATCCTCTGAACACCAAACCCAGTGCAGAGGACTAAACTTCAGAGACCAGAAGAGAAGAGAGTCCAAAAAAAAGAGGCACTCATGGGCCTCATTTTTATTTGCCCCTTGTAATATATAACATGATTATTTTTTAAACATCAAGTATTTCCAATGTAAATATTTTACTTTATTTTCATTTAAAGTTCAATCAGACTGGTTTAAATTGCTCTATTGATAATAATCCATGAAAACAGGTTCCAATGTTTTAGCTCTCAGTGCAGCTAGGGAATAATTGAGCCTCTATGAATTAAAGAAATTCATTAAGCCCTTAAAATTAAACCACCACTTTTTATTTCTCTGCTGAAACTCCTTTGCATAATCACCAGCTTCTCACTGCCAGCGGTGGACAGTTGAGCTCGGCGGCAGATCAACTTTGTGGCTTTACAGTGCACCTGCAGTACAAAGCAACACGCTCTGACTGACAGATAACTTTTTTATGTAGCAACATGCCAGGCAGCTTGTCTTTGATGGGGAAGAGTCAGAGTGCTGCAAGAAGGAGCAGCTAAGCACAAAATGTGGTCAGATTTGAAACTTCTCTCTGCAAGGGTTCAGAAACATGAATCAACTAGGAAGTGCTCTGTGGGTTCTGCAAGGGCACATGATGTCCGTGTGGTCTGCAGATTCGCTGACTTTTTAAAAAAATGTGAAAAGCATTTGAGTCACAGCACTGTTAGGGGGGTTAGAGAAAAGGAGTACAAAAACTATGTATTCAATTGATACTCGTTTTTTTTGAAGTTTTCAAATGTTGTTTGATGATGACTGCAGTATATTTGCATGTGATTTTGTAAAATTGTGTTCATGAATGATGTTTAGAAGAGTCTGTGCTTACTGAACGTGCGTTTGTGCATGTACAATCAACATAGGACAGTTTTCAGTGAATTGGCTGCACCCCAAATACATTTGGTTTAAACCTAAACAGTAGTGTTGTAGTTAAGAGACCGCACTGACCGAGACCAAGACAAACCCCAGACCAGAGTGCTCCGAGACCGAGGCAAAACTAAGACATTTAGGGATCAAGACCGAGTCAAGACTAAGACCAAAGCAGGGCGAGACCGAGACAAGACCGAGTAAAAATGATTTAGATTCCAAAAAGTCGTCGCGAGACCAAGACCGATTTGGATCTGGGTCTTTAAGGGTTTCTACTTGAAATGGTTCAAAACCTTTGTTATACTCAGTCCTCGAATGTAGGGCAATGAAGCAGTCAGAGCTAAAATGATCTGGACTAGAAGAAAGGTCTTGATTGACTTAGTCATAACTTCAAGTGAACTTCAAGTTTTTTTTATGCTTACATTGTTTACTGAAAGTGTGCCCCCCCACCACCACTACGCTCCTTCTTTTACACTGTATGCCTCATGTGGCTGTATGGGAGATTCTGAATCTGAACTCCTTTCTTGAATGTAACATGTTTTGAGAAAAGTTTTCCATTGTTTTGATGATGGCCATTTTCATTGTTTTGTGATTTTACGAATCTGTGTGCCAGGGAGTGCGTTTCCAAATAAGTATTTTTTCACTGAGTGTGTTTGTATTTATGTTCATATTTGATTTGACAGTGAAACGTTTGAATTGCCTTTGCTGTACTCCATATGTACTCCATATTAGCCTAGCAATTACATTATAAACTATGAGACTAATATATATCCTTGTTTTGTGTGTTGACATATCCATAGACGCTGAACAAGTGAGAACGACCTTTTTTTTTTTTTGGTATAATGTATAAGGGGGAGAACAACTTGGGTGAGACCAAAGGTTTTAATAAGAAATCCCCAAATTTAGCCGAGTGTTTATTTAAATGCTAAAGACACCCCTCTCAACGTAACCCTACCCATGATACACTTTACTTCCACAATATATGATTGAATAAAAAAACCATGTGAGATCTGTCATAATGCAGGTGTTGTTTTTGAACAGATGTACATACTCAACAAATTTAGATGTTGGAGAGCAATCAAATCAACACTAAGAGGAAGAAGAGTGTAGAGCCTCTCACTCTCTCTCACTTTCTCACTGCATCAGCCCTATCAATGTTTAACACCCCATCTGTGTGAGAGACAAGAATAGAATCCATTTCTTCCTGTCACTTTTAAGGAAAAGCGCCCAGACACCAGATAGTCTCCTGTACACTGAAAGGCTCTCGTCTGACAAGTGCACACCTGTTATGTACAACTTAGGGTACAACTAATACTGGTTTTCACAAAGATGTCAGGGATTAATACACTGAGGAACTACGAAGTAGACTGTAGTTTTCTCAGCTCAGGGAGATGATGTAGCACTGTCTTTTGTCTTGAATTATCCCAGCCCTTCACAGTCTGTTGGACCGGTTTCCTCTTAACTTTACTGTAATTCCACTCCCTTGTGTTTCCATGGCAATGCCTGTCAGGGCAAACAAAGACACATTGAATTTGGGAGGCAAATCAATGCTTGTGTCAAATCAGTGCAGCAAGGACTAAATGTAACAGTGAGATAGCAGCGTGCACACCAGCAGCCATGCTACAAACTCCCTCGTCATGCTTTGTGCTTTTATAAAGTGTGAACATCAGCATATTAAACAGCATATCATCAGCTCTTGTTTTGACATTGGATACAGTGCATTAAGCATGAAGTGGAATTTATGAGACTTCATCTATAATCCTCTGCTCTCCAAATATCAAGAGCTCATAGCTCTACGAGGCATTTTAGTGCCCAGTTTGACCTGCTGTAGCTGGATGCTATGATCCAGTTCTCCCTACTGCAATGATCTCAATCCAGATCAGACACTGCACCATGCAGCTTGATGCTCTGTCAGCATGTGCCATCAACCTACTATATTTACACAAACCATGTTGCCTTTGTTCCGTCACATTTTCAGCCTGCAACTGCTTGAACTACAGGAGAATATTTCACGTGCACAAACATACAACCACTGCTTTGAAAGGCAAACAACTCAGACAGTTACACTTTAGTGTGTCTTAACCAAGTTATCTGATTGGACAAAAGGCACTCCACAAGCACTGATATAGAGCATAACAGCACTGAGACTAATTACCCTTATTCATCACTTCCCTTCCAATCCCCTGAATACAGTAAACCAACATGACAGTCTTTTATTTTACTGGTTGCATGTAACTTTAAAACAAACAGATGAATGCACATAAAGTACAGCAGGTAAGAGTGCAGGAAAATGTGATATGTGTTGCTTGGCAACAGCCCAGATTCAGTCAAGGTGCAGGACCACTTATGAACGATTACATAAACAACAAAAATCTGTTTAATACTTTATGCCTTAACATTTACAGTCTATGCGTTATGCTTGTGGAACTGTTGTATTAAAGAGATATTACACTCTAGGCCATGCTGTTAAACTGAATGTCAATATGGCAGTGATTATTTTGGCACTTGGCAGCCTCTTGCTGACGAATCACAGCCGTGCTGATAATCAGTACACCAGAATAACCTTGAGTCTGATATTGCTTAAAGCTCATTGCAAATTTTAGAGTTAAAGAGATCGCAAGCTGGTGGTGAAACTCGGTCAATCACCTGAAATGAAGGAAAAACTTGTTTTTTTGTTATGGCTTCAAACAAAACTTACTTCCAGGTTGGCTACGCCACTGCTGAGCAGGTTTAACACACGCTATCAAAAAAACAAAAAAAGTCAACTTGTGAATTTATTAACAAAAAACTTGAATAAAACATTAAGCTGACCAAATAAAATAAAGAAATCAGGTCGCTATCATTTCTTTTTAAGCTGCCTTTTGCAGTCAAAAAACAGTTCCGCTCCCCACTCTCATTAGCCTCACCCAGGTGTCATTAATCTCTTTAAATTATCCAGCCAGTACAAAGCGGCTCTGCTCCAAACAGGGAGGAACAAGGCAAATACCATAAATCAGTTTTCAAAAGCTAAAACCAATATAAGTCCAAATAAACAATGATGCAAACAAATAATTTTAATGTATTACTGTTTGGCTCTTTTGTGATGTTTAACACAAAATAAATCATATTTCTGTCTGGCCCCAACAGTTTGTATATCTGTTTATTTGTCAATGCAGCCTAACAACCCTGATTACAATTTCAGTCTATTTAGGTAACACACAGTGCTAGCATGCTGTGATCTTTGGGATCTTAGTACAGAGGGAAACGCCCTTTCAGTTAATAATTTGCCACAAATTGGGTACAGAATGAATGGCAATTACTTTGGTGATTCCTTAAATTCTGCTATCAAGCCAAATATCACCTTATCCAAACCTTCATTGATGCAAATGACCAAATACCTGCAAGAATAGTGATCCCCATCAGAGCTGACATGCTTACATTTGTATCAGTTAAATAGCAGTAGGTTGGCATTCTCATGTTAGAAGCTGACTTTTGAACTGTTACGTGAATTCAAATTGTCGTCTGTGTAAAAGGTCTTCTGTGGCCGACCATACATCCTGTTACAGGCTATCTGAAGCACATGCATTCAGTAGCCCTGTTTGTGGTTCTCACACGCAAACACAAGACAACACAGAAAACAGAATACACATGATAGTTCCACCTGTAAAAGCAGAGAAAGTGTCCTGGCAGAGGTAAGAGCAATAGGAAGGGAGAAAGACACTCTAACTACATTCTGCAAGAATAGTGTAACAGCTCTCCTGAAATCTGCAAGTCTTCTCTAAAGCACATTTTGCCCTCTCTACCTCAGCTCACTGAATCCCTCTGCGTATAACCCCAGCTCCCTTCTGCTCCCCCATAACCTCGCCTTGCCTTTGATATTCCCTTTTCTCACAGAGAGGACATCGGCCTGACAGAACTGCCTTGTGTTCCCTGCCTCAACCAAAAGCTCTCTCTCTCTAGCCCTGTCTGTTTCTTAAATCAGTCTTATCACCTGGCAACACTAGAGGGAGCTGTTGTTAGCCTAAAGGACAGAGACAGATCGCAGTCAACAGGTTTACATAGAGAAGGGTGAGTCAGAGTTCTCCAGTTGTCAAGGCAAAAGATTTTTTTTCTCTGCCTTCACTTGTTGAATTGAGTTCTCTTGTTGCTCAGAGCTTCAGAGAATAGATCGAAACAATACCTACAAAGTTGGACTGATGCAGGTGTTGAGGCTGGAAGTCTGCACGATGTCTCGGAGGATGCAAAGGCGACACCTTAGACTACACATCCCAACCTAAAATAGCTACATTGGAGAAAAGGTAAAAGCTAACAGAGCTTGACTGACAGCCAAGGTCTCTAAATGCAAACGCAGAGAGAGAATTACCTCATTTATCCAGCCCAACCCCGACACACAGATAAATAGACGTACAAACTGAGTACAACTCTCTAAACTGTTAAGAGCTGTCTGACTTTTCTTCTTCAGGCCTGATTGTTATCCCCAGAGACAGAGCCGGCTGGTAGAAGAGGAGCTGGAGAGTCCAAAATAAAAACAGCTTAAATGGTGCAATATGAAGTAATAGCCTGTTCTGCTCCTGTCAGGGGAGCTCTCAACAAACTCCCAGCTCCCATTCTTTCTTTCTCCCCTGTAGACTCTCACATACTAGAACACAAACATCTGTACAGATTAATCTCCCCCCCCCCAATCAGCTGCTTTATCTACACGTCTCTTGTATGATTAGGTGTCTTAGTAAAATGTATGCACTTGTCTTTCATGTTCGTCTGTCTACGTGTGTAAGCGCGTAAGCTGTCAGTGCTGCCTTTAATCATACTTGCAGTTTGTTGTGTGTCTCCCCTGACAGGAGACACACAACAAAATGGAAAGGGTTGTGACAAGTTCAGATTTCACAACAACACCGTGAAGCATGTATTGATTCGTGTTTCAAAATGAAATCAATCATGCTTCTTTGTTGGTGCCTGTTTAAAAAAAGAAAGAAAAGAAGCACCAGTAGAAACATGAATAAAACAGCGGATCATAACTGACTCTTGATTGAGCGTGTTTCTCCTTTGTCACTCCCTTTCTCCTTTTCTCCACAGACCACTCCATTTAGCAAGACAGCAAAAACATCCTACTGACAAACAAGAATCGTTTTGGGATTAGATGCAACACACTTTCCAGAGCTGATACAATGATGAACAAACACAACATTGATGCTTCTTTGACGGACTGCAGGGGCTTTTTACAGAAACTGAGAACAGCTTCGATTGTATTTTATTATTACGCCATCTCATATTTACAAGTTAGTTGATTATCTTGAGATAACAAAGCTCTTTGTATGGCCAATTAATGTATCTCCATTTTTTTCTTAAAAAAAAAACAAGGTCTGATTCCTCAAGATAATTGGATCATTTATTTTAAAAACGGTCTCCTTTCACCGGAGAACAAGATAACTATGTAGAATGGCTAAAAGAGTGGTTTATATCGTTACTAATGATTTATGCCTTGAACATCAGTCACATGATTGTCCTAAAGGATTCATAATTGAACAGGGATTGTAGTTCAGTCTGATGTCTTGATCAACTGCTTGTTTTCTTAGATCTGACGTTTTCAGCTACTTAAGATGTCAAGAAGACAGTATCTATGCATGCTGGCACTGCACTCCTGATCTCTGATGAACATCATAATAAAAGAACAAAGCCTTTTTTCCATCCTGATAATGGACGGATTATCTCGTTTTGTCAAGATGACAAAGTAATGAACAAAAGAATATGCAAACGTGGCCATTCTGGGCTTCAATAGATCTTGCTACGTTTCATAGCAAAATCCTGCAGTGCAAGCATTGACACTTCTCTTGTTATGAGAACTGTCATCACTCATACTAGAAATGTGTTCAGAAATTCTCTTAATAAATATTATGGCACTTATATCAAAGAAACAACACTGACAGCAACATGTGCCCACTGTGAATAACTAATAACATACACGACTTAAGCAGCAGGAGATGCCATGCCATCTATTTGGCATGCAGATGACATTGTGGCATCTGAATCAAGCATCACCAAGAAGATATAAGTAGCATGGAGTCTGAGATGTCAGCTAGAGCAGGGCTCTTTAATTCAGCACAACTTTGACTTCTGGCTGAAGTTGTTGATGTGAACTTTCCTAGGGTGAGAAAATGGGAAAACAACGGTTAAGCTGGTCTAACACTGTCTGTGTGCGTTATCTGATTTCGATACTGACTGAGCCGCTGCAACGAAAAGGCCTCTTAGCTGAGGGATAAGAGCAGTGGAAAATGTCAGCTGGTTCCAAAACATTTGTTCTCTGGTATCTCCAAGCAGGGCGACAAAAAAATATAGCTCTGCGGCTATCGGAGGACCCTATCAGCTGAGGCCATGCTAGCTGCTAATCAGCAAATACATCAGCCGCTGGCACTGGCTTTCCTCACACCTGGCGACCGTCAGGGTCTAACTTCCAAAATGCTTTCCTGAAGGGTAGAGAGGGGAGAAATGTCATGGCCAGTTTGACTTTAATCACACTACAGCTTGTTGTTGTTTAACATTTTGAGAGCCAAGAAGGAAGATTTCTTGTTTCTTTCATCTAAGCATCTTAAATGACGCTTTTTTATACCACCATCTTACCTTGAACATGTCCTTTTAAGCATTCCCATCAGTCTTTTTTCTTTGGCCGTTCACCATATTCACACAGCAGCAATTTCATTTGACTTTGCATTCAGGATTGGAAGTTCAAATAGACTTACGATGTTGTAGGCTACTGTATTACAGGTTTTAGGTCATAGTAATGTATGCTAATCGACAACAGACATCGTTTCATTTTTTTCTTGATTTATGACTTCTGTAAAGATGCCTGATAGAGAATGTTTGGATGGATATCCAGCCATATTTAAAGGTGAAACTGACCCATTAGTGCCACTAGACAACAGCTAATGTTAGCATCAAACCACTTCCTAGTAAACTCTGATTTAGACAGGAAGTTAATTTGTAGCTAACGTCACGTGGGCTATATGCTTTTCAACTGTATCATGTAACATTGGCAGCAGTAATATTAGCTACGCTTGACAATGGTATACATAATACTGGCTGAATGCTAACATTATTTGTTGTTTGACCAAATGTGGTTATCAAGTGCTGTTTTACACTTAAATATGGCCAGATTTACCAGCGGGTTTCCACTGTACGTTATATTTTCAGTCACTGATCGACTGAGAAGTTTGTGAACTAATAATGATTTGTCACACATTTAGGAGCCTTATTGCACTTCATAATATTTATCTGGTCAGCATGCAATAATTTAAGTTCATATGTAAAGAATAATTTTCATGCTAAATTGATTCAAAAGTATGTGAAAGGAATTTTACTGTATTTACAGTATTTACAGATTGATACAGTGACAGTTCATGTTTACAGTAATTTAATCAGTTGAGTGTTAAAATGCTTACATACATCATTTACATGGGTCATTTAAATGCTTAAAAAGTCACTAGTGAGTAGAAAACGATTATGTTGCTTCCCAGTAATGTCAACCATTTTAAGTAACTTTAATTTTGGGAGGGTAAGGTTTGGAGTTAATTGATCTTCTTTCAGACAGACAGAGTTTAGAAAAACAATTTTTAACCTCTCTTACTCTTGATCTCTCTTTTGTATAACTTTGATATACATTGGATTATTCTGGATCTGTTTTTTTGTTTATTTTTGTCTAAGTAAACTTTTACAGAGTGGTCCTGTGGATTTGCTGATGAAGAATACGGACGAGGGAATCGTTATAGCGTCAAGCAAAGACTTAATTCAATGGAAACCTACAACAAAGATTGATTTTGTAAATCCTGGAACACAGTGTTATGCCATTATAACAGAATCTAATTTTCCACCCTGAGCATGCATATAATCAAATGAAAAAACGGCCCCCATGTGAGTATGGTGAATGCATTACTATTTTCTTCCATTATGGACATGTACACCACATTGAAATTGAAGACATGTTCGTACTTTTTCCACCACAGTATCCTTCATATTGTCATGGTTACACTGTAAGTACAACAGGTGCAACCAGAAATTAAAATGACTGTAATAGAAACTTTTAGTTGCCTCTCCTGCTTCGAGCCACCATATTCCAGCCTTTGTGGATTAGTGTATTTGCCTGCTTACCAAAATAAATCAGACAAATACAGTAAGAAAAACTAAGATAAAGCAGCAGTCCAATAAGATAGATCCATCAAACAAACAGAGACAATCTGACTGTGTTTGCTGTTTTCTTAAGTTGAGTTCTGCACATTTGACTAGCTATGCAAAGCCAACAGGACACCAGCACCCAGACTGTTGGGAGATAATTGTGTGTTCACAAGCACAAATGTTTTTTCCTATCCGCCCGGGCATGTGTACATACATACTTGACGGTACCTCCGTGCTGTCTGAGTGATATACCTTCACGGTGTAATGCCAGTTTTGACGGCTGCCTCGCCTGTGACTTAAGATATTCCTGCAAGTAAGCTGATGTCTTCATTAGCAGTAGTTTTGATGCTGTCACCCCCACCAACTCTTCTACCCCCGTCACCAGCAACGACGCTCTGCTGCGCCCATCAGCTCCCATCAGCCTTTCTCTGCGTGTGAGGAGCTCCCCCAGCTGCTGTCGCACTAACTCATGTTGCTAATTAGCTGACAAACACTGTACATTTCGACCAGGCGCCGACACACTTACAGCAATCATGTTTGTATACATCTGCAAACACACACACAAATATGTATTTCCTATCATCGTGGCATGCATACGCCCATAAGAGGTACGATGATCCATACATGAGAAAAACTTCAGTCAGTGATTGTGTTTTACTTATAAGCAATGAGCACATACTAAGCCACCTCTTTCACTTCAAGGTAAATGATAAATGGAGAGCACCTATGCATGGCTTTTCTAGTCTTCCAGTTTCACACCAAGTGTCATTCACCCTTTCACATGCACATTCACTCACAGATTGCAGAGGCTGCTACATAAAGTGCCCAACTGCCCATCAGTAATAATCATATTCATAGACAGATGGCAATGCCTTTGGGAGAGATTTGTGGATCAATGTCATGCCTTTCAGTGTTTTCAACATGTATCGGTGTGTGATAAAGGGTAGAAAATTGCCAGCATACACTCAAGGCGACGTGGATCGAACCCCCAACCAATTCAACTGAGAGACGACCCACTTTACCACAGATCCACAGCCACGTACTTTAACAGTTTTTACTAGAAAAACTCTACAATTCTATGATCATTAGCTCTTTCCTTATATTTTCATATCTCATATAGACTGTAGCATTAATGTTTAACTAAAGGATGTGGTTACCATCCCCCACCTTTCAAATCACACTGTGGCTACCATGGTAACCAAATCCTTGAGAGTATTAACAGTAAAAAGTGTGAGGGGGGAAAGTTTTCATAATCGTGAATGAACCAGTAATGACTGACATTAATCTCTATTATATCTAATATAAGATCCTTATTAGTGCATTTAATGTGACACTTGTTTCTGTCACATTATGGCCCCGCTGGTCCAATCAGGTAAGAAATATGAAGCTGAAGAATTTCCAGCCTTTATCTGTCAGTATGTCATTGTCTTTCTCCCTCTTCCTTTCACGCAGCTTCTCTCTATCTGAGCAGCTGGTTGATGTGACACTGAGGAGGACAGGCTTGTCACACATCATCAGGGCCTTAAAATCTGACACAATAGGCCTTGAGGGCACAGAAATGGTCTTGTCCATGTCATAGTCTACATGTATCATTTCTTTCCTGGTCCAGAGCACAGACAGTCCTAATAAAGTAATAAGAGGTCTCATGATACTTTTATGTGATGTTTTCTTTTATCCATCATTTCACAGTCTCTGCCTCACGACTCAGTGCAGATACAGCCACCATCAGCTGCTCTTTTTACTTCATTTATGAATAGTGACCTTGAATTACAAAATCATAGGCAGGAACAAGCTCAAAATGCCTATTTGGTGCTGTTTTGCAGCTTTTGAATTGCATGCTGCAGATGTAGCGTTGTTGGAGTAACCGTTCAATGTAATGTATATTGTTCATCCGTCTTTTCTCTCTTCATCTTGCTATCTAATCAAATGAATAATCCACATTGATTGGAATATGTTGGAAAATTGTCAGTGCAGTCAAAGTTGAATTTCTTTGCTCCCTAGCAACAGTGATGTAATCAGAGGTGTAAAAGCATGTGATTTTCTGTCTTGAAGCTGACTGAAAACGTCACTGATCAGGGTGTGGCTGAGAGAACAGCATGCTTGACAGTTTAACAAGTTGAAAGCATTTCATTTGCAGTTTCCTGCCGTTTTCATACCTATAGTTTGTTTGCTCTGGTCTGAATCATGGGCCAAATTGTTACACTGCTATATAATTACCTCAAGTTTGGTCTGTGTTCACACTGGGACATTTATAAGCAGACCCAGGGTATGATGGGCAAGGAAAATGCTCCCCAATTGGTCTGAATTTCTTACGGGAAAATTCCCAGAAGTAAACAAAGGCTAGTTTACTCCTGCCTGGCTGGGGCTGCTCCAAAGCCACTTTCCAATTTCAAAATGGACAGACAGACTTGGTTTTTTATTGTTTGCATTTATCATTGCAGGCAAACGTTACATTTTGAAAATGAGGCGCAACTGTGGAATCATACTGTATGTTAATGTACTGGAGTCACGGAAGGCGCTTTTTAAGACAGTTTAGGATAAGGCGCAAGTTAATCCTCCTGAACCAAGACCTGCCAATCCACCGAAACTGTTTCCAAAGATCTGTCTGACATGCCTGATGTCTTTAACACATTATCAGCAATGATAAATAGAGAAGGACTAAGGTGATAGCTTCTTGCAGTTGGGTCGGATCAAGGTTGGTTCATGTTCTTACTACAAACGAACAGCACCAGAGTCTGGAAAAAAGTGGACACAGATCAACTTTTAAAGCGATCTCGGTACACTTGTCTGGTCCACACCAAGAATCAATCGACAGCTTTCACAGCAGTGCAAACGAATCGCACTAACTTGAGAAATGGACTCAAGTTCCCAAAGCAAACAGGTAAGGTGCCAAAACACTCTTACACTCCACCTGATGGTTCACATTGCTTTAAAATAGAACTTTAAAAATACTGTGATTGTGAACATAGCGAACAAACTGTACGTTTTTAAAAGAAAAACAAAATGTTACCCTAACATAATATCCTTACAAATTGTGTTATTTTAGCCTTTAAAAAAGCTAAAGAAATTCAACCACAACTTTAAGGTTAAAATGAACTTCATAGGAAGTATTAGGCCTACTAATTTTACAAAGATGAATAATCAAAATGGTAAACTCAGAGAGGGCTGAAGTTTCTATATTTTTTAAACCCAATAACAATACCTTTTTCACCTCCGAATTCAAGCAGACTTTGCTCCTTTGGTGTAGACAAACACTCCATAACAGCATTCCTCAGTTTAGACTATTATGGAAATTACGGTATTAGCTAGATGAAGCATTCTTGCTAACCACAATCTCTTCCTTAAAAAAAAAAAAGTAAAGACGTCATGATATCACTCCGCAATATTTCCAAACCCCCTTGTCCCCTTATCAGCTGGAACTTAACGGACAAAAAGTCAGGTATCTTCTGTAGTTTTGTAAAAAAAAAAAAAAAAAAAAAGGCTTTGTCGACTTGTGCTGCCTTGTCGAAAAATGCTACCATAGGGCGAAACGATAGCAGTGGCTATCTGTAGCCTATACCCTAACAAATAATTCTACCTGAACAAAAAACATTATACTTCAATATTCACTCTTCATATGCATTGTCAGAGTAAGGGGAGAAAGTTTTGGAGCAGTTTAAGATTTAAATGGAACATATCTCAATAGACAATTATACCAAATAATGCTCTCTATATGCTACACAGAGCTCAATGGATAACACCTGTTAAACCAAAGTAAAAGCAACAATCCTAATGTTGCCACATAGAGAAACATATTTACACAATCCTAATATAAAATACTTTAAAAATAAATAAGCACAAACAACAGATTATTTAGGTCATTTTACGTTCATCTGTTAAGTATTTTTTTTTCATATTATTGAGAGTTCATGAAGGTGCTTGTTTTTTTATAACCCACTGGAGGTGCTGCTTTTTTTTTTTTTTTTTTTTGCTTTTATAACACGAATATTTCCGCATTTAATAATCTGTTTACAAGACAGATAGCGAAATCTGCTGCCGACACAGCTAACATGAAAGGCAAACCCTGGGTGAACCTCAGGCACTATAGACAAGAGCATGTTTGTCACGCTTAGCCCTCGCTTCACTGTGTTAAAAGGTGATAGCTTATATGAGTTTAGATGCTTGTTTACGCTCACTTAACAGCCCAAGCAGTCCTTTTTAATGAACCATACACAGTACATTTGGCACTGAGCAAGAAAAGCTACACAATGATAAAGCTTTATCATAAGTGCAAGCATTATAGGCCTTTAAAAAAACAGTTCTCGTTGTGGTCTTATAGTGAAACAAGCTACTACAGGCAGAGATACAGGTTTTACCATAAGAGTATGCTCAGCTCTTTTATCCTGAGCGTCTCTCTGCCACAGCAGGCCTATTAGACTTCATGATGCAGTGTGCAGTAATTGGTATTTCTGTTGGTAAGCAGCTTTTTCATCCCAGAACTGAGCCTCACGCTGTGCTGGAGACTGTAAGATATCACAGCTGTGGAGGACACATGGCTGAACCTTTACTGAGTGACATGTCACTCCGATAAACACCTCCAAGGACGAACAAACTCCAATACTTTGCAGATTCAATTCAATAATACGCTTTGTTGAGAGAGATTTGGTTTGGTAATAGCTGTAGCATATCGTGAGCACACTCAATAAGATGACCCTATTGCAGCTAAAGGCCTGTTATAAATTAATTTGTAAATTGGCTGTGTCATCAAAATTGGCTTTTCATTTTACACCAATGGCGAGAGGGTGGTTGCCCCTTTGATGTGGTAAGCTGTTTTGATTTGTGTGTGTCAAGCATGTTTAAACAGTGAGAGGCATTCCCAACAGCAACTACTTCAAAATCAATTAAAACGCTTTCGCTAACAGCCCTGCCTGGTTAAGAGGAAGCTAAGCTAACCCCTCCCCCCCCCCTTTCTTTTACACACACATACACACACACCCATATAGTTGAAGGATGAAGACCGAGAACAGCAAAGATATGGAGTCCTGAGGGAGAAACAGTAAGTCCTGGATTTAGATACCTCGACTGCAGCCTTGCGTTTTTCTTCTTGTGTTCAGCTCTCAACAGGTTTACATTTAAGCCTGTATGCATGGGAGACAGCAAACCAACTGGGCTGATACATTGTGTTGATGTTTTTTCTCATTGCAGATGTTTGCATTTCACTTATTCATGAGTGTATTTGCAATGTTGAGAATGTATTGCATGTACAGTGAGTTTGTTGTTGCCACAGGCTTCAGAGCCAATCTGCTGTATTTTCCTCTGACGAAAACTAAAATGAACGAAAGATTTTTTTTTTTGAAAAAGTGAAGCTCAATTTACTGCTGAGCTTTGAAAACATGCTGCACCTAATGATCCTCAGCTATGCAACGCATGTCAAACCTGACAATGACAATCTGATCACAGGGTTTGTTGGTTGCTTTGGTGAAATTCTCCAGTGGCTGACGAAAGTTGACAAAACAATTTGTGAAATCATTTACTACTATTTTTCCCCCTTGTGCACAACAAAGGGAGCATTGCTCTGTTTTTGGTTACATCTGTAATATTGTAACACAACAAGGGAAATGACTGAGCACATCTGTCTCCAGTCAGAACAATTATACATCGATCAAAATCGAAAATGTTCCTTCTCAGTTTGGACATTTTATTATCAGAAAATTTCAGAAATCTCATTAAGTCATCACATGCACTAAAGCAAATGGTAATTTGTCAAAACTTGCAGAGATGCATTCATTGCAACGGTGTCTACGGAAGTGATATGCTAAATTGTTAAATTCATTCTCAGGTGTGTTTGTCATTGCCGTATTCTATTATTTTAAGAATGCCTATATATGTTACGTGCAGTAGTTACAGTATGTGGCTATAGTGGCCACATGTTTTTGTTCTTTGAAAATTCATTTTATTTGTCTTGCTCAATTGCACTGTGTTGAGTGAACGATTTCAGGAAACTCTTGTACTTTCTAAACAACAGAATAGTCTTGACCTGATCTATATGAATGATATAACTCATGCTGGGATAGAAATAAAAATCGACATGTCTCTTTTGCTAAACTGTAGAACAGGATAACCTTGGACCCTTGACACCTTCATCTGAAGAGTCTTCACTGCAATACACAATAACAGTTAGTTGGCTTCAGAAAAATACCCGCTATAGCAGATTTCCATAGTCAGTGAAACATAAAAGACAAGAGTGTTTGGAAATTATAAGATAGAAAAAAAAAAAACTGAAGTTTGGCTGCCATGACTTATTCATTTACACAGAACCTACATTTTTAAAAACATCAATAGGTTTTTTGGAGTTGCAGCCCTTTTCAGGTTAACTTGAGTGGTTTGCTTCACATCTGAGCTGTTTTCTGTGGAAACAATTTGCAGAGCTGAGAACATTAAAAATGAAATGTGTGATGTTAAGGAAAATGGTATTAAATTCCGGTCACATTCACAGATCCTTGGACATACACCCCTTAAAATGTTGAACTGAAATCACTTGCCTTTTAATTTCAACCTATTGATTTAAAATTATAATATCTTTTCAGCTGCAGAAATTCTCATTAAAACTCCACAACAGCTTTCAGTGTTAAAGGTTGAACCTACAAATCAATACAGGCCTACAAGAATTATTCCTGGCTCCATGTTGTAAGTGTGGAATGTTGAGGCTTGTGAAATGTGGTCTGTTATTGTTCACAACATCGAGGGTCCTCTATTGCACAAGTTCTCCCACTATGAAGGGCTTGGATACAGTATGTTTTCAATAACTAAAATGTGTCAGTTTGCGCAAGGTTTTCCACACAGTCAACACATGCTTGTGTGGGCCTGCGTGCGTGACTGTCCACAGGTTTATACATGCTGAATGCATGTTGAGCACTTGCAGCTTCTGTCGATGTAAAGAACAGTGCTTCTCCAGCCACTCAGTGTGTCACCTTGAGGAGAAAAACAAAGCACTTTGTTGATGAGGTCAAATTGTCAGTGACTTGTAGTTGCTGTAGAAGTGAAAAATTAGAGCAAACTGTGTTTGGTGAAATGTTTTGCGTGGGCTGGCGTGCAAATGTGGCTGCATCAGAAGCAGTGTTGTTCACATCAGGTGGACAGAGGTCCTAAGGTCTGTGTACACATGTGTTTCTTTCCGTATGTGTGTGTGTGTGTGTGTGTGTGTGTGTGTGTGTGTGTGTGTGTGTGTGTGTCTGTGTGTGTGCGCGCGTGTCTGTGTGTGTGTCTGTGTGTGTGTGTGTGTGTGTGTTTGCATGCGTGCGTGCGTGTGTGTGTGTGTGTGTGTGTCCGAGCAGAGGAATATGCAAGTGGGTTTGTTTAAGCAAGTGGAGAGCATGACTCAGCCTGAGGTAAACAGGCAGCTCATGTTTCTTCTGCTTGGCATGCCAGATCAGACTGACCTGATCATTTACAAAAAACTCAGGGCTTTACCTCGGCACAACATCTAGGGGAAATCTTTATCTGGTAACCCTCAACTCCCTTCTGAATGCCCTGGTTAAGTATTAAAGCACAGATTCACTTGAATAAAATCAAAACAATATCATTGTATGTACTGTATAGATAGATAGCTAGATAGACAGATAGAGATAGAATACACCTTAACAGGCTCTAATCTGAGTCAGCCTGCTGTACACCAATTTTATCGTGTGACTTACTGTGTGTCATCGCCATCAATACTGCAAAGTGACCTTTAACAGGATTAAATACTTGTTTCCTGGAGACCAATGCACTCTCCATCGTCCCATCTCAGATTTCACCGTCCACGATGATGTCACAGAGTTTTGTCAGTGCTGCTGCAGAGACACAACCACACAAGTTCATTCATGGCCTTGCAATTTTTCAGATTTTTGCAGAGCTTTAAAGCAACTTGTTCAAGGACACTGGGATGGAAGATTTAGTTGCAGAGTGGAGTATCCACATAACTCCTTCCTAACAAGCTCAAGGTTACATACTGCATTGAGGGTTTTTAGATCATTTACATCGACTTTAATGGTGTTTTGCATGCATTTAAATTACATAACAAAGACGGTTTAAAAATGCTAAATAATGAAATTTCAAACGTGATTACATATGTGATTATTGCAATTACTGTAACTATCAAATTAAGCAATTAATGGTGATTTAAGAAATATTAAAGTTTGACAGCCGTAATTTAAACACATCTTAAGTTTAGTTTGATTCACAAGAATTGATTTTACTTTATTTTCCCAACTGAACATGTAACTCAGATGTATGATACACATTCAACGTACCAAGCAACTGACAGCATGTAGATAACCTAGCATCAGGACTGTAAGCAAGGGGAGATATTAAGCTCATCCAAAGCTTAGTAAATGTACTAAATGTCATTTGTTTGCGCATTTTAGTCTGTGTTGGTGTCCAAAGATCAAGTCAGCTGTTAGTTGTTGTTTTTTACCTTTTGAATGACCTGCTAGCTGTTTCCAGTCTTAATGCTGCGCAATGCTAGCAGCCTACTAATATTGGACTATGATGTTAGCAAACAGTTACCTCTTGGAAGCCTCAAATTTAGCACTATGGCCTGCCCCTTCTTGTTTATTTGGACCTAGATGTGATCATATTTGAATAGACATGAGATAATATGTGATTATCCAAAGTTTACAAGTCAGTTTATAGATCACCTAGTTTATGCCTCACAGTAACTTGTAATCATAGGAAGCCACGCCCTGTAGCATACCCTGATTCTGGATTTTACTCTCACTGTGGCTTTGCTGTAAAACATTCCCTCATGCTGTATTGAAGAAGACTTGAGGCTATAAGATGTTTCCTCAGCAAACTCTACTCACAACAGCTGATAAATGTATTCTTGAGAATTCTGAATTAGGGTTTCCTTTAAATTAAGAATTACTAGGGACTGTTACAGTCCCAGACTTGAGGAAGAAAAGAGACACTAACAAGTAGGCAAGTGAAGATAGAAATGGCAAATTAAAAAAATATATGTGCCAGCTTGTAACTAATTAATTAAATGTCTCTGCTCCAAAAAACAAAACAAATTCTAACTTACTGTATACCACTTTTACACACACACACCATGTCTGACACTGTTGTTTTTAAACTCCTTTGACACATTTACAAATTAGACTGTCGTCATGGATTAATGACCACCATTCAATGGCCACTGTTGTTCATGATACATAACTGCTATATCACATAAGTATATGGGACCCATATTTGTAAAACACAGACGTACAATTTCAGTTAATTAACACAAGTTCTTCAACAACAACAAGAGACAGCATGAATAAATTGGTTTAATAGGATGAGATATTTTTTTTTATTCACATTTTCTTGTGAATTCTTTTTAATCATCTTGTGCTGCATTTAATTATAATGATGTTGAAGAGAGAAACGAAAACACAAGAAGTTGACGCCGAAATCTACCCTTGAGGTTCAAGTAATCCAATAATAGCAGCATATAGTAATCCTGTAATTGTTGTTTAATACCTTCTAACAGAGTAGAGCAAAGTGTCAGACCTGGTTCAACATTGGCCGGGAGCAGTGTTGTGAGCTCAGGTTGGATCATACGTAATGTGTGGCTGTGTAGGTTAAATCGGCATGGGGAGTAACAGTCTTGTTTCTGGGACAGGATCTGAGATTTTCTTGTAGCAGAAATCCCTTTGACTGCTGTAATTACAGTCACATGTACCCTGTAATTTCTCAGGACTTCAGTGCTGACTTGGTTCAATGAACTTGTTCAATAAAACAAATCATGCATATGTAAAAAACCTCCGTTTGTGAAATAGGATTATAAAATCATTCAGTGAAACATTCAACGTACCAAGCTAAAGTTCATTAGATATTGTAAGTGACAACCATAGACTATAAATATTGAACATTGTCATCTTGGACAAGAGGATATGGTTGGAGAGGTGCAAGGGGCTTGCAAGACTGTATGAAACATGGACGTAATCTCAGTGACATCAGACCAACAAACCGCTACAACACCCCCACCTGTTGGTCAACTCAGCCATGCCCCTTATTGTAAATAACTATTGGTCTTCATATAAGACCCCCCGAAAAAGTGTATGCTGCTAAAGAAATGAGCTATTCAGAACAAAATCATTCTTTGCACCAGGCTGCAAACATGTTTATTTCTGCTTTAAAATTGTCATTGTATTATGGGTGTGAATGACTTTGGAGCAGCTGTGGGTCAGTGGTAGAGTTAGTTGTCCATCAAAAAGAAGGTAGGGGGGTTCAAATCCCAGCTCCTGCAGTCACATGTCGAAGTGTTCTTGGGCAAGATACTGAACCCTGAATTGCTCATGCTGCTGCATCGGTGGCTTGTGAATTTATATGAATGGAATTATTTATTACTGATGGACACTTTACAGCAGTGTGTGAAATGTGAGAATGTGAAATGTGGTGCAAAAAGCGCTTTCAGAAGTCAGAAACCTAGAAGAGCACTATGTGACCTCAAGTTCATTTACCATTTACGACAGCGTCCGTGTAATTTGCAGCCAGGTTCAAGTGGACACTTGAAAAAAATGCTGTCTTTTGCACTTCTGCATTGGATTTATTTTCCAACAAAGGAGGTTGCTGCTTGCTGCAAACAGCAAGTTCTCAATACAGTCTGTGCCTTTTGCTACTTCGTTAGCTGATGAATTAGCTAGTTAGCTGTTGTCTTTCCAACAGAATGAAATCCCATTATGATAGATAGTATTTCTGCTTTAAAAGAAGTTTAACTATCGTGTCAAATAGGGATTGACTCGCTTGTGGAACCAGCCTCAAGTGGGCACTGGAGGAACTGCAGTTTCTTGCAAGCTTTGGCTTCATTCGTCGACCCACAAAGATTGCCAGTTGGTGAACATAAATAAACTAAAGTGCTAAGCTGCATGATACATGCTATCAAGTATTTCAAATTGATCAAATGTCACATTAATGCCATGCAGTGCTTTGTTCCCAGTTTGGATAATGCTGTGAGTCAGTAATCTGCTTTTGTATTAACTGTGCTTCAAAAAAGCCTTTTTTTGCCCACGTACTGAGTCATGTCAGTTTTACAGGGCTGTGTAGTGAGAGTGAGTTACCGTGTTCTGCACACACAACGCAAAAGCTCCAGCAAGTGTAACTATGAAAAGCAAATGATGTTTTTCCGCCTGGAGTTGATAGATAGCATCTGCTTTGTTGTTGTTACCCAACAGCAAAAAAGGGACAAGCCCGCACCTGAGAGGAGGGATGATGATGAAATGTGTGTGTGTGTGTTGTGTAACAGGCTTTGTGTTTTGGGGCAGAAAGTCGAACAATCTTAACAGTGTGTCTGAGCTCACCTTTATGCCCTTGCCATCATGAGCTTTTCACTAAGAAAACCGTGCATGTGTGTGTGTGTGTGTGTGTGTGTGTGTGTGTGTGTTTGTGTGTGTCACTTTGGTCAAGTACAATACAAATGAATAATGGATGACACTCAGCAGCACTCTAGACAACACTGAGATAATCAAGATAAGTTTTAAAAAATGCAGACAGATAGAGAGAAAAGGAGAGATGAACCTTGCTGAAATTATTTTAATGAAGAGCTTCGAAAACGGGAACAAGTGCACACAGCTGTCCTTCGTCGTGACACAGGAGGATTTCACCACACTGCTGCCAGAATCTGTCGTAATTATCTCTGATGTATTCTCTTATATAGTGTGGCCTTTCTAGTCTGCTTCTGACATTATGTGAATATTAACACCTGCTGAAACAGGGCATAATAATCCCTACTGTATAGTAAATCCAAGCAGGTTAAAGGGATCTATTGTTACTCAGATGTTCAAGTACTAGTTCTCTTCATTCAAAAGCCCTTAATTGTCACATTCAGCTGGAGTAATCATTCGCAATGAAATAAATATAGGATGTGTCATGCAACCACCTGTCAGCTAATGATTATTGAAATTACACGAGGTGTTGGCTAGCTCTGCTGTAATTTGAAACAATAGGGGACTTACAGTAAAGACACTTACGTTAATATCGCCACAACCACCTGCAAAGGAAAAGAGCAGTATTTCACTCCAGTTGAGTGTGAGTGAAATCTTGTGCATATTCTAACATGCATGTAAACATTCAACCACCACAAAATGACTTGAAATTCATAATGAGAGAGAAAATAATTGCACAAACAAAAGCAAGCAAGCATTCAGACACACACCAAAGAAGAGGCACATATAATTATAAAGCAATCACAGCAATCACGGCTCCAAATATGGAAGAAAAAAAAAACATACCGAAGATGGAGCATGTAAGACAAAACAAAGAACTGGAGAGAAAAATGGCAATAAGATTTGAAGGATGATAAAGGGGACACACACAGATAGGAGGTTAAAAAAATAGCTTGACAGTCATTTCATATTAATACTCTACATTAAGAGCACAAATAATGAATAATTAATCTGCTGGAAAATGTAGCGTTTTGTGCTTCTGGCAGGCTTATGCAATGTAAAATAAGCCGTGTCTCTACGGTTATGAAGTCAAACAGCACAAAGTTTGATGTTAGTTTGGATAACTGAGCTTCATCATTTTTTAGCTTGAAAAAAAACTGCCTGACACTTTGGCTATTCAGGCATCAGCTCCATATAATCAAAGGTTATCTGACAATGCAGTGTGTAATCTTTGGAGGCGACGTGAAGTGCGGCACAAGGAATTGGAGTGTATTGCTTCCACTGTGTAGTGACTCAGCTCGCATTAAATCCTGGATTGAAGAGTGGCGCTCCAGAATCTGGTTTGTCCCAGCTGGAATGTTGTTGCCTTCTGCCTGCTGTCTGTCAGTTTGCTGTCTGTCAAAATGCACAGCATATTCAATATGTCAGGCTTGTACATAAAAATACACATGCACACATTCATCAATTTCACATAGGGACTGTGTTTCTCCCGATTCACACTCAGGTCTGGAAGCTCAAATTTAATGTTGCACTGCTGTATTTCATGTTGTATACTAAATGTAATGAATACAAAAATGCTATAATTTCACTCTGAAGTTTGACCAGCAATGAAAGACAATGGATGTGAAAAGCTTATAGTAGCTGAAAAGTAGGACATATTTTAACGCTAACAGGTAACGTTAGCATTCAGAATCAGAAATACTTTATTTATTCCCAGGGGGAAATTTGGTAAACCATTTAACCATTTCCTAAGTAACGCTGCTATTTGATAAAGGACACAAAAGAAAGCTGAAGTTCTCAGCTAGCATCACAGTTAGCATAATAAGCCTGTTAGCTATCTTATTAGGCTTTGCTAACACTTAAGTTTTTGTGTAAGATAACTGGAGAGGCATACATTGCTAGCTAACATTACCGTTGAAATGAAATGAATGCCTTTCCTCTCGAAACCCATTACACCAATAAGAATAAAGTTAGCTTGGAAGTGGTTGAAGGCTAATGTTAGCTGCTGGCTGATAAGTTACCGAAATTTTGTTTACCATGAAATTTGGTTCAAATTACACTAACCATTATCTTATTAGTTGTTCATCAATAAGGAGCTATATTGTTAATTTGATCAATTTGTCAGATTTGATAAGCCTACTTGACCTAACACAGGAGTACAACATTAAAACAGGATTTTAGCGTTTCACCCTGAGTGTACAACCGAGGGAAAAGGCTGTCATGTGAATATGGGAAATGGCCCTCCGTTTATCTGCCACATACATAGGAGATCTAAATTCTGAATGTGATTGTCTCCATTTTTGTGGATGGATATTGCACAACAGTTGCTCTCCCCATACGCACTGCCCGATCCTTTTTACCTCACAACCCCACTTGTACTCATGTTTAATTCAGGTGGAGCACATATTGAGACATAACTTTTGCTTGACAGTGAAATACACTTTCTCTGTTCTCTCTTTGTCTTCCCTCCATCTGGATTATTTCCCCCATTCCTCTCTGCCTTGCTCTTAGAAAAAGCCTCTCAAAATAAACATGGCCAGAGGTAGTTTCAAACTTTTTTTTCTATTGTTTTTGACTCCATCAGAACAAAGAGCCTTTGTTAACTTATTTATCATTGTCCCTCATTTGTTTCAGAGATCAATTATGTAACATTGCATCCTCTGTGCAACCCAGTTTACAGCTGGGATTCGCCAAAAAGACTCTAATGTGAATCCATGTTTGTGTGGTACATGTGTTTTCACATGTAATTTTATTGCCTCAATGAGACATTTACATGTGCGATTTGAAGCGACTCTAGTGTGCATGTTTTGCTTTAATGTTTATGTCTGAAATTAAAAGTGTGTGTGCATGAGGGCTCTGCCTTTACACTCTCCTCTGTGTAACACTGACATATGCATGTGAGATTGTAGAAAAATGCATAGAGAAATCCAATAAATCATTGATATACTTTTGGGATGTACTATGAAAATATGGGTATGATGAAATACATGAACAAATCTCTCTCTTCTTCTACATCCTACTGCTCTCAACTATGTAACATTTTCTGGCACCAATTGCTGTCAGAGAATATAAATATTAAGATTTATTTTTAAACTATCAACAATGTGATCGTTTGTGATTAATCACATCAAAAAAAACAAACAAGATGTAGCTCTCAAGACTTTCTGTGGGAGATGAACCCTCTTATGAAGTGTACACAATGCAAACTCCTCTGTTTCCATGGAGACCTACTGTGATCCCCAGCACCCACTACACTTGCAAACATTCCTCTTTATTTTTTCAGAGCAAACATACTTGTGGATAGTTGCCAGAGCTGGCGTGAGGGGTCATAGGTGATCTTATCCTCGGTGCTAACATGATGCTTGGCAACATTAGGCTGCATTTCTGCTGCATGCCCGTCCAAACTGTGCCACCGCTCTGCCGGGCAATAAGGAGTCTTAGGAGAACTGAGCTAAATTTAGGTGCAGAAATATGTAGACCAGGTGTAATGCACATGGCCTACCTAGGCAGCTTGGGTAATAACTCAGCAATGTTGGCCCTGCGTAGACCTTTGGAGGCCGAACCTTTAGCCCACATGCTTCAGACAGTTATTTAATCCCGTTCTGGCTTAATTTTTGTTGGCAACTAAAGCCTTTGTTTTCTCTGTATAAACATGCATACTGTCTGCTAATGACACAGTTTTAGACGGGAAACAGGGACAAACATTGTCTTCTTTTTTATTTAACGGTTTGGTTAACTGTTATTAAGATGTGAGGTTTATAACATGCTGTATTCTGTAAACATTTCTCTCTGTGCCTTTGGGCCCGGACCCATTTCACTGGTTGTTAAGGAAGTTTTATCTGAGCTGAAACCCATGAGCACAGCAAAGGGAGAAAATCACTTCAACTTCTTCCAAAAAAAATGGCATTCATGTCGTATTCAGGCAGTGTTCGAGAATCACAATTCCCAATTGACAAAGAGAATACCAGATGGGTCCATTGCAATTACTTTTTTGTGTGCAAAGTCCTGCTCATTTATTTATGTAGGCCTAATACACAGGAGAGATCTTTATTGGGTTTCACTAAGTAAGAGCTTTTTGGATTCTATACTTCTGTCCTTTCCAGAAAGCAATGCTCGCAGCTTCACACACCAAAGCTGTATCATCTCATTGTACTATTTTCTGTTTCCACGCAAACTCCCATTCACCCTGTCTATTTTGAGACTCTTCTAATATCACAGCGGACTCATGCAAATAAATACATCTGAGCATAAGTATGTCAAAGTGACACTCTGTTTAGCTTGGATTAAAATCAAAGAGCGATGGGATATGCAGCCTATGATAGAGGGGAAAAAAGGTGTTTCTTCTGATATTACCTGCAGTTTTGAAGCAGCGTGGCTCATGGTTATACTGATTAGGAGTTGTGACTGTGTTGAGTGGTGGGGAAAAAAGAGGGTGTGAGTGATATAATGTAGACTGTAAGTTATGCATTAGAAGTTGACTTTTTGGATCTACACTACACAAGTTAACTCCACAAATGAATAGTCTAGTATAAAACAGGATTTACTTCTGAAGGCTCTGAAGGACTCTATCATTATACACTTGCAGCATCATGCAATTCGTGTCAACCTCCTAAAGTACGTTCACGTTTATTTATAAAAATGAAAAAGCTGAGAAAATTGGTAACTTTGTAGGCTTAATTATCCTCCAATTCGCTTAACTTATTCAAACCATCTATGGCCTAGAATTTTAAATTCAGAAATGCAAATGTGATGGCCTCACAGTGGACGGACGGTGTCCCACGCGGGCGGGGCGTGGCTACAGAGAGGGGGGTGGGGGCACAGACTGCACGCTGTTAAGTTTTGAAAGTGGCAGGCAGGCAGGCAAACAAAAAAAAGTGGCTCCCAAAGCAGGAAGCAGGGACACAACCTTGGAAGGAGAAACGCGGAGGACTGTTTTCTCTACGGGAAGAGCTCACAAATAGCTATTTGACTGACAGATTGTAATTACGCAGCAGTGTTTGAATTCATGCGTCAATCCGGCTGGTCGGGCGCAGTTTAGTGTGTGAATCAGGTGTTCAATTGAGAACCCCGGTATTTGGAGTGAAAGTATTCATTGATTAAGCTGATGCATTGTGTCAGAGCACAAAGCCCCCGTCTGCTTCATCTAGAGCGCCCGCCCATTGGGCTTTCTGCGGAGCGATAGTGGGAGATTGATTATAGTCTCCGGGATTTTCCGTGGAGTAAGCCAGAGCCTGCTTTGACTGTGATTTGCTCTCCCATCAGTGAAGAGGAGGGAATTATTAGCAAACATCAAGGACTTTTTTTTTCACTCTGACTGAACATTTCCAGTTCCCCCTTGCACATTTAGTGTCTAGGTTTCCAAATTACGCGCAAGTCACGCTGGACTTTGCTTTTTTTTTTTTTTTTTTACAGAGGGGGCTGTGTTGGTGTGAATCGCCTCCGCAGTCTTGGATGCGTAGTAAACGGGGGAGTGGGTTGGGTCGCCCAGGCGCCTGGCATACATACGCAAACGTCGGCAGCGATAAAAGCAGATAGGTGAGGGTGGAAGCGACACCGGGGAGGGGAGTAGGACACTATATGAAGCCGCGGGACTGACCGGCTGTGGATTTGACTCGCTGCGTTTACCGCCAGGGATCCATATACCGCCTTCTATCTGTATTTTCTTTTTGATCAAGGACCAGTCGCTTTTAACAAATTGTCCATTCCCCGACCACGACCAAACATCGCCTCCTCATCTGAAGGGAATATCGGAAGTGAATCTGCGGAGCAGCACACACAATGGCAACCGGTGCGCTCCTTCTCGCCTGTGCGCTGCTCGGTAAGTCATCTAAAAAATCTCGCACAGTCTAAATTGTGGCTTGAAATACTTCACCTTCCTCCCTGCTAGAAAAGAAGCATCTGTGTGTGTGATTGTGTGTGTATATTAGTCGCGGCACACCTGTATGACACATTTAATATGGGTTAGTTTGGAGAACAATAGTCATCACGAAGTAGGCTACATTGATAATCACTGCAATAATGACAGATGCATGAGACCAGCTGTGTGTGCGCGCGTGTGTGTGTCAGAGAGAGGAAGAACTGAACTAGGTTAATGTGATATTTAGACTTAAGTCACAGATTAACCCTCTGATGTTCTGTGTTCAAGTGCTGATCATAGACACGACCAGCTATTGTCTTTAATTAAACTACATTTTTATAAATACAGTGTATAGGCACACAAACACACATCATAGACGCACCTGGATCACACATCCACAACACCCCCAGGGTATGAAGTCATCAGTGTGTGTTTGAGACACCCAGTAGGCTACCCGCTTTGTTGTACAGTAAGTCACCCCTCCTGTGTGTGTGTGTGTGTGTGTCTGTGTGTGTCCGGCCCTTTCACACACATTTGTCACCTATACCTGCAGTTTATTAGATTTCACAGACAAATGCCAGTTCATGCATGCTCACCTGATGACACTCTGTGACACATTCAAACACTCACACAGGCGAGGACTGCTGACACACACATAAATATACACACACACACACACACACACACACACACACACACACACACACACACACACACACACACACACACACACACACTGCATCCTGACTGTGAACTGTCCCAAACAAACACCAGATGGCTTTTTCTGTTCCTGGACGGGGAGGCCTGAGGGGACAGAGGAGGGAGGAGGAGGGAGGGCCCTGGAGGCCCCCACTTGGCACAAAAGGATTACCAGTCTGCTACCTTGCTTTGTGGGCCCCCTTATCAGAAGTCACTTTCACTGGTATGGGGGTCTGTGAAGGATGAAAATGAATGATTTGTTTCATACAGTAGAGGAAGAGTGAACAATCTTAATATCATCAGTGTGGGAAGGAGTAAGGGAGGGTGTTCATATTATGTAATAATGATGAATCACATGTTTCAGTAGGGAGCAGTTTGAGGTGCTGAGGAACATTTCAGGTGTTGGGAAAGATAAGATGTTGTTTTAAGAGATGTGTATGTGCTAATAATTGGCACAAATCTAACGAGGACTCTGTGTCCTGCATTATTGGTGATGATAGACTGATAATTCTGAGATGTGTTGCAAAGACACATCATCCAATTCTTGGAATGGAAATCAATTTGGTCAACATTTCTCGCTCTAGCTTTTCAAATTAGATTATTATTTATGTGTATCCTGTTTGTGACAGTAAACTGTTCCTCTTGGCGGTTCAACTGTTGTTGAGATCAAAAAAAAGAAGACATTTGGAGTTGTCACATTGGAGTTTGAGGACTTTTTATAAATAGATCAAACAATAATGAAGCTTAAAATTCGATGACACTGAAAATAAATCCTCAATTGTGCATCACAATATCAAAAAAAGAGAAACATACAGTAGCTGTCAGTTTAGAGAAATGTCCAATTTGATTGAATCTGCTTGCAACATGCAGGATTCCCCATCCTTTATTTTACACAAACATTAACTCACACCCATGTCATCTGCAAGCCTTCATTTCATATCGACAGGAGGCTCATCTTTTTTTGAAAAGCAGAGCAGCTACTTATTTAAATGCCATGAGTCAGAATAAACCAATTCCCCAGCCATGCAATATTTGTGTAAGTGTATTAATATCACATCACAACAGAGTGTATGACTATATTTTGCCATACCATTAGCTTATCCCTCTCCCTGTGTGCATGTATGAGCATCTGTGCTCCTGTATGATCAGCTGTCTGACTCAGTGTAGACTGCCATGTGTGTTTGCACTTATAAAGGTGGATGACACCTGCATGTGTTGTGTGGAGATTTCATCAGTCATTGTTAAACCCAGAGGTGCCACTTACACAATTCTTCAGCAGGCAAATCTTATTTCGGGGTTATTTATGCTGCTGAGTTTGCAACAAGGTGTGAGTGAGCGAGTGTGTGTGTGTGTGTGTGTGTGCGCGCGTTTTTGTGGCACAGGGGGTATAAGATAAAAAACATATAAAAGGAGTTGCCTGGAGGAACGAGTGTTTATTAGCTTTAGAGTCAGGATGTCTTCCTCTTTCCCACAGAGAGTGGGAAAGATGTCATGCCTTTCGTGCGGTGCCACACAGAGTGCTTTTTGGGGTTTGTGTGCGTCTGTCTTTGTAAGAGTGTGTTTGAAACAGGGAGCCTAAAACTTAAAGTACCCAAGACGTCCCCGTTTATATAACTAAATTGAAATGTAATATGTGAGCGGCTGCCTAGTTTAACTGTGAAATGCCTGAGTGGTTTCCATTTGCCGGGCTGACAGGAGGAGCAGCCTGCAGACACATACAGGTTCAGACGAGCTAACACTGGTTCTGTTTATCAGCTGGTCTCAGAGCAGCTCCACTTTTTATTCAGAGGAGAAATCTTTAAGCTTATGTCTGGCAAAAACGCACCTCCTGCCATGAGCAGTTATTCACGCCCTCGTCATGATGTGATGTTTTATATTTATATCTCCATCAGCTCTGCCAACTTGGGGGTACCGATGCTGCTTTCACCCAGTTCACACTCTCTGTGAATATGTTACGAAAGAAATTAGCACAATCCTTTGTCAGATGGTGGAAAAAAACGTGATAAATATTTTATAAAGTTTGGCTAGCAGTGGGGTGTGGCAGTGGGCGTGGCCTATTAAACAGGAACCTAACCAGTGTGTCTACATTACACAGAAATCTTTTGTCTGTGTGTGTATTGTTTTATTGTTACTCTACATTCATCCTTAACCACTCAGTCACATGATTGATGGTATCTCTGAAACAATAATCTGACATTCTGGTTCATTACGATGCAATTAATTGAAAAGAGAATATTTTTGAGTAGTTGTTGCAGCAGCATAAAAGTTTTTGCCCACAAGTTTACGGAAAGTAAAGCTTGCGCTTTTTTAATTGACCCAATCACACAACATCAGGGCACTGAAGAGCTCATCTGCGTTTTTTACCTGACTTTTTTTTTTCAAAACCTTTGTTTCAGAAGAAGATCGGTACTTACGGCCACTCTAGCACAGATTGATTGTCAAGTGTTGTTGTGACACTTGTCGCAAGTGCTCGAAAGTGCTCCCAACACTTGAACAATCTCATTTTCCATTTCAGACACAAACTCATTAAAATGTCTGGGTGAGACAAGTTCATAATTAGCATTAGAAGAAATTCAAAAACCTTATCTAGAATACTGCTGACATTTAACTCAATACTATCTAGTTTTTAGATTTAATAATGCAAGTTTACAAGAATAAAAGTAGAACATGGAAGTTTGAAGGAAATAACAATCAGTGTCAAATCAATTAGAAATAAATACGTCATAATACTTTCTTTGACTTTCAACTTTTGGGTTGTGGGTTTCTTGAGGTCAGCTCACAGGCATGTCAAACTTTCTCACCATTCAAAGTTTTCAGCGCCACACCTCAATGCCCATCCCGGCCTCTCCTCTGTCCTGAATAAGAATGACAGCTGAACGCGGCCCCCCGTCCCAGAATCGCAGGGATTTTAGCTTGTGTGTGTGGTCAAGCCATGCGTCCTTTTTGCTGTGCTTCTTGGGTCAGCTGTTACCTCACTGGGAATGCTTTCCATGTGTCTGTGAGCCTCAGCTGACACTAGAGAGAGTGCTGTCTAGACGGTGACACCAAATGCAGTAACTCACCGTCTCGCTGTTTGTATAGCTGATGCAGAGCTATGTATATACCATGGAAGAGTTTGGTGTGTGTCCATGTGATCATCCTGAGTTGTGTTACTCATTATTCTATGCTTCCACCAGTAGCAGAGGACCCACTTCTTCTCCCTGTTATGGTAAAGATGGGCTTGTGCAGCTGTCTGATTGTACTGCTATTTGCACCCCTTGTTATTTTCTGGGCGTGCATGCACGCTTGTTTGCATCATAAGCACCAGACCCACGTCTCTGTGTGTACACCCATGACAAGGCGCCTTTTGTGCTATTGTTTTTTCATATCATTACACTGTTGACTCAACTGACAAAAAACAAAAAACAGAAGAGAAGAAGAAAGACTGTTAGATTGGCTATTGTCCATCAGCTGAGCATCTGTCTCCAGTAAATATTCATTCAAGTTGAGTTTGGGGATGAAAATTCAGGCTATCTTCGGGTCAGGACTGAAATTGCCTTATTAGTTGTGGATCAATAAGACTGGATAAGGAGAGTGTGATTTTTCAGGCATGGGCATGTTTTCCCAGCTTGTTGCATAAAGGTGCACCTATAGGCGAGTCAAGCTCTGGTTACTAGTGTCTACTTCCTCCAGGGCAAGTAATTGCCCTATAAAGTAGCATTCACAGTCAGCTACAGAAGCTCACACCCACCTACCACTGCAGGTTTACAACAGTCCGCCTGCACTGTCCTCTGTTATCAGATTTCTTTCTTTTGCTGTCCCCTCAAAGGTGAAAGCAATAAAACAACTTCTCCACGGAGCTTTGGGATGAGATAAAGGAGAAATTAGAGGTTGAGCTGACTGACATTTATTGCCAGCAAAGAAGTAAATTAAAAAATAAAGTTGGCGGTTGATAATAAAAGCTCGTCTTCTTCTCATAAAGTTTTTTTTGTCATGACGATCCTCCCCTCTGACCCAGATCTGAGTTGCAGTCTCTCTCTCCGGTTCACACTGGGGGAGATGAGTGACTGTCTGTGTGAAGTGAAGCAAACTTCTTGAGGGAGACTTCCTGCCTGCCTGCCACAGTGAATCAGGAAAGTGGCTGGAGTCTGAACTGGAGCAGATACACAGTCTGCTTTGTGTCTGTTTTTTTTTTTTTTTTTGGACTCTGCAGCAGCAGCACCTCTGGTTAACCGTCAGGACTCTCCTCCACATCCCAGCACCGCGTGCTGAGCCTGCACATGCTTGTCACGCCTCAGATTTTATCTCATGTTATGTGATAACAACACAAAAACATCCCTGTAGCTATTAAAAGTGTCTTTAGGCTGATTTGCATACTTCTGCATCTCCTCACTCCTCCAGTGAAAACCCCTTGACTTCCCTCCCCGACTCTTTGCTAAAGCATACTAGCATATTATATCAACCCAGCTCCTCTTTAAAGATCACGTATGAGTAACTGCCCTCAAGTGTGACCCAAACCACATATTTCCATCTTCTGTACAATCTCAGATCACACATGCACTGTTTGTGAGCACCAACCTCACCCAGTCCCCTCCCCCCTGGTATTTGGTCTGCTCCTGCCCCCCTCCTCCCCCCGCTGTTGTTCAGTGTTGGTAGTGATGATGACTGGACAGTGAGAGAATACCACTTTCCTCCTCCACACAAACACACAAGAGCACCCACAGCGCTCCGAGCTGCTATCCATTGGTGCAGCCACACTCTCCCGCTCCCTGCTTGATTCTCCACCCGAGTAGATCCCACGCTGGTGGGATACACACCAAGCGTGGTAACTATGGCGACCAAGCTCCCCACCTGCACATCACCGATCCATATTCAGTGGCACACGCTCAGCAAAGGTGTGTGTGTATCAGTGTGTGCAGCACATGCATGTTTTAAAAAGCCCCTTACGCAATGCTAAAGAGCACTTCACTCACTCTGCCATTATGTTCTGTTAATGCACCGTTTTCCCGCTCTACACCTAAAACCAAAGAGATGCATGTGTGTGTTTGTGTGTAATTGCCTATGAATAAATGCATGAATTTACCAGCGCATGTCTTTTATTGCCTGAGAGGCAAAATGACTGACAATGGCAGAAAAAGTCTGTTTGAAGTAGGCTAATTAATAGTTAATTAGTTTCTTTTCCAATCTGCAGCTTAATTCTGCAAACGTGAGAACTGATAGCAAAGCTGCCAGTCACACAAAAACTAACCACTGTACATAAAGTAGATACAGCTGTCAGGCTTAATTGTGCACAAGCACAAGATGGATAATGACCGAAGATATCTGTGAGTTTTTATAGCTTCAGATTCTTTGACAGGAATGAACTCAAACATTCAGTCGACTCTGTTCTAACATTTCTCATGCCAGGATATAATGAGTGTAGGTTCTGTTTTTGTTTTTCCCATAATGTGGGAATCTGTGTGAAACTAGAGTTTGGAGTAGATGTGAAACCACTGTGCTTTGTCATGCAGACAGGATGGGGGAGGTGTGTGTGTGTGTTTGTGGAGGGTTGGTTAGTATGGGGGAAGGGGAGATGAGGTTAGTGGGGTAGCAGGTGTCCTTATGGAGTTAATGGATTCGGTGATGGGAGTAGATTGAGGCCCTTGATGTACTGGAAGTGTGTGTGTGTCTGCATGGGCTAATATGAATGAACCAGTTAAGCCACTTGCCTCTGTACTCTATATTGACCCCTTTGTCTCCCACTCTGTTAAAGCAGAAATAAACAGGAGATAGTGTTTTTATTTTTATTGTCTTTAAAACGACGATTGACACTGCGAACTACCAACCGAAACACCTCCATGCGGCTAACAAGACAGTCTTTCCGCATCTATATACTATTTATCATATACAGTAACCATCTGTCACAATGCAAATGTTTACCAAGCTCTTAATGACCCACAGAATTGTAGTTTTGTCCAGGCTACATCTATGCTACAATTGTGTTGTTGAAACTTTTCTACAATTGTGTTCTCTTTAACGTCATGCCTCCACACCAAATTCAAATGTTAGTGAGAAGCATGAAGTGTTAAATAAAAACGATGAATCCATTAATCAATGATTGAATTTAACAAAAGGTTATGAGGGCCGTTCATGAGGAAAATAATGGAGAGTATGATTACATACTGTATGGTGTGCTTGATTTTCTTTATGTGCAGCTTTGATTGATTACACGCATAACGTCTGCAGGGTTGAAGGAAATGACTGTATCCATATAGGATGGTTTATTATTGTATAATGTAGTAGCCTATTCTTAAGCTTTGTTCTGATTTGTGAGTACAGCTTTTCTTTGTGTGTGTGTATATGTGTGTGTGTTTTGGTTGAGCCTGGCAGTGCTCATTGTTATGTCTGTAGGCGTTGTGCAGTTGAATAAGTGATCTGAATGTGTTACTGTGGCCTTTAGACAGAGGCTAAACCCATCTGCAGTTTCTCACTGTCTTTCTGATGTCGGATTATTCAAACATAATAGAATTGGTAAGTAACTGTCTTCAAATATAAAAAAACAATTTTTAGCCCTTAATTAGATTTAGACATCAAGATACAACTGTAGCTAGCTGTGCCATATGTGACTCTGCTGTGCTAACTGAATTATAGCTCTGCACAAACCCTCCCTATTGACTTTGCTGCACTGCTGCAAAGCTTAGTGGCAGAGTCATGCAATCATTCTCTTATTAAGTTTGAAAGTAATCGTGTTTACACCTTCATGTTGAGGGACAGTTCAATAAAGCTACATATAGCAGTCAATAAACAGTAGCTCAACTGGATGAGAAGTCTGACATCACTGATGTGAAATTTTAAAATGAATTGATGAAATGTTATTTTATGAGGTTCAGCGGGATCTTTGTTTGCTAATTATCTTTTTTCTAATGAACACTTAGGATGAAACAGTAAAAAATCCAAGGCTGGTTTCCCATTGGGGTCAAACAGGAAGATGAAGCAGCTGAGGGTGTAGGAGGGAGGATGAAGAGGCAGCTGTTCAACAAAGGATAGATTATGATCTGCACCACGTTGTTGACACTATCGAAAAATGCTGCCAGAAACTGATAGGAAAAAATATGAATCAGCCCACAGAGAAAAATCCCTTTTCCGCTGTATTGTGCATTTACTGTACAGTATAGTGGGCACAGACATCAGAAGCATATTGTAATACATTTACACAGATGTATGAATTAGCCTTAAAGCCAGATGCTTCCATCCTGGTCTCACCAGCTGTGAAGAACAACAGTGCAAGTGGGGTCATGACCAGGGGGCCAATAAATAAGGCCTTGTTAGCATTGAAAAAACCCTCTGATCCTCCTCATCCTCCAAATTATCCCACCTCTCAAAACGAAGCCATGACAACCAGATTTTACGGAGGACTTTACACCTACTAGGAGCTAGGTATAAGATTTAAGTTATAACTTAGACCTACGTTGGAACTATTTCAGCTGGTGCAACACCTTAATTTAAGGTACAGCGTAAACTCCGTCGTAAGTTAGAACTTACGTTCAAACTAGTCTACCTTTGAACTTACGCATAGCTGGTGCAACCCAGTCCCACACATGGTATCAGACTTTTTTTTTATCAAACTTTGGCATCAAAGTAAAAAGACTCATCTCCTTAGAAACATCCATGTCCCAGTTATAAAAGAGCGGGACAGTGAAGAGCTTCATAAGATGCTGAATTCACATGTTAGCTCTTTGTACTTTCAGATAGTGGGTGTTTCATTGAGTGCCAAAATGTGTTCAAATGTGTTCACTGTACATGAACATATCTGGTTCCTCATGTTTGGTTTATCTCTTTGCCCTCTGGTTAAGTTTCCTGCCTTCCAAGGCGGTGAAAAGCATGATGGGGAGTCTTCCTCGACACAGCTAGCTTACAAAAACTCCCTCTGTGATTTTTTCCCCTCCATGTTACCGTCTTTATCTTGTAATCCCTGTATCTGTAGCACTGATATAACTTGAATCTCTTAACTTGAGCTATACAAAGACAGAATGAAGATGTACAGTATATCCACTTCATCTTCCCACTCTCTGAAAGCTCATGAACCCTCCTTTGTTCTTGCTCTGATTAGAGCTGCTTGGATGTAATGGGCAGTTGTTGTAAGTGTTCTTCAGCTGTTGTGTAACTGGCTCTCTAATGACAGTCAGAACACTTAGTCTCTTTTTCTCTGTTTGTCGCCAAGTTAGACACTCACACAGACAGATTTGCACCTGTTTTTCCACTGACAAGCTTCCAGCAGCTAAAGAGTTCTCCCTTGAACACTGAAAACCATTAAGTTCTTTTTTTAGCATACAAGAAATGCACAGTCTTTCTTATCCCCGTTGATAAATCAGGCAGTGGATTTTGTATTTGTTGAAGGTTTTGAAGCTGGCGAAGGGTCAGAGGTTGTTAATGACAGCCCGGCTGGACTGATTTCTACGTTCTCATTCAGATGATTATTATCACTGCGGGAAGGACAAGGAGGAGAAAAGAGCATGAGGCCTGAATTGTAATATTTGATGCTGCCCGAAGCCAATCGAAGCTACAAGAATTTGAAGAAACTATTATGGACAAAAAGATGTAAATCTTTATTTCAGTTTACCTCAGGATGTCATGCTCAAACCAGTACCATGTGCAATTAGTGAACAGCTAAATATTAACTTTTTGCTTGAGGATGATATGAGTTATATGTCAAATTTTGATGATTAAGATAAGAAGACATGATGAGGCTGACACTGGTTTTATTTTGTTGCACAATTTCAGGAAACAAGCACGATTCATGCTGCTCCGTGCCCATATCCCCTGTAAATGTTAGCGTCTCCCTTGCATGAAAATGTCTCCTCTTTCTACCACTTTCATCTTCCTCCCTCCAGTTTCTCCTCATATTGGAATCTCTCTGTCTCCCTCGCACTCGTGCTCTCTCTGGTAATGATGTTAACAGGGTCAAATGCTTTCAGGGGCCTAGAGGGAGAAAGACGCAGAGTGATTTTTTTTTTTAGGGAGAATTGTTAACCAGCGCTGAGAAGAGTGGAGATGAAGATACTGGTATGTTCGTCATCTTCCCCCGGCTTTTATTTTTCTCTGTCACAAGCATGTACAGCACAGAAGTCAAGTATACTTTTATATTCACTTAGTTCTTTACATTTTTGTGGCGTTCAGCACCCTGGAGGTAGCTGTCGTTTTCTCTGTAGCTTCCTCTCTTTTCCTCTTTTTTCTCTCTCTCCTCTCAACATGCAGTCCTTTGGTTTCTCGTCGCTACCTCGCCGCTGAGAATCTTCACACAAGTTTAGATCAGTGGGATGAGTCTTTATGTCCCTTTGGGAGCTAGGACATTGACTTGGCTCATGTAGCTCATGTCTAGCATGCGTGATCATATTTAATTCATAATTCACAGGCTCGTAGTTACTGAGATTCACCCTGCTTTTCAACTTTCCCTAAAAAGTTTTCATAGAAAAGTTGAAGACTTGCTTTGCATGCACACCAGCAGGGGTGAGCAGTACCACAACATTTGGTTTTAAACTGAAACTTAAGTAGGGCCAATATTTACAGGATACAGTTACAGACACATTGTACTTGCAAAACCCTTAAGTCACAAAATATCTACGTCTCTAAAGCACCCTGTAAAGTGTAGAAATACATGTAAGGAGTTAGCATTGATTGCTAGTTTAATACTTTAAGACTCAGCTAGTTTTCTTCTTCAGGACCGTGTTGGTATGGTTACTTCAGGTTTGATTGACAGCTGGCTGGCACCATATGCAGAAAATTCTACAACTGCTATCACATCTGATTCAAATGTTAGTCATTTCTTAATCGCCACATGCTGCATGACATCTTATTTTCAAATGAGAGCATCACACATCAAACTAGTGAGAATAACACAGAGGAAAACTCAAATTCAGAAGACTCTCATGTGTGAGTGACCAAAACTGTTTCTTGTCAGAAGATGTTGGGTTTTTGTGCCATTAATTGGTCCCTTGTGTCTATATTGATTCCCTACAGATATTTTGCCAAGAAATTCATATTTTCTTTCTCTTCATGCATGCACAGACTCATTTAAAAGGCAAATTATTCATTCACAAAAAGAGAGTACACAATGATGTCAAACTGATTATGTTTGACAATGTTGATGTTTCATTGTGTACAGCCCACTCTGTAGCTGGAAAGTTAGCCAAGCTCTGTGTTTCCATTTGAGGAAGCAACATGTGTAAAATAATGTTTGCAGACAGTCATTTTTTTCGTTTACAGTTTCCTCGTCCCTGTCACTGTACTCAACGCTGAAACCTAACTGTCCCCACACCACTGATTAAAAAGACAGTGTTTTTTCCTCATACTACTGCTCACACTGAACAGTTCAATATTACATTAAGAATTGTTCAATCGCCTAATTTATGCCGCCTGTCTTTTTTTATATAGATACTCACCCCTCACTGTCACATATTTTACAGTTTTCCTCTGTTTTTGAGTGTCAGCATGAATAAAATCATGGTATGTAGAGTTGATGGACAGCTCCGATGCTTCAAATTAGCACATCTTCTTACTGCTGTGGCTGTCCTCTGTATAACTTCCCCCCTGCAGTGGTTTTATTATACACCTTCTAGGTGTATAATTATCATGTGTCATAGAACGGTGATGATGCGAGTGGTGGGCATGAATGCTAGTGGCCTCGCTGCTGTTTCCTCTGAGACTAAGACACTGACCACGAATGATTGGATTAGTGTTTAACCCCCCTTCCACTTAGCATAATCCTCTTTGCAGCTTTCCCTGCTTCTATGCGTGTGTGAGAGTGTGTGTCTGTATGTACATGTATGTGTGTTTGTGGGTGTGTTTGGTGTCGTCTTCTCCCATTGCTTTGTAGGTACCAGCTGATGAAAAGGAAGGTAATAGAGGGGGTTTGTTCGTGGTCATTCAGCATCATCTGACATGAGACGTGTGCTTCCTTCGTCCGGTCAACAGTCTGTGTGGGAAGACCGGCAGCAAAGATGAGAGATGAGACACTAGCCAAAGAAAACGAGAGCGAGGGTGGGAGGAAGAGAGGGAGACATCCGTGGTATGCGGAGATGGAGATGAGTGTTAATAATAGAAAATCTGAGGCCTTGTTGCGCAAATATGGGCACTCGGCGGTCTAGGCGGTGCAGCCCGAGGTGAAGAAGTGGGCGAGGTTCTGGGCGCAGGATTATCGTGGAAGAGTGGTGGAGTACAGAGCGATCAGTTTGAGGTCTGCAGGGTTTGGTATGTCATTGTCAGCCTTTTCTAAACAGCCTGCAGAGCGATGGGCACTTTGAAGTTCACAGAGCTGCTTAAATCCTGCCTGAAAAGACGCAGGGAACCGCGAGGCACAGAGAAGAGACAGGAATATATACTGAGGGGAGGGAGAGCGCCAGGGTAGGACGGCAGAGAGGATTGATGAAGGCTGAAACATGGAAGAAGGGAAGGTAATCAGAAGTAAGGAGGAGGCAGCTTGTTTTCAGGATGATGACAGGAGACAGGCAAGCAGAGGAAAGCTCTTAGTGCACCAACACAGTGTGAGTGGTGGGTTTTTTTTAAGGATGTATGAGTAATATGTTTCCAGCAGTGCCAGATGAGTAGTTGCAACATGAGAAGCAGTGATGCAGCGGTTCAGCGCTGACCTGATCTGAGCAGGATGTGGGTAGACTGGGTGCCGCCAGATTAGCTCACTAACATCACAGTGAGGAGGAACAGGGAACTGAGGCCTGAGTCAGAAGAAATGGCAGATTCTTACCGAATGTTTAACATGCTTGACCAGATTCCTGAAGCATCCTTAACTTTAGGCTTTCTTTATATCTCAGTTTATGAATCCAGAGTGTTTGCTCTGTGTGGAAGTCTCTTGTGTTGACTGACTTTTTCAAATGTCAGGGTCCAGCTGTCAGCAGCGTATGACCTCTAGTTTTACAGCAATATGTGCAGAAGGAGTCCAAAGGGAAGTCTGCTGAACCCTTTCACAATCGCAAAAATCTTTGTTATCTTATATCTATCTACAGTTTCTACATAAAATGTCAAATCCGTACTTGGGTGTCTGGATTTTTAGTACTGGAAGTGTTCTGGTTTCTGTTTGTAGTAGGTTTTTGTCCGAGTATCATCTACGAATCACGCATCGGCAGGATTTGGTGTCTGCAGGAAAAACAGTCCAAAAACAGTCAAAAGCAGGCAAGACACGATCTGCAGTAATGACATCCCAGTGCCTATTGGCGGTAATCTGTTGACTATATATTAACCTGTATAAACATATCTGCATACAAGTGCAGCTAACAATCTTTTCCGGATCCAAAATATCAACTTGAAGGTACAATCTGCTTGACTTTGTGTTGTAAAACCACTCAGTGTTTAGATTTCCTGACTCCTGGCATGACTCAGAAATGATTTCCATTCAACAAACAACCATTTTAAGAGGACAGACCCATCAAAGTAGACATCTTCACATTTTTAAAATCTGCATAATGATGTTTTGTCAGTAAACTTCCAACCCGTTGTTGAATGGGTGCTCCTCTGGGGGATGCAATGAACCAACAAATGATGGCATTTACTTTGCTGACATATCTGGAGGGGCAAATGTTTGCTTCACTTTTGTTCTTCAACACACAGCAGCTTCTAAATTGCTGATTGGATTTTAAAGAATAGTAAACAGAGAACTGAAAGTCTTTGCTGGAAGTTGGTTTTCCTGTCAAGATTTATTTTGGGGCTTTTTTCGCCTTTATTTGAGAGGCAGGACAGTGGATAGAGTCGGAAATCAGGGAGCGGGGGTGGGTGGGGGGGGGGGTACTCGGCTCAATAAGGGCGCGGTCACACTGGTTTCAAACTTAAGTTCTCGGCATTTTGTCTTCCCTTTAACGGCCGCGATGCCGAATAGCCGAATATTTGGGTCCAGCCCTACAAAAAACGTCTGACTTCAACGTGTAGAAGTACCCGGATCTGGGCCCACAGAGGATGTGCAGTCCTGCGTTCACAATGTCCACAAGAGTATCTCTGAATTCGGCTTTAATTGCATTTTACAACTTTTAGGACCTAATTATTTTAAAAAAGGGTTATTAAGGTGTTCGTATTGGGAAGTTAATGTACCTCAAACAAGTTATCCGCTGATTTATAGACATCTTTTTCCCAAAGTAAGCTCATTGAAAAAAGTATGTTTTGGGCCCAATGGCATCAGGTGACGCTGCAATACCAGGGGCGGCCACCATGTAAAGTTGGCTTCAACGGTCGCACTTCCTGGGGGCTTGATTCAATGTGAAACAAATCTTTGTAAAGATTTTATAAGCCCATGGTACTTCTTGAAAAAATAAGCAAACCTTAGGCTCCAAATTCAGGAATGAAATGAGACTAATATGAATACGATCCAAAAAGACACACAGAGTCCATGCATGCTTGAGCAGCGTGACACACATACACACACACACACATTTTAGGGCGTAAATGGACTCAAACTAATATCAGTGAATGGAAGGCGGGAGTGTAGTGGAAGTGTAAAGAAGTTACTACGAGAAGAGAGAGGATGTTGAAGTTAAAAAGCTGTTCTGGTGAATTATTTATGCCAAGTATTGTGCCCTAAGACATAGAAGCTTACAGACTTTTCTCTCTCTCACACACACACACACACACACACACGCACACGCACACGCACACACACACACACACATATGGGCGCACACACACTTAAACACAGCTGCAATCCCCAGTTGCTTGTGCATAGAGGAATCATCATACTAGTTCAGTCTAGATTTGGGGGTTGTCTCTGGCTCCCATGAGAGGGATGTTTTGTAGTTTTTGACTGTATGGTTCTCCATGTATGCGAGCATCTATGGGGTTAAAGGAAGACTCACATATGCTGTGTGCCTAGATAAAGGCTACGAAAGAACAAATGTAAGATACAGAATAGTGAAATATTGTTTACTCCATTGGCTGTTTTTTATTGGACTAATGCATGTTAACAAGCAATGATTATTTATTGCTCGTAAACATAAAATCTGCTGAAGCAATGTCATGCAGTTTTCCTTTCTTGATTCCTACACCTTTTATAGAAACGTTTTGTTTACCTCAAAGCACAAACATTCAATAGCCGCATTTAACATGCACATTCACACACTGATGTCTACGCCTCTGGGAGAGCAAAATAGTGTTTAGTTCAAGGACACTTCCAATAAACAAATTGGGACCAAACCGCAATTGTTAGGTCAGGACGAACCTCTCTGACTCTGAGCCAAATCGCCTTTAACAAATCAAAATCCTGTATGATTGGATACATAGTGTATACCTTTGACACTCCATCATATGAGCAGACACTATCACTAGACAAATATTGGTGCGCTGATTTACCATTCTGGCTCTAACCTGAAGTATCGTTGCTCAGGTATCCTTACGAGAATTGAAGGACAAAAAAGCACTTGTTATTGGAAAAAAAATACCAACCCTCTCTACAGTTGTTACACTTAACATGCTTGTCTGACCTGTGTTTACACTGACCTATCACCTGACTCCCAGATGTCTGCCTCTTACCTCAGTCTGTTACAGCTGCAGCGCTCTGTGCGGCGAAGGGTTAACATAAGAGTGCGTGTAATAGCAGGGAGTGTGTTTGTGTGGCAGCTGTTACAAAGAGTTGCTGTGACTGTTTGAAGTGGTTAGTGATGTTCAGCGACCGTGTGTGTTTGTGTGTGCGTGTGCACACCTCAACCTCAGTAAGCCCTCTGAGGAATGCTTAGCTGAACATGTCACAGTGTTTCTGTATTTCCTGGGAGATGTGGGGTGCATAAACTCTGCTAATTCTAAATATTTAAACAGCAGTTTTGTAACCCGTGTCATCTCTTTCCTCTCTCCTTGCCTTCACCCCAACCACCCTCTCTCTCTCTCTATCTCTCTCTCACTTTCTCTCTCTCTCTCTCTTCTCTTGTCTCTCTCAATCTCTCTCCCCCTTCCTACCTGTGCAGCCGGTGTTGCCGTGGCCCAAAGAGTTGTAACCGTACAAAGTGGACCGCTGATCCGGACCGAAGGCTCTCATGTGACCATCTGGTGCAACGTCACAGGCTACAAGGAAGGCGTGGAGCAGGACTTTGAATGGTCCATGTATCTTCCGTCGGTAGCGGACAGGGAGATCCGCATTGTGAGTACAGCTCAGCCAAACTATGCCTACGCTGTGTATGCCCAGAGGGTAAACAGTAAAGAGATCTATGTGGAGAGGCTGAGCGGAGACTCTGCGGTGCTCCACATCACCAAAGTGCTGGCCAAGGACCAGGGACTGTTTGAGTGTTACACACCCAACACAGATGGCCGATACCTGGGATCCTACAGCGCACGCACCAACCTCACCGGTGAGTCTATAAGAACACAAACACAAAAAGCACTGTAAATACACGGATAAACCACATGTTGTTAAAAAAAATGGTGCTCATGTGCAATGAAACAGGTGAAAACACAAAAGTGCATAAGACATGCGTTAGCACCTACGTGATGTGGACCACCTTTTTGTTCCACAATAGTTCCAATGCAAATATCAATAACAGAAATGCCTCTGATAACGCCCAAACTGTGTGATTGGTATCAGTGAGTACTGAAGTCTATGCACTGATCTGATACAGTCATTTATAAATCTTTGAAGAAATGCACTTCTTTCAACAGAAGTTAATATTTCCTTCATTCCTTCAAACAGTTTGGCCTCCTCAGTATGTATTTCTGTGCATCCACCATGTATGCAGTATGGCTACCAAATGGCTGCATACTGTTTAAAGAAAAGCTCATTTCAGACATTTTCTTATGTATATTATCTCTCTCCTTCTCTCTCTCTCTCTCTCTCTCTCTCTCATGTGCAGCTTTATGAATAGCCTAAATAAAAAAAGGTCAGAATGATATACTTGGCCATAAATATACATGGGCGGCCTGCCCAAGTATTGGTGCCCTGGGTTTGCTGTTTCAATTAGCTTGTCATTATAATTTCACATTTACTCAGTTTAACACATCATTCAGCCAAAGCATTTTAAAAACTACATTTAATGCCCCTGCATTAAACCAGTCCTAATTATGAAGTCAAAAGGCATCCATTTATTATTTTAGTCAGATAATGTAACCGTTCCTGTGTGTGCCCCGAACAAGAATGTGATGTCTTGTTGGAGATTGTTAGTTCTAAATAAAATAAAACCTTAAGTTGGAAAATGATCAAATTAAACAGCCATCAGGTGACCAAACACTTGCTGTAGCCAGTGCCTGTGTGAGCAGTGGAGAGGAAGTGTCGAATTATAAGTCCCAGCTGTTCTGAACAGGGAAAAACCAAGCTCTATTTTTCTCTAGCTTTGTCATTCTTACTCACATAACCACGCCTACTCCCCCTCCATGCACACGCACAAACAAGCAGGTACCTCCTTTCTACATCTAGTATATTCATTCCTTGCCCTGAGCTGTTCCAATCATGTACACAATATGTTTCAAACAGCAGCACTAATTACTGTTTCCTACTCCTACTCCAATCTCTCTCTCCTTACACAGACACATTTTCAGAAATACCCAGCAGGCACACACTACTGAAGAAACAGCTGTCATAGATGGGGATTCCATTCCCTTCATAACTTCGTGCTTTGGTGCCTGACATCTCTGACCTCACTCTCAGGGTCAAGGGGCAAGCTAAATTCTCATTGGCTGTACAGGAGAGAAATACGTTTTTTTTTGTTTGTCAAGTCTGGTTGCAGAACCAAAAGTAAAAGTCCACTTAACAGATCAATAGGCTTACAGTTTGTATTAAGTATGTGTATTTAAAGGGACTCAGCAGTTATAATTCCTAGAATAAGCAGTTTGATGTGAATGTGGGTCAAGGCTCAGGCGCAGGACACTGTAAAACAGCTCTGCTGATAGCTCTCAGTATTTATAGCGATGAGTGTGAGAGCCGAGGTGTTAGGGGACATTGTTATCTGACCCTCTCTGTGTCTTTAACCTCTTAACCCAGTTTCCAGAGGTCAGGGGTACGCAGCAGGGTCTGGTCCATCTCTCTCCCCCCCACCCCCCCCCCAAAGCCCGGCAGCTGCACGCCTTCTTTGGACGGTTGAGGGCAAACAATACCTCGTCTTTTCTCTCGCCCCTCCTCTTTTTTCTCCTCTCCTGTCTTTCACTCTGTCATCTGTCTGTCTCCATTCATCAGCCGTGGCCTCTTTTCTCTAATATGCTCTTGCTCTGTTGTATTAAAAAAGAAACCTTGAGACGTGATGCAGAGGACACAAGCACAGGGAGGGAATGTGGGGGAAGGAGGAAGGATATGAGATAGGGCAAAAGCAATGTGTCTGTTTTAGTGTGTGTGTAAGGCTGTTTGGGTTAATTGTAGGACTAGAAGGCCATGCAGTAATCTGTGTCCTGAGTGCTGCATTAAGGAGGCTTACTCACAGGGATGTGTTTCATCCACTGTCACCTCTCTGTACAAAGAGCAAGGGAAGCTTTAACGTGGAACTTAATACCTGCTGCCTGAGGAGGAGAACGGTTTCTGCTCTGCACCATGACACACTTTTCCCCGATACCGTGACTTTGTGTTTTTCAGATGTTGTATTGTCCGTCACACGCAATCAGACACCTTATCCGTGCATGTGATATGTTGTGTCTTTTTTTCACCAACTGTGACACTAAACTTTGATAAATCAAATAAAGCTATAGCTCTACTCATTGCTAATACCGCTGTAGGCAGTGCAATTGGCCACTACTAAATCAAGCAGTGATACTGAGGTACGAGAAAATGTATTTTTTTAAATAAAAACAGTGTTAAGATTACACATATCTGTTGTTTTTTCCTCCAGGAAAAGGCAGAATGGGGTATTTTAAGGTTTGTAAATGAAACATGGTCCTTTGCACCTAAAGCATCTGCAGTTAATGTTTTCATATTTAGAGTGAATCGTCCTGTAATGTAAAACCCAATTTCAAATTGCCCCAAAAAGAATCATCACCCAATTCTGCATTCCCCTCAGACATCCAGAGCTTCATAATTCCTCTCAGTTCAGGGTTTTACGGCCCACTACTGAACTGTTTTGCTTCAGTCCCACCAGTCTCATCAGCCTTGTTTCCAGCAGCTGCAGGCAGTTAAAATAACACTAAAATCCCTCTGTACTCTACCTGCACAGCATGAAAACAGCAGGGAAACAAGTAACTAGCCGGTGTCCACTGAATTTTGCAGCTTAATAGAAAAATATTCCCTGAGGAGGTGGAGACCAAAAATAGAGCTAAAATGAGGGTGAATTTTGGATTTACACAAATCAGATGGCCAGAGACACAGTTTGATATAGATGCATCGTTTGGCCTGCCTCTGCTTGTTGTGTTTACAGTTTGCTTAAAACTGATAAGAAGACAATATTCAACTATAAAGCTCCTGTGAGGACTCTTCGCTGGTTTTAAACAGACTGAATTAATATTGATAACTTTGTATAACCCACATGGTTATGTTTAATGCCTGAAACTGCTGCCGTGGGGTAGGTGTTTGACAAAGTGGTTAACAGCACTGTGCAGAAACACCCTGTTTTTGTATTGTCCAGCAGTAGGTGACTGATTTGTCTATTAAAAAAACAGTAGGATGATTTGTATTCTTTTAAAAGCACTACTAATGCATGCACAGGACAAAATCAGCAAAGTAATCAAAAAGGATGCCACTTCGTCCACAGAGGGCGCCAAACTCGACACAGACTGAAAGTTCCTCACATGAGCTTTAAACACACCATTCATTTCTACTACTCATAAAACGGTGTGTGTGTGTCCACTTTGCAGTTGCATTTTGGATCCACTGTTTAAACTGCTTCACTTATACAGATTGACAAGCTGAGAGGGGAAAATCAAATTTGACATGCTCATCGTAATAAAGGGATATGTCTCTCAAATGTCATATTAGTGCATCAGTGTTTCACTTTTTCTGTGTTTTGTGGGTCTTTGATTGACACTTGCGTTCCGGAGCCTCGAGCTGTGAACGACACTGTGTCTGCAGTAAAAAAGGAAACATTTATATAAATTTAGCCTTGTTTTGTCTCTTCATAATGGAATGGTTGCCTATTGGAAGGTTATTTCCCCTTTGATTTTGTGCTACAGACTGGTAGAAAGAGTGTCCCTCTTTGGAAATTCAATTTAAAAAATCCCCGTTTCTAAATACATTATTTCCAATAGTCTTAGATGTGTTCCTTTTTTACATGAGTAAGTGTTGAATGTGTTACTCTGTAAGGCTTCAAGTGTTTGACCTGGGTGTTGTAAAGCTTCTTATGGACAAAGGTCACTTGGAGTTCCTCCGAGCACAGCTCTTTACTTTGATCTCAGCGACCTACTGAGCTCAATGTGTAGAGTGTGAGTTTGCGTGTGCTTGTTTGAACACGCATAGTGCGTGTGTATGACTTCCTCCTACAAATCAGATTGCAGAAGAAAAAGGACAACAGCCTGACATGGCCATCATGGCTGTCCTTATCCTACGCACCAGCCTGTGTGCGAGCGAGTCCAACAGCTAGCAGAACAACAAGCATCACACTGCTCTTACTTCTACCCTCGCTGTACTAGAAAGCACCATAGGAGTCACCAAGCTGGCACATATTCAGATTCCAGCCTCCGCATTTGGCAGCAGTCAACCATTCCCCGTCCTGTAGTAATGTAGTAATAGCACAGGAGAACCAAAGCCTCAGTGAATTTCAAACAAAAGCTTTTCTGCTTATTTTTGCTTTTTCCTGTTATTTAATGCCAACACAAAACAGACAGGAAGAAAACGTTGATCTTCAGATGTGTGACAGCAGAAAAATGAAGGTTGGCAGTGAGTGAATTTGAAGAAAAGAAAGTGAGATGGATTGTGCGAAAAGGCAGAAATGAGGAAATTGGAAAAGAGAGGAATGGGGACAGAAGCTGCACTATTGGAAAAATGGGTAGCGGAGTGATGCTGAATGGAGCGCGTGACCAATAAATGATGAGCTCTTCCTCTCCACTCCAATGTGATTGGTTACACCTCCCCGAGGCATTACCCACAATACAAGCGGCGCTATAGGGGTGCGTTTTTTAAATAGTCTCCGCCTGATGTGACTGGGAAGGTTAATGCAGTTACAAACCACCATACAAGTTCTAAATGCAATTAGCCAGCACAAATGGAGGAGGCTAACAGAGAATAAGGCAAGAGAGGAGACCTGGGAATTTCAATTAAGGTAGAGGGATACTGTTGGGCGAATCATTTTCAGAACAAGCCATGGCAAAATACCACATTTCTCCAGTCACATTTTACATTTCTATTGTATTTTAGGCCATGTTTTATTTTCCTGCAATTTTTAGGGGAGAAAATGAATCATTTCACCTGGTCAAACGGAAACTGAGAGCCTGAAATCTGTGAAGCTCATGGTCAGAAAGTATTTATTTTGTGTGCCAGGGTTTGGGAAGAAAGCAACAGTGTTTGTTTTGCGTAGCATAGCTGAGTCTGCTTACTGCTAAAACATACATACGGCGTAACAGTGGCTGAATCATGCTTCTGCTGAGCTCAGCGTTGTGCGTCTTTGTGTGTGTCTGTGTCTGTGTGTGCATGTGTGTCTGATTTGTGTCCCTCCCCTGCCTTTCTTTTCATGAGGGAGCCGGCGCTGCCAAGTTGCACTCTTCTACTTCACTTAATGAGATAGACCGAATGTGGAGATGTCATCTCACATTCATTTCATCTTCTCATGGGGTGACATCGAAACCCTCCACCCTCCCTCTCCTCCCTGTACCCCCAACCCCTCCCACTTAAACTGTCTTTCTCTCTCTTTTGCCTTTCTCTCTCCTCATCTGAATCCTGCTCATCCCAAAGCTCCAGAGCAGATTCATCCTGGTCCCTGCCTTGGCTTGGTGTTGCTCATGCAGGTATATGGTTTTGTCAATACAGCTGTTCATTGAGCTTCATCACTGGAGGTGATTCACAAAGACGATTGAACTCCTTCAGAGGGAAGCAGTGATTGAATAAAGACAGATGAGGGAGGAAATAAGGAAAATATAAAGATAGGCATCTTCTTTTCAGATAAGACAAATATTCCGGGGGAAGTTTTATGTCGAACAAGGAAGTTATAGTTAGATGTACTAGAGGGAAAAGAAGAGCGAATGTAGATGAATAGACAGGGGAAGTTGTATTTCTGTCTTTTTGCACTGATTGGGAGCAGAGGCCCGTGTCTGACTCGAGCATTTTATCTTTCTTGTCTCTCCTTGCTGTGACACTTTAGCTTTCTCTGCTCCCCCTCTCTCTCTGGCCTTACCATCACCTCTCAGTTTCATTTACTATTACATTCCCCCCCTTTTCATTCTTCCTGTATGTTTGTCTGTGCGTGTGCGTGCATGTGTGTAAGCACATACTGGCACTAAGCTGCCGACCAGGCCGGACTCCAAATGGAAAGAGATTTTATCACCATGTCTGTCCTGCTATTTCCAAGCACATCTCATCTACTTTAGCGGACCGGGCTTCCTGCTCAATAACATAGCTGCCACTTGGACCCGCCATCCACAGACGCATGCATACACACAAAGACACACACACCGAGTAACACAAACACTGTCACAGTCACACTCTGTAGCATGCTGTCAGTCAGGACAGATGTCGCACCCATAATTGAGTGTGAGAGAGACGGAGCTGTAGTGCTCCCATCGGAAGACATTCTTCCTACTGAACATCAGTGAAGAGGGCTTAAACAGCACAGCAGATCGCTGCAGTAGACGATACAACTGCTGAAAAAAGCATGTAGCGCCGTGAATTGTGAACAGTGCTGTTGAACAGGGCAAACAGACACCTTAATACTCAAAAAGACGAGCTGTTCTGTACCGTGTCAACATGAGTAGTGTAGAGACAACTGCTGTGAGTTTGGGCTTAAATGTGGATGAGAAAAATGTGAACACATAAGAAGTTTGAGATGTTTACAATAATCCTAATAGGACTTCAAATAGTAAAGGCTATATTTTAACATGAATCAATTTAACTACCCTTTCCACAGTCAAAGTGATAAAGATGAAGATCTTCACAGGTCTAATGATTTAATCCTCCTCAGCATGACATCCAGAGACACTTTTTCAAATGAAGGGACGTTAGAAAAGGCAGACCTGGACATACAGTATAGCCCATGGGAAAATGATTCCTCTTCCAAAATGCTGTTTTTTTCCCTCAACCAGTTAAATTACACAAACGAACACATAGGGAACACCAATGTTGCTATCTGTTATTTTTTCCGCCAATTAACAATATTAGTTGCACTTTAGAGTTCATACCCCAAAAACACAATTTATCCTGGAATGAAAGCAAGCATCGGCTGACTTTTCCTTTTTTATTAGACACACACACTCTGCAATACCGAATTTCACTGAATATTGGACATGGCCAAATTCTGGTCCAAGATCAGGCCATGAACCCGGTGGGCCCGTGAATACCTCTGGGTGAAGCTGCATGGTGCTTTAACCCGGCTTCATGCTCCAAATGTTGCTAATGACGAGTATGGAGGGCCAATTAAGAAGCTTTTTCTATTAAATATGAATCTAAATTCTCTCTTAGCCTACAGACACACTTTCAAGCATACATTCTCGCAATTTTTCGTTGTTAGTCGTATGAAAACATAAGTTATGTCAGAGAGGATCTACATTTAGCTCACCGCCCACGCTCCTGAGCTAGGCTAATGAGAGAGGATTTAAAATGTTAACAAATTCTGTGTACAATACAAATATGTGTGTATGTATGTGTGTGGAGTGTATTTGGGTGTATATGTTTATTAATGTTTATATAATGGGCTAAAGATGCACCACTGTTCCTGTTGTTGATTTGATTAGCTTAGCTAAGCGCTAACCCTCGGGGGCCTGCTGCCTCTTCTCCGTGAGATTAACACAACACAGCCACGGTTTGAATATGAATTCAGCATGAATATGGATGTGCATACAAGTAAAATTTGTGTTAGTAAATATTGGAACTTGCCGTATAAAAGCCTCCAGGACTGACGCTCGCTCGTGAGGTCCAGGACACTCAGGCTGCTGCTGCATTGTTTGATGTTGGCAGCTGCTTTGAAGCCTTGTCAGAGCATGAGGGGGGCAGCAGGTTGTCCTGGTTCAAGCTACACATCTGATTAGCCCTTTTGTTCTGACATGGACATCAGATTCCATTTACACTTGTTTGTATGTACAAGAACATGCACAGATATTGGCAGTCATGCCCTCACTCAAAGCAGGTTATTCAAGCACTTAGACACATTAGCGATGCTGAGACAAACACTCTTTATATGGTGTCTGCATTACGTGCAGAGGAAGACAATTGACATTGTTAAAGAGTATCTGTGATCCAACTAGTGGTTGGCAGAGACATTTCTGTTCATGCACAGCTGGCTATGGTCACATGCACATAGGCTAAACTGTTAATTGGGCCATGCTAGCATTCTGTTGTCACGGAGCAGTAATGGCGGTGAAATCCTTTAGAGGTCAGGCAACATTTGAGGAACAGGTATGATGTTCAATGTCTATCAGCTGATGATGAGCTGATCAGATGACAGCAAAAATTGCTATTAGAATAAGATTTATTTGGTTTAATTTTCTATCAATATTTATCTCTATCATTTGATAATGCTGCCAGTTTTAGCAGTATCCTGAGAAAGGGAGATTCCTGAGGAATCCATAAATTATTTTAACTATATAGCTTTATAGCAAACATGCATTTAAGTTGTCTTTTTAAGGCCCTTTTCTTTTTCTCTTGTAAAGTTAACAAAAAGAACAGGACAAAAATGCCCCTGTTATTAATGCCCATCATCCTGGCTACTACACTGGATAACAAAAAAACATTTTGTTGTAATCCTTGTTTAAACATTTCTTACAAAGTTTCAAAATGATATCTACATTTGATAGTTAAAAGACAGCAGGAGGAGATCTTTCTTTACACAGTAACACAATAGCATGACAGGGCAGGTACAAAAAACAAGATGAGATGTACCTCTTTGTCCACTGGGGCTGGAAAAATCGACCAAAATGATGTCCCTCATAGCTTCTTTAAAGATTAGCATCGCACCCACCTCATCAGTATGCTAATCACAGCTTCATTATTTGCAGTGGGAAACATTGAGATTTAGTAAAAACGTCTGATGTAGTGAATTTAAGTGTGGGCTGTAGAGCTGTAGCTTCAGGCTGGTCTTTCTTAGCGCTGCTCTAGTGAAAGTGAAAAGTAGAAGTGGGGGAGCCTGGGAGGCTAAACTCATTTTGGTGTAGCAACACCAAGGTGAGCAAACTGATGACCCTTACGCTCTATCTCAGGGATACACCACTATCTCAAATCTGTAATGCAGAACTCAATATAACAGAGCACAAATATCTAATAGGTTTAGCAAGGGCTGTTGACTTTGTGTAGAGACCATGCACACACACACACAGACAGAGGCGTGACGGATCCTGCCCCCTCAGTTGACTTGGGAGTAGACAGCAGACATATGTGGCCACCTGTGCCCTCATGCCAGGTTGCCCACCATGGGATGTGGACAGAGAAATGGGTGTGATCTGTGTTTGTGTCCGTTTGTGTGTGAGAGGGGTGGGGTTTGGTTGGCATATGCCTAATTCCCCTCAGTCTTGGCAGCTCAGACAGACAGTTGCTCCCTCATCTGCTGCCCTGCTGGATGGGTGCCTGGTGATTGAGCGCTGCCCACCTCCCTGCTACACGATACTCTTTCTTTCCCCCTTTTTAAAGACAATGTTTCTCATTCACCATCCCAACACACACACCTGCTACTTCGCTGCACCTCTGGCCAGATCACACACTCAGCTACTCTCATCCCCTTCCCTTGCATTGTGCCTAAGGAAGCAATACTCTACATCCGGTCATTCTGTGTTCATGCACTACACAAAAGGATTTGGATATGGCTGTATTCCTGGATACATGTGCCAATGTACCTTCTTTAGGGAGGGGAAGGTGTGTGGAACCAGCCCAAGATGAGGCTTTGTACACTGATTAAAACGCAGGGATGTGTTTTGTAAGGTTTACATACACACACACACACACACACACACACACACACACACACACAAACACAAGAACACACACGCACACGCACACACACACACACACACGAACACACAGGAATGGTCAGATGGCTGGGGCTATAACCGGTGCTATCCTCAGGGAAGTCTTTAATTGGTCACAGTGCTTTACCATCTGGGGCTAGAGCGACTGATGGAGGGAGGGATGAAGGGAGATGGCAGGAGTTGTTATAAGGGGTATAGAGAGAGGAAAAAAGAGGGGGAGAGAAAGAGAGAGAGGGAGACAGTAAGTGCAGCACTGGGACTGAGCTTATTAGTTTTAATACTCGCACCTCCAGTGATATTTGAATCATAATATTCTTGATAAATGCTGTTTATAGTGTACAAGTGGGAAGGTGCGTGAGTGCACGAATGCGGATTATTGCACATGGTGTGCACTCACGTGTGCCTGTAGGTGGATGGGTTATTGCATGGTGGTATTTCTGTGTTTGGTGTTTGTGCATGTGTGTGTACGAGTGGAAGTGACTCTGGGGTGTGTGTTTTGTGCTGATGTTGGCAGACTGAGCAACACCCTGCACATGTGCTAACAACCTCAACCAGGGCGGAGACAAACACACATACTCACAGTTGTGTTGGCTGTATGAATTTCTTTTTTCTTGAGAGAACAGAGCGTTTGTGGTAATTTATGTTATTTGAATTCACTAGCAGACAGAAGAAGGAAAATGCCTAAGAGAGAACATGACAGATGAACGATTGAGAAAGTGGGTCTAAAGCTGGTGAAGATGAAAAGAGAAACGTAGAGAAGGAAGCTGATGCTGAATTGGGGGGTGGGGGGGTGGAAAGAGTATTTCATGTGTTTGGGCATGATGAGTAAATCTTTGATGCTCTAAAGGATTTCAGTCAACGATAGCTTTGCACACAGCTCTTCTCAAATGCTCTTAGTAAGATTTGTCTTTCATACTCCCACCTCTCTTCAGACTACCCCTCCTCATGCCTTGCCTTTTAATCTCCCGCTTACTCTCCATCTTCCCAACACTCACTCAGGCTCATTTCCTGGCTGGGCCTCATTGAGAGGTTGTGTCATATTGTGTACTTGTATGTGCGCAAGTCTGTGTGTCCATGTGTGTTTGTGTGCATCTTAGTTAGTGTTAAATCCTCCTCTTCTGCCTTTGTGTAAACAGCGTCTCATATTTGAAAGCTTATTCTAGCGGCGGATTCCTCTCTTATCGCAAAACTGAGCCTTTTAACACCACGTCACCATTCTCCTTCTACAATAACAAAGCCCACTCCTTCATTCGCTGCCCGTCTTTCTCTTCTTTCATCTCCTTCTTTTTTTCTTTTGTTAAACCTCTCCCACCCTGCTTCTAACGTCCAGTTAAAACCCGGGACATACGATTTGAAGTCCAGAATAACAGAGTGATTCAAGGGAAGGGAAGGTGACTGAAAAGTTGCCAAATTTAAATGTATTGCTGTAATTGATGTTTTCCATTTTTCCATTTAATATTAGGATAGTTTATATTAGTTATGTTTTTGTCTCTTCATATATGTTCTTATCTCTTTAAATGTACCTTGCAAAATAAATAAGCTATTCAAATCTATAGTATATATATAATATGGTCCAATATAAATGTAGATATTAAAGGAAACAGACTTGGAGTCCAAATGTGCTTTCATTTAATGTATCTACATTAATTGTTGTTATTTTTTGGCTGTGTCCAGGCAGCCAAGTGATTTGTGTTCACAATAACAATGACATATGCTACTGTGTAACCACATCATATACAGTATGTTGGCTTGAATGTTAGCCTACAGTGTATTGTTTACACATCCAGCCATTCAACAGGCAGTTCATGGATATGCAGTCGTGTTTGGCCAATTAACGACTTCTGAAGGATTTTTTTGCCTCTTTGGCTGCTTAATGCAACAAATATGTTCACCAAAGTTACTAACTGTGTCCGTCTGCTGTTTGATGCTGAGGAGCTTAAGGCTACACAGCAAGTTTATCAAAGCTTTTAAGTTAAAACATTATCCAAAAGAGCTTTTTTGCCAGCAGTAAAACCAAAAATTTGGAGTTGAAAGACTCTTAGATTCTCTGTAGAGTTGAAAAAAGTGTCTAGTTGGTGGTTATTTTTCTCTCTGTTCGATGATGTTAAGTGTTAGATGTTGCATGCTAAATGATAGCATGGTAACCTGCTAATTCCCTTCAGTCCCAAAAATGTCATTCACTAATTTTCCGGTGGCATTTCCACCCGTATGCATTTCTTTTTCTGTCTTATATCCATTTACTTTGTGTTTTAAAAACCAACTGGTCTTCAGATGCGTGTTATTATGTTGCTTCTTGACGTGTCAGGCAAAACATAAGCAGGAAGATTCAGTCATTCTCTCTGAGTCTATCCTTAAAAATCCTCAACTGCCCCTAAAGGAAGTTGAGCTTATATTATTCACAAAATCCCGAGGAAATGATTAGTGAAATGAGAGGCCAACTAAATAAAGCAGTATGAAAAAAGAAAATATATTAATGTATTTTAATTTAATCAGCAGGAAACACTTTCAAACCATGTTGTAGTTATATAATTGAAAAAATATGATAGGAAATACAGTAGGCCTATATGAAAGATAGTGGTAGCCTTTTAAACTGCATTTTGCAACTTGGCATAGAAGTAGAACTTATCCTCTGCCCCTCAGTTCTGTTATTAACAAACTGTTTGTGTTTCTTTAAACTAATTTTAATAAGCAGAACACCCCTTAGGACTGTGTATGATTCAGTGACCCAGAATGGCTGAGGCACAGCTCTGGAGGAAATATTTGAGAGGAAAAGCAGAGGGGAGTATCTCAGTCACTTAAACTGCTACTGCGTTTGTCAGAGAGCAGCTGTCCCCCCAGGCTTGAATATTTGTCTGTGTTTGTGTGTTTTTGTAAGAGACATACAGACCAAAACTGTCCAATTCTAATATTCCTCTACTTCTAGCTTTAGGTATAATATGTTAAATTAGCCACGAGAGACTGACTCCATTTGTGTCTCCCTCTCACACATAGAGCAGATGTTACTCCCTTTACTATTTTTATGACCCCTGAGGATGAAAATAAAGATGTGAAATTCACAATATTTACATGGCAGCCATTTTGCTCTGAAGTAGGCTAACGCTCAGGCTTGGCGGCTGAAATTTTGTTATGCTGCTGTGTCACAGATGTGAGTTGTATTTAAGTAATCTGACCCATAGTTAGCCAATCGTTTCACTTTTTCTCAATAAAAGAGCAACTGATAGGAAAAATGTGTTGGTACTTGCAATTTCTTAAAGCTAAAAGCACCCATTAGCTAGCTTATCGACAACACGAGCCAATGCTAAAACTCAACAAATTCCTCCTTGATAACACTGACTTAACTAACATTAAGTACTTACAAGCTAACAACGCCAGCTAGGAGTCCTTTACATGCCTTTACAATATTGTGTTGCACTTAAGGGAAAATATTAGATTTCTGTCAACTCCTAGCTAACCTAGCTAATTTAATAATGTGGTTAGTGGCTGAATGCCAATGTTAGCTGTTGTTTGACTGTAGTTTAGGCCTATAGGTTATCTAATATACATGACATCAGAGGAAAATGGCAGCTGCGCAGCTATGGTCAATATGGGAAATATAGTGTGGTACTGAAATGCAGAGTTCAAGCTAGTTAGAGAGGGATCGCAGGATAACAATATGCCTGCCTTTGTTCTAAGACAGTCATGAGGAGGACAAGCTGGGGGAGGAAGGAGAGAAAACAGTATACGTAATAATTGGGTGCTGACAAGAAACTAACAAAAAAGGAAATTCACCAGATAATGTGGTGGAGCGAGGGGCGGCGGATGGAGGGGGGATGTGTAGATTGAAGCTCGGGTGAGGCAAAAATTGTGAGGAGAAAAATGGGACAGAGCCTGAAGACGAATGACAGTGCGAGGAGACAGGAGAGAACGCTTCACAGACCCCTTTATTAAATGAAGAGGCCCTCTCCTTTCAGTCACTGTGACCTCTGTGTTATAGCTCAGGACACAGTGACACTTGCACTCACACACTCGCTCTGAGTGTGTGCTCCATTAGCAGAGAACCTCACTGCTCCCAACTGAAAATCTTATAACAGCATCTGTAAGTCTCTCATATCCCTTCATCCCTTTCCTCCATCCCCCTCATTTTTTTCAATCTCTCCTCTCATTTTTGTAAGATTGGATGTGGTGTGTTATGATAGGACTGTGGGGAGGCCCCTTTGATCAGACAGGATAGTGTGAGCTGCTTATTTTGCTGTGCTTTGAACGTGAAACTATTTGAAAATGTATTCTATCCTAAAGCAGTTTGAATGTCATAATCAATATATTTGGGTCACACAATAATTTGATCAATCGTCAGTGATCCTGATGATTAACAATTGTTATTGCATAAAGAGCCCAGTCATTTTGCACATTACACTGAGAAATGGAAGAAAGGCATCTAGATTTTTTTGACATAAACATTTTTCTGTTAGATTGCAGAAAATGTGGAAGATTGTGTTTCTTTTTTCTTCTAAACTTGCGAGTGAGATTTAAACTTTACCCTCTTCCTTTGGATCAAGCTTGTAGTTTTTAGATATGGAAGAGAGAGACATGTCTAGCATGACTCATTTGCTTTGACCTTTTTATCTAATTCTGGTCATCATATGACAGATGGTGAACACAGACAGGGAGTAGAGAGGCAAGGGTTCAGATGCAATAAAATCAACACTGTTCCTCCTTTTGATACACGCAGAATATTAACCTCTGCATGGTGTATTTGCCCTAAAGCAAGAACATCATATTTGAGTAAAAAGCAGAGTGTTATATTTGAAAAATTATAGATTTTTCAGATACATTCTCTGACCAAGTTCTACTGCAGTTGTTATGAAGAAGTAATAAGGTATTGGATTGTGTTGCTTTTTACAAATTTAATTGTATTAGGCAAAGAGGGCCCTGCCAAAGATTTTGCTTTAAACGCCAAAACACTACAGCAGGAGTGAGACTAGGAGTTATTCTTAAATTGCTTGTGTTAACTGTTTGGCCCAATAACACAAATTAAGCCATCGAGTTCTTACTGTGGAGCACCCTTTTGTAAGATATGGTAGCTTGATAAGCTAGCTGGCTGCTAGCTTGACATGTAGCTCAGCATGTCTACAGTCTGATAGAATCAAGAAGTATGTTTATGTCTCTTGTCTTCTAACATTGAGGGTGAATTGTTTTAGGAATTATTCAAATTCTGACCTGAGGTTCACAACAGCACTTGAGTAAACGGAAACATAAAATCCCTGTATGCTGTTCTGTTCCTAAAACTTTAATTCACCATGCCAAGATTTATTCAGCGATGCCCTTTGACCAAGACCTTAGCTGTGGGGAGCTGTGGTAAGAGTGGAATACTGTTTTTGCAAAGTTTGAAAGGACTTTCTGTTTGACTTTTTCAAACTAAAACCACAAAAGCAAAAGTTGAAGTACAAAAAGATTAAACATTGCAATTGTCTTTTATGTCTAATATGGAACCATCAAGTTAATATTTGAGACATCTCTTGCAAGATGCAAGATTTATTGTAAGGGGTGTTGAATTGTAGCTTAATGCAGCTGCATCTAATAAAATCTAATGGCAACAATTTTAGTTGTCAAGTTGACCAGAACAATGCTACAGTCTTCCCTTTTCTTAAAATTATTTAGTTTTTTTAAGGATTATTTTAACTGTCCTCATTGAAGAGAGGACAGGGGATAGTCAGAATCTGGGAACAGAGAGTGAGAAATGACAGATGCAGGCTCAGTTGAATCTGGACCGCCTGCAAAGAGAACTCTGTGCATGGGGCGCGCAGCTGACCTCTGTACATTGGGGGCGGCTGTAGCTCAGTAGCAGAGTCTGTCAAATTTCAACTGGAAGGTTGGGGATACGATCCCAAGCTCCTGCAGACACATGTCCAAGTGTCATTGGGCAAGACACTGAACCCCAAATTACTGTGCAAGCGGCATGTGAATATGTATGAAACACCTTACTTAACAGCCTCTGCCATCAGAGTGTGATGTGTGAGTTTAAGTCTATTTACCATTTACAACATAACCGCTAGTGTATCTGTCGCCCTTAAATTATTCATTTTTATAAGAATTATTAAAGATTTCGATTGGAGAATTTTCTGAGCTGCAATAAGTACAGGACTTAGATATCAGGAAACGTTCTTTCAGCAGGAACCACAACTTTGTTGAAGTAGATGGAAATTCAAAACTCTAGTGTACTATATTAAACACTGTGGATACAAAAAAGATTTTTAAAACCCAGAACAGTCCTTACAGAAAACAGCACTATTAATTAATGCCGTCTAGATTCACAGGAGAACGTCATAGTGATGAACACGACATTGACATTACAACCTAAAAACTAATCTGCTCTCTGGGTCCACAGAACACCTTTGATGCCTCTGTTACATAAAACATAAAAAATGCAATAACACAGAAACATGAAGGGGTGGTGTTCTGTTAGACTCAATAAGGTGCCCGTCTCATCTAATCATGTGTGTTTGTTGTATTATGGATGGACCCCCTGCTGTGGACCCAGCTCACTCACGGCAGTCTTCTCCTCCAGTCATCTTCTTTTTCCACTCATGCCTTTCTTCTCTGTTAAAGAGCGCTCCCACATGAGTCTTTCTGGCTCTGAGGCATGATCCTTACTCTGCCTTTTTTTTTTTCTTCTTGTTGTACTCCATATCCTGTCCTTATTATCACTAACAGGCTCTTGGGGATGATGTGATTTTTCAGTCTCCTGAGAACTTTCTTACTTTGTATGTTTTTATCCTGACTTTTTTTTCTTTGTGACTGTGTCGGTTTAGGGTATTGAAGTAAGAGTGTCAGGTACCATGTTTATATATAGGCTACAAACAGAATAATAATAATCTATCTGCTGGTTTTTGGCAGAAGTTTTTGCACTTCCTGCACAAGAATCATGAAGAGCGTGTGTTGTGTGAATGAGAACTGGTTTATTGAAACAAAAGCATAAGAGTACTTCTATTGTGTTCCTTATATTGTTTTGCTTTCTCTTTCCTCCTTGTCTTCATCCTCACCTTTGTTTTTTTATTTCTCCCTCTTACCTCGCCCTCCTCTCTTCCAATTTCATTCTGACTCATCAAGAGCTCTCAAAGAGAAGAACCAAGTATTGGAGGATATGTCTAGGCAGGATAATAGATAATAAGTATGAGAACAGACAGGGTGAGGTGCAGTTTCTGTATTTATCCCCATTTCTATTACTTCTGACCCAACACGCCTGCATATGCCACATCCATCCTGGGTCAGCAAGTGACGTCTGCTAAGAGGCAGGGCTGGACTTACATGAAGTGGTGCTGAAGATCGCCCACACGCTCTGTTTTCCTCTCAGCAGTACTCTCACTTTCACAGAGTAATTAACAATAATTACCCTACTGGCTCTGCCAAATGGCCATTTGCTTTGCAGCAAAACACACGCAAACACAGAGACTTAAGGCCACTACACAATGAGAAGTGTTAACCAATTCAGATGTGGCTGAACATCTGCATTGCTAGGCAGTATTACCGTCAATGTCATATGTTATTGGGTAGACATATTCGTATACACTTGCGTGCTGTCAGTTGAATTTTGCCCCAAGATAAATGTAGATGATCAGCAACCTTGTTTTGGAAACAGTTTTTGAGAAGTCACTTTTGGCTGAATATTTAAATGCCATTGTACAAAGAAGGCAATGCAGGAATTCAGACCGAAACAGAAAACCCTGCTTGCTTTAAGGTACACTGCTCAGCTGGCTCAGCTGTGGTGAAAACAGGCATGATTTTAAACCTCTTCAATTCAATTATTTGTTTTCTCTAGCTTTGCTTGAGATATCTCTAATGGCAAGCCAGAGACCAATTCCAATGCTGTCAAAAAGAGATCAACAATTGATATTTTAACCCTCAGCAAACATTTTCCTAACAAGTTTCTGCTCTTAGCTAGTTTCAAGTCTTTTTTTATTACAGCTTTTTGGCCTTGTTGTATATTATAACACCATTCTTAGTGGAGCTGACAATAAATCAAAGTATTGTAGCGTTCTGCTCAAGGAAGTTAGGAGACGTTATTCAGCTTGCATGGGGGGGTTTATTTCGCCAACTTACAACAGGCTACTGTGGGCCGTAGCCAACGCCAAAATAACAAAACCTACAGCCTTTCTCCTAGTCACCCACTCGTTCGCTCCGCTCTCGCACACACTCGTCCGCTCAGCTCTCGCACACACACCACCGCGCAGACCCACCTTTCCTCAAGCTCTCGACCAGTCACCCACCCGACAACCTGTATAGAACACTGCCATAGGCACTTGAAATAACTGACAGGCTTACGACCTCTCAGAACACTGCTGTCAAACTCACACATTCACTGACATTAGGGAGTACTCGGTAGCTGCCATAACAGTCGTTATCTTAACTAACAAAACATGAAATCTGATCCGTTACACTATGCTTTAAGGTTTGGCTAGCTGTGATTGACAAGCTGCTACCACAGTAACTTCATTTGGTTAACCCAAAATTGGTCACTTCTTGAGGGAAAAAAAAGAAAAAGACGGCAACATCCAAAATGCTAAATTTGCAGCAGCGGTTGTTCAGAAATCAATGGGGGACCTTCTGATGGCCATGTCCACTTCTTGCATGTAGTTTATCGTCTGACTGCATGTGGAAGGAATTAATCAGGCTGCACAGAGTCCAAGCCTAAACCCTGTGAAAGACTCTGGCATGAACTGTAAGCCAGGCCTTATCACCCTAACCCTGTTACCCTACAATGCCTTTGTGGCTGAAGTGAAGCAAATCCCTGCTTCCAATTCTTCTCGTCCAAACCTTTGACATCTACTCTCTTATTCTGATTGGACAGCAGCCAGTAGCAAATGTTTTTACACTACCAAAGTGAGGCTAAGCTACCATCAGACTCTCAGTAAGAAAAAAAAAAAAGAGACAACCACCCTTAAACTTGTACTCAGTACATTTGAAAAGACAAATACATGCACAAGCAAATGCATGGAATACAATGAGATGTCATCTGCGTGGGTGTGACATGTGATGTAACACCACATGTACTGTATGTATGGGTATGGGTAGGGAGTGTGTGCTTATAACATATGCAGCAGTGGCAACATCCAGAGAGCAGTGTAAATCTCTGCAGTATGTCCTGTCATCATCCCCTACCATGACACGACCACAACAGAGAGCATAAAGTGTCAGCTGGTTGCATCTTTACTATCTGATGTTTTTGTTCCACACGTCAGAACAGTGCACACACAAACAAACAAGCCTCTTTGATTTCCTGCTGCTTCTTTTTTCCCCCCCACTATATAAAGAGAATCTTTTCTGCAGCTTCAATAGCCGTGGCTCACGCTGCGGAGAGAAGTCTCAAGTTTGGCTGCATGCAAAATGTACAGATCAGACTCAATAAATTATCATCTTTTTCTCCTCATGTCGACTTTGCCAAATCTCCTTTCCTGCATTTTTGTGTCCTCGTGTCCCCCACACTCCTATCCCTGTGTGCCTGGACTTAAAAGGCCAGCTTGAGGGATGACAACCGTCGCTCACTTCATAGGGCTGAGAGTCGGGGAAGATCAGGAAAGGAGCGAGATGAAAGCAGAAATTGCAGACGAGGTAGAGCAGGAAGAGAGTAGTTTTAAAGATTTATAAAGGATTGACAGCATCGGTGTCAGTCAAGAAAAGCAGAATAACACCAGCATGTTTTTTTTTTTTCTTCACACCTGCACATGAGCACCTCCATCTCCCCTAAGAAGTATCTGATCCATCAGTGGAGATGCTTGAATCGTTACTACTTTGAGACTCAAGAGTTAATTCGAGAGGCGAATGGGATTTTAATGAGGAAGATTACATTTAATCCTTCATGAGGTCCTTGAATCCTTCAATTTTTTGATGGTAATAAATACAGGTTCATTGGGTTGCTGTTAATACATGCACATGTTATTTTTTTTTTAGAACGGTGAAATGACACATGTTTTGAGTTTGTTATAAATGTGCTCAAAGGAGGCATTCTGATTAACCTCAGCACACTCTCTCTCCCGGTTATGCCAGAATTACTGAAAGAAATTAAACAAGTTTATTAAAACCTGCAAAGATATTAATAACATCTGCTATTTGCTCTTAGGAACTGTTTTTAATATCTATTTACTCCGAGGTAACACTGTGGTAACACTTAGATGAGCTTTGAAGGCTGCACAGCTTTCGGCTACGCAAAGTGGCAACATCCTCTATTAACAGAATGAACCCTAGACCAGTTAGCGTGTTTGTTTATTAACCACATTGAAGGGATTACATTATGGGCTAACAGTATGCTGAGTGGCCCCCGAAAGCTGCTCAGAAAATATTATCAAAATTCATTCTACTGAATTCAAATTGCATAGAGTTACATACTGAAGCCCTGAGTGGACATGCAGTACAATCCTTACAGCCTATATTACTCTGTTTTACCGTGATAACAAGTAATTACCGGTGGTATTCTCGATATCTAGACTTATTCATGTTGTTATCTTGTGATAACAACCCTGTTTTTTTGCATGACGAGGTTATTTCTTGGGATCTTGCGATAACGACTGAAATTAATTTGTTGTCATGGGGAAACCAAAGGGAAATGTATGGATCCACGTCCCCTTAGGGTTTCCGTAGTTTAAAAGACGAGAACAGGAAATATATTGTGGTGAAAAGAAAAAAACTGTATTGGTCTGTCCTTCACATCTAGCTGACTTCCTTTGTGTCTGTACTCAGCCCTTAGCCCATCCTTTTTTTGTAGAAGTAATCCTTAAAGAAAGGTCACCAATGTAAACTTTCATAATGTATACATAGGGAGGGTATTTGACAAAAACACCCAGGCATCGTAGCTTTTTTTGTAAATGCTTCTCAAACGGGGGTGATATTGATCTAGGACTGGTTTTGGCATGTGTTGATGTGTAATAATGTAAAATGCCCGCGTTGATCATATTTCAGAATCATATCGTCCTCAGTTGTTCACTGATATGCTTAGTATAGTTTTTTTATAACAACTGAGGTCGTATTAGGCTTCACCATATCAGCTTTTAGCTGCATCAATCTCTGAACCAATCAGCTTATGGTCTGATGACGAGATATGCCTCTGGGAATGATGGTCAACATTACAGGAATTCTGATGTAGCCAACTGCATCGTTCACAATCTAATTACAAACTTCAGAATCAAACTGCAAAATAAATGTTGTCATTACAATTTTCTCATTTACAATGCCTGTTTGTTGAATTGATCATCTCTGATGCATTCCAGCAAATTGTCAAATTACCTTCAATGGGAGACAGGCTATCATCTCTATACAGACTGTTTTTTACAGAATATACCAAAGCCGGCTGATATGTGATTGGCCAATACTTATCAGACAATAAACAGAAGCCAGAACACTTGTAACTCTGAAATTCATTCCCCCTCAGTACAGATTATTAATTCTTATGAAGCGATTCACAGCATCACCTATACTAGTTGGACAAATAAATTGCTTTGTAGGATTTGTTGACTACAAAAAAAAATCTGGGATTTGTTCTTAAGACCAGTTTGATGGTTTTTATTTGGCACACAGCTGTCATGGTTCAGGTAGAATAAGTTAGCACAGTGTCCACACAAGTGATGAAAGTGAGAGTGTGTGTTTGTTTGTTTGTTTGTGTGTGTGCCAGAGAATGCCTTCTCATGCTGCTCCTAATCCTTCCCAGATTGAGGTCAGTGGGGCTGCTGGAGGATCTTGGTGTGTTTACAACCTCAGCACTGACCCTCAATGAGATTGGCTGAGACTCCAGTGTAGGGATCTGATTCGTCTGGAGTACTTTACCGTCGAAGCCAAAGTGTTAAACATCTTTTATAAGAAGTGGGCTGACTGACGGGACGTAAAGTTTTCCCCCTCCAGCAGGTCCACAAAGGGGAATGGGAGTTAATTTCACAATTGAGTTCGTGATTATGGGGTTTGTGGTTGTTATAGTAACTCCCTGCTGTTCTAGAAGGCCCGAGCATCATGTGGGAGGGTTGCTATGGCGATGTCAGGTTGTAGCGTAGGTGTGTTGTTGTGGTAACCGTATGTGTGTGCGATGCTGCCGTTCACTCATTGTTGACTAGAGAGTCAGAGCGAGAGGACTCGGCAACAGCAGGTCCTCGAGGGAGCAGAATCAGACTTTTATGATGCTCTTGTGTTTCTCTTTCTTACACAAAGCGATATAAGAGAAAGATAATCCCTTCAACATAGGCCCTGGTGATATGGTTAATATATTAATTGCATTTCCTTTGATACAGATACAACAACAATATATTATTGTAAAAGAATGCTGAGCCTAAGCCTGTTTATAAATAAAGCATCTGAATAAAAACACCAATACAGGCCTACTCAGATTCCCATGTTAGTCATTTCATAATACAGCCAACAAACAAATATATCAGCAGGATATTTTTTATTGCTGCCCATGACTACCAATTGCCTCCCTTGCTGCCAGGCTGTTTATCAAGCACTCAAAGTAATGGGGGAAGCAGATCAGAGGGCATATTCACTCAGACCTCGTCAGTATTTCCAAGTTTGCTTCCATCTCTGGCAGGAAACTGTATATATCTCCAGATTGTAGTGTGTCATTAATGTGCGACTGTTTTTTTGTTTTGTTTTTTGTTTTTTGACCCACCTGATTACTCACTTTCTCTCGCTGCCACTTCTGTTTTATCATTGTTTCCCTCTCTGAGTGTCTTGTTAAACTCCGCTAACCAGATGTCAAGCCTCCTCTCCCGCCTCCTCTATCGTTTTTCTCTGATCTCCCTTCCTTTGTTCCCCCCCCGTTTGTTTCATTAGTCGTGTCTGTTTCTTAGTTCTCGCAATCCCCCATCTCTCAATTTTACTCATGTTTTTATACACACACACACACGCACGCATGCACACACGCACACACACACACACACACAGCCTTGTGTTCTGTGCACTTGGGACTGTATGTACTCGGATGCATCAAATGATTGAATTTTTCTCCTGCATCGACGTTCAGGCTTTGCAGGTGACTTGAGGAGACACACAGACCTCAAACATGCTGATTTGTACTCTTCACAATGACAATCCCTTAAGAGGCTGAATAGCCCAACATCTTGACAAAGCACTCCACTAGCATAAACCCAAACAAAGCACTGCCATTTTCAGGCTTCTAAGATGGGCTCTCAGGCACCACATGGAAATGCAATAAAGCTTCTCCCTGCATTATTCGCTCAATTCATTTTATCCCAGCCTAGCTTAAATGCTTGACTGCTGTCCATTGTGTAAACTGACAGCTTTGAATATTCTCCATTTCTTCAGCATTGTATAAATATGTATGGGTGCATATGCACATGTACACAATGCCTGTGTTTGTGTGTGTCGATGCACCATCCATATGCTTGTGGCCTAAACCAGTGAGGTAATGTATTGCATTAATGACACAGAGAAAAACAGAATATAGCTCCAACATTCAGCAACACAGCTAATACCCTTTATACTGGGACTACTTTTTTAATATGTAATGACCTTATGACCTTTATTCCTGAAGGTTTGCATTAATAAATTAAATTAATAAATCACAACTTGTTAAAGGACATTCTATGAGGCCCCTGCATGTGCATTCTTCTCACTATTTATCCAACCTTCTCAACATATTTAACTAATTTACCAAACTCCCAAACCCCCTTCGGTCAGTGTCAGGTCCAAAATATCAGATCAGAGGACATTGTCTTCAGTTTCTATAATATCTTTGCACGGCTGCATGCTAGAGAAGTTTGCAGAAGGTTTCTAACCGTGTAGCCTTGTAGCAAAGTGTTTGTTTTTTTGTCATCTTCGTGCAGTAAATCCGTGACGACAAATTCAACACATGGATGTCATCTCGCAATAATTCATCAATTTTTCTGTGTTAGCTGTTTTGGGGGTTGTCAAGATACCAGAATTTTAAACTCCAACTCAATAGAGCTCAACAGTGATCGTGCATATTAAAAATGAAAATATTTGAATAGCAGTTTGCAAACCATGGCAACCGGAATACAAGTATTAGGAACTCAATATTAGGTCATTTGTTGTTTTCAATCATCTAAAATTGCCTGCAAACACATGCACACTGTCTAATTTGGCAACGTTTCGAGCGTTGCTAGTGTATCAGTGCCAATGGACTCGTTCCTCTCCTACCCACATGTCTTATGAAACAGATATAGTTTTTTTTTAAAGCTTAAGTACTTTTAAAATCTTGTTGAAAATACTCATACCTTAATTACTAATACTACTGTGGCATGAGCTGACTCTGTTGACCAATTAGAGTCTGTGTTCCTGACATCCGAACAACGGTCGGCTTTGTTACTGATGTGAAGCACTGAAATCAAAGAGGCATTGTGCATTGAAACCGTAATCCCCCCTTTCTGTTCTTAATGGTTTTACTTTCGTGCAGCACTCAAAATTACGAGTCAAACACAGATAACATTTAGATTCTTAAGCAGAAACCAGGACTTTTTGGTCGCAACAGTCCCCTCCAAAAAAAAGCAGCATAATCCTGGAAGGTCTAATGAACCCATGATGTCTTGTTATCTTAGTGGGTAGGTGTGTTATCTCAGTCACATTTATGCTTCATGTCAGTCTTTATCTTCCTCTTTTCTGAACTTACTCATGTAACTCTACACCCTTGTACGTATCCAAAAATACTTCTTAGCTCCTTTGTAAAGCCGTACATATTTATTTCCGTCTATGTGTGCTGTGTTTCCAGCCTCCTGTTTGAAATGATCACATCCTGCTGTCTCGGTTGCTTCCTTGCACTTGGATGTCCCTCTCTCTCATCTCTGCCGTTTTAAACCATCTGGCTTGAAGTCCGTCTTCTTCTGTTCTCATTTGTATTGTAAGATAGAGTCAGTGATGAATTTATCACAGCACTTTTAACTGGCTGCCTGCATATTTAGATTGTGTGACTTTAAGAAAATGTTTGAAAAGTTTGTTGGGATGGAGAGTGGCTGTGAGATTACAGTGTGCAGCTGCTGTGTTTGCTGAAGCAGACAATATGGCACATAATCGGTGTGAGAAGAAGGGCCCGAGGGGTCTCTGGAGGCTGTATGAGATTGAGAGAATGCTATCAACACACGATGACATGTAAAAGTCATATATGGAGCCGGAAATAGAGGGCAGTCACCTCTGAACAAAAAGCTTGGGTTCATTTACACCTTTTCCTCACACCAGGGACTAAATCCGATTATGAAGCGCTTGCGGCAGAATGCCTGTTTATTTTCACTACATAATAGTTGGTGCAAACAAAGAGATTCAAATGTATTGCAGACATTTTTTTTATGTTTCAGAATAAAAGCTTAACAAGCTTTTTTTCTTTCGAAAAGTAGGGAGATAATGTAGAATTTAATGGACAAGATAACCTTTTTAAAAAAAAAGAGTAATTCCTCTACATATCCTGTCTCTGAGTGCTAATTTCCTCTTTCTCTTCTTTTTTTCTGCAGTCATTGCTGATTCGCTGACAGTAACAGCTCCAGCCCAGACTCTGTCCAAAGTGGAGGGCGACACGCTCCAGCTGACCTGCGAGGTGTCCCGGACCACATTGCAGCACACTCACTTATCTGTGGGCTGGTATCTGCGGTCCCCAGAGGACGCCGCCGCCCCGCCACAAGAGCTGGTCACCTTGTCGAGGGACTTCGTTCTGCGTTCAGGCGGACTGTACCGACAGAGGATGGCGGCGGGGGACCTAAGGCTGGATAAAACCAGTGCTACGAGCTACAGGCTAACCATTCACAAGCTGCAGCCTGTGGACCAGGGCCTGCTGTACTGCCAGGCCGCCGAGTGGATCCAAGACCCAGATGGAAGCTGGTTCGCAATGACACGCAAGCAGAGTGACAAGACTCAGCTACGAATTCAGCCCACAGGTGAGTGAAGAGAAAAACCAGGGGAAATGGGGGAGGGGGGTGTTGTGTATATGTTGTCAACTATTAAAAGTGGGTAAGGTGTCTACTCTTAAGTCCCCCTTGTCCTGTTTGACAGACAACACACCCGAGCATGTGGGCCGGCTGATTGCTGATCAGTATCAGACTCTAAGCTCATTAGTTCACTAAAAAGGGCTTAACTGAACCTCCACAGGCTCCCCGCTTTTTGTATGTGTGTCTGTGTGACGGGCAACATTACAAGCACATCCGAGGATAATATAAGCAGCTCCAAACAGCGTGGGCGTTTGACACGGGAGCCTTATATGGTTCTCACATGTACAATTTCCCAGGCAACAAGTAGCCCAGAGATCAGAAGACAGAAATCTGTTTTTCAATTACTTCCTTGCCAACAATTACAGCATTCTTGTTGTGCTCGAGCGCATTAGTGGGAAGAATCGTGCGGGTTCAGTGCGGTTGCCAACTCTGAGGGGGTTGATTGTCTAATGGGAGGGAGGAAGTGAGTTAGCAATTGAGGGTGGGAGGGAGGGAGGGAGGATGACACAGAGTTGAGGAAGTAACAAGGGGTGCATGATGGAAGTATATGGGAGAAAAAAGAACATGATGGGGGAGTAGGTCTCATAGCATAATGATCTAATAAGCTGTCAGCCTCTGGAGTTGATGAACCAGAAACAAAGACGGCTTTACGACTCCTCACCAGTGCTTATAACCTCCCACCCTGCTCGACCTCATCACCCTCTCCGTGCTGGATCCCACTAACATCAAGAATCTCTTTGTACGGGTCTAAGAAAGACCCAAGGAGATGGGTGATAAACTGCTTTGACATTAGCTCAATTACCGCGGCGGCACGCAGTGGCCAACGTCTCATGCCAGTAAATCATTTCAAATTGGAATCATTTTGCATTTCTTCATTAAGCTTCAGATCCGCTCTGGACCGATGCAGCTTGATGGTGCCCCAGATAGCGCTTGGAGGATGAGAGGGGGATGAAGTCAGATGTAAAGCAGGCTTGTCAGATGAGTTGCTACGACTTCAGGGAGGCAACAAAAGGAGCAAAGAGTTCCCCTCTAAGCGCCCTTTGTCACTCTCTTGTCTTCTCTGTAATTTATAATGGATGGAGGTGTTGTTGCGTGACAAAGAGAATACAGCAGAGTGTGGCTCTGGGTGTGAGTCTGCCAACTTTAGCACGTGTGTGGATTCAATGTGATTTATCCTTGCGTGATTGTTGCATAATGAGAGCAAGACGTGCTTCGCTTGAGGATGATTTTGTGCATTTTGTGCATTTGAGGTCGCACCTGTCCAGGTGTACTTTTTGAAAGCAAGAGAGGGACAAATTTAGAGAGGAGGACGAGCAGCTCCTCCATTACGCTCTGATTATAAAATATGGAGTGGATCTCAAGACAGCACGTCACAAGCTAATCACCAGCATCACAGAGAGGAGCAGCGAACAGAATGCTAATGCATCTCTCCATCTTTTTTTTTTTTAACTTTCCTCTTCTTTCTCACCTCCTCTGTTGTTCTCACATCACTGCTTCGTCTGCACTCAATTCTCAACACTGCGTTTTCACTTCCGCCTTTCTCCTTCTGCTACTTGCTCTTTAAAATGGTTTATTTTATTATGTCTCACATGCCGGACATGTGAGTCTGTTTCCAACTCTCTGCAGCCTCTTGGCTAAACTCTTTTTGTAATACTTGTTCTGGACGGAGCTCCATGCTGAGTGTTGACCGAATCAAAGCAGGTCACATGCATGAATCACTTCCAAATGTCATAACATGATGTCCTGCTGCTTTAATGTAGGTGGAGCCCCTGATGTTGTTTTTGATTTATCTGCTCATAAGTTTAAAGAATATTAATTCATCTTTCAGTCTATGAAATGTCCGCTTACTGATTATTGATTGGTGATGTTTCAGCACAGGTTTCTCATTCTGAACAACCTTACTGTTATTTCCTAGCTGTCTGTCTTTTGGTAAAAGTCGCTCAGCATTCTAGTTCACAGACTTCTACAGTATGTCAATATTTAGTATTGTTTGTGCATTCATAAGTTTTCTTCACGTGTTAACAATGTCCTTCTCCCTCCCACCATATTGTTCCCTGTGCATAACAAGCTCTATACCAACCTCTGCCTTTGAACTTTTCCACATGAGTGTGTCTCTCAGGAAGTCTGTTTAAAGTCTCTGTAATTACAGCTCGGGGCGACCATCCCACTCGGAGGCAAAGCAGCCGTCTCTGATACACACTGTGCTCATCATCTGGAAATTAATACAGCAAATAAGAACTGAACACACAGACTTAAACACACATACAAACAACGGCACATGCGCAGCAACAGCAGGCTTGATGTGTCCTCGAAGAAGAGCTAACACTAGCAGTGTTTACTCTGTCTGTTCTCTTAGACTTTGCAGGAGGAGGAGAGAGCCTGACTGTGTATCAGACTGCTGAAGAGAATGTTAATTAGATGTGTTTTTTATTGCAGAGGTGAAACCAAGGGGGGAAAGAGAGCAGAGCGCTCTGAAAGATCAGCGTTTTACAGGAGCAAAGCCCTGCGTGACCTCAAGCTTCTCTTGTTTCTGTTCTCTCGCTTCTTTTTCTCCACTCTTAACTGATACTTTTTAATTGCCCTCATCCATTCTTGACCACCTCAAAAGCCCACCTCTACCCCCTACCTACAGTATCTCAGCCATCTCCCTCTCTCTCTTTGAGCATTCAGGTTCAGCACCCCGGACTGTGGATATTAAGGAAACACGGCATGTTTGGCATTTCAATTGCAGCCCTTATTTAGACATCAGTCTTGTTTTAGACATCAGGAACAAGTTGTTTTGGAATGTAACAAATTCCAGCTTCTTGAAGAAATTGCTTCCAAACCTCCTCTCCTAAAATCTGCTGCTCTATTTGAAATCTGGTGCTGTATCTCACTGTTGTAAGATGAAATACTTATCTTACTAAGCCCCAATGATGTGCAACATTCAAAAGAGACATTTCTTTTCTTGTTTCATATCACAGAGTGTTTTGTTCTCCTAACTATTCCTTTAACCTTGGCTCGTCTTTTCTCTCCCAGATCGAGATTTCAGCATCCAGGTGAGCACGGAGCGACGGTCCTTCACGGCCGGTGAGCCGCTGGAGCTTCGCTGCACCATTGAGGCCCAGAACGTCCCAGAGCGCTTCTTCTCGGTGTCGTGGGTCTTCAGCAGCTCACCGGTGGCCGTGGTGGGCCCCAGTGCCGTGCCAGTCCTGGGCCCCGAGTACATTGCCCGAGAGGCGGCCGGTCACATGACAGTGCGCAAAGAGAGCGCCAACGTACACCTGCTCAAGCTGCAGCACCTCAACCCCGAGGACGCTGGGAAGTACATCTGCCGCGTGACCGAGCGGGAGAAGACGCCCACGGGAGACTTCATCGACCGCAGCAAGAGGTCCAGAAACGTCCAGATCACGGTCCAGCCGCTCAGTGAGTAATCATCTCTCGTCGAGGCCACCGGCTTATTTGTTCCGTCCTTAGTTGTCAATTATACTAAGAATGATGAGCTTTTCATAATAACAGCTTTATCTTCATGTAGGCAGGATGGGATGTCATGCTCTTCTGCAGACTCTCTCTCTGTCTTTCTGTTTCTCCAAGGTGGCCTTTAAAAGATAGCAGCACAGCCTCTATTGTTAACTGTGAGTAAGGGGGGAATGGATAATGCCACTCTTATACCTAATATATTTTGTGTTTGAGTGGACTGCTAAGGATTGGTAATGCAGCATTATGGTACTTCCCATTTCCTCGGCTTTAGCTGAGAGAGTCAGGTAGGGCGGTGTACGGGGGGTAACACTATAGCAGGATAATGGAGAGCAGAAGACTCGAGGAGGCTGAGCTAACAGGCATGAAATTAAAGCGTGAATAGAGAAAAGACGCAGAGAAAGGCGCCTAGCTCTCAGGGGTCCTCTAATGGTTCCCCAGGCTGAATGTACCTGTTCTACAGGTGGGTGGACTACCCTACCTCGGTTAAGCGGGCGTCAGGGTCATATAGTAGGTGATCGCTGCAAATGTGCAGAGAAACACAGGGGAAAAAAAACCTGCTCACAAAAAGGACGTCGATTATATGGACATTAGTTGAAGCTACGCTATAGACGGCGCACAGAGGACATCATCAACCAAATAACATAAAAACAAACATTGCAATGTAACCAGAACCTGTTTTTTTTTTTTACTGTTAATGATATTACAGTACAAAAACATATTGTGTTATTGTATATCTTCAACGTTCCCATATCATCCAATACTGAAGAAACATTGGATAGTTTATTTTGGAAAACTGCCCATCCCTTTTCACAAACCTCATGTGTCAATGAGATTTTTCTTCATCATCCTGACAGCTGGAAAGCACCCCTACACCGGTTCATCCCCTCTTCTCCTCTCTCTGTACCTCCATGTCTCTCAGGACAGGAACAGTGTGTGGAGCCAGCTGCAACCAGCATAATAAAACATAATAAACACAGAGTAGTATCTCCTCGAGAGCAGCCAGCGCTACCTTATCCTGACCGCGCTGCACCCCCTGCTAAATCAGCCCAAAACAATGGCCCCAAGCCTGCAGTCGTCTCCAGGGAGCCTCTCTGTTTGAGAGGTTTTGTTTTTCCAACAAAAGACCTTAATGCCCCATAAAGGATGTTTATAGGGTTTACACAGGATAATGGCCATGGTTATTAGAGGAGAACTTCCGTGAAATACAGTAGTTGTGGTCAGACCGACTGGTTTTTCATGCACAAACTGTCCTCTCATGGCGGCTTTCTCACATACACTCACCATTTCAAGAAGTGCTTCATCGTATAATTGGGGGAGAGTGGGGCATAGAGTGAGACGGGGGTTAAAAGTGATGAGTCAGAGGCAGGCAGGGGTCACAGCGGAGGGGAAAAAAAGGGGTAAACACTTGAGGCAAATCAGCACTCCTGGATGAGTTTACCTTTGCAAGGAGAAGGGTAAAGAGAGCTCACATGCCTGTCTGAATCTCTTTCCTACAGATGGTACAGGACAAGTGTTGGGGTAGGGGGAAAAGAGAGGAGAGTTTACTAAAGAGAGGGAAAATGCATTGTGAAGTTCGAAAAACAAAGAAGAAAGAGCTGGAGTGGAAAATTGTGAAGATTTGAAAATAAAAGTTTGAAAGGAAGAAAAAGGGGAAAAGTTTGAGAAAAGCCGCAGCTGTCCAGAAAGTAGACAATTGTCTCCTTGGTATGAAAAAGTAATGGGATACAATATGTTCTCTGCTATGGAAAAAAAATATGTAGCTGTAACAATGAAAGACAAAAACGGGGAGAAAAAGGATGAAGGCTTCTCCCTTTGTTCATTTGAGTGTGATAGAAATAAGAAGCGAGTTTATTCCATATTCACAGAGAGAGCCCAGGCTTATTAGGAGGGCCGGCGAGCTGAGAGGGAAGCAGCAGAGCTTGGCCTGAGGGGAGAGAGAGAGAGAAAAAAAGTGTGAAACCTTTAAGCCACTCCCCCAAGAGAGTGCTGCAGCAGTGGCAAAAAAAAAGAGCTTTTGGGTCAGCTAGAGCCCCATGATGTTTGACATACGATGACGTGATGAAGAGTAGGCCTGTAAAGACTTTTATCCTCTTCTTCTTCTGAAGTACCGCTGAGCCCTGTGCTCGGTGGCTTCTTTCCAGGGCCCTTGGACTTGGTCAACACTGCTACACAGGGTTCACAAAGAGGATCCAAACCTGCACACACAAACTCACAACGGTGCCCCTTCTGATGTGCCCGAGGCCGGTTACAAAAGTGCTTAGATACAGGCACACAAACACACACGCGTAGCTCTCGGTTATACACTCGGGAACAGGAACCACGTTTTGTTATATCGCCTATGGCCTCCTGTTCTCTGTGAATACTTTAATACAGAAAGCAGGAGTCCTGCTGGAGCTGAGAATTTGAGGAATAATTTCTACCTCCATGTGTGTGTGTGTGTCCTTTCTCTTCTTGTCTCACCTCCTTGTCTCTCTCATTTTTTTTTTCCCTTTCAGAGAGCAACATCACCGTGTCTTTGTCTAGTAACTCATCCGAAGTCCTAGAGGGCGATGTCATCCAGCTGACGTGCTTGATCCAAACCACTTCAGGTCCCATCTCTGTTTCCTGGCAGTGGACAGACAAGCAGGGGACCGAACCTGCTCAGGAGGTGGCCTCTGTGGATAGAGATGGTACGGTGTGGCACAGTCCCGTCTACAGAGAGCGCTCCAGCTACGGGGAGATCCGCGTGGAGAAGGTGGGGGCCGACACATTCTCCCTGTCCGTGTATAACGCCTTACCTGGGGACGAGGGACAGTACAGCTGCGCGGCGACTGAGTGGATTCAGGCTGGCACTGAACCAGAGCTCAACTGGCAGAAGATCGGAGAGAAGTCAGAAACCAAGACCGTCACCGTAAAGACTGTCGGTAAGTTACTGCAGCTGAATTGAAGAATTAAACTCCCCATTATAATGTATATTCTGATCCTGTCCATGTAAGCATTAGAATAACATAAGAAACATATTTGTTTATCTTCTATATTATATAATGATTCAAACATTCATAGACTGTAGCTGGTGCCTTTGGGGTGTTTCTGAAGACATGCAGACAGGAGAAGCCAGGGATCAAACGGTCAGTTGAAGGGTTACCCTCTCTACCTCTGAGACATAGCAGATCAGACTGTGTCTAACACTGCTTGGCAGCTTTAAGCCTCCTGTGTCTGAACCTTTTTTTGTTGTAGGCAGAAATGATCAACTTTTAGCCCTTTATCAGCCTATAAGAGTCACTGTATTACTAACTTGATGAATAAAACAGCTAAAACGTATGTGGTAATCAGCCCGTAAATCCTTTGTCTGAATATCTACGATTTCCTGCCTTCAGTTTTTTACGAATTAGCAAATTCAAGCAGGCTTCGTTGGCTTGATCTTTGAAAACATAGTTCTGCTAAAGTGGTTGAACTGGAAAGAGTACAGTTGTTAAGATACAAAAAAAGGAAAAGAACTGAAGGGTCAAAAACAACAATCATGTCAGTGACAGAACAGTTAGCTGGACTTTTCAGACGGTCTTCACCAACAACACAATGACAACCACAAGAATATGTTTGCAGTGTATGTGTCAGCAGCATCTTAGCTTGTTGCAGATTTAGATATGGATTATTCTGTTTATCCTGCTGTAATATTATTTACACACAAGGTTTAGATTTGAGTCGAGAAAGTATCCTACATCTGTTAGCTGTTTATTCAAAACAATCATACTTGCATATTAATTCTGTAGAGTCAATGTTTTACACATTAAAGTTCTCAGCGCAGTCCTCCTGTTCACACCAAACCATAGGAGAAATGGTGTGTAATTTCCTAAAGACTGATGAGTGGCACAATTAACACATGCAGTCCACATAGTAGAATACACCATGGTTTATTCATGCATCACTCAAGGGAAAGAGTTATTATAACAGACACACACATACTCCCACCACCTGCCACATGTCAACAGCAGTGCTTATGTGACACCCATCATACAGTATGCACACACACCCATATGGATTAGGCAGAATTATTAGAATGGAAATGCAGCGGCAATGTGTTTCACAGTCTGCGGCTCTCCTCTGTCAGTGCTGAGTTAAGCTCAACATTCGACGTACGAGAGGAGGAAGCCACTGGAGCGGAGCAGTGAGGAGCTGGCAGGCCAGGAGAGCGGCGCCCAACACACACACACACACTTACACACACACACACGGACACGCACACACACGCACACACGCACACACACACACACACACACACACACACACACACACACACACACGCACACACATACACATATCCGACGGATTAGCACCCTGCAGCATCACACTGTGGTGCTGCAGAGAAGGGATGTCAGTTTTTAAGTGGCCATTTGTTAAGTTGGTGCAACAACAGAAACATTAGTTGGAGGAACAAGGGACGCATTATGCAAATCAGGCAGAAAAAAAAAAGAAGTCCGAAGCTGCTCTTCTCTCCTCGGTTCCTTCTCTCCTCCGTGCTTGTTGATCAAAGGATTTTCTAAGTGGTCGCTGTTGTGTGACGGTCAATGCGTGTGTTTTACTTTTCCTTAGATTTGTTTTTGCTCCTCATTTTTCTCACTTTAGCTTCCAACATGAGTTTTATTGGATCCACTTTGGATTTTTTTTTTCTTGTGTTTCATCCTTTTTCTCTCATACAACTCTTGCTAAACTTCTTAAGTCCTTGCACCTAATTAATTTAAAAAGTTTACATACACTCGCTGTTCCTTAATTTATTCCACAGTCTCTTCCATTATGTTCTTGCTGAACATCCTTGAAGGGGACTGTCCTCTATGAGGTTTGTGCTCATGGTGAAGACGAAGGTGCTTGGTAGTGAGTCTTGTTTTCCGCTGATTGGTTTAAGGGTCCCTCAGGGTGTGTGTGGTTACAACTGAGCCCGGGTGGGAAGCCTAACTAACATACACACTTCGACAAAGTCTGCCACTACACCACACACAGTTTGTACTTAGTAAGAAACAATTAATTACAGTCCTACAAATTGAAAGACAAAGTTGATCTTGAAAATGGTTAATAGTTAAATCCTCTTTTCTGTCGCAGATGTAAGCTAACAGTCAGGGAAACGGATTGATGGAAGAGGAGCAAAATGAGATGAGGGATAGAGTGAGAGGGGAGAGTTATTGTCTGTTAGAGAATTATGGTCCCAGGCAGCTGTCCCAGCAGTAGCCAAGCTAGGACAGAAAGCCATTGATTACACACCCTGAAGGACACTGGAGGGGGGCGGGGGGGGTGGGGGGGGGGGGGGGGGGGGGGGTTGATGACTGTCGGAGGAAGAAGCGAGTCTGAGGGACAGAGAGAAAAGCGACAGTGCTGATGACAGGAACCTTAATGGAGAAATCTACAAAGTCTCGGGGATTTGAATGATCTGATCTGGTGAAAATCATTAACATCTCTCCAAACCCACCCCTCTGTTTCTTTTTTTACCCAACTGTCTTACTCAAACTCACAGCTCAATCATTCATATTCATTGAAATGCCTTAAAATAGATGCAGCAGCACCAAGTTATTTCATATCCCTCTATCTCCCTCTCTCTCCTTTACCTGCCATGCTTTCCGGTGAAGATGTATCTTGGCAGTAACATATGGAGTTGGGAGAATGTTTTTAGCTTAATGAGGATAGTTTAGACTTGGCAGAGAGTTGGGCGTAGATCGAACACCGGCGCTTAGAGGAAATCTCTCCCCTGGGGTTTCTTTGTTGCATCAACCATTAATTTTGAGGCACACTGTCACTGGAAGGCGCACAGACTTATACTTAGGAACACGCACAAGGAGGTATATACATTCACATGCACATGCATAAACAAAATGGCTAACTGTTGGCGCGGAGGCCAGGAAACAGCTTGCAGAGATTGAAAACTTCTTCACAAAGGAGACTTTCAGTAAATAATGTGTGTATTTGTTCCAGCAGGGGGCTTTATTTCTCTTGGTAACTGTGCTGAAAAGGAAAGTTACTTCTTGGAAAAGAATATGAACCGCCACACCATTTGCTGAGCTTTTAGAGAACAGACTCGATCACAAGCGCAGGCTTTGTTGTGCTTTTACAAGCAATCAGCAGCACTCTGTTTGAAGATTCATCATTAGTCAAATAAAAACCCCATTTGACAATCTGTCCTCCTAACACCCTCTCTCTCCTCTTCTTCCTCCATTTAGAGTCCTCCTTCATGGTTTCAGCTGTTTCCAGGACGCCATCTGTCACCTTCGGAGACTCCTTTGACCTCCTGTGTCTGGTCAAGCCTCGCCACAACCCCCGCGTGCCCACCTCTGTCACCTGGCGCTTCATGCCGGCCAGTGCAGAATCTGATGAAGAGGAGGATCAGGGAGAGTTCAAAGACCTGGTGACTTTCACTCGTGAGGGCACACTGCAGTGGGGGGAGCAGCTGCTGGGGCTGGGCACTCGCACCACAGTTGACCGCTCACACTCCAACACCAACTTCCGTTTGTCGGTGACCAGGGCAGGGCGACGCGAGGCTGGCAAGTACCAGTGCACTGCCGTGCTTTGGAGAAGGAATTATGACAACAGCTGGAGCAGAGTGGCCAACCGCACCTCCAACCTGCTCGGCATCAGTGTCCTACAGCCAGGTAAAGCTGCGTGGCTGCTTGCCAGACACACACACACACCTAATTGGAGCGGACACAGACGAACACACAAACAAGGATAAACGCAGATTCACACTCACACGCTCACATCTAGAGAATTCAGCCGAGCATAGAGGATTTCTGGCAGCTCTAATTGCTCTTAGTCTCTGGTTTTAGCCACTAATTGGAGTGTGTGTGTGTTCGTGTGGCTTGTGTGTGCAGGGCAGGGTGGAGTCTCCTAATGGAGGGCCTTGAATTGATTGCTAAATATCCCACAGGAAGAGAAAAAACGAGTGAAAGGGGTACAAAAGAGGATAGCAAAGCATGGAGACAGAGACTGAGCGAGTGAGAAAGGGAGGGAGCGATCTGTCCTTGAACCCTTTTCCTCAGCGGAGGCATTAAGCTGTCTGCGCCACCCTCATTGGCCCTCTGTGCCACACACACACACACACACACACACACACACACACACACACACAAACACACACACATTCACACAAAGACCCAGTCAGACACTGCCCAATTAGAGCCTGAACACAAACAACAAACAAACACAGACGTAGACAAACACACACTGGCCCAATTTAGCCCAGTCTGGTTGCGCCTCAAAAGTATGATACTTCATTTATTCAGGTGAACGTGCCTGAGGCAAATACTAATCCTGCGGATAGAAAAAAAAAAACCTCACAGTTGTAGCTTTGATGGCAGTCCAGCAAAGCATTCTGGTACCTGGAATACAGATAGGGTCCAGATTTGTTGGATTTGGCAGGCGGAACACAAGAAATAAGTGCGTGGGTGGAAGGAGAAGTAGGGTTTCAAATTCTGAAAATGACAAATGTTTATTTGTGATGTTGTATTTGTGATCAAGAGCGATTCTGAAATAGATACTGTATGTGCAAGCTTTTTTTCTTTTGTTTATTCTCTCCCGGCGTCCTCCTTGTTCAGGTGAGGATAAGTAAGAGTCTTTATTGAGTCCAGAGTGAGACTGCGGTGATCAATAACTTTCTCAAAGTGAGCCAGTGGAATGTAGCCACATGTACAGTATAGATAGTCTCTAATTCCCCGCTGCTATTGATTCAGATAAACTCACACAAATGCAAACTGATGTAAACAGTTTCTCTCTCTCACACACACACACACACACACACACACACACACACACACACACACACACACACACATTTAGAAGCAGCACAGTTCAGTCAGTGCACTGCTTGCTTGACTGACTGTGCTCTGACCTTAAGCATTCACGCAGAACGCACAGCGTCCCTGGACCCTTCAGGAGGTATTTGAAAATCCACTTATCATCCTGAATGCTCATTTACCTCCTCGCCATGTGCAGTTTACATTGTTTATCCCAAACCAGAGAAGTCTTACGGGTACACACACACACAAAAATACACACACACATGGACATTTTGCAGGAGAATAAATTCTTCTGGGTCCTCCTCCCGCTCTATTTTCCGGCAGCATATCCATGACAGAGTGATCAGTTACCTTGGTAATGCCATCAGTAACCGTGAAGATGTGATCAGTTGCCGAGCGAAAGCCAATCAGTTACCATAACAGCGTGATCATTCTGTGTGTAAGGGCACTATCTCACTGGGGAGAGAGAGTGAGTAATTCCTTCATCTTATTGGTTTCGGAGGCCCCGGCTCAGCCCTGTTCATGCTGCGCTCACCTCCTCCTCCTCCTCCACCTCCATGAGATTTTGTTCTTCTTTTTTGCGAGGGGTTGTGCAGAGCAGACCTTCATTTAGAAAGATGATTCATGTGTCAGAATGTAGGACGTCTCTCTTTGCCTCACGCCTCTCTTCCCCATCTGCTTTTCGTCCTCTCTGCTTTCCCTAAATGTTAACCACTCCTGGCTAAATGAGCGGCTGGCATTTGCAGATCTTCTCTCTGTCTTTCAAAGAAGAAGAAGGGGAGTGTGTGTGTAATGAGGTGTGAGCAAACACAGCATCTGACCAGATTCATTATTGAGTGACTTTAAATTGTGCTTCCAAAGGGTACCTGCTCAATATGTATGAGCTGCCTCACCAGCATTATGTGTGCACATACAGTACATACGTCTCTGCATGGCTAAGTTCTTGCACGACTGCTCCTGCACCCCGTGTTACTTGTGATGTTCCTCTGAGAGCTTTCACATGCTTAATATGCAACCGAATAGCGGGTCACCTCACCCGTGATACAAAAGCAGAAGTGTTTCCTTAGCTTGCTGATGGTCCATTACACCACCATCTTGTATTCAGAGAGCATGTATGCGTGCTGCACATAAGGAAGTCTGAAAATGCGCGAGGAGTGACGCTCCTCATTAAATTATTGTAGAACTTCAAAAGCAGAGACTGAAAACTAGCATCAGAAGAAGCACCCTTGATCCGACACCCATGCATCTTAGATCAGCACAAGTGAAAAAGTTGGATGTAGATAAAACAGAACCCCACAGAAGCCGGTCAGCGTGACAGTTTTCTTCAAATTGCTGAGGTGCTTGTAGCCCAGCCCAGGCCTACCTCCTGCTCCAGATAGTGTTAGCAGTGTTCGAGTCCCAGGGGTTATATCAGAGGAGTTCACCACACACATCCAAGATTTTTATGTTTATTGTGAGCGCAGCCCTGTGCAGCAGTTTGGTTTGAATGATCCACAGCAGACGTCATGCTGAGAACAACAAACGGCACACACAGGAGCACAAACATGTACACACGAGCATGCGGTACATGGATAGGCACTGTGAGGGGGCGGAGGGGGTTACATCCCCGGAGCAAAAGTGTAATTATCTTATACTGCAACACAATTCAATATTAGCCTTCGCAAGCAGAGGGAATCCACACACACACAAACACACAAGAAACATAAACACACAAACATACACTTCCACGTACAGTGGCGGTAATATTAGATCATTCTACCTGATTTAGTTTTCTCTTTTCGTCTGTTTCTGAAATGCAATAATGGCAAACACATGTTCAGCATGGCAGATCACCAGGGAAGCCTCAGTCTCTACGACACAATCTAATATCATCTGCTCATAACTCAAACTACACACACACACATGCACACAAAAACACACTCTTCATCATCTCTTCCAGCACACACACACACACACAGACACACACACACACACACACACACACACACACACACACACACACACACACACACACACACACACACACACACACACACACACACACACACACACACACACACACACACACAGAGGGAAAAAAAACTAATTACGCTGAATCTTCCCTAATGGAACCGGAGTTTAGATTAATGATGGTTTTGGGAGTTCAATACGTTTTTCTCATCATTGGAGTGTGTGCATGTGCACTTTTTGTGCGCGTGTGTGTCTGGCATGAGGAGTGGGATATTAAGAGCGTCTGGTTATTGGCTGAGCTGGAAAGATGATGGTGATGATGGAGGGAAAAGGGGGGTGGGGGGTGGGGGGGGGTGTCCCACTTAGAGTTTCAGCTCATATCTCCTCACACCTACATGATCAAACATCACGATGTAGGATTTGGGTGCCTTTTTCCCCCCTTATTCTTATCCTCGCTCTTGTTTTCTACTTTGTGGTTACGCTTTGAGTTAGCGGATATGTGCCTCCTACTTTTTCCTGCCTAATCCTGTTCCTCCACTTGTGTTTTTGTCTGTCCCTGAATATGTTCTTCAGGGTATCTTCCCATTTAATTTGGGCTGGCACTAGCAGATGCTGCATGTGCTCTCCTTTCATGCCAGCGAAGCACTTGCCACCCAGCCGTTATTGATAGCAGAGGCACCCGCTGCGGTGATGGGAGATTCCTGCTTATCAGGGCATGGATAGGAGCTGTCTATCTTCATTAAGGCCCAGCCGATCACCCTCATCCTCCTTTCTCTATCTCTCTCTTTCTCTCTGCTCTTTCCGCATTTTGTTCTCACTCTCCCCATAAGTCTCTTTTAATGTCTTCTTTCCCCTTCACTCTCACTTAGCTGCATGTTTGCCCTCCCCGCACGCCCCTAGCTTCTTCTTCACTCTTGTGATTTTTCAATATTTTATAATTCCCTGCTTCCCTCCTCCTCCTCCTCCTCTTTCTCCTTGTTGTCATCCTCGTAATTCCTATCCATTATGTTTACATTTCTCTTCCAACAGATTCTTCACCGTTGTCAGTATTTCATAAATAATAAGCATATTGCAGTGCTGCTAGTCCGCACACAATAGCTGCTTTACTGCAGTTGTTGTTATTGTTGGTGTCAGGGTCGTAAATGTTTTTTATGCTCTGTGTGCAGCTGCACAGGATACAGTTTGGGTTTGCCCACAAGCTCACCTGAGGCAGAGCCCTGTGCATGGGCTTCCTGTATGTCTGCAACACACCAGCCTGCTCCTGCTACATACAATTTATACAATACTCAGAGTGCACACACTGTCTGGACGTCAGAGCACACAGGGTCACACTGGGTGATAAATGAGGAGCCTTTGAGGGGTGCACTGAGACAGAAAATAATTTCATAAAAGATTCTTGATTAATCACGCTTGTGTCCCACACTCAAGGTCAGACTCCTTTCCTGTGTCTTCTTCCTCACAAGAGCAAACGCATACACCCTGACTCACCGAGAACACACACACACACACACACACACACACGCACATTTTTCTGTCAAATCCAATCCCACCACATTTCCTTGTTCTTTCTGATCTGCAGACACAATGAGAATCCCGGTGTTGTGTCTCCCCGTCTCTCTTGAGCACCTGTGTGTTTGTGTGTGTGCGTGGGCTTGTGTGTCCTGCTGCTGCTGTAATTGAAGTCGTAAGTCAGAGCTAGCTACAGTGGTGCTGCTCCCCATGTAAATCAGGGGCTAATAGTAGGAGCAGAGCAGGAGGGGCACAGCAGTGTTGCCTTCTGAATACATAAACACATACACACACACACACACACACACACACACACACACACACACACACACACACACACACACACACACACACACACACACACTCACTCATACAGGCCTCTGGCCTCCACTCACTGAACGACCACTGTTCTCTGTGTTTTAATGAGCATAATGTGTTTTATGCTTATTGGCAGACCCTCTTTTCCAACACACACAGGCATGCACACACACGGTTCCATCTGATATGTCTTTATGCTCTTCCCTCTGTGCCAGCATCTTTTAGTGCCATTAATCTCCCAGAGTTCCCCTGCCCTGACCCCCCTGTCTCACCCCCTCCCTCTTGTGCATCCGTTTTCCTGTCGGGGCAGCCTGCGTCCAGCAATCACTCTCCCAGACAGGCAGGAAGAGGGAAATTGCCGTGAGTGCATCAGTATGTTCATACTGATGTTGGAGAATGGGACCTATATTTGTGGAGGGTGTGTGTGTGTGTGTGTGCACGTGCATGTGTGCGTGTGTGTGGATTCGGCTCTGTCTGGTGTTTTCAAGGCTGCACAGATCCCCATAATTAGCCCATTCTTAATGTTATTAAAAAGGGAGTTGCAAAGGGGAGGAATGAGCATTGTTAATATCCCTCTGACACAATGGGATCACAGATACATCACAGTCATTAGCATAGAAATTAGGCTCCCAGTTAGACAGAGAAGCCACTTTTCTGTCAGGGGAAACCCAACCTTCATCACCTCTGCCTAGCAGCCCACTGATTTATGCCACCAGTGCCAGAGGCCTGTGTGCAGCATTTTGTGTGTATGATTGTGCACATTAGATGCAGATGTTGCCAAGAATCAGCGAGCTAAAGTGAGTTATTCTGCAAGGATCTAAAGCCTCCTGACCTGACATGCTCGGGGGGTCCCAGCTGATGGATTAGCCCAGGGCCGTGCTAATGCTAACGCTAAAGGCGGAGCAGGCAGCCTTTAAGACTATAAGTCCTCTGGAGTGGAGCTTGAGAGACTGCCTGCTGCTTTCTCCAAAATCCCCCCAGGAGCATGTCCTCACTTTCTGTCTTTTACATCTCTCTCATCTTCTTCAGGCTCTCTCTCTCTTCCTTCCTCCCTACCTCCCTTCCTCTGCACGCTCACGCTCACTCTCTCTCTCACTCCCCCGCTTTCTGTTGGGAGGTGAATATCTGTACAGTTATGGTGATATATCTCTTAACTCTGCCGCTATTTTCTCATCCTGCCTCCTTTTAAATCCCATCCCTCTCTCTCTGTCTACTTTCTACTTTTATTCACCCCTCTGATCTCTTTACGTCTCTTTTTTCCTTGCCCACTGTGGCTTCATTCAAAAAAGTTGACGTATTACATCTGTGGCCCAGTGGAAAGGTTGTCAGCTCTGTGGTCATTAAGCACATATTAGACTATTTTTAAAAAGAGCCAAAACGTATACCAGCAAATCTGCCGTGCGCACTTCATTTAGGCCTCATTCATATTCATAAACCCGCAGGTGAGGCTGCTGAATATTCATGTTAGCATCGGGTGATTAGCGTGATCAAGAGAGGATAGATCATACTAACACAGGAGGGAAGAAAGAGGTGAAAATCGGTCAAAACAAAGCCTGCGATGAAGCAGACATTTCAACATTTAATACAGTCTTGTATTAAAGCATTTCACCTGGAGCAGGAGCGTCAAACAGAGATGGAAAATGAATAGAATTTCCTCTGTAGCCAAAGAATAAAGCATGACACTCTTTGATTCACAATCGCGGGCTGTATTCTCCTCCTCTCAACGCTCGGCCGAGCGTTTCCTAGGTCCTTTGATGTTATCCTCAACATCTTTTTTTTTTTTTTTGCAAGCATGTACGTGTGTGTGTGTGTGTGTGTGTGTGCTGACTTGTCACAGAAACATCCTCAGCTGTACTCTTCTCCCTTTCCCCTAAGACTCTGAACTTTCATCTGTTCTTCTTTATAAACAACAGTTGTGTGGTACTTCAGCTTTTCGGGGAGCTTTGGGTGCACTTAGTGATCTTCTACCTCATCAAAACTTCTTTTGTGTTCCTTTGTGTACTTAAGTCCACTGATAAATAAAAAGAAAACACTCTCAGCGTTGCAGTTTTTGTAGCCATTAAAGAGACAAACTGGGCACACATGAGAAGCAGGTTACACTGTGGGTTCAATGGGCCAATTAGGGAGTGTTTTGTGTGATTTCTGAACATGGAAGTGTCATCACAGCAAACCAAAACTGTCAAAACGCAAGCATCTCCAGTGCTTAGGTATATGGTGGCTACAGTACAGACATATTGTCCCTTTACTGCTACATCCTAATTCCAGAAAATACAGTTTCTTTTTAGGAGTTTGCAGCGCATGAATCCGACTTTTAATTAAATACTTCTAGCAAACAAAAGCCTTTTTTAATTGCTCTTTCTCACTAGAACATAAGATCAGTGAGGTCCTCCATATTGCACCGATCCTGGAGATGAGGTTGCCCTGGAAACAAACAGAGGCAGGTGAAGTGTATGAGAGGCTGTCAAAAAATGTTTATGCCTGCAAGTACTTCCAAATTAGATGTGAGAGTTTATCTTCGACCTGATTATACACAAACACAGTTTTGTCTCCCTTTTCCCTAAGAGAAAAACAAATTGACCAACAACATCAAAAGAGAACAAACAGAAAAAGAAAAAAAGAGGAGATAAAGGTGCTTGCATTGTTATTCTTTCTGAGGCCAGATTTGACTGGCATATAAACTAATGCAGAGCAGCAAGAACAAGTGTTTCCAATCATGGGTTTGTCTTTCTTTGTGGATGCACCCTTGAGTCTCATTAAAGACGCACAGAAGCATAGAACATGTGATCACACTTAGTATAGGTATCGACACACAAGAACACATCTCTTACAGCATCGTTAAGTATGTATGATTGAACAGGCTCTCTAAGCCATACACAGTATATTGAATATAACCTTATTAATACCACATTTATTAAAAGAACAGCATGCTGTATGTACAAGGTAAAGGATTTTCAGCCTTGTTGTACTACTTGCGTCAGCAGAGGCGTTGATGTTACTATGTTAGGCCTGACTGTGTACTGTAGCTGCAGGAAGAAGCCTCACTCGTTGTGGTAGTGGACACACGTCAGAGGATGTGACGGGCCGGTCTCCAAGGTTGCTGTTCTCAGGGTTCTGCAGGCACTTAAAGGTTGTTTTGGGACATGAGAAGACTCTCTTCTCTTTATTTCTCTGCCCATTGCTTTTCCATTTTATTAGTCTCTCTGTCTCTGCTTGAGTGAGTTCTTAGTTATAATAACTTGTAGTAGCTCATGATGCTGCCTAATAAAGCCTGTATAATTAGCCTATTTTAGCTCTTTAAAGACATTTCTGTAAACACTGATGTAAGGCAACAGGCTTTCAGCCCCCTCCCCCCCCCCCTTTTTTTTCCTCCTGGCTGCAGATTTTAAATTTTGAATGGTAAGTGGCAGAGAATTGCTTCGTCCTGTGCCAATCCAATCCTGCTTGGTTCCACTTCAGGAGGTTCAGAGGTAATTCTTCTGGAAAAAAAAAAAGAAAAAAGAAAAAAAGATTGCCAGGATTCCTCAGGGCTCAGCAGTAATTCCTGATGGAGACATTTTTGTCAGGCTTCCTACCTCGTCTCTAGTGGGGAGTGAGGCAAGGATGATGATTAATTTGAGATTCTAGCTTGGAATGTCGTTGTACAACAGACTGGTCTAATGATGCCTTGCAGCCGGGCATCTTTCACATGCAACCATATACTACCAAATGTAAAGTGAAAATGTACAGAATCCAAAACAGGGATCTTATGAGCAAGCTTGGTAATCTGTGGATGAGGTTGAGGTTTTCTGAGCAGCTGGTGAATACCCTGGCCAGGAAGTCAGTCAGTCATAGCAAAGCAGGAGCTTCATGAATTTGGATTTGAAAGGGGTAGCTACACAGCGAAATTAAATGTAGAAATGTATAGTGGCTCAGATTTGTCTGGAAATAAGTTAGAGAACACATTTAGCTTGTTTATATAATTTGAAGATCACGTGCCAGTTGATTCTTGACTGTTAGTGCCAAAACCATCATTACATTTTATCCCTAACATTTAAGAATAAAGGCATTATTCCAGATAAAGCCTTTTCTTTATGTAACTAAAAACAGCTGACATTGGCAAAAAACAATAGGCTGACACAAGCAGTAAAAAAACAAACTGCCTAAAAGATGCAGCAGCTCTCCAAATTTCCCCCCAAATTAAAATGATTAAACAGGAAGTAGGTAAGAGAATGAATACTATTTTAAGTATAATAAACTATTCTACAAACTAGTGTTTAAAGACTTAGACTCAGCTGCATATTTATTGCTAAAGTCTGCAAATTAACATTCAATTAATTTCTCTTAAAACATTTTAATTAAATGGCCTCTTTGTGCAAATTTAGATATAAAAGTGTCCCGTGTGTTCATCCGCAGTTGTGTGCATTCACAAATCACCTGACGTGTCGTGGTGATTTGACAGATCTGACACACATCAACTCTCTGATCCAAAAATAGCATGTTCCACTGAAATGGCAAAATGGCACTCTGCAGTTGCGGGTCTGCTGCTGAGATCAATTAAGGGAATTTGTTTCCCCAATATGGGCTCAGCCAACAAACAGCTCTTGGCTCTCTGTCAGCATGTCAACACTAGAAAGTGCCTCCAATCAAATGCTTATTGTTCAGGGTGAGGATTGCTGTTGCTGATAGCGATGGTGTGCGCTGGATCTGTCAGTTCCAGTCAAATTTCTCATTTTATTCCAGCTGTGGGCTATTTGTTTGAGTGCAAGCGAATGCTCTGGTGATTGTGGTTGGTTAAGAGAAATCTTCAATATCTCTTAATGATCTCAGTTGTGATGTTGCCTGAGTTATTTCTTTGAATGTTGAATGTAAGATACAGCTGGTTTAATGGAAAGAAAAACTGAACTAATCCTCCCCCTAAAGCTTTTTCCAGTGGGGCCCTGGTCGCAGTCACACCTGATGTACCTGCAGCTAATCCTATCCCAAAAACCGATGTCCCTGTAACTGAATCCTGTCACAGCACTCAGCTCCTTCCTGACATCTCAGTCACACTTCTCCATCATCTCCTCCTTTTTCTATCTCCTCTCCTCATGCCCTTGTTTGACTTAAAAGTGTGCTCTTCCTCTTCTTTTCTTCGGTTTCTCGTAGACTGACAGACTCTTGGCCCATTTTTTGTCTTGTACCTTACCTAATTATATCCAAAGCCCTGAGTTACAATCCATCGCCCTCCCCTTCACCCTTGCCTCTTCTCCTGTTCTGCACCGTGTCTTACATTTCTGCATTGATACTAACCGACATCCCATCCTCTCTGCTTTGATTTTCCTGACATTTTCTCCTCCTTTCTCTTCCCAGCATGCGTCTTTCTTTCTCTTTGTCACCTGCTTTACCCGCCCACATACCACTATCTTTTCCTGCCCTGCTGCCACCAGAAATAAACCCAGCTACAGGTCGTCTGTCACAAAACAGAAATTGCATTGTGTACCTGTCACCGGTGCTCACATTTCCCTGCACCCAAAGGAATGACTGTCTTCTCTTTCTCCTTCCCTCCACCCTTTCTAATTCTTTACAGAGAGCAAGCTGCGAGTGCAAAAGACCAACCAATCCCTGGTGTACCTGGAGGACAGTCGAGTGAGGATCAATTGCTCCATCGCCTCCCAGACCAGCCAAGACTCCCAGCATGCTGTGCTTTGGTATGTTAGGCGAGCTACGGGGTCAGAAGCTGACGAGCTCCTGCTGAGGATTGAAAGATCAGGCGCATTAGAGTATGGTGCCTACGCAGATGAGGAGAGACTTCGACGCAGAGTGCAGGCAGAGAGGTTGTCACCCCGCCTCTATGCACTGACACTTAATCGGGCAGAGAACAGCGACTCAGGGACATACTACTGCCTGGTGGAGGAGTGGCTGAGCGATCCAGATGGAGCCTGGTATCGACTCTCCAGGGAGTCCTCAGGGTTCACGCAGGTTCTGGTCAGACAGCCAGGTGAGGAAAGGTCAAAGCTGCTGTTTATTCTCACTGCAGGGAAACAGCAGCAGCCACTTTAGCCCCACACGCTGCCCTGTCACACACCAGTTAAACATGGTTGACCCCACCCCTGGTCCAAATAGCACATCCTCCCACTCTCACATAGTCTGCTAAAGGCTTCAAGGCTGTCTCGCTCTCGTGACCATACACCTAGCAGAACCTAGGTGGCAAAATAATTGTGTTGCCAGCTGTCATATGCAACACCAGAAGGTAGAGTCTGGCCCAGACGGAGGATCTAATCCTCTTGTCCATTACTCAAAAACTTCCAAAGCGCTCAAAAACATGATGTTCCTCCTGTCACCCAAACCCTGACATCACCACCTCAGGACAGTGTCCTTAAATACCCTTCATCTCCCAGCTTTTTCTCTCCTTCACTGAACTCCCTCAAGCTCTGCTTTATAATGAAACTCCCTACCCCCAATGGCAAATAAATAATGACAACCCATCCCTCCTTGACATTCATTTTTTGCACAAGTCTATTCTACACACAAGCAAGCTAAAGGTGACTTCTTCCAGTTGTTCCTGAGAGAAGTTTTCTTCTGCCAGGTGTCCTCTTTATAATGCAAGGTAAATTCCTTGATATGGCACCTGTCCAACTTAAACGTGAGGATCAAACTTTCTGCTCATCAGCCAGAAGGGCAAAGAAAACTCATGTACACAGTGATACCAACACTCCTCAAACAATTAATTGAGCCATAAAACTGCTTATAATCGAGAGGTCACTGAATTATCCTTCTTGTATTTGACTTGTTTCCCTTGAATGCTTTAGTTTCACTTCTGATTCCAAAAGTTAGCACATGTTGGTGGATCCCTCCAGGGTAATACATATTATAACGTTTTTTTTACATACATAAACATGCACATATGATGAATAGAATATGCTGTACAAACACCATGGATATTCATAAAGTGCTAAAAAATGCATCCATTGGGAAGTCATCCAGAAATGTTCCCGCCAGGAGAAAAGATGAGTAGAGACGTGTGCCAGCACTCGCCTTTTTCCCCTGTTCCCCTGCCGTCTTTTCTGCTTCTCATTTTGCTTTAACAAGAAGACCGATCCAAACCGTGTGTGAGATGGCGCACAAGCAGGCCAGGTCCTAACTGCATTTTTTTTGTCTTTAGCCGCAGCAGAACTGGGTCATAATACCATCCCTGAGGGACTGTAGCATGTCCAGACAGACACACTAGCCTCGGGGTGGGATCTAGCCTTACTGGGAAGATGAGCGACTGGTGATAGCTGTAGGCTGTGCTGTGGGAGCTATTTATTTTTGCCCTTTGTTTGCATATTTGGAAAGTTTGTTGTCACTGTTTAAAAAATCATTCGCAATTTGAAGGTCTAATAAGGGCTGGAGCTAGCATTTATTTTGATTATTTAATAATGCTGATTATTTACTCATTTTGTGCACAGAATGTCAGAAAAGATTGAAAATTGCCCGCCCACTTTCCCAAAGGCCAGACTGACATCTTTGATTTGCTTGTTTTTGTCTGATCAACAGAACAGAACACAAAGATTATTATAATACCAGACAAAGAAAATCAGAAAATCCCAAATCACATTTGAAAGGCTTCAACCAGAAAATGGTTTAGAATTTTTACTGGAAAAATAACTCAAAGAATCAATCAAAATCCATGCTGAATCATTTTTGAGCAATTAAGCAATTGACTATTTCGGCTTGGGTTCAAAAAGATTCTCCAATAGCTGTCCTTAATGTTGAATAATGGGAAAAAAAATATCTGATTTGTGCTCTATTCCTAAACCTCAAAGAAATACCTACATTTTCATACATTATTAATGTCTCTCTTACTCATCTTATCTTCCTGGATCTCTGCAGAGGTTCGACTGCAGGTGGAAGAACTGGAGGCAAATGTGACAGTAGAAGAGTCCAGCTCCATCCGATTGGGCTGCAGCATTCCTTCTCAGTCGTCCCGGGACTCCCGCTTCTCTGTGTCCTGGTACGTGGAGCGCTCTGATGAGGATGATGAGGATGATGTGGACCAGCCAAGTGATGAAGAAAGAGGGCGAGAGTGTGTGTTCTCCATTGGACATGACGCAGTTTTTGGAAATGGGAACTGCAGCCCCAGGGAGGAGGCAGGGCCAAATTCTCGGCTGCAATTTGAGAGGATGACCTCGGACCAGTACAGCCTGACCATTCAGGGGGCACGACCGACAGATGCCGGTCGGTACTACTGCCATGTAGAGGAGTGGCTGCTTAACCCCCGCAATGCATGGTACCGCCTGGCCACCAACAACTCCGGGTTCACCATAGTAAATGTACTGCAACAAGGTGAGTCCTAAATTAGGTACACTTTTATCGCTGGTTGTCCTCTAATATCAAACTGACAATCCAACACCAGAGAGGCACATAAACGTTAGCACAAGATGAATTAAACTGCTGCTTTTGACCATCCTTAAGTTTCCTCTGTGGTACAGTACTGATCATGTAATAATGTTTCTGGCCAATTAAAGATCTCTCATGGACTCTCTTTATGTCATCCCTGACCTGGATGATGTGGTCTTCCCCACTAGCTGCTCTAATTTTGAAGAGAGAAATAAGCTGTATAAAAAGCAGATTGAGAGGTGGCTACTGGCTGATTAGCTTTGAAGCTAAGCGATTAAGGGTGTAAACAGTAGAACCTGACTGGTACATTGGCCTTTCACAGATGTATCAGCATATGTTTTATAATATGAGCTGATAAAGAACCTTTTCCATATAATATCTAATCAAGAAATCATGTATTAGAATGCATTACCAAGTGTCACTGTCTGCAGCATGTTGGAGAGTATCTGCTCATCAGCGCTAGGATAGGTTGAAAATGTATTTACATTAGTGCTGTCAAATGATTTTTTTAAATTGTGATTAATCACTGAATTTTGATAGTTAATTGCGATTAATTGCATGTTTGAAATTCCAATATTTTGCATTTCAAAATAGTTTTTGTTATGCTTCTTTATTTTGTGTTTTGTTCTCTTTTAAGCTATAAGGGTACTTTAGCCTTTGTGTATGTACTGTAGCATATTGTGTCTCAACAACAGAGTGAAAAATGTAATTTAACATAGGGATATCATCTTCTTATTTACTTCCTGTTTTGATACAAACCTGCTTTTATTTTGAAGTAAAATAAGGAACTTCTGGTTGATCAAAAATCAGAAAATAAGGACACAGTAAAAAAAGGGGGAAATATCTGGGGAGCCCGATAGGTTATGTCGTTTGCACCATGTACCCAAAAAATTTATAAAAACAAAAGAAGGGAAATATTTGATTTCACAATGTCTATATCACTTTTGACTTGTCAACTGAGCTGTCTGGGAGATATGTTTTAAGTGAAATGAGACATTCAGAGTCCTAGTGGTGTCGTTCTTTTTGATCACTGCAGCTGCAGGACGATGCTGCGGTGGCTTAACTACAGTGCGTCGGAAGGGACAATACAGCATAGGATTATTGCAATTTTACAATTTTTACATTGACCCTGATTGCATAGTGATTAACGCGGGTTGACAGCCCTAATTAAAGTGTTAAAAATTCTGTAATAGACAGCTGCTTATATGAGAGATTATTCTAAATACCTTAGCATAGTCATATGGGTGCAAAATCATTGCACTATGTAGAAAACGTCTAGTTTCATTCCAGCTCAAAGATTCACTTTATCAGCTGGAAAATCTGTTAATGTTTGATTTTTGTTTGTTTCTCCCCAGTCAAGCTGGTATCTGTATCGACCCCAAAAATCCCATATCAGTTAGACTCTTGAAACAGCTGAACTTTGATCTTAAGTTCTCTAATAGATTTGTTCACTAGCGTCAACAACTGAATGCATACCAATTATAGGAGTCAGTAGTTTTTTTCTCTGACTTTATCAATGAATCTTGTTTATGAAAAGCTTTCTGGTATACCTGAAAAACTCAGATTTTTGTCTTTACTCTGTCCACAGTGTCCGCTCTCAAGTCAGTAGTCTGCTCCAACGACGCCCTCTTCTACTTTGTCTTCTTCTACCCCTTCCCCATCTTCGGCGTCCTCCTCATCGCCTTGCTGCTTGTGCGCTACAAGAGTCGCAACAACAGCAAGAGTCAAGAAGGCAAGAATGGCGCCCCCCTCCTGTGGATTAAAGAACCTCACCTCAGTTACTCTCCCACCTGTCTGGACCCTCCTGCACTCAGCCTGCACCCCGGATCTGTCGACTAAGCTGGGACCGCCTATGCCTTGCGTACGTCGCAGATGCAACACAATGCCAGGGAGCAGATGTGGACTCCACCTTAAGACTTAACTGTCATTCACTGCTGTGTTGAATTAGTTGATCAGTTTAAAAATTCCTACCCTGGTGGATGCCTGTTTTATGTTAATAACTGTGTGTTTGAGTATATGTGTGTGTGTCAGGGTATGGATGAGTGTGTGTTTGAACTAGATCTTGTGCACCATGTTAACAAGGTTAATTGTGCGAGTACAACTTGAGGGGGGGGGGGGGGGGGGGGCGGGATAATATCACGAGCCTCTCTCCCTTTGTTTTCTGTGGAACTCCTAGCTGCATTTGTTTTTTTATTACTCTGAATATCTGTCTATTTTTCAAAGAGAACAAAAAACTGCGCACATGAGATCATCGGCCAATGCGGGAAGAACATTTAAGAGAAGGAACTCTATAATCGACTCCGGCACTGAGTGGATGCCAAAAAAACTCTCCACACTGATCCAAGAGCAGCCACAGCCTGGCCCACTATGTTGGTTGCCATAGTGATTCTCTGCGCCCACTGACTCGGTAGCTGGTTACTTGGTTGCCAGCCTGCATAGAGACAAAGGCAAGGACACACAAGTCTGTGTCCTAAAGTGAGGATGTGTGTGTGTTTGTGTGTGTGTGTTGGCCCACCTGCCTCCACAATGAATTTGCCTTGGCAGACAGAAACAGGTCCTCGTGTGCCACTTAAACACTGCCAGACACTCTGGCCTTAGTGAGAGAGCGTTCCGCCCTCCTCTTCGACCCTCCTCGTTTCTGAAAGGAGACAGCGAGGAGAGGAAGAGAGGGAAGAACGTCCCTGATGATGGAGGATAAATGAACAGTGCTCTCCTGCCGAAGTTACACGTACTTTCACATGAGGGAAATTTTCTTTTTTCGGTGCCAAGATTTTTCCACACTGTTCTCTGCAGCTACTGTTTGAAGTTTTAAAGAGACGAGGGAAGCTGATTGGTTTGGAGGCAGATTGTAAATATGTCTGCTTACCTCCTGCTGTGATTTTATGGGCCTTTTGGGCCAAGAGGGCAATTTCACATGCAGTCATGTTGAATCAGTCGGATTGTCCTGCTTAAATAACGCAGTGGGGGTTGTTGACTGAAATGAAATTCTTGCACATATCTTTAAGTTGCCCAGTATGACTACTCCGTCCTGTCTTTAAAAGATATCAGAAGCTCAAAAGATGCACATTAGTTTAAAGAAAGACATTTGATTTGTTAAAGGCCCCACTGAGGATTATAAATGTGTAGATGTGCTTCAAAAATGTAACCTGCACATTTTAAGAAAACAGATTTAATGATAATGGGCACATGTTTGACTTTTGTGTTTATTTTAAAGATTTTTCTATTTATTGTTTTATACTACTTTACATAGCTTTGTAAGAATTTTTCTTTTGCTTTGAAATTCTCTAAGAAGTGTGCTGCTTGTGTTGCCAGGCAACTGCACCAAGCAGATTATGTCAATATCCTGTGTGTTGGCAATGTGGTAGATGTAGAAATGCTAGATTTGTCCTGCGCATTGCAGTCTGTAGCATTTCATACCAGATTGTCAAGTTTGGTCGGTGTCAAAACACTGTTTCTCTTCACCTATAAAGGAAATGACTGTGGCTTTACTTGTACAATAGTTGAACAGACAAGTCACAAAAATCAATTCACTTAATGCTTTTCGCTTAAGTCGCTTTTATTTATGGAAATTAGATGTAACACCTAAGTAGGATGTTTGATCAAAGCGGGCCGAGGCTGAACTGTTAGAAACATCTTGTTATCATGGATTCTGGCTGAAGGCCTCGTCCTTGGCTCCACTGACGCATGGCAGAAGGGTTGAACATGTGAGTCACCAGAGGTGTGATATCATCTACCTGACCTGGGCCTAACCCTTTCACTGCCAGACTGAACATGAGAACTCTTGAAGAACTCGACATTGTTGTCTCAATCGTGTCAACATGTATATTGCATGACAATACCGCAGGAGGACTTTTGATGTTTTGTAAAACTTTCTGAACTCTTTGAGCATTGTGTTTGTGTGACAGAGCAGTGCCCAAAACACGTGACTTCCTGAGCCAAGAGTCAAAACAAAACCCCACCACCACCACCCCCTAAAAAAACCTTGCCATCAACAATATTTAACTAACACCACCAGACCCTCTGTGAGCCTGTGAAGTAATCTATTTCAAGAATGGGTGTTGTGGAGATTGTGTTTGATATTAATGCTCATATATGTCTTTTTAAATGTTTTGCTTTTATGCAACACTTCATTAAACAGATTTATGTCAAAAAGACAAACATACGTACCTGATACTAACACAAGCCACAAAGTTCTGCGATTTTGACTTCTTTCGCTGTTTTTTTTTAAGGTAATCGGTTCATTTCATGTTCACCACACTATTCTAGTCGGGAGCAAGGCTGGTGCTGTGAAGTTAGCGATATGATGCATGTGCAACAACAACACATATATATATATTTATATGATATATATATATATATGAGCGTGAAATGGAAAATGTTCTTATGCAGATAGTATGCAGGTACTGTTGTGTAATACAAATACTGAATATTGCAAGCGAGTGAATTATGTAACATGACGATAATTCCGGTCTTGGTCATGAAAGAATCCAAATGAGAGAAATAAAGAAAATGAAAACTGCACATACAATTGGAAAATTGTTTTATCCATAAAACTACCTTTTCACCATAAGCTTACAGGTAAATGTACATGCTAAAACTAGCAAATAGCACGTGTGAGGTAAAATATGAGATAGATTACGTAATTGTGATGTGCTTGAGTGAAATTAATTTGTAGATTATTTGTGTTCTCACTCAGCGATCGCAGCCATGTACAGACCTTGTGGGGAGAAATGTTGCCTCATTATATTGCAATATTCAGTGTTTGCACTGCCTCCCTTTTACATTATAAACAGTCTTTAGCCTCATGTTGCTATTTGATGTGATGCTAGTGCAAGTCAGAGGTGTTTATACATCAAAACTGCAGAAAAAAAAAACCCTTCTGCGTGTTTTTAGGCTGGAGTAATACAAAGAATAATTGATGGGGCTGTCTGAAAGATGTTACATGATCCACAAGTAATGGTTCTACATTTTTTTCACTAAAAAATTAATCGGACGAATATCGTCATACCTAGCTCATTATAATATATTTTTTTCATAAGCGAGAAACCCTGCAGGAGCTTGTTTGGTGCTTATATTGCCTTTTTCTCAGTCTTGAGCATTCCCAGAGATGCAGGTTGTGAAGATGGTGCCACCGAACAGCTGCTTCTGCTTCAGCCTCAGCGTGTAAATCACTTTATCTTGGTTTTAATTCCTGCAAAATTCATTTCATCTCTCCAGACTCAGACCAGGAAGTGCAGGGCATTGCCATGGTGTGTTTGACGTCATCATCGGAGCTGTATGGTCAAACATTGATGATGTTTGGGGTTTTTGTTGAAATAATGATATTTTTACCAACCCTGGCTGTCTCCCAAGATTCCTCCAGACGTTCTGACAGTATTGTAGCTGGTTTTTGAGGGCTGCATGTTTTGGCTGTGTGCTGGCACCAGATTAAGGTGTAAAATAGTTTGTGGTGATATTTTCAGTTCAGCCAGTGATGCTTTATTTTCAGTGATGTATTTTTATATGACCATGTTTTTTTTTGTTTACTTTATTTCACTTTCCTTTGTTACTTTATGAAATAGTTGCCATCGTGACCGTTAAAAAGGCACTTTGCTATTGTCAGTTTACTTCAATAAACTACTTTCAGTGCATCTTCCTGTTCTACTTTCAAACACATGCATTTTGTAGTATTTCTAAATTATTAAAACAACAAATTGATCCAGGCTCCTCAAAAAAAACATGATTTACAAAAATACTGCATGCAACCTTCTCAACCATCTAGTTATGCTTTAACCCAAGGTTAATGCCCTGCAGGCAACATTTCATGTCTGCATGGGATTTTGACCTCTTGAAACCCTCAGCCAGCAACCAGACGGTTTATTTACTCTGCATTTTCTGTTTTTCTTTATGAGAGAGTGAGAGAAAGAGATGGATTGGGTCAGCATGTCGGAGGATAAATAATGCTTCGAGGACTGCTGCAGGTTAACCAGGCTTTTTTTTTTTGACAACCTCAGCAAATCACGTCTCATCATTCATAACTCATCCATTGCAGATGGACTTTCTCGCTCTTCCACCACCTCTTCCCCACACACACACACACACACACACACACACACACACACACACACACACACACACACACACACACACACACACACACACACACACACACACACACACACACACACACACACACACACACACACACACACACACACACACACACACACACACAAACAAACTAAGCAGTAAACTGACTTCAGTCCATACCTTTCATAAACTTCTTCCTGACTACTTCTCCCATGGATTCATATTAACTCATATTGATGCACACATACCCAATGAGACAAAGAACAAACACTGCCACCCGTTCCATAAATCATGGTGACACAGAGAGAAAACCGCACTCACTGCAAGAAACATTGGTGTTTTTTGTGGAGTCACTTGTTCGTTTCCCTTGGTTCTATGATGCATGCTGGCTCCCTTGCATGAAGGGCTTTTGGTCGACTCTTGACAAAACAATCCGCCTTGACTGAAGGAGCCCCCACACTCAAAGATCTATTGATGCTGCTGGCGCCGATAGCAGGCACACTGATATTGCTGATGTTATTGTCAGCTGGCTCCGTCACAACTTCACAGGGTTCAAAAAACACTGAATCCTCCGCCTTTGAGCGCTATATTCTGTCCCACTTTCTCCATTATTTTTTTGTTCTCTGTTTCCATTTTCTCCAGCGCACACCCTATGAGAAAAGATCTACTTTGCATAAAAGTAAGCAAAGCTCACAAATCCATAGTCCTCGCTATCGCAGAGGATTCAGACACCAGAGGGCACACATGGGCAGACAGTACTTAACGATCCAGAGCAGCAGGGTAGCATTCAGGCAAATAGATTATGATTGATGTCTAGCGAGAAAAGGAGCGATGAAGAGAATGTAAAGACAGGGAGGTTTGGATGCATGATAACAAGGACCAAGATAAATCAATGAAGATTAGTGTGGATCAGGATCATACAGGTGTGAATATCAGAAGGGAATATTGCTTATATACAAAACATGTGCTTACTAATGCACAACACTCCACTATAAGCAGGACAGATATGTTGTTGGAGACATAAGGAGGTACAAAACGAACAGCTTGTAGAGTGTGACTGGTCTTTTTTAAGGCCTGAGCACAGCTTGTTTCACTCACCTCTGTATGATACTACCCTGCAATGTGTGCTATGACTCACTGGGATGCAAGCACGAGTCGATAAAAACAGCGAGAAATCTTGTTAATACACAGACAGTGCACTGGTTTGCCTCTAAATAAATGTGAGTAATAAAAGTAGTGCGAGAACAGATGTACCACCTGTACTGCTGAAAATGGCTCCGAAATTTGCTATTGATGTAAGTAATCTCTAAGACAGTGCCATCTGTGTGAATTCTGCTGATAAAAAAGGATCAATAGTTGTATTAAGGGCGTGTTAGTTAGACGAATTTTAAGAGTTTGCTGGTGATTACCATGGGAGACTTCTGCTGAGCAAACCACATGATTTGCTGCACAAAACATACTGACATTCAAAAAACAACAACAACTGGTGGTCCCACGCCATTCATTATGCAGTTGAAACATGCTCAAATTTTACAAACACATAAACTGACATGCACACAGGAATATTCTCGTCCCATCTATATTTGATAAACCCTTAAATCCTGTGTGTGTATGCGTGTGTGCTTCGACTGGCTCTACCTTCAAAGAAGTAAACTGATGCTAAGGTTGCTACTAAGGCAACACTCCCCTGAGATCTGTTCATTTAGTCTCTATTTTCAAAGGCCCTGTGAAAGCCAGGAGATTTAGTCAGATGTGGAGCTAATTAACTGTTCCCTTCTCTCATTCTTTTATATGTTTTATTCAGTGTTTAAATGTTAATCTAAATACCTGATAGGTGTGTGGACTTAGCTAAACATGTATAATTTAAAAGGGAAAATGTTTTCTAAAGGCCATTTTAGTCTTTACATTTCTTCTCAAAGTTAATTTTGAGTCTTGCTGGTACATGTTGCAGTTTCTCCTATCCAAGGATGGGATTACCAGAGGGAGTTTAACATCCAGCTTCAGTGAACAGAAGTAGATGAAAGGAAGATACTGGTCCTGGGGCAGTTTTAAACAAGACTAATGAGAGTCAACAGCTATGCTGTCTGCTCTTAGAGGCTTTACTTAGGCACAACTTTAAGCTAAATGCTAACATTCTTGCTAACATGCAATACTTAGCAGAATGTTTACCTAGTTAACCAGGTAAACAAAGACCAAGTCATATCAAAGACTAGAATTTATATAGACCAAGACTACGACTTTGAGGGGTTAAGACCGAGACATGTTGACGCTGCTAGCTAACATTGATTGAGCATAACTTTATTTTATTTAGCTTTTAGATTATTATAACAAGCGCAAATGTTATTCAGGAACAAAACCACATGCCCTCAATTTTCCTTCAGGTTAACACTGCATTAGCTACAAAATTACAGCTTGCTGTCATGCATGTAATGATAATTAGCCAGAGGCAATTCAGTTAAATTTCCGCAGTTGTGGTCTTGACTGCTCTTGAAATGAATCCTGAATATTTTTTGAGACCAAGACTGACAACCCTAATGCCAACATATGCTAATACACCACAGAAATAGGACAACTGAGGTTGATGGGAAATTAAGCATGTTATGTAGCAAGTTATTTCTCATAAACCATTTTGCCCTAGATTAGTAATTATCATTTAGCTTGGTAAAGAAAATCAAAAGGCTTTGATTTTACATATAACAAGATGAAGTAGATCTACTTAATGTTTTTCCTTCTAATCCAATCCAAGACCTGCTAACCACAGATGTAGCTATAGAATGAAATCCATACACGCAAATGTATAATCGCCATAAGAAAAAAGAAAAAATATGCTCATAATATAACCACGTCAGTGTATGCCCTTAAGCATTTTACAGAGATGTAGTAAATGAGGGCTGAGAAGCAGCTGCTCTCTGACACTGCATCCCCTCTGTGAATCAGAGCTAACTTATCCATTAGAAGTACAGTAAACAGGCTTCAGTACAGTATCCCACCTTGCTTGGGGGCAAAGCAGATATTTTTGTAATGTTGTACCAAGCAAGTTGTTATTTCAATTGTTAATCAGATGCTGCACATTCAATCAGATGAAGACTTTATGCGTAAGTAAAGGTGGTAACAACAGAGAGCTAATCAGAGATGTGCATCTTGTTCTCCTGTGGGATGCCAAGTAATTATGAATGAGTAGGAGCAGGCAAAGCGAGTTCACTAATGTGCCTTTAGTGCTGAAGATGAGAAGCAGAAAAATATAATTCTACTAGCTATATAATGATCCCACAAAAGGGGGAAGGGTGAGCCATGGAGGCAAAAAGAATACAGCAGGGGATAGATAGTACTTAATAAATGGCAGCTGAAAGTGCAAGAGATGGTAAAATCCTGGTGTAACATTTAAAGATAGTTGTTTACTGTAGTGGTTTGTGATCCAGTGGGTGAGAGGCAGACCCTGTGGTCCATGAAGACAGCCTAAGGGAGGACCTGATGTTTGATAATCTGACCTCCTTCACTGTGTAGTTATACATCCTGTGATACTTTGTCAAAGTCTGAACCCACCTCCGCCTGGGTAAGAGACCCTCACGGCACTGCTCTGAAGATAAAAAGCTACACATGATGGCTGTCTGACTCAAATGAGTTTAAAATCCTTTCTGGACTTTCAATTCACCACTAACTGCATTTTTCACTGATTGCATTCTCAGGGTGGGAAGCTCAAGTGCTGTTAATATGTAATTATACTGCTGTATTCTGAGTAACAAACTGTAGGAACTGGAATGTCAGAAATTATCGTTTTATCGCCTTACAATTGATGAGCAACTTAAAAGATAATCATTAGTGAATCACAAGATGATAACACTTTACCTCCTCTCCATTGATCAACAACTATCATTCTTAAAATCTGGAAGTACATCAGGCCTCATTAAAAGTCAAAACTACTTTTTGTAAATCATAGCTAAATCAGCTTATTTAAGCATTAAACCAACCGCTGATTTACCCAGCTTACATGCTGTCATTTCATCTCTTTTTAAAAGATCAGCAACTGAAGAGACAAACAGTATTGAAAGTCTAGATGGACATCAGGCAACATTAAAATTCTAAACATTTGACAACTTATAAGGTACAGACAGCTTAGCGAGCTAGCATGACCAAATACTGGCTATACTGTTAGAGAGGTTGCATGCATGGAGGCTTTCATTGCACCCCTTCTCAGCTGATCAGCAATTTAAGAGACAATCAGTATTGAAAATCTGGAGGGACATCAGGCCTAATTTAAATTTAAAAATAGTCCTTTGGGGGCGCTGATGGCCTAGTGTTTAGGGCGCGCCCCATATACAAAGGCTACAATCCTCCAAGCGCGCGGCCTGGGTTCAAGTCAGACCTGTGGCTCCTTTCCCGCATGTCATTGCCCACTCTCTTTCCCAATTTCCTACTCTATCCACTGTCCTATCAAAACAAAGAAAGTAGCCCTTACTAACTCAAACTGACAGTTCTTATCTTAGCAGAAAAACAATAACTAGCTGACTCTACCATAAGCTATCTTACAGGCCATTACGGAAAAATTAAGCCCTACCTATCACATTATCAAACCGTAATGTTATCTGGTACCATGGTTAAATGCTAATTTAAGTAGTTGGCAAATGGTATCTTATATGGGTTATCATCCATGGCTTTTCTATTTGAAATAAAGCTCAATTTTTCTTTGTCTTTATAGTTGCTAATCAAAGATGTGGTTTGATCAAAATGTGTAATATTTCCTGCGTATGATTGTTAACCTTATTACACCATCTAAGTCTACCACTCTGGGAGTTACATCTATTAGGCTACTGCTTTTAACCACAAATGATAGTACTGTACCTGTGGATGTGTTTGTCATGGCACCAGAGTGTAAAGTCCCTCCTGGGTGACTTTGATGTATAAGTTAAGGCTCAGTATGTGGGATATTATGTGTCTCTCTCCTGTATGAGCAACCTCTATACACCAACTCTGATTGTCCACGTCACCGCTGCTCACATGGCTCACTCTGAATTTAGAATTTCTTAATAAATGAACACATGGTATGTAAACAGAGCAACATAATCTGGAAAGAGAAGCTGTCAATTAGATGAGAATGAGACTGCGATGTGGTTTAAGGAATGTGGAGCATGTGTAGGTGCTGACTACTCCCTCACACTGAATTATGTCCCTGTCTTTGCGCAGCAGCAGTGACACTGACATACAAAACGCCTGTCATCCTCTATTAAAGCGGATATTGGTCACAGGAGATTCCCTCGTTATGTATAAACACGTGTTTTACACACAAACTCTCTTATCACACGCACACGCTCTATAGGAACAACTATGTAAACATATACATTGATCGGGTGAGCAAACGTGATGACATTATCTGCTATTTTATGTGATGTTCAAATGAAAATTCTGATTTTTTGGCATCAATATTTCAGCGGGACTGTGACTTGCCTCCAAGACATGTGCTGCATTATTGAGAGTGAGCTGCTTGCAGTTTGAAGCATGTCATGGTTGATTCTAGTTGACAGGAGAAATTCTTTGAGTAGACAAAGACACGGAGATAATGTAGACATGTCTTTAGTCTTTCTGGGTGTCCCCAGGAAAAAGGTTCTACATTTGACTCTGGTTCAATAAATATTGTATTGATTCCTGAAGAAGCATCCCACTCACCAACGTGCTGCTTACCAAATGGTCAGAGGCACCAATCCTTCGTGAACCTCTTGTTCATGAATGTTTTGATTTAAACTGACAGGGGTTAAGAGTTTTTGGAATAAAGGGCACAGATTACAAGTACAGGATGCTCTGATCATTCACATAGACAGTATCAACTCTACAGCAGCACTCATACTGTGTCCCATTCTCTGCTGCACAGTTAGCTGCGCTGTTCAAACGGGATGTTTAATGAATCATAGATTCAAGTTCTGTTTATGTTCCAGAGCTCTTTAAAATGTATTCATGCTCACAAATTTATGATATAGCCTCACTATTTTATCACGTTTTCTTATACTGACTTGAAAACCCCTTAAATATGGGGGATGTTTGCACAAAGTCGCCACCTAGTGTTTGAAAAAGGAAAAAGTAGTAAAACCAGTAAGAGCATTGTGAAAGTGTCAAATAAAAACTCTCAGGATAAAGTATTGGACCATTTAGAAAATCTGCAAATCAGTAAATGTACTTATGTGGCAACATGCTACATAACAGATTATATCATTGACATGTAATTACTGATGATTCTTATATAGCATTTCCATCTTCCCGAGAGAGCACCTTCCTATTTTTCTTGTATAAAGTATTAAGTTAAACAGTGGCACACACACACACACACACACACACACACACACACAGACGGTGGATCCATTCTAAATTCATGCGCACCAGTCACTCAAACGCGTACCCTGCGCCTGCAACACCCACACACACACCCACACCCACACCCACACACACACCCACACAGGTCCTTAGGTCAAAAGTTGAGTGAAATCAATTTCAGCAATTCATTCTGGCCATGTCAAATAGCATGCTTAGATTTTGGCCCTCGTAAGAGTGTGGAAGAGTCCCTCCTGTGACATGGAGGCCATGGAGTTGACAGGGCCTGAATAAATTGGTGAAATTGAGGTTTGACAGCTTTTGTCCTCAAGATGTGAGCGTGTTTCCTACTTTACCTTCGGTTATTCAACGTCAGAATGTGTAGGAAGCCATTTACTAATGCATGCGGTTTAAGTGGAACTTATTTTTAATATTAATACTGTTTGATAGATTTATCTACTGCAATTCTTGTTCCTTTTAAACATGTTGCAGTCATATATCTTAAACCGGCTTTATTAATTGATTACTTTAGTGTCAAATATAGGAATAGGACATGCGATTGAGGGTAATATGTTCCTCTGAAATGTAGGAGAGTAAAAAGACTAAGTGATTTTAAAATAAACACTCAGCTGGGGTAGAAGTACCACAAAAATAAAAAAGGATTTAATGTACAAGATAGAATTCCAGTTACGTCTGCCTCTTCTTAAAGATTCATGATTTCACTTTGGGTTTGGTCTTTAAATAACATGATTAAGAAATGTAGAAATGGATTCAATCATTCAAGTTTTTTTTTCATTATCAAAAAATACAGTCAGTTCCCTTTTAAGTTGTTCTTACAACAAACTTGTTTTTTAGATTGAGGGTTTTTAATCTCAAAATAGGCTGAATATCAGGAGCCTGTAATTTATTTGCCGACTTAGGATAAAATGATCGATAGGTTAAATTCAGTACATTGTTTTTGAGTATTACATTTAAAAGGTCTGCCAAAACCGCTTTCCAATAGAGGGCAAAAAGCAAACGGGTATCTGTGGGTTCCAAACTTGACTTTTTTTAAATCTCTTTAATCTGAAAACTGAATCTCATGAAATCTGTATGTGAACATTATTCTTGCTCAGTAGTCAATTAAGAGAGAAAACTGATGACATGTTAAACACAATGCTCCTTGGATCGTTTATTCCATGATTCATTTTAACTTCAAACTTACAGTGTAAATCAAACAATATTCAGGAATGTTTTTAGATTTGAAATCTGCTTAACCTCAGCACCCATTCCCCCCCCACCCAGGGTAGCGATGAGATTTAACTGTTCAAAGAGAGGAGATTGTGGCAGAGCAGGACCAAGTACAAAAAGTTTTGTAGAGGCACGGTGCAAATTCACTCACAATCAAAGTGATCTTGGTTAAGCCGACAGCTTACGCCGCCACCAAAACGCACCCCTGCTCTGACCGTGACTCTTGACTTCTGCTCCAGATATGAATGTCTTAAGTCTTTTCCGCTGGCTGCTGTGTGTTGTGTTTCTGGGACGGACAGGTGGAGCACATTTCAGCGGTCCAGTGAGCGTTTCTGGATTGCGTCAGCTACCGCGGTGCGCAGGAGAGCAATGACAGAACGAGGGTCATCACTGCTGACCACAGCGCTGCCTGATACGATCATGTTAGCTCCAGCCTGCAGCAAACACAAATACACTCTTAAATACACACAAAAACTCACAAAACCTGATTTTTTTTTTAACAGACGGAAGTGTGTGTTTACATTTCTTACCTCTGCACACTTGTGAATGGTGTCAGGTCCGACCCCTCCGTCTACTTCGATGTCTAACGAAGGGAACTGACTCCTCAACCAGCTCACCTGAGTCACATGCACATAAATAAAGATCTAGACCTGCATGACAATCTCTCTACAATACAACTTTTAGACATTTACAGGACTGCAAAAGGAGATACAATGCTGCAGTATAAATAAAAACATCCTCTGGACCCATCGTGAATTCTAGATGTATAAACTACTGAACTGTGGTAAAGGTAAGTGTTTCTTTTTGGCCTGTGATCTGTTACAGGCGTTTAAATAATACACCAACTTCCCCATAGTAAGCCCTCATGTAACCTGAATTTTTACAGTTCAGCCAAACTTAAGTGTTTTTTTTGTTTGTTGTTGTGTTTGAGTGTAAACTTCTTATGATTTTCTTCCCTGTCCTGTGGATTTTATTTACCTTGGGCATCATGTCTTCCATGAACTTCTGCCCTCCAAAGCCGGGTTCAACAGTCATGACCAGAGCCATGTCAATCTGGTTAGCCCACGGGGCTAGCTCTTCAACAGTAGTTCCAGGCTTTATGGCCAAACCGACCTACAAAACACACACACAGATAAAAAACACAGAAGTGAAGTCGCCTGTGTACTTTACGCCAACGATAATGACTCATATTTCCCTGTCTTCATTGTTTTGTACCTATACAGCTTTACAGTTAAGGTCATTTTCTTATAGACAAGCCTAACAAAACTAAAGATTGTGTTTCTACATGTATACCATGATAACGTCCTCACCTTCATGCCACTTTCTCGGATCTCCTTGATGAGGTTTCCAGGGTTGGTGGTGGCCTCCAGGTGGAATGTATACTGGTTGGCTCCTGCTGCAGCCATGGGCTTCACCCATTGCTCTGGCCGAGACACCATCATGTGCATGTCTGGGACATTACAAATGACACTCACAAGACTGCCCTACCAACAGCTGCAGCATGTATGATTCAATTGAGCAAGAGTAGATGTTTTTGAAGTCCAGCATATGTTTGGGGATCATGTGTTTTCTCTCACCAAAGAAAGGATCCTGGCCTACCGACTTCCTCAAGCACTCCACCATTGGATGTCCGAAAGTGATGTTGGGCACAAAATGTCTACAGAAAAACAAACAACAGATTTTAACTTCCTGCTCTGATGAAATATCCTCACCTTGCATAAACAGCCGCACACTTACCGGTACGTCTTGCATAATTAGAGGAAGAGGAAAAAGAAGACTTGGAAGACATTATGTTTGACACTGAGGTTTATAAAGCTTCTGTTTTAGCATGCTTAAATACACAAACATTTCCTTTCCCCAGATTAACTTTTGGCATGCTAGCATAGCTTGTTGATGTTAGCCAACTTTAGCTCGCACGTACTGAACTTTCAATGGGCTTGCTAGTCGTTAGCATGCTAGTTTATGTGGCTAACTAACTACAGACAGACTGACCCGTCCATGACGTCGAGGTGCAGGTAGTCCGCCCCGCACTCCATCATCCGCACACACTCGCTGCCCAGACAGGACAGGTTGCTGCTCAGAATGGACGGGCCGATCCTCGCCATGTAAGCCATGCTGTAAACTGACTGCTGTTACTATCCGCCTGTCTGTCTGCACTGCAGCCTGGCAGCATAGAGACAGTTAGCAACAACATAGTGGACAACTTCCGCTGATCACCTTCAAAATTAAATAACCCTTTACGATACATAATCTTTTTGTTAATTAAAATGCTGTATAAATCCTGACATCTGGCTATTTAAAAATGTTAAGGATAAAATAGCAGCCCTTCGTAGTATGATGAAATAGTTGGACTTCTTCAGAGATAACAGATTATCACTTTGAACTGTGCTTTTTGAATGATTAGATTGTTTGGTTTCCATCATTGCAAGTTGTATTTCCTGTGTAGGATCCTTTTTTTTCTTCCTTTAAGCTTGGAAGCGATTCAGTAAAATACGTTTGCTCATGCAACTGAGAAAAAGATATTAAGGTAGTTTAAGACTGTTTTTCTTTTGTAAACACAAAGAAAAGTGAAAGATGGTTACGATCAGAGACTGCTAATTCAAGCACTGATGATGCTAACACAGTACAGTGTCGCCACTGATAAGGGATAATGATGAGGTGGATGAAGAAGAAGTCTGATTGAGCTGCATTAAAACTGTAAGTGAACATCATGAGCTTAAATAAAGCAATTTATGTCGTTAGTTTTGTGCTCTGGGCTAGCTACATCTAGCTAGCTGAAATCTGCTAGCTAGCAAGAGTTACTGCTGTTTCTACAGTGATAATAAACAAGTAAAAATGCTTCATATTATAAATCTGCTTTAGCTTTAAGAACTTCGGCATTTGTGACTTTCTTTTCCCCACATAGTGAAAGTGTTTTGTAAATCCACAGACGCATTTTTGTGGTGACTTTGAGTTAAACTGGAATCTGGATCTTTGTTGGTTGTTAGGGTGTACTTTTTTTTAATGGATTTTCTTTGTTCAATATTAATACATAGAGATAACTGTGCTTGTGTACATTTAGTTGCGTGCATTTCAATTATATCCAATGTATTTTAACCTTGTTTTTCTATAGAACAATTATTTTATCTGTAATAAAATATCAAGGCCCTGCAGAGGTCCTACAAAAAGAAAGTCTATAATGACAAATTAAGTTTAGTTTAGTTAAGGTTTATACTATTATTAATTCTTCTTATTATTATTTTTTTTTTAAATGTCATTCATTCATTTGGTGGTTTTGCGTAATGTTTTGCCTTTAGTAATTACCTTACACAAATATGATCTCATTACAATTGTATTTTGAAGGCAAAATATCCGAGCATCCGGTCTCACCACAGGTGTCCATAGGTAACTTGATGCCCTTATTCTGGTTCACACTTCCGCCTACAAAATACGACAGTGCCCACTTCTGACACTAGATGACGCAAGGCTCATGTGAGTGAGGAAATCTTTTCTCTGCTCGACAAATGTGAATACCTGGGTGTTTTAATGAGGAGAATGATACAGGCTCATGCTAGCTTGCCATTATTTTTTTTAACGTCCTCCGTATAGGCTACTATTAGTAGGCCTATTGTTTTTTACCTGAGAAGTCATGACAGAAAATTCTGTGAACAGAACTTGTAAAACATTTTCCTATTTGGCTGTTTTCAGTTGTTGGGTTACTTTGGACTAAGAGTTTTGCAATCAGTGTATTGTGGAATAGTGTTTGCGAAACGCAAGAAGGCAAAAATTGGCCAAATCTATTGAACAATTTCTTATTTCAAATAGTCCAGCAGCACATTCCCTGTGTCTATTTTCTCTCTGTAATTGGCACTTCATTTGATGTTTTGACGTCTCTCTGGGTTCCATCTGCCATCTGTCTCTGGCATTCTGCTGTGCCATCACTTAACATTGACAAATAAATTAAAAAAGAATTTAAAATATAGCATAAATGTCAGAATGAGAAGATTGACAGTTTGCATAGGAGGCACTACTTTTGCATTGGTGCCTTAAAGACACAAGCATTTAATGACTTCAAGTTGTCTGGGCTTTTAGGTTTATTGATGCAAGCTGTCTATGGATAGAGCTGTCTAGGTTAGCCTGCAGGGTTTAATTGTCTGCCAAAAATCTGTGATGAATCTTATTCCTTGAAGGAGGATAACCTCTCACGGAAATGAAAGCACACCAGGACGCTTACAGTCAACAAAAGTATTTATTGTGCTGTTTTTTCTTGGTGCTTACTTCAAAATAAATGCATGACAAAACAAGCTTACCAAGTAAATAAAACCAAAGTCTTTAGAGCATGTAAAGTGCCACCTCAAGATGGTAATGTACACATTTAAGTAAGTCCTAGATGTCTCATAACACCTGCATAAACCTACTTTAATAAGATTTACTGCATAAAGTTTGCAGGATCTTTAATGCAATTTTGATAGTTATTCTTGTTTTATTTATTTGTTAGTCAACTTCATCATCTTTGACTCAGTCTGCTGAAATGCTCGGAATGTTTTTTTGGGTTGCGAGTGTAAGTTGTTGTGATTTATAAGAAGCAGATGGCTGAGGTTTTTCAAAAAGCCTCTGCAGCACTCTGCCGAGCCTCAGCCCACAGAGCCACACTCATACACCCAGATTGGCCAAACAGCATCTGACATTTATGAGTTTTACCCGCGTTTTGCATTACTGTGGCTGTGGAGGAAACTCTGGTGGCACGGCGCACTCGGGCCGACGGGAGGATGATATATGCGGTTTGTGAGTGGAGTTGAGGCAGAGTAAGTTGGCGTCACTAAGAACAGGGCCTCTAGAGTCTCTGAGGAAGGTATTAAGTTTTGTGGAACAGTGCCATGGCTGCAAGGGGCTGAGCTTGTACTCTGTCCATGCAAAAAAATCATTTATGGCGTGACTCTGTGATGATTATCTTCTTCACTAAGATGGTTTAAACAATAAGGGGTCCTAAGTGACACATTCTAGAGTGGTTAAACAGTCCATTTCCACAGAGGTCACACTCAAGGTTGATGCATTGCACCAGCCTGGTTTCTGCATGTATGTTTTATCTTTAAGAGCGGTCATTCTTTATCCTGCAGCCGACATAGGACACATTCTTCACCTTCACTGTAAACAGCTCTAACACCAGTCAGACACAGGCTTCTGCTTACTGGAGGCCCCCCATTAAAGACACCTTTTCTTTTTTTGTTAAGTGGGGGAAGACCAGCTAAGGAATGTGACTTCAACTCATTGTCAGGATTCTGTCAAGCTGTTTACTATTGCTCATAGCTGACATATTGTCTTTTTATTTAAATGCACATTGCATGCCAGTTATGTCCTATAGCATGCGTTAACATGTGAACAGTATAGAACAGGTTTTCATAAAGCATGTTGAGAAAGCAAAACCTTAAAGACTCTAAAAAAAAAGCACAATTTTCTTTAATATGTAAGAAGAAATAAAGCTATTGCTGGTGTCAAACAAAAATGGTGGATTTAGATTTAAGTCTCGCTTCTCTGTAAACTTATTTTTACTACATTTAATGCGAAAACTTTCCGAATGAAACGCAGTGATCAGGATCCTTAACTGTGTGAAATGTACCATGCATGTAATACTCTTTGGTGGCGTGTACGGTCTGTGGTGGTAATGAGCTCGTGGATGAAAGATTTCTCGTTACATGCGTTCCTGCATCTCAGTCATCTGTGAAGACAATTAAAAAATGACTTTTCTTTTTGTCCGAAAAGTCGAACGCTAATCGATGCCATTCACACTCTACTAAATCAAAGTGCACGCGTACGTAAGATTTTTTTTGTGCCTTTTTGATGTTAGTTTCCAGTTGCTGAACTTTTAATTAATGCTGATTTTTTTCAATCTAGTAAATTAATATTTGTTTTTTTTTAATTCTCTGTGTTCCAACAAGGAACCGGCTTTTTCATTAAGTTGGCTTCATATGCCGTTTCATGTGTGTCCCTGGAGGTGTATATATTTAGCCTTTACAGTTGGCTAATTAACAGCTGTGCAGCTACAGGTATTAAACATGTTTGAACTCCTTTAACGGTCACTTGAATTCCCCCATTTAAAGACCATGAATTAATAATCAATGGGGGATCGCAGTTCCAAAGAACACAAACAGCCTCCTATATAACAATTGTTAATCTGCAGGGGGAATGGTGTGATTACAACTCCTGTGCGTTCTTTAAGTACTCTTCAAGATGTGTACATTTGCATTCAGCAGTATGTTAGCTGTTACTTTGGATAAGCTGCGTTTATGTGACCTTTAATCTTTGCTATAGGACACAGGAAGAAGAATGGGGAAGGACTGAGCTACTCTGCTCTGTCTTTTTCCTGTGCAGTGGTCGGTGATGGAAGACTTGGTTCACCTCCAAACTTTTGATGTATTATCCTGATTGAAACCTTCCTCCTGCTTCCCTCCAGCAGTTGATTCTAGCCTCCTGAGCAAACAGATAGCGGTAAATCGGCTCCTTGTGATGGTCGGAAAGCGCGTGTGGAGCGTGTCTCCCTGCAGCTCTCTCCCTTCCTGGGCTTTATATCAGCATGGTCGGGGTCCAGCGGGGGAAAGGGAAAGGTGGGGTGGGTGCAGTCTCCCTCTGCTGAAGGTCAACGCTCCCAATCAAGTTTGTTTTCCTGTTAGTGAGAGGTCACAGGGGGCATGTGTCCCTATAGTAGATGCTAAACATGCAAACTTTTAGCATTTGATGGCAGGATTTTATATCGATGGGGAGTAGGATAAGAAACGAGCACAGCAGGAATGCCTCCACATCTTGAATCTGGTCCTCAGGCTGACAGAGCACTGGTCCAATCCATTGACTGTATTTATGGACCACGCTTCTCCCCCTCCAGGTTGTGTGTGTAATTGAAGCAAAAAATACCTCCTCGACAGGCGCCGACATATTGCACTGATGACGTTGTTTGGAGCCAAGAAATACACAGAAGGGATCTGCCTGGTGAAGCCAGTTGGAAATGATGTCACGCCGCCTGTCAGATAGGAGAGCTCTAAGTAAAGGATCATGTGTAGTCGGCGGGTCTTTAATGAGGAATTGAACTCCGACAGGGTGAGCAGAACCCAGACGCAAAGGCTGCTTATGTAAGAAATCAATCATTTTTAACAAAATATTGATTTGAAATAATTGTATTGTTTTAGAAATGATATATTTCTTACACTGAACAAACAGGTTAAAGCTCCTGCGAGGAGTTTTTATGTGTTTATGAAACAGACTGAAATTAATTGTGATGTTTCTTTAAAAAGCTACAAGGCAAATGAGACCATCAGAAAGAAGATATATTATCTATATGAAGTTGTTTTTCATTTCTGTAAATGCTGCTACGGGGTAGGTGTCAGGCGAGGAGATTAACAGCACGCTGAAGAAACAGACTTTGTTTATATTCATCAGCGAAGATTGACTGTTAAAAGAAAGCAGCATGAGTGCTTTTGTCAGAAAACTCAACTTCCACATGTACAGGATAGGGATTGGATAGATGTCATCACTCGGGTAACGTTTCATTCACACTAGGCGTGTGTCGTTTTAGGCTACAATAGTTCAAAACGTATAATGTGACATGGGTAACCACACTTTCTGGGTTTGCCTATCTAAAAAAAATATTAGCGAGTAATCGAGTACTCGTTTGTAAGGTAATGCGAGTACTCAAGTAATTATTTCACCTTTGTCAACAGGGGGCGCCAAAATTGACACTAACTTAAAATCCTCACAGAATCTTACTCACATTAAACCGAACATTTCCACTGATGGTGAAGTAAGACAAGGTGAACACGTCTGCCTGAATATTCCCAGAAACTGAACGAGGTTTGCTACCTTATCTACATTATCCGAGTCTGTTGACATTTTGGTTTCCATTTGCCAGTCTTTAAACGCTACTGTATCGCATACTGTGTTCCATAACATGTTTATTACACGTTGCCATCGCAGCTCGCAGTTTTTGTGTCTTTTACTCTATGTCCTCCGTTGTTATCATCTCCTTCCTCCATTTCCACAGTGAACAGGCCAACCAGACTTCTTTCTGCGGCTTGAGATGATTACTATTGTTGAGTTTTCATTTCGTCCATCATTTTAGATAGTCTACCATAAAATCTGTTAAGTCATGATTATCCATCGATGAATGCCCTAACAGGATGGTTACTGTGCCTATGGTCCACTAATGAAAGCCTCTGTGTGCCTCTGATGTATTATCAAATGACTGACTAGGTTCGCAAAATTACTGCCTACAGGTAGCAACTCTGAAGCAACGGACTCACACTTCAACCCATGTGTTTGTGGAGTGCTATATTGGTGTTGTAGGAAGTGTGGTTCAAGTGACGACCAAAAAACAAACCTGCAATAACTGCTTATCGCCATAGGGACCACCATAGAGACAAACAGGGATCTTTTCGGGTAGTAACTTTAAGGTTTAATTTTACTTATCAAGGGCTGTTCTGAATGTGTTTAGCCTTGCCAATTACAGCTGCTTACTGGATGTCTTAGAAGGCGTCTCATTATGCACTGACAGGAAATGAGGAAGCCACAATGACTCAGTTTGGCCCTCAGTCCTGAAATCATTAACCATATTAAATTACGACTTTCGAAGCAGCTTCCAAAGTTGAGGTCTTCATTTGTACTGCTTGGCCTGAGCTGATTCTGGCGTTGCTTGGTGTATTTTCGTATCACAAAGTGTTCCACAACATTAGGAGAACAAAAACTGAACTTGAAAACAGAGAAGCGTTTATGTCAACGTTGAAACAATCATGGGGTTAGATGTCGCTTTGCTAGTTTCACCAGCATAATCACCTTTACTTCAACAATTTAAACCCTATGAAATCAATTAATGTCATGGTGTGTATTCTGTGACTTGACCTCAGCTGTATGAACCCTGACCACACAGCACACTTCAGAGCACTAGAGTGACCAGCACATAACAATAATTGCCTGTGAAAAGCCCCCCTCAGGGTGAAATGGACCCTTCCAGCAGTCATAATTTAGAGCTGTATGAGGGCAAAGTGGCACTTCAAAAAGGCCATTTGGGGCCACTGGTGACATTTCAAAATGACCGCATGTACTTATTAAAGAGTAAAAACGCAGATTTATTTGGCATATTTTTTGTTGTTTAATACCAGCCGCCGCCCGTGGAGTGGGTCTGCGTGAGCAAAGTTTACCTTCCAGCTTGAAGTCTAATCCCCCTGATTTAATCTTTAATATTTGAAGATTGTGGATGCAGGCGGGCTGCTGGATAAAAAAACACAGCAGGGTTTAATATTTTCTCACAACATGTGCTCTTCGAGTGCTGAGTTTGGGTTTATTAAACCGGGAAATCCAGCTCTAATAAAATTGCTTTCCGAGATCAGACGGAGAGATTTTTCATGTTCGACATTCTTTTTTCTGGTTTAATATTGTATTTAGCATCTTGAGCTTTAAGGTCAGTTTTTTAAATAGCTTGTATCAGATAGCCTCAACCTCAAGGCTCATTTAAACACACATTTATGTGATGTGCACGTTATTTCACAACAGTCTTAAAATCTTACAAAGCTTAAGTAAATCTGACAACATATTTAAGAGTAAGTATTGGTCCAAACTTCAGAAAGCTCCCATGTCTGTGTCCACAGTTTGCAGGCTGAACTGTGAATCAAGATGTTTCCTAAGAGTTAAACTTTATGGAACATCAGCTGCAGAGCTTTACTCAGCTGTGGGGAGAGAAAAAACAACGTAAAGGAAAATCTCTGGCGCTGAGCGGAGGGCCCATCGCCTTTGGATTTAATAAGTTTGTTTCCAAAAAAAAAAAAAAAAAAAAAAAAGTGAGAACAGTCATCATGACTATCACATGATCCAAGTGGGACTATGAATCCTGACCCCATCTGCTGCTTTCAACAGCTGTCGGACCCACTGTGGAGAGTGCGTAAGAATCGAGCAGCATTAACACATTTTTTAAAATACGTGTCCTGCAGTGACGAGTCATAAAGGGATTTCAACTGCTGCCCTATTAAAGAGTGTAGATGTAGCTGCATGAAACATATGCAACTCGCACAGTGAGTCTCCATGAAATACACTCTTCCTGTTTTTGAGGTCAAAAAGTCCTCTGGATGACCGCAGGGAGGACAGCAGGCTAAGTTGCTAACAAAATTGCGCTATTTCGCAACATTGAGGAGGTCTGAATAATCGTCACATGGTTTTCGTGACTGATAAATAACAAGACAGAACAAGTATATACTGTATATTTTTTCTGGGCTTTTTGTGCCTTCATTTTAGAGAAAGGAAAGCAGACAGAGTCGGAAATTGGGGAGAGACAGAGAGCGGAGAATGACATACGGGAAAGGCGCCACAGGTCGGACCAGAAACAGGGCCGGCCGCCCGCCCGGAGGACCACAGCCCCCACACATGTGGCAAGGCGTACCAACCACCAGGCCACCGGCTCCGCAGAAGAGAACAAGTTTGACTTCATGTAACTTTTAAAACAAAATCACATGTTGGATTAACGAATGTGACATTCATGAAAGTGACTAATTAAGCATATGGGTGCAGAGCTAAATAAGGATGACTACATTAAAAGCCCCATATAAAAAATCAGCTGTAAAAGTAGCAGTTTAATCTTCTCTTATTTTGTTGTTTGGTTTGGCATATGATTCACCAAGTGCAGATAATGTCACTTAATGTCAGCGTGTTTCTGATGCATTTACTCAGGCACTTCAGTCATTGACACTTTAATGTCAGATTTTCAACAACAAAACAAGGCAGTGGCTTTCTCTCAACTACAGACTCCACAGTTTATAACGGGTGGAAGAAGCCTCTGGTGAGGCCGATGGTTAGTGCCTTAATCCTGCTTTTCTTTTAGAGTCCAGCAGGGGGGGGAATACTGGACTGTGGATTTTTTCGAAACCACCTACTACTAGTATTAGTAAGTTTTGATTTGGCCAAAATGCAGCATGCAGTATGCAAACAAATGCGAGCTCCGTAGTATGCCAAAAATATCCGGATGTGTACTGATTCGGAAAGAAAACTACAGTTTGCATCAGACCAGTCTCCCTCGTGTACTGTTTCCCACAATGCAAAGCATCAGGTCAGAGATCCAAATGATGGACAGCAACGTGTGAAATAATCACAATCAGACTAAAGTACATACTGCATACAGCATTCAATAGTAGTATGTGGCGGTTTTGAAAACAGCCTGTATAAAAAGATGGATGAAACAACAACCACAAAGAAGTGAAGCAAAAAGATATAGAGGCCCCCCCCCCCCCCCCCCCAAGCCCCTGACTGGCTGCAGTATAGTTCATAAACCCTGCCTCCTCAATGTTACATGGGTTAAACTTTAAACTTCAAAATACATACATGACAAATATTTTTTTCTCAAAGCCCAATTCTGTTGTGATGGTCAGTTATTATCCCGGTGATTTATGTTGAAGTGTTTATTTATCATAGAACTTCAGTTTTTAATTTGTTATTTGATGCAACAAATAGCAGATGTCATGCTCTGTGGACGAATGCGGCTCCTGCTGTGTTCTGTACTGGATTATCAGCAGTAGATAAAGAACAGCGAGAGGAAACATCACCAACAGAGTCATTGAATATTCCCCACTGACACAAGAAGCTGTTCTGCTGTAGACTGTACCGGTCTGAGGGATCTTTTCCCTTTCAGCCTCAAGGAAAGGAGACGTGAGCTCTGATATCAGGGGCAATTACTCGTTCCATTAAGAAAAAAAACGCTGGTGTGAGTGACTGTTTGAACTCACACACACACACACACACGCGCACACACACACATCTTGACGAAGTGTTGTCCTGCTATCCAATTAACCTCACACAGAGAATGACCGGAAGTGAGAGCAGGAGCATGATGGGATATAGCCCCCTGGAGACACACACACCTACGGGACCACTTCACCAAACTCCAGTTTTTTTTTATTGTGTAGCATTCCTACTTTTATCTAAGTGTTTTCATTCAGCCTTTAGATATCCTTGAGGTATTTTCGCTTCTTTTCCTGCTGCGGGTTGGCAGCACAAAAGGCTAATATTGACTTTGCTGATGTGTTTTTGTTTAGCATGGGAACGCTGCAGGCTTTGGCTGGTGCTGGCCTCTTTGAGTGGCTAACCAGAGGAGCCTGGCAGATGGCCAGCATGAAAAGCAGCTAATAATGGACTCTGCTTTACGTGACCATCAGATGAGAGAGGAGGGAGTGGAAAGCAATAGCTATATTTGCGCAAGCTGCTCTTATTTGGGTTGTATGCACAGCTTTGTGTTAAGATGGTATGGAGTTCTAGTTGGACCTGAAGTCATCCAAGAAAGGCAATTAAAAGTGAAGTGTTTAACAGCGTTTCAGATGAATTGAGCACTTAACCTGGCCTCTGTTGGCTTCCTGAAGCCTGAGCAGTAAAGACTTGAACAGCCCTATAGAGGAAGGTGAATGTATGTCATCTTCTCTGCCAGGAAACATCCCAGGGCATTCAAAAAGAGACAAATACAATGCATCAAAATATGGATCAGAGTCGAGGAGTACGGATCAATGGGCCCCCTGCCAGAACATTTCACGAGCTCCTCCATCAACAGGAGTGGAGGCCCGATAGGGAGTAGTTCAACACAAACCACAAATCTACACAAGCCTTGACAAATGTTTTTTTCACGCTAATGCAGAAACTATCCGAGAGACAAATAGAAATATTGGCAGTTTTGGAGGAGATCCACCCAGCAATGTTATAAATCAATGTTGTTTTTCAGGGTGTTCCCTCTCTGGGTTATGTAAGGTGCAGCGCTGGAAAAAGAAAGCTGTTAGTGGTTCATTAGGGTGGATTTCCCTCGAGTATATTTGCATGTCCTGCGGGTACTTCATTAATTACAGTAAACATGTTTCTCCAGGATTACGTTTTTTTTTATGTTTGCTATGATAGTTTGTGCTGTGATAGAAGACAGTGAAAGAAAAAAAATTCAAGTGATCTGAAAGAGATTTGATACCTGTTATCAAGTCTTTATATTAAGTGTAAAGCTCTGTACAGCAGCTTGTTAGCTAATCATAAAGACTAGAAACAAGTGCAAACAGCTAGCCTCTCTCTCTCTCTCGAAAAGTGAAAAACTTTGATGAACAGTATCTTTCAAACATGCTTATCAGTACATTATGTTCTCTTCAGCTTTTTCATATATGCACTCCTGAAAATTCCTAGACAATTTCAGGAGGATCGCTCACCTCACAGCAGGAGACTATCCCTGACGGACGGACAGACGGGGGGGGGAACGGACGGAGCAACAGAGTCCGCTATCAATGCTAGAATGAGAATATTTGCCTGTATATTAATGCTACATGTTGTTTGACAGAATCACAATCCTAACTGTAGAGCGGAGAAGGACATACTGGAGAACAGTAAACACAATGAAGCGGTTTAATTACGTGCATGGAGATTATAGCAGTCACGTGCATAGAGTCTGGTCGTGCACCGGTCACAGGAGTTGAACCTCAGCCCCCCCCCCCCCCCCCCCCACTTGCTGGAGGTGAATTATTCTGATTATATCCTGCTGCGTTCTCACATTAGCTGGAAAAAATACTAGGGAGCTGGCAGGAGAAAATAAAGTCAGAGTGCAAAATGTGGCTGTTGGTGTTCACACATACAGCTTTAGGAGTTTTTTCTGCAAGTGTGTAAGCCTTATTTGTTTCTAAATAACTCTTGGTTAAAAAAGTGAGTAGCTGATTATATATAGGGGGGGGGGGACAAAAGGGGCAGGACAGATCCGCTTTGATGCATTCCTGTAACCCATTGGCCATCATAACAACACGTTGGAGTACGTTAATGTCTCTAAAATCATATCTGCATGCAAGTGCAGCTAACATTCAGCTCTTAAATGTTGTCTCTCTACCCCCACTTCATTCGACCTTCTCAAGTTGCTGGTCAGATTGTAAACAACGCACGGGAAAGAAAGCCTTGGTCTAAGTCCTTTATCGCTAACCACTGGCTACACAGGAATGTGTCTGTCACTCCATCTTTAATGTCATCAGATGATAACAGATGGTTACAAGATTGCCAGGTGAGCTACTGGGGTGCCCTAACCACAAATCCACAGTATTCCTTTGATTTAATGTATGTATGTATTACAAATTTGTTCCACTGTTCATTCAGAGATCAGCCTCTCATGTCCTTTTACCTGTCCTTCTCTACCTGAGCTGTAGTGGCCATTAGTGTGTTCCCAGAACTCGCAGTCACCTGAACCCCTCACTCACCAGCACACCTGTCCCCTTTAGAAACTCCACTGAATACACACCAGCCTTCTATTCTCCATCTTTCACCAGACTGTAAACTTTGTTCTTGTTGTGTGACTGACCGACTCTCGTCTGCTCTGGATGCTGATCACCTGAAGCCAAACTTTGACTTTAGCTTGTAAACAATGGATCGCTTTCTGCCTCTGAATCGGCCTTTTGTCCACATGTTCATTACTGCAGTACGTCCACAACACTGTATCCTCATGTGAACTTAAACTACTAGAATATTCATGACAAAAATCTCCTATTTGCTGTCTTACAAGATTATAAGATTGATATTATTTTAATGGTGTTTGGATGTTTCTATGGATGTCAACATAATAAGAGACCACACATGTTCTGTGATGATTGCTTGAAAACTTGATTCCTCTAAACAAACAACTTAGTTGTACACGCTAAAGCCTTGCGTAACAGTGCGATAAAACTGAAAAAACAAACACGTCGTGTTGACATGTCTGCAGCTTTTCACTAACAAACAGAAACAAACAGCAACAGCAGCGATAACAACCAGCTCACTGCTCAGGACCACATTGGGGTTTATCTGAACTTGTCGTCATGACAGTCGTGAACATTTCGCTTGTGCATTCCTGTGGTATTAAGACACTCATGGATCCCTTGGCAGGAATTTCCCTTGGCCTGCTCTGTGTGTTGTTTTTTTCTGTTGCGTCCCTGCCCCTGCCTCTGGAGGTGAAGCAAAGTTCAACCACACCAAATCTGGAATCTGAAAGAGCATCTCTACTTTTCGCACAGTTGCTCTTCTGCAATGATCTTGGCGCTTTTGTCAGGCAAAATTTGAACCAATCACTGGTCCTTTAACAACTAAGAAAGTAAAAGTGATATGTGAGTTTTTGTGTTGGTTAGTTTCTCCGTTTACTCAGATTTATGTCCGATCCTTTGTGTTCTACAAAGGCAGAATATAACTTTCAACAAACTCCTTTTCCCAAAGGAATGCGATCGCTGTAGCTATGTTTATGCCGGTGACCGGTGGGAGTATCACTTTACCTGCTTGCAGAGAATAGGAGGAACCTGTGAATTGCATCTTCACATAAAACCAGTAAAACAAGTATGATCCATGTCATTGCCTTGGCAACCTGTCAATATTCTGTCCTGGAAGCGCAAAAAAAGCGCAACTTCTTGCCACGAGGGGCCAATTTTCCTCGTGCTGACCAGAGCTGTCTCTACGTTGTGTTCCCCGAGTGATTTATGAATAAACATAAACTATAATCGACATCACCTTGACTGCACAAGGTTGTGTGAAATGTTCAGGAAGGGTTTGACATGTTCAGCGGTGGCAAAGATCAGGAGGATGGAGACGACGCGAGTTTGGAAGGGTGGGACTCCTTAGTTTCCTTTCTGCGTCATTCCTGAGAAACGTGAAGATATCATGTCCAGATGTTTGTGCAGGTCAGAGCTGACCGTGATATCTTTCCTCTTGGCCAGACAGCTTTCATGCAATCTGTGCTGCTGCAGACAAATTGAATGATATTTGATACGCAATGAATAAAGTCTTTAAAGCTGCTTCAATGAACACTTAAATAACTGTGGATAAAATGACTGTTTTATTCGAGAGGTTTCCTCGATAATTATGACCAGATTCTGCAATTCCTCCCAGCTCTGCAACATTTTATCGCCTTTTCACCACAACTTGGCTGTTTAGGTTCCCTCTAAGTGTAGTTTTCAGCTCCTCCAACAGCTGTTTTGGGCTTAGAAATCTACAAAACAGTACCACACGCAGCTAGCTGGAAATCAAGCTGGAATATTTGGCTGCTAAAAAGTCTTGGCTAAAGAATAAAAAAAAGCATGTGGCAACTTGAAAGGCGATCGAGCGTCATCGCCGTGTGACAGCTTGTTTCTGATTCCCTGCAGCAGCCAACACAGTCGGCTCATGTGTGTTTATGTCTGTCAAGTAACTGTCACATGTCTGAAATCTACAAATATACATGTCACGTCTGAAATCTGTGGGGTCTGCATCCGTGTGAGCGATGTTATGGCTCTCTTTGGGCCGCAGTGGTGTCGTTTTTTTTTTCGTCAGCTTTATCCCACGCCTTCGCACTTCTTCCACGAGACAATATTGTGTCCCAGCAGAGTGACCACGGCTCAATGACACCATTTTCATCAGCCCAGCCTGCGACTTAAGACATTTTAAGCTGCATCTGTCACTCCCTGGCTTCACTCTGACTCATGCTGGAAGACTACACGGTGACTTAATCATACATGATGCAACCAGACCAACTTTTATGTAACTTGATATCACGGTGACATTTATGTTATTGCTTCTGCTTCGTATAATCAGATACTTCGTCTTTCTGCTTGGAAGAGGGACTTTGCTTGAGGCAGCACGTCAGCTATACGTCGAGACCTTGCTGACTCCCAGAAAGTGAAAATATGAGTTAAGACTCAGTGCTGTGCCTTATTACTGAACCCAAACTGTCAGCCCCTTTTTCATGCAGTACCTTCATCGTGCTGATACACTTAGACACAAGATCATAACCCCATCAATCATTTCACACTCCATGTTTGGTACAAAGGCCCTGTAGTTTTAAAAAAGGAAACAGGACCTTGGGCTGCTCGATTATGGCAAAAATCATGATCACGTTTTTTTTTATTGATATTGAAAAAACTTGATTACAACTTGATCACATGTCTTCATCAAATTTTAACACTCCGAACACTTAAATATTCTGAAAACAAGCAATACATGAAAATCATGGTGGTGATGTACTATTGTGGCCAAAATCTTTTCATGAGCGTGGGAAGCCAACGTTGTAATAGAAATTAAACTTGATTAATTGTCCAGCCCTAACAGGACCCTACCAAATAAACCCCCTTTCACAAATTTGTTAAAATATATTGACAATTTCAGGGATATTCCAGTCAGAGGATGCAGGAATAGTGTCCATGTATAAGGACGTTTCCGCATTTTCAGGTGCACGTGTGAAAGAGGCTTGAAAGACTTTCAAAGGTCAAAAGGTCAAGCTGGCCTGGTAAGTGAAAGTTTTGGCACTAGACTGTTTTTAGCTATCGTTCAGGGCGCTTACAGCCACTAGAAAGATCTCTAACTGCATCTTAGGGTCACTGAAACATTAAAACAGAAAACAGAACAATACAAGAACAAATATGGAGTTTGTTCTTGTATTGGAGTTGATAAGTTAAACTGGAGCGGAGTTGTTTGAATAGAAAATCAAAAAAAAAAAAGTACTTACGGTTTTATCTAGCAGCCACTCAATGCCTTAATCTGACTCCTAAAAGCCACTTTTTTATTGCAATATTGAGAGAAATCGTATGAGCTGTTCTATCATCAAGATCGTCATGGGAAAGGATAAGAAATACTGAAGTAAATGTACTCTAAAGTACACTAAGTCTTTCATGACTGATGCTAATGGACAAGCTTGATGAACACCTTTATCTCTGTGCTTTTCACGAGTCCTCACCGCTCAGCTTGTGAATGAAGATGACGCACAGAAGCACAGATCTTATTGTGGATTCAGCGATGTGTATAAACCCTCTTTGGGGCGTCAGTAGCTCAGTCTGTAGGGACTTGGGTTCGAAGCTGGAGGGTCGACGGTTCAAATCCCAGTGCAGACCAAGTCTTAAAATTAGTCCGGTAGCTGGAGTGGTGCCATTACCGAGGTGCCCTTGAGCAAGCAACCTCTCCATTAGTGCATGTCCATAGGATCCTGTTTGTGCATGTGTGTTTATTTCAGCTGTGTGTGTGTGTAGCATATTTAAATAAAGTAGGTAAAGAGTGTAAAAAGTAATCTTAATAAAGGATATCTTCTTCTTCTTCTTCTTTCAGCTTACCTGAAGCTTTTACTTAGCCTGCCTTTGTGTGAAAGTGTAAACTCTGCTGCCATATGTTCTCACCCGCTGGCATGACATACACACACATTTCCAGACAGGCGTGCATGGGTGCATACCGCACTTTTACAAGCGCATATATGAAGAAGGCAGCGCACACATCTGCTTGGACACATCTGCAAAACACAAGCCCTGATTAATGTGTGTGAGATTTGCAAAAAAAAGGGAGCTGAGCCTTTGATATGTGTATATCTGTGCTTCCATTACAAGGCCACCTACTCAGCACTATTTATATACCCAACTGCAAACATAATCCTCATAACGGGAGCAGCAGGAGGAGGGGAAGCGTGTGGTGAGAATGGGTGGAAAGAAGTGGGAAAACGTACCAGGACTAAATTAAGAATGTGGATTAAGGAGTGAAATTAATTAAACAGTGTAATGACGGGGAGGGAGGCGAGCTCTTTTAAAGCCTGGAGCGATGTGAAAGGGCACCTGTGTGTGCTCGGAGGTGACCTGTGTTTTATGTGTGTTTGTGTTTGTGCACCCTCAGAGCTAGGTCTGTGTGCGTCCAGTCTGTGGCCTGGTGTGGATCAGGTTCATGCCTGTGTGTGTCCCAGCCTAGGACCCCCATGAGGGGACAGAGGTGATGGATGACGCCTGGAAGCTCTTGACCTGCAATCTGTTCATATGTCTGAGAAACTTCTCTAAAGTTATGGATGATGGATGATGGAGTTTGGGTGCATGTATTGGGTTGGTTGTGAATGAGTGACATGTTACCGATGGATGTTGTTTTTCAGGTGTAATTCGAGCTTTACTGATTACAAAGTGACAAGTATGTGAAGGAAAGCTATTTAATACAGTAACAGAGAGTGGTGAAACACACACCTATGCACGCCTCCTCCCTCACACTGGTGTTTGTTCAAACCCCCGCCTCCCCTCCCCTATAGAGTTACAAACTATATACCAAGTGTAAGGCCGGGATGGAGAGTCAGGTTTGGGGTTGCAGCATTTACTTGTGACATATCGACCTCAGTGAAAAACTTCATCCATCAATCCAAACCACAGACAGGTAAGAGTTAACAGACCCGACCACAAGACGTAGACAACTCAACCACTTTCAAAATGTATGATTTGTGGAAGGAAAAAATGCGATACCTGTCAAAACCAGTCAGTCTATTGAGAATACTTCTGCATACAGTAAAACAATGAGCCTTTTATTCGGACAAGTGCTTTAACATGCACAATTTATCACCTCTCAAATGTTTGACTGACATCCTTCTTCGTCTGTGTAGGCCTTGATGAAGATTACTTGGTCATTTTTAAGGGATTTTTAGCCATTAATGATTCATCTTGGGGCTTTTTATGCCTTTATTTAAGTGAATAGAGTCAGAAATCGGGAACGGTGGGGAATGACACGCGGGAAAGAAGCCACAGGTCTGATTCGAACCCTGTCTGCCCGCTTGGAGGACCACGGCCTTAGTTCATGGGGCTACCGGCGGCCCAACCTGCAGATTAATGTTAATTAATGCCTAAGTAGTTGACCGTTAGTGTCGGTACATGAATCATGGTAATTGATCTAATAGTTGATTGAATATCTCAGTCAGGTCCTGATACTGGTGCAGTGGTTAGCGCTGTTGCACCACAACGAGGAGGTTCCTGGTTCGACTCCCTGTCGGACAGGGCCCTCTCTGTGTGGGGTCTGCTTGTTCTCCCTGTGCATTTTCTCCTTGTACTCAGGCTTCCTCCCACAGTCCAAAGACATGCTTTTTAGGTCAATCGGTGACTCTAAATGGCCCGTAGGTGTGAATGTGAGTGTGGCTCGTTGTCTGTCTCTTTATGTCAGCCCTGTGATAGACTGGTGAACAGTCCAGGGTGTACCCCCCCCCCCCCCCCCCCCCCCCTCGCCTAATGAAAAGCTGAGATCAGCTCCAGCCTTCCACGCCCCCGAACAGGAAGAGCGGTATAGATAATGGATGGATCGTCCTGGTACTTTTAGACATGATCATCTAAAGAGCCACATGAGTCGTGTAGCTGGAAACAGAAAAGCAACAGTTATGATATTTTGTCTTATCTTATTTAACTCTGTTTAGTTTGAACCTTGAGTGCATTTTTCCACATAAAGTATACGCCAAAAGACCTGAAACTTAAAGTTCACTAAGATATATATAATGTCTCACTTTACAGTAAATGATCCTCCAGTCATGTTTCTTTGTTTCTATTTCAAAGGTTTTTCATTCCATGTCGGGGTTTTCCACTCAAATTAGGACTCAGTCTTACATTCCATCTTATACCTACTCCCTCTGACTTTCCTGTCATCTTGCTGAAACTTTTCAGCTCCAAGCTCCAAATTAGGATCCTTTGATGTTCCATGTCGGGATGGTAACTTAATTGGACAATGCTGCTAATGAGGATGAATGAGATGACATGTTGCAAAAAAAACTCTGCTGAGAGGATCTCGTCTTCGTGTTTTCATGCTGAGTAAATCTCTGTGCTTCACTGTTGATGCCAATTATTTTCTTTAATTTTCAGCTCAAATATAGCTTGATTATTTTTTGATCAAATGCATCTCAGTGCCATAGCTGGTGCTAATTTCCTCTCCAGCTCTCTGTTTCATAACCTTTGTTTTTGAACAATGAAGTCGCTGCAGCTGTGTTAACTATAATGACTTGTAGGAAATAAAACTGGTCATAGATTGGTGAGGGTGACTCAAAAACCACTGCAGGGGTCAAAAGGGGACAGACGAGGACAAACCCTGAGTTCAGCTCCTAAAATTCTTCTATTCATAACTGAAGGCCAGGGGGGAAATACAATCCGTGGCATGTTTTCATTGGGTCGATTGTGCTGCTGAATGGTGAGATTTGGTGTCACATACACAGACATGAAGGCGTGTCCCCACCCAAAGCCACCCTCATCCACACCCGGAAACTTACAACTTCCTCCTCCATTCATCTCTCTGTGATTTTGTTTTATTTCTCAGGAGCTGTTTTACAAACTCATCCGTCAAGCAGCACAAAAGTTTATTGAGCCCAGTGAAACCAAGCTTAGGAAAACAGAGGCGAGGAAACGCACATTTGAGAAGGATTACAGAAACAGCAATCAGTTAGGCTTTTGGGGTCATTGTATCGAGTCCAACTGCAGCAGACCTGGCCTGAAAAGAGAGAAAAAAGTTTCAGAATAAAAGCTACAGTTTATATTGAAAACAGTCGAATGAAGTTAATCTTGTTTGCATAGGTGTGTTTACACATGCTTACTAAGATTCCTGTCTTATCGCAGCAGGGTGTATGGAGTGAATCAGAGGTTTCTGGAGTGAGTTAGTCTGCAACCTTAATAAGATAATAGAAGAAGAGTTGAGTGAGGTTCATAAAGCGGTGGAAGTTTCACTCCTGCGGGGTGGTGGGGCAACTGAGGTGTCAGGGAGGATGACGAGTACCTCTTCTTGGAGCCAAGACACTCTGAGGTGGTTGTTGACTGACATACAGACATGCATTTCACCTCAGGGTGTGAAAAGTGTGCGCGTGTGTGTGCGTGTGTGTTCATGTGTTTCGCAGGGAGAGAAACTCCCTGTAAACCGATACCATTCAGAGTCGATCGGTCCTGCTCTCCAGAGAAGAAGAAACAGGAAGAAGAGAGGGAAAGACAAAGAGATGTTTATCTCTTTTGTTTAATGACAGACAGACACAAACACTGACACGTCTTTGGTGACATTAATCGTTGAGCTGACATTCTGTAGACACAATAGGGTGTCTGTGATGAGCAATGTGAATGTGTTAAGATGCAGAAATGCAACATAACTATAGCTATAGTCAGCTATAAAGTCACAAAACAAAAAGCTGCAGTTTTTATAGTTGTTTTGGTTAATTAGGCTACTCCACAGCAGAGACAACTTTAAGTGTCCGTCAAGTTCTACCAGAAACTTTCACCTGCAATTATGTAATGCATCCATGATCTCTATTCATAATAACATAATGGGGAGGCATTTGGCAAAGTCATTAATAACATTTAATTGTTAAAAGGTCATTAGAAGCATATTCTATTCCTTTTCCGTGCTATATGTGCTCCGGCTCTTTTCCGAGCAACAAAAGCATCAATTATTGTGTTTTATAGCTATGACGAGGCACTCCCAGAGCGTGGTTAGGGTTAGGAAAAGTTCATGCTGTTGTTAATCATAAAAAGATTTAAAAGTGACTGTTGGGAAGAGGCACAATGTGTTTATACTTAACACATTTTTCTTTAACTTTAACAAACTTGCTTATCAAACCTTTGGGGAGTTTTCAACATGTCACAGTCATAATCAAGGCAGCACTTATTATTCTTTACTGAACTTAATGGAAGACAAATGACTTATCAACAATGTGCTGTCGTGTGTAGGAGACTGCCATCATGGAGAGGTTTTAATTCTGGATCTTTGTTCTTGTTTCATGGACAGTTGCTTTGACAAAGAACAGCGTGTCAGATCCAGGTCTGTGTTTAAATACAGCAGGTGAATTTTCTTCTTTTTCTTGGGTTACTGCGTGATTGTGTTAGGTGAAGACTGTCTCAGGGAAATGACCTGTCAGTCTAAACTTCAGAGAATGTAACGAGAATATCAGAAAGCAGAAATACAAATATGTCCATTGTGTGCGCTGTATTCCGATGAAAAGCAAAATCTGCTGACTCTAACTTCGGGGGATTCCAGTTTTCACTCGTGAGTTGGAGAATTTGGTGTTTAAAAAACAAAAACAACGATCTTATAGATATAGATCAAATAACAATGACTATCTCTTTGGTTCCTGGAATAATGACATGCTGTGGTTTAATCATTTGAGTTTGAAAAGTATTGGTTCCTTTCCAAAGAGTTACGGGACTTTCTCAAAATCTTCCAGCAAATTCCAAACAAGGACAAATCCTATCAGAGAAGAAGAATAAAAGGCTGCATAACTGTTTGGATCAGCATAAATGACTTCATTGTAATGTAACGACATAATGTAAATAAACTGTTAAAAAACGCACCATTAATACAACTTTAATAAATGATCTTATCTGTGAAATATATGTTTTGCCCAAGCCATGTCAGATCGGTTTTCATAAGAAATGGTGTTTTTTTTAATTAAATAACAGTTCCTACAGTTTGACTCCATTCAACTTCATGATGTCATCAAATACATCTTTTGTTGTTGTTATGATTGAGAGACTCCTGGGTCCGTACGATGAAGCCGGGTTTTTGGTAATCAAGGTTAACTCTACATTTTGAGTACTACAAAGCTTGTTCACTTCTTTAGATCACCATGGTAACTTATGCTGATCACCTCACCTGCTCCGGAGAAGGTTATGTTCGGGGTCAAATGTCTACCTGTTTGAAACTAATTTTAAGTCTCACAAAGTATGTTTTTCAAAACAATCCCAAAGAAAACGACTGAAGGGGCAAATTTAAGGTTTTGAATTGTATGTGTTGTGGTGCAGTGATGTCACGGTGACCATACTGTGATGCTATGCTTCTGTCGGAATGTGAAACATGGAGTTTGACCCCAGACAGCAACAAAAAAGAGGACACTGCTCCAACATCAACACAGACGAAACATCACAGGGTGCTGAAGATTGGTACTCTTTTGTCACTTCAGGGAAGCATATAAATCTTTATTTTGATGAAACCCGTGGCTGTGAACACACACTGTCAGCAGAGATTAAAGAGTGTCAACACCTTTATTAAATGTCAGGAGCCAAACTAAGCTGTCATTACCTGCAGTCAGTCTCAAAGAGCTGCAGGTAAGTCATTCATTTACCATCAGGAGGGGGGGAAGTATAATTTGACAGAGTGAAACACAGTGATAGTGTGTACTAAAATACGATTTTAAGCTCAGCATATTGTAGCTATTTGAGTGTAGAAAAGGTTGTTTTGATGTTTAATCTTTTGACATTTAATCATAGAGCACTTTTCAAAACCCAAAGTTACAACGAACGTCCAAAAAAAAAGCTGTGAAATAAGAGAAAAAGATCAAACAAGTATCATATTGTAAAAGAAAACAGATCTCTATCCAGTTGGGGGGGAAAAATTTAGAAAATAAAATTGTTTTAATGCATAAAAGATCAAAAGTATATCAATAATTAAAGGAAGACTCTGATAAAAAAGTGTGTCTTGGTGGATTATTAGCTATTTGAAAAGTTTTCATCAACTTGTTAACTCCAAACACATTACTGGAGGTTTAAAAAGTTTGACAAATATCAGTATAATACCACAGGCTAATGGTTTGTATGGATTTCTGTGCATCCTTCAGCTGTAAAGCAGCTGCCTCCTCTTCTACAACACGTCTCTGAAGTTTCATCACCGCCTCTGACACGAGCGTGCCGCTGAGCTGAACTTAAAGTCGCACATCATTCTGAGCTCTTAAAGCCGACAGGATGGTGGATGAATTAGGTGATGTCTAAACAGCGGATCTGTAGCTCGGGCACGCAGTGTGGTGGTGTAAATCAGCCCCCCCCCCCCCCCCTTAAATATCAGAGGCCTTCACATCCATGGGTGTCCCGCCTATACAGTTACATTAGTGGATCTGGAAGAGATTAGAGCGCTCATACCAACAATAAGCTGTGGGAGGGTTTATGAGGGGGCTGAACACCATCAGACATGGGGTGGTGGGTAACAGGAGAGGACATCCCTACTCATTTATCATGGTGCATGTGAAGCTTATTTTGGCGCTCTCTTTGTCTAATCTGTGTTTGGATCATAAATATGAAGAAGAGGTGCAGTCTACAGGCCGCCAGCTCCAATGGATATTTTAGTAGAGCCAAGTGGACTGGGACCATAGAGCTAATGTTTTATTGTTTTCAGAAATAACATAGCATACTGTAAAAATAAATGGCTGTTGAAATATCTTATGACAGTCGTGTTGCCTTTAAAACTGTACTAATATTATAGGGGGAAATTAAGATTTTGTTTAGTGTCTTTCAGCCCATTGTTTCGGTTTTACAACAGATACGTTCAACATGGTTCACTTTCAGTGCTCATATCAGCCTGTTCTAACAGCAACATGAAGCTGATTTTAGTTTTTTTAAAACCCTAAAAAGAGGAAATGGACATAAATCTGACAAAATTAGCCTGTAACTGTTGACAAAAGAGGAGCATTTAGCAACTTAAAGGTAAGGTAGGTAATGTCCTCCAGATACACTTTTTAAGATGTTGGTTGAAATTGTCTTTAGGTCCTGACAGAAATGAATAACTAATATGCTCTGAAAAAGAAACAAAGAAAATCCGTCATCTGTAGCAGTTGTAATCTCGTAAAAACTTCGACCAATTTTTGCACTCGGTTCGAGTTTTATGAACCAATCATTCCACCCTGTCTCCTTGCTCGGACGCATGCACGAGCCCACACTCAAAGCATGAGCTGAAATCTGCTTCTGGACCAATGGCGCTAGTGCATGTAAGTGAGGGGCGCTGCTTTTGAGGGAGCACAGAGGGGAGGGGGTGGGTGAAGACGGAGCACGGAGAGAATGCTACTTTAAAAATCATGCTAGTTTTTGAAAATTATACCTACCCCAGCTTTAATAGCCAAATATTTCCGTCAGGAATGAATGGAGACCAAAAAAAGAGCTTGAGAGAGAATTTCTATCAGATAAAGATATAGGTAATATAACTTTATAAAGTGAGAAATTATGTTTTCGTGTTTCTAAGCGAATTTTTCAGAACTGCAGGTTGAATGATATTCCTTATCAAGATTATCCATTTGAACCAACATGTATAACCTTCTAACATCGTTTGTGTGTTGTTCACTTGAATACAAAAAACAGCTCATATTTTCTCACTGTCCTCTCCAGATCTATAACCATGCTGAGGGGTTTCGTTATGAGAAAATTGCCCCTGTAGGAGGATTTTTTAATTATGGTGCTAGAAGCAATTAAATAATCAAGTTTTTAACATACACATCTATTTACAGAAACAGCAATACGGTTTGCTCTGAAAAAACCCACAGCACCAACTGTTTCCACGCTGCACTAAATGCACTTCCATTTTACTGGAGTTCAGGCAGATATGACAGAGACAGATATCTCTAAACCTTATAAAACCAACGCTCTGTGTGGAGAGGTACCTATTAAAGTAAGGGCGGAAATATTTTTTTTATATGATCTTTTATTTGTGATGCAACCGGTTGAATGGCCTTTTCAAACCTGATTTGTGTATCCCAGCTGTTCGACTCCTCGCTCAGTTTCCCCTTGTCTAAAAAAGAAAATATATTGAACATGGATCATCTGCTCTCACAGACCCCTCCAGTATCATCAGCCGTCCTGAACGCTGTGGTTTAAGACCTCAGTTTGTGTTGATGTTTTCCAGAGCACACAAAGAATCTGCCCTCAACTTATTGCTTTCAGGCCTCTCCTTGAAGGTTGAATAAGCCATGACTTTGTAAATTGATGTGTGCCATTGGTAATGTTTGATCCAAACTCAGGTTGGACTGTCTTGTGACTCTAATGTTTCCTTTAACCCTTTTGACTGAACATCTGTCCAACATCTGGCCATGAGCACTTGTCATCTTCTCCTGACGGGAGTGGAGTCATGGAGTGCTAAACTAGCCCTGTCCTCTGACTTTATTTATATTCACACCAAAAACTCCCTGTGAGCACAAGCAGCTGCTGCTGCTTTCCCACTCTCTTTCATTAATAATTCAAGACCCTTTATTCCCCATAAGTCATGTGGAATTCCTGACAGACCGAGGGAAGCAAGCACAGACCCGATTGGTGATTGAACTTATTGTAACAGCTTGGAAATGGGCCAGCAATAATCTAAGTCACAGTTAAAAACGCTTGTGTAAATATAGGCTATGCAAGATAGCATAGTGTGTCCTCGTACATTGTGGAAGTGTTCTTCTCCTTTGGAGAACATCAAAAAATCCAGTTCTAAATTACTCTTCACCTCTGCACCATCATTCATGGACGCTATCTGTCCTCAGCAAAACCATAGACTATCATCACGCTGTCAAACACGAGTCCCTTATCTACTCCATCTCTGGCCCATTTCCTCTGTTTTTTAAATCAGAGTCAAACCTATAGTCCTATTAAGAATGTGCAGTAACTCATACACAAACTAACAGTAATATAAACTAGGACTGCTTAGCTCTTAAATCTCACAAACTTTTCTGTAAATCTTTCATTTGGTTTGGAGAGGACATTAAATCACTGCGTGCGTTCCAGGTAATAAAAAAAACAACCACAAACAGCGTGTCTGTGTTGTGAGGGGAATCTTTCAGAGTCATTAGTTCTCCATGTGTTTCCAGTTTTTCATTGTATTTGCAGTATATTGTTTTGGTTAGTGTAGAGCACTGGTTCAGTAGTGTGTTTGACACATCGTGTACAAGCACTTCATAGTGGGAACAAGAGGAGAATAAAAAGCAAATCATAACTGGCAAACTGTAAAAGGAAGCAAAACACTTCACAGCGTATAGCATGCCAAGCAAAACACCGGCTCTTCAGTCGGGGGGGCTGAGTATGTGTGTGTGTTTTGACGCTCCTTTCAGGGTGAGTGTATTCAGGCATGACTGAAGCACGAAAACATCTATCGTATGATGGAAAAATGCTTTGAGATTTGGTCAGAAATACAATAGCCCCCCCATACTTCAAATATAAATAAATGTACGTCTATATGAACATCTTTCTCCATTGCTGGTGTATGTATGAGTGTATGTATGTGTGTCCTGCACTTGTAGCAACCTCCAGTGTCGGAAAATGAAGCCAGTGACGAAGTGCTCAAACACGCTGTTCCTGGAGTGTCCACTTCACAAGCCAAGTATTCCTCATTAAGGACCCATACAAAGATGTCCATTCTTACAGCAGTAAAAAATATGTTTACGGTCTGGTACAAAAAAATTGGTTTTCGTTTTGTTTAAAAAGCACATTTCTTAATTTGTAAAAACTGTGCAGGGTGAATTTTTTATAACTCTGTTTTGATCATATTTAACAAAGAATTGTGTATACATTTGCACAATTAGAAGTTGAGTTGACTGACAGGCGGGCGCCTCAACTCACCTTCTTTGCCTGTTACTAACGATCAAAAGCTAGGGATGAGATACTATTTTCAAAATGGCGACTGCCAGCATCACTGAAGACCTTTTTTCAGACTGCGTTTTCTCGCAAAAGCACCTATACTAAGCTCAGCCGTCATCAAGTCTTTGTACATTAATCTTGATTTCGCGATGCCGTAATATTCTTGTCCGAGTCTGTGAATTTGTGTTTTGTAATGTTTCACTCGATATTCCATTATCAGGAGATCCGCCCTTATTGATGATGACACGTATGATGCACATCACTACAATCACTGCCAACGTTTTTTTTTAAAACAACAGCAGAAGAAGGTACAGTTTCATAATGAGACGTACTAGCACCACAATCGTTGCATTTACGGGAGGGATATACGGGGAGACATACAGTCAGCGAAATTCTCACTGTCTTTTTCTCTCTCTCTTTCTTGAGTGCGGTGATTTACGTCCATGTTTTATACAGTGTATGATCCTGCATTAGTGGAAATAAACATTCTAGCTGTTGGATCAAGAGTCAGCTTGATCAGTTTCGTGGGTCTCTGTGGAGAAAGCGTATTTTCTCAGCATATAGCATAATAGTATCTAAAAAAGCCTATCTTTTGGCAATGGGCACGCTGGTAGTTTAACCTCATTTTGTCAAAAAAAACAACTGCATTCCAGTGACTGCAATATTTACACATTTCATCTTGTTTTGTGGGTTAGCTTGTGGAAGTTCACTGACCTGGAGCAGGCAATCAGCAGGCTGCAACATCAGGAAGATATTGGGGGGTTTCAGGTCAGATGAAAGGGGCTTGTGTGGAGGAAATCATTCACAGAAGAAAGAAGAGGGAGGCCATGGTGATGTCAGAGGTGACCATCACACAGCAGGACCGCTTCAAGATCAAGGCAATGTACTAGGCTACAATCAGCAGCTCATTCACATGGTATGACCTGTGGAAATCCCTTCACAGCTTCCTCATTGAAGTAAATTACCGCAAAATAGAGACAGGACCAGATAATGAAAAAGACACAAATATGTAGGCAAGGGGGGCAGAGGAAGGACACACATCTCCTTAATTATCTTCATATGTTAGACAGAGGAGGGTTACAAACACACAAAAAACAATCACTGAGGAGCATAGTCCTACCATTTCCCCCCTTTTTATTGTGTGTAAATGACAGTGACTCTTAAGTTACAAAAACTGCAACCATGTCCTCAGGACAGGAGGAGACACTGGAAGGAGTACGTCACCACTTTTCCCATGAGGCAAGAAAGAGGCTTGACCTTGGCAGGGAGTTTTCCCAGGGATACACCACATCCCTCAGCCAACACATTGTAGTGTCACCCCTTGGCCACCAAGACAGTCTTCCCCCCCATTAAGGGGTGGGGGTGGGGCTTGAAGCAGCTGAAGTATGGTCACAAATGAGCCTTGAAGCTAATTGCAAGGAGGAAAGCTGGGGGTTGACACCATAAACTGTATAAAAGGTGGCCATTGTGCCTTTGTGACGTTGCACTCTGGTTTGTGAACGGCTGTTTTGAACCCTTGAGTTCTGGATTATAGCCTTCGTAGTCTGAGTTCATTGGAGTTAAAAGTGACATTTTGCTGATGTTTTTGAAGAGAGAGAATGCTAAGTTCTTAGAGCGATATAGTCTTTGACCAAGCCTAAATCATAATCTGGCTAGTTAGCCAGTGGTCAGGCTAAGGAAGCTCGTGCCAGCCTCAAATGGTTAACTAAACACCTGCAGTTTTGGCCATTTCTTTGTTGGTTTCTGTTTTCATTTCCGGGGCTGATGCTTGGTTGAATTTTCTCCCACAACAGCACAGCTGGAGGTACAACAGGCAACAAAGACAGCCATATAAAGCCTTACATTAACAACTTCTCTCACTACATGAGGATACAAATCATAAATGACACTAATTTTGTCTTAAACGCAAGAGAACAAACTGATTTAAATTGAATAAACTAACCCAAATGTTAAAAGAAAATGTCAGACTGCCTTTTATTTAGGTTTTTTATTGTCTGATGTTTTAGCGGCAATAATTGTAACGTGTATTGTTTGTAAAACTGAAGCTTAGCCAAGGCTTGCCTAGAGTACAATGCATAAGTCACTTGCCAGCTGGGATAAACGGCACAAAGTGAGGTTGTGTTTTAGCTGACTTTGGTTTGGTTCTTGTTTGAATTCAATGCCTCAAATGAAGCAGAAAATGCTTTTCCAAAACACATTCCATTGGTGCCTCCCAGTTTAACCACATTATTTGAGTAATTTTGAGGCATGGAGGATATTCAAAACTGAGTTACCTGGACGAAAAATCCAAAGAAATCACTGAAGCAAAACATTTTCTGTTTTTTTTATACATAAAAATCACGTTACACATTACAATATCAAAGGAATGCCTCTGTTCATGTAGACACATGTTCATGTCTCCAGTCTTCTCTAATCGCTACATGACATCTTTTCAGTGTAAAAGCACACATATGTTACCAATCACATGACAAAATGTCAGTGTATCAAAAGGATGCTGTTTCCTATAACAGACGGTGAGTTAACTACAACTCAATGTTTGTGACAAGACGTCATCTTTTTTTGTCAAGCTGTAGCACACACATGCACACACATGCACACACAACTTTAAGTAAAGCAGTGATGTTTTTTGGTCCCTAATCGACACTCCATTGTTGCTTCCCACAGCTGCTGTCTACATTGAAGTAGTAAAGCTATTGTTTGATGTTATTTGGTCATAAAAAGTTTTAACCTTCTGCCATGAATAGGCCTATGTGCTGAAACAGCAAAACTATTACCACCTGGACACGCACATCCTTCAACACTATTAGCAGTGATACATGCTATAGTGTCAGTATAAAGAAGTATATATGTACAGTATGTAGCATAATAATGGACATCTCAGAAGAGAAAAGAGCGACCTCAAAGTACTCTTTAAGCTTCTCAGTAGTCCCAGTTTGAGCCTCTGGACAATGTTTAGCAAGATTTAGAGCTAAAGAAAACAGAAGCTAAAAATTAGCTGCTTGTAAAATGTAAATCATTTACAATCCAGCACTTTAGCTGTCTTTTAAGGAACAGGTTGGTATTTTTTTAAATTGGCTTTTTTCGTTTTTCTCTAAAAGTTAGGTGTATACATTCCTTTTGTCTCTAAGCCAAATGCTAGCCAAAATCAGCTTGATAGCTTCTAAGCTACTAGAAAAAACAATGGCCAGAGAAATAGTCAACCACACAATCACATTTAAATTGTATTGTTAGTTGTTTACAGATAAAACAAAGAAAATATAACATGTGAATTATTTCATTTTCTTCACTAAGCTAACACGGAGCTAGCAGGCTATAGTTTAATACAGTATGCGCGTAGACATGAGAGTGACGTCAATCTTCTCATCCAGCTCTTTGTCAGACATTTAAAATAATATTTTAATCATTTGTCTGAGTGATTCAACTGATTTGAAATAAGGTTACTTTGAGACAGCAGGACTGAACACTGAGCGTGTCTGTGTGGCTCGACTAACATCATGAGGCAGCGTAGTATGAAGTGGAGCACTGAGCAGACATCAGTGTGTGAAGACTTTAAATTACAACATGAAGGAGGCATAATGTACAATATATAAATACAACTTGATACACAAAAAAGAACTAACACTATTAATCTACAATCAACAATTGATGCCCATTAGATTACGAACATCACACAATCAAACACAACATACATCCCATAATGCAACCATACACACGCAGTACAGGCAATTATTTTACACAATTACAATCACTGTTTTGGCTTTACAAATGAGTGACAATACGCATGTGATTTCAGTAACAGCTGGTAAAACAAAACTGCCTTCTAAGTGCTTTCATATCGGGCAATCAAAGTTGATATTAGCCTGTCTTCAAGCTTCTCTACATGATTCAAGCAGAAAAGGATGCTGGATTTGCTTTCTTTTTACTGTCATCTAATGTCAAACACAATACACAAAGTGGACGGAGTCTGATAAAAACAGATCAGTTCTAAAATAGGATTATATTGCATTATACTCAGATTTAGAATCAGTGTTCAAGAAAAGCTAATTAAGTTTTGTCAGTTTCAGATCTGTGGTGGGTTGTCCACAGCTACAGCAGTGTACTCAGTCTCAGACATGTTGGACGTCTCAATGAGGCGAGCCAAGCCCGTCCTTGTTGAGTATTTAAAGATGAAGGCCTTCATGAGGTCATAGCGGTAGTTTCTGTTGATGAAGTTGTAGAGGATGGGGTTGAAACAGCAGTGTAGCAAGGACAGGCACTGAGTGAGGTGTAAGGCCACGTAGATCACATTCTCCAGGCCGCAGGTCAGAGGCACCAGGCCCAGCTGAGACAGAGAATCAGCCAGGAGGACAGCATGGTACGGCCCCCAGCAGCCTAGAAACACCACGATGTAGGCCAGGATCACTCTGCGACTCACACGGCGCTCCTGCTCCACTGTGGAAGATGGTGAAGAAGAAGAAGTAGAGCGGGTGAAAGCGCTGGCTAGCAGGGCATAAAACACTGCAATGACAGGGAAGGGGAGAACAAAGCCCAGCAGGATAAAGCTCAGCTGCACGCCCACCATCCACTCCCTGGGGTTTTCCTCTGGGTACACTGGCCTGCACAGCATGGTGTCCCCGTGGGTGGACTTCACAGTACCTAGGAAATAAGTGTCCGGGAGGGAGGCGACAAGAGCCAGGAGCCACACACCAACACATACTCCACGGCGGATTAGCTTCCTGCGTGCACCTCCCTCACTGTCTCCGTGCTTTGTCACACTTAGGTAGCTGTCCACGCTCATGCAGGCCAGGAAGAAGATGCTGCCGAAGAGGTTGACGGAGAACAGCAGATGTGTGAGTTTACACGCCACTTCACCAAAAGGCCAGTGTCCATGCTGGGCCAGTGAGCTTACCCACACAGGCAGGGTGGCACACACACACAGGTCTGCTACTGCCAGGTGGGCAATGTACATGTGTGTCTCATGGCGAGGGGTGGAGTCCCTTTGTGCTCGGATGTTTACCCAAAGGACTAGCGCATTAGCAGCCAGGCCCACGATGAAAATGAAAGTGTAGAGGACACACATGGAGTAGAGGAGAGCACTGCGGTTAAAGGCCGTAGCACACACCATTGCATCCACACTGGTTATGTTGCTAAAGGTTAAGGAAAAGTTGAGGTCCCCAAACGACTCCCAGAGGTCCTCCAGCTCACTGGTGCTCAGACTCATTTTTCCTTGCTGAGAGACAACCTCAGACAACTTCTGATCAGGATAAATCCTGCAAAAAAAAGACATCAAGTCATCATTTTCGTTGTATATATTTATATGGACAAAGATCAAACAGCTGAACTTTGACTTTCTGGTTTCATATTTAAGGAGCAATTTTCTCCCATATAAAGCCTGGCTTATTTTACTCATGTGGAGTTTAACTATGCTGAGCTAATAAAACATACAGCCACTTGTGGTATGCCACCAGATCCTGAAGAATCTTAAAGTGGTTAACTTATTAAAACACTGCTTTCATGAGTTAATAGAGGCTCTCTGTTGCCATGTCGCATATATAGAAGTTCTCAGTGATTGATGTGCAGTCAGAGGGCAGTACAATAAATGTTTACATTAGCTCCCCTAGCAATGACAGCAGATTACACATAAGGAAGTGGGATAGAGAAATCCAAACAGGGTGTATTTCCGGAGCGTTCTGGGCATTCCAAGATAAAGTGTAGGTCAGGGTGGGAAACCTGATGCCATTTTAAAGAATGTTTTTCTTGTTATAGTTTTAAAAAAATCCATGTTTCTCTTCTGCTCTCAGGGGAGAGGGTGAGAAGGGAGCTGTCACCACCCACATGATCAAAGAAAACGCTGCTCATAACTTCAAATACGTCATTTTTACAACATCTGATTTCTATAACCCAGCAACACATGCACACCATCTTAAATACAGGATACATTAATGCTAGAAAGGTGACTGAAGTAATGTGCAAGATCACAGAGGCAGTAAGCTAGAGCAGCTTGGCATACCTAAATGATTCTTTTGAGCCTGACATGCCACTAAAAAGTTCAACACTGTATGCATTCAGAGTTTCTCCTGTGATGTCTCTTTTTGCTCCCCTAGCTGGCAGACTACCACAGTGTGAAAGATCAGAGGTTAAAGGTAATAGATCAAAACCAGAACACGAGCGATTTAACCCCGCTGTTGCCCCTGGCTGACTCGTACGCCCACAGAGTGAATTGTGTGCAGAGATCCGCGGGAGGCTTGACGCCTGCAAAATGGTCCAACCGAGGTTAAAACGAGGGTCACTGACCACCGAGTGACACAGCACGCCGGAAAGCAGTGAAATGTGAGCGTGTCAGACATCTGTCTGTGAAGGAAAACTATGCTGTACACAGGATAATTGGCACAAAGTCTCAGGGGATGATGAAAGAAAAGTCAGACATAATATAATTATATACAAGGACACCTGGATCTTATTAGGATGTGCTGCTGTAAAGTCTGTGTTATGTCTGCCTTTGGTGTCTGTTATCTGTTTACTTGAGGATTTATTTGACACAACTTTTCACTTTTACTCTACTGAAACTGTTTAAAACACAAGACCAGCCAGAAAATTATTGCAAATGGTAATAGATCAAAACACCTTCTAGTATGCAAAGTAGTTAAATAAGCTTCACCCACATCAAAATGCATGTTCCCTTGTTGATGCACCATTGATGATGATAATGAAATAGCCCGTATAAGTGATAATATAACATGCGTTGCAGGATAACTGCATCTTATAACATTTTTGAGATGATGTTCTTTTCTGATCTCTGTGGGGAAGTATTTTAATTTTTACAGATATTACATCCTCCACTTTGCCTGAAACAGAGATACTCACATTAACTGCAATACAAAATAAATATATACTCTGTCAGAAGATATGTACTTGCCTGGCTAAAGTGGGAATAAGGATTTTAAATCTAATCCATTTTTAACAGGTAGGTATTGCCACCTTTACTCAGTATCTGGTCTAATACTTCTACCACCTCTGCCTGGGATAAAGAAAATTCAAAGAAATGTCAGAAACCTGACGTGTAATTTTACTTCAATTATTTTTCAACACTGAAAGGTGCTCTTCACTCTAATAGAAGGATTTTCTGTGCAGGGATAATCCCACACAATGGTCTCTGTCTAATTCCCCTTATATTATATGGAAAGTACCTGGAGGTGCCAGGTAGCCCCACAGGCTTCAAGCTAATTAACCTTTTAACACCCACAGCATCAGATAAGAGAGACAGCACGAGAAGTCCATCTCATCCTCTCTCTCTCTCTCTCTCTCTCTCTCTCTCTCTCTCGCTCTCGCTCTCTCCCACCCTGTTACACCCCTTTACAACCAGGGCATCCAGTTACAAATGAGCTGAAAACGTCTTTTGTTACTCAATACACACGAAATAAAGCGATTGAAGCCCATTTTCATGTGCTAATGCCGTCGACTAGAATAGTGCAGGTGCAGCATGTTTGTCAGAAGTCTCTGCTGTCAGTTTCCACTTGCAATGGATAAAATCGATTTGGGACTTTAAAAAAAATCGCTTGGAATACCGGTGAAAATGTTGTCTCATTACGCATAAATGCAGTAGCCTATTCAAAGTAAGATCCCAGACTTCTGCAGACGGGAAACACATAGCTGGCCAACAATGCCTTTGTTGCCATTGTTGATTCATATCAGGCTGGAAACAAACTTCTCTTATCAGAAGCCGACTCAGTATACAGTAGCCTGACTCCCTGTTTAAACGGGGAGGCAAATAAACAGCACAGAGGCGGGCTTGGAAGATGGAGAAGGAGAACTACAAAAACTCATTGATAAAATAAGAAAAATCCATCAAATACTCCGCATACACATGTTTTCTCTCAATGGAAGAAACGATTTTGAGGATATAACTCTGTTTCTAGAGTTGCAGCTGTAAATATGAAAGCAAATGAAGACGTTAACTGTTGTTTCTATGTAGAAAATATATTCGTACAGTTGCCTATGGTAGCCTATAAGCTGCAGTGATCGCAGGTATTGTTATTCATCGGGTTTTACGTGTAGTTAGAAACCCGAGAAACTGCACTCTCACTTCCACTCGTGAGCCCATTTCACCAGCTTACCTGTTTTTGATTCCTCCTCTTTCCCTAAATTGTCTTCTTTTAAAGATCAGTTCTGTTTTCTTTAAGTGTGCACGAGGATAACTTCACTCCGCTCGCAGGAAACTTGCGCGCGCTGTCCTCCGCCTCCTTAAATGACTCTGAGCCTGTACCTCGTTCTGCACTTGCTGATACTCAGAGAAAGAGCTACGCCTCCAAGGCTGGTCTTTACTGCTCTGTGTGTTGACATAACATCGCCTCTGGCGCTCATTGAACAGCAGCCTGCGTCCGGCCAGTTTCGACCAACAACAAAAAGATAAAAGATGTTAAAGTAGAATTTCCTGCTTACGACCTATAGAACAAATTCAACGCAATGACATTCCGTAATGTTATCTTCCTGCATATTTTGTATACATGCAGGTCTATACATGTTTAACATGGCATGCATTTCACACTTTTTTACAAAAAAGTATTAGCCTATTTATTATCATTGTAGCTATTAAAAAAAAAGAACTCCATGAAAACTGAAGAAAAATGACTATAACCTAAGCGAAATTGCAATACTTTATAAAATATATAGGTTAATAACTTTGAAGAATATTCCTCAGATGCTTAAAATATGTTCTGTAACAGTGATTTTTGCATCACTTAATGGATGCTACTCAGTATATTTCCACAAGTTTGTATTCATTTCCTGTAAAGTGATGTTAATCATAATATTATCATTTAAATCACATTCAATATTTTAAGAAAGTATGCAAAAAATTCAAAAAAGATTGTACAGTAAGAACATATTGACATTTTTAATGACCTGTGTCGATGCTGCACGTGTGTTTAAACTGGTATTTGACTTTTTGTTATAATAGCTAAGTTTTTATAATGCATGTAGGTCTCTATCATATTGCATAATATTCTACAGCATAATGTGGCATACCCTGTTAAAGCATATCATGATATTACAAAGCCAATAGTGAAAAAAGAGGGTTATACTTTGCCTTTATTATGAGTGGAAATGTATATACAACACACATCACATTAAACCATGAAACAGGGGCCCCTCCTTGTGTCCCCCGCAGCACCCCGCCCCAACTACCTAAATATGAAACTAGAGCCACAGACGTTCAGTTAACCACATCTTCTGTCTTCTGTCTTCTGCTTCCACCCAAAACCAACAAACGGGTTAAACCCAATATCCAGTCTCACAGAGGAAACCGAAAACACCCTGTTAACGAACAGCAACCAAAAAACGGATTCTTTGTTCAATGTATTTTTTTTTTTTTTTTTTTTTTTCATGCTCAGGTGGCATTTGCATTTTAATAAAGAAGCACAATATTTGGTCAGTTACAAAGAAGAGAGAGAAAAGAAGAGAGGATTGTTAGGTATGTTAGGTATGAAAAAAAGCTGATATACATGCATTATATATAGATTAGAGTATAACAAAGCCATGATCTATGAACATTCGAAAAACAAATGACTTTAAAGAACATGGAATCATCATGAAGCAAATGTGTGTGTGTGTGTGTGTGAGAGAGAGAGAGAGAGAGAGAGAGAGAGAGAGAGAGAGAGAGAGAGAGAGAGGACAGTAAAGTTGGGAAGTAATGTTGAGTGTTCTCTTTTATTAAGGACAAGTTATATTGCCATATGTTTGTAAATCATTCTGATTCCATGTGTAATGATTCTTTTGGCACTTATAAGACCAACAGACACAATATATCTTCTTCATTTGATAATCTAGTTATGTGCATGTATCTGTTACTTTGATTCATTTATGAACAATCTATCCAAACTGAGGTAGGAAGGGGATGTTGTTTCCTTTTTTTGTTTCTTATCCTGAAACTCTGAGCACCAGAAGCCGCTGCAAAAGCCCTGTTGTTTCACGGTGGTTTGAGCCTGATTCAGTCTCATTTTGGGCACATCCTTTTGGAAGCAGCACAAAGCTGTGGGAGCCTCATGTGTTTGCTGACAGCTGCTGAAAGCTCACCTGCAACTCTGGTGGCCTCACAGCTGCTCCCACCAGGGCAATTAACCCAAGTTCAATACAAAGACACCAACACAAAAAGAGGAAGAAGAAGTGAAATGTATAAAAGTCAACACACTAATGATGTTTCAATTGTCAAATCACGAGTATACTTTGATAGAACAACTGAAAGAAACTGTGTTGATGTGTTGTACAGATTGAATATTGACTTAACTTAGAAAGGTATGTCCAGCATGTTTGCTTAGAAAAGAGATACCGCTGACTCTAACAGGTCACCCCTCTGACGTTTATTATGATTCTATGACCTGTGTTCATGATAAAATACAGCCAGCAGGCTCCTCTGACCTCATTAAAGAGCAAAGAAGTGAAGTCGGTTTCAATGAGGCTTTAAAGAGAGCTCCTACTACGCACGCATACCCATTGTCCTCCGTATCAGAAGCATCAGGGGGGATTTGTAAGCCTCTCTGATAAGCATCCGTCGCCCTGCAGACTGCTGCCAACCTCTGTTCCGCTGTCCTCATTCACAGGGAGGCCGGAGTGGGAACAGCAGGGGTGTGTGTGTGTGTGTGTGTGTGTGTGTGTGTGTGTGTGTGTGTGTGTGTGTGTGTGTGTGTGTGTGTGTGTGTGTGTGTGTGTGTGTGTGTGTGTGTGTGTGTGTGTGTGTGTGTGTGTGTTGTCTGAAAAAAAGGCCATACAACTGCCATGCACTAAAACTTTATCCTTTTGAAGAGTTCAATTAGAATAAAATGGATTACTTCAGATACATTGAAATCGAATAATAGGTAAGCAACAAACATTGACATAAAACAATAGAATAACACCAAATTTACAGCAAATGGCAAAACCAAATTCAAGAAGAGAAATTAAATGTATTTAAATGATTTCCCTGAAGTCTTTCTTTTTGACCAACAATTTAGCTACATAATGTATATTTAAAGGCAGGGTTGGTAATTTTCTCCAGATACACGTTTTAAGATTTTGATTGAAATTGTCTTTAGGTCCTGACAGAAATTAATAACTCATGTGCTCTGAAAAAGAAACGCAGAAAATCCGTCATCTGTAGCAGTTGTAAGCACGTAAAAACTTCGACCAATGTCTGCACTTGGTACGAGTTTTATGAGCCAATCATGCCTCCCTGTCTCCCTGCTCGTTCTCTACCCCATGCATGCACGAGCCCACACTCAAAGCATGAGCTGAAATCTGCTTCTGGACACTAGTGCATGTAAGTGAGGGGCACGGCTTTTGAGGGAGCACAGAGGGGAGGGGGTGGGTGAAGATGGAGCACGGAGGGAATGCTACTTTCAAAATCATGCTAGTTTTCGAAAATTACCAACCCTGCCTTTAAGTTCCAATGAAAGGGCAGATAGTTCCATTTGTCATCAAATAAATTGAATTAAAATGGTCGAAAGCATGTATGAAAAAAGATTTTGTTACTTGGATAACAAGTTTTGCTCTATTGGCATGTTGGTTTTATTTGTATTTGTCCACTATTCAAACACAACTTTGTTTCCTTTCTTGTTTTGAGTGTATTGACATAGTTCAGCCTCTTTTAACAATTTCTTTATCTTAGAGAAGTCCAAGGTCAACGCACACATTGACTCAAACCGGATAAAGATAAAGATCCAGAGATGGCAAGATGGAAAAGTGTTTGCGACTTTCAGAGGGAAACAGGGTGCCGATGACGTAAAGGACTGAGGGGGGTTGAGGGTGTTGGAGAAAAAAAGATAGAGAGAGTTATTCCTAATGACTGCAGTTTCTATTGTAGTCAAGCTCTGAGTCACAGTGGGGGGTCTGACAGACACAATCTATTTTCACACAAATCTCCATTCAGAGGGTCCCTCTCAAACTCATTCTCAGCCACATCTTTACCATCAACTGTCGACCTCCCTCCTCCCTCACATTTTCTCTACTCCCTCACATTCCTCCTCTTCCCCATGTCCTCTAACCTCACTCATCTTTCACTTAATTACTTATTCATTCACAGTTATCTTTCAGGAGCATAAGGGCCTGTGTGAGTGAGGCTGAAAGCTCCCGACAAGCGGATGGAGCTTGTGAAGGAGTGTGTGAACATGAGGGAGCAACGGGGCCTTTTAAAAATTTTAAAGCACAAAACATTGGCAGGCTTTTGTTCTCTTGGACTTTGTCTGAGGTTTTTTGAGCAAGTGTTTTGTCACTGCTGATGTTCTGCGAGCTCGTGATGAGGAGATCTTTTGTGTCTCTCTCAGGGATGTGTTCATGCAGGTGTGTGTTTGGCAGAGAAGTTGCGTCTCTGTCGGGATATGCAGCTATCAAGGCATTCCTCACGTTGACAGAGCATTCCCTCACACCGGCCTATGAAAGTCTGTGAAACCTGAGAACTGCTCATATGTCAAACATGCAAAAGAAAAAGAGAAAATGGCAAGAGGCTTTGTGTTAACATGAATGGAGGAAAAAATATTCCACCAAAACCAAAGTCTTGCCACTTTGGGAAACCAGACTCAGGTTGTACCAACATGTAATTTTCTAGTAAGCTAATATTTGTCCTACTTAAAACTGCTTATACACTGAGTTTATGTTAAATTTACTCTCCTTATAAATCTACATTGTTAATGCTACTCTGTTCTCATGAGGGAAATATGTCACTCTTGGATGTTAAATACTCGGTATGTTCATTAGCTGTTTGCTAACTGCGTCTCTCCACCCTATGTTAAGACTGGTAGCAAACAGTGAGCTTTTTAGAGCTTTTTCTTTACTTAGACAAGCTGCCTACTGTGGCACAGAGTGACGCTGACTAGAGCAGTGAACAAAAACAGCAAACTTGCACTCTGGATAAAACAAAAAAAGCAAGCTGAAATACATTGAAAAGGGAGCTGCAGAGTCCGATGATAGCTCTTTGTGGCTTCAGCAGTATTTGTGACATTTTTCACGTGCAATCCTTTTATCCTCTGTTATTAAACAAGACTAAGAGGCTAAAGCTATGCTAACAGCTGTGCTAGACTGTACCCATGCCATATGCTTACATTAGCATGCTAACATGCTCAGTGTGATTACGTTAGCATCATGATGCCAAGCAAATGCAAATACTGTTTGTTCAGTGTGTCAGTTCAAAATGTTAGCATCCTCACATTTGCTTATTAGCACTTAACACATCATATAACCAAGGCTAATGGTACTTTATTGAAGTACCTTTAGCTACTAGTCTAGTTATGCATGAAGACATACACATCTGCAAACCAAAGGTATCAACCGACTGGAGCTAGCAGAAAAACTAAGTGGGTGTTCAAAATCAAGAATACATTATCTAGGGACTATGAATTAATTCATTTCAGTTGAATTAAATTTGTTTTTGAATCATATATAAAGATATGTGATGACAGACAGAGGTGCTCCTTGTCAACAGGCAAGGCAGGCAACTTGTTTGGAGCCCAAGGCCAGTAGGCCTTGGGCTCTCAAACCATGCTGCTAATATGGCTCGAGATATTGGACAAAGCATCATAAAAGTCTTTGCTTCTTACATTGTCTTTCGGATGCTTTGCAGAGCGATTTTTCTTTATACTCTTTTTTGCTCTGACCTCATTGGATCTGTCAGTGCCTTCATGCTCAGCTGTTGGCCATGACCGGCTCTGGCTCATACAGTCCATTGACTTTGTCTATCATCTCTGCACGCAGCAGTAACTCAAACAAAGTGCAAGTTCTGTGTTTCCCCCCCAAGCCTTACAGGTTTCAGTTCACCCCCAACCTTTCAGCACACACATACACACATATACACACACACCAAGTTCATTAATACGAGTCAGGTCATTGAGGTCAGGCAGAAGATGGGTAAAAGTTGAAGTAAAGTCTTGCTCCGGGGGACAGAGTGTCCAGTATGGATTAGAGAATGACAGAATCTTTCCACAGGCTGCATGAGAAGGTGTCCGTCTCACTGTGTTCCCAGAGGGCTGAAGCTCCAATCTAGTAATCCTATCCCAACAATCCCCATGTATGCTTCCAACACGCTGCCTTTCCTTGCTGCTGACAGAGTTCACAGATAAGGTGGCTAACTTTCACCCCTATTGTCCTGTCACACTAAATGAAAAATGGTCCATCAGGGTTGCTGGAATGCGCTGGTGTTTTGGAGAAGCCTGCAGCAACAGTTCCATCGGCTGCATTACTTTAAGGTGTTGCCTTTCAAATGCAAGTGTTGACGTAGTGCCACTAGCATCAAGTTTGTGGTTCAACTTCAGTTTGAAACTTTTAAGTTACATCAATGTTAAACAGTCGGATTTTATGTTGACAAAGTGCGTTTACAATTGCAAACAAGAAAATGTCAAGCTTTATACGAGCGTGAGCAGCATGGAGGGAAAACCAAACACTGTGGGCTTTATTGGGCATAAACACGACTCCACTGCACTCAAGCAAGATGATGGAATAAATATTGTAGATAAACATGCTTGCAGATTGAAGCCTGACTCACTTAAATGGAAAAAGATCTAAATGGTGATACAATGTAAATATCCTGTTCTCTATAAATGACCCCATGGCACACGATAGTGAATCAAAATCCCGAAAGCAACTCGGACAGAAAATGACCACAAGCAATTTTTGCTTTGTCCCAGGTGTTTTTCATTCATGGTCTCCCCACTGAACACGCCACTGTGGGGGGATAACAGCCAGGATGTGGCAACCCAGGCAGCATCTGGATTTGAGCCTGATGTGCCTAGAGCTCCAAGTAAGGGGCACTCGCACTCTCCAGTCTGTCTTCATAGTCTCATCCCTAACCCTGAGCTTCCGTTAGATCTATCCCTCCAAGTAAAAAACATATGAGACCATTTGTAGTCTTTTGTTGTTTAAATGCTGATTTATATGACAGTGAGTTATGCATGAAACAAAAGCTCGAAGAAAGATTGAATCAGAGATAGATATGAAAAAGGAGGAGCACAGGATCAAACAGGAGTGAAGGGCAGGATGTACTCTGTTCACTATGGTCGTTTCTTTCATCGCTGCTTTGGTTGTGGTGGACAGATAGATAGTAAAAATCTGCTTCTCTTTAAAGATTAAAAAAGGATTTAGAGAGGAGCCTAATGGCTGACTGCAGTCTTAACCCTGACACTGACGCCTCAAACCACCACCAAAAGCTTCTCCCTGAAACCTCCCAGCTACATTCAACCTCAGCCTGTAAATACGAAACAGCTTTTCCGCCTCTCTGTACCAGGCACTACATACATCAGAGCCTGAACGGAGGCCAATCGCCTGATGTCCATCCATTCATCAAACCCCCGATGGCAGGCCCTCCGTGTTAAGAGTTTCAAAGTTGCAGAGTGCAGGCTGGCCTGCGCCCTATCACTGTCAGATCAGCTGAGTGAAGTGCATGTCAGAAGTAAGATTTGTGGAAATGTTTGCTTATATGTGGATGACTAGGCTCTGTTCCCCTGAGAATATGCCTCCAGTGAACATTCAAACCCCTAATGAGCAGAAGATATGTGAAAAGTCCCATTGTGGTAAAAGTTTCCTGTGTATTTTCTCACTGGTGAGAGGAGAGGACTAATACAAAAGAAGGATGGAGTAGAGGATGAAAAGAGCGAGGCATGAAAGACACATCCTGCACAAGTTCGTGAAAAGAGGAAGGAGGCAGTGATTGTTATTATTTGTTTTCCCATGTTTTCCTCTCCATTTTTGGACCTCGTAAAGAGCTGCTTGGCTCTATTTGTGGTCCGGTTCCTCCACAGCTGTTATAGTCCAACTTTTTTTGAATCATCTTTTCTTAGCAGCTGTTCAGGCTGTGAGCGTACGAATAGAGGCCTGGGAGATTTTACTTTGATGCACACACATTTTCAGATTCTTGTGCAAGATTGTGCCTTGAGTTTTTGAGAAAATAAATGCAGAAGAATACTTCATCTCTCACAGGTGGATCAACCTGAAATATTCTAGTAAAATACCAGGTATGCAGTCTGTCTACCAATAAGTTATTCCCTTAAGTAGAAATATTTCCACAATGTTGTAGGATTGAGAATTAGTTTGACTATAAATCTTTAAAAATTCTCCTAAACAAGGAGCGTGAAGACTTGACAAACTTGATTTAAGAGGCTGTTGTGATCGGTGCAGTTTGTGGGGTGATCGCGCTCAGATGTCAGAGTGAATTCTTTACTTCTCTTCATCACAGGGACCGTACAATGGACACTTTGTCATACGAAGGTAAAGGGGGGCAGTTAGAACTTCAGTTAGAGCATAAAAGTAAACCTAAGTGTATTTCTTCATTACGAACCTTTCCTGCTGCCACTCTTAATAGAAGTGAGTGCCCTTAACTGTGCCTCACTTTCCTCATGTGTATGTCAACATGAATCTCTTACACACACTCACAGGTCACATTTTAAAAAGCTTTTGTGTTTTTGATGATGTACAATAGATTGGACAATAGGATGGTTGATATAATTTGCTTCATTTCTCAGCGAACTTCTTTGTCTCCTGCACTCCACCCTTCTGTCTTTCTCTCTCTCTCTCTCTCTCTCTCTCTCTCTCTCTCTCTCTCTCTCTCTCTCTCTCTCTCTCTCTCTCTCTCTCTCTCTCTCTCTCCCCCTGTCTGTTTGGGGTCATAATGTTTAATGGGTGGACTGTTGTTAACCCTATGACATCTGGCGCAAACACAGGGACCCATTTAGGGCCTACTCAAAACAGCTAAAAGTCAACGGAGAACAATCAATCACATTTGGCACGGGACTAAATTCTAAAACGATCACTCAAGTCTCACCTCACTTTTAAAGCCTGTGGAAACTCGATCAAAGTTGAGAGTCTCATCAAGTGTCCAAAAAAAAAGCCTTACTGAAAATAAATCATGAAAAGACTGAGACAAAACAGCTTATTAAGCAGTTAGAAGTTGGAGTCTGTCTGCGTTGCTCATTGCATTTCGATTTACATCTGCCTGGCTTGGCTAACAGTAACAGTGGATTTAACAATAAGCATAGATTAGCTAACACTGAGTGCAAACAGGCAAAGGGCTGCTGTGTGACTTTTCTTACAATAGGTTTGTGGATTTAACTGCTATATCCTTTCAGTAAATATCCGAGAATGTCCATGGCAAATTTAAACAATACAAAAATGATGAAGATGCAATCGCATATGGATGTTTCTAGTGGCTTTAAGGATTTCTCTTTTTGTATTGATTTCTGAATTCATTTAAAACATTAAGCTGCTTTATAATGATTGTGTGAATTTGTGCGTCAGTAAAGCAGAGTGCCTGTCCGCAGCCTCTGTCCCATGCCCGACACGAGACGGTGCCCACTTCCTCCCATTGAACCAGACAAAAATGGCCTTCCCCTGCAGCCATGGTGGGAGAACTGGGATTGACAATGGCAGAGCAGGATGGACACGAGATCACAGACTGTGGTATAACCCTTACATACATAAACATGAAATGACTCCCAAGCCATTCTGACTCCAACACTATGTTTTTTTTTTTGTCTGGGACAATAATACAAATAGAAAAAGCTAAGTCCAAAATCTATGGCTCCTCGCATGTGGTGAGAGAGTGATTAGCCGAGAGGCCTCGAGCCTTAGCACAATATTTAACACATGTAATAACTATTTTGGTTCGTGGAAAAGTCAAGATCATTGAGTTTCTTCTGTGTTTTGAGAGCAATAGGAGGAAATGATCCAAACACGTCCTGGCTGCAGATACAGGTGATCATGAAACTGAACCTGGCTCGACACAAACAAACACAGTGTGACCTTGTGAAACCTCAGCTGTGAAATATGCACACCAATCCAGTTCCTACATGTCACAGGCTGTGGTCTGGACATAAGAGTGCAAGGCCATTTCCTTTAAGTCTGCCCCCCACCCCTCCCCTCCCCTCCCCTCCCCTCCCCCAATCTCATTTCCTCCGTACCCAAACAAAAGCGGCTTCTCTGGGAAAAGTGCTCGGCCACTTATGTTTTCTCCGTGCAGCCCAAACCTGCTCGCAAACAGACTGTTTAGTCGTCAGCAAGTCTGTTTACAAGGTACAGAGCACTTTAGCTTTAGCAAGAAAGCATGCCAGGACTAAACAGTGTACTCAACTTAGCTCACCCAAGCATTCAATTCCAAACTTCTAAGGGAGAAACAACAAGAGTTTAAGCTTCGGTGAACTGCGCAGCTTTAAGAGTTGGTTCATCACTACCCTCCAGCTTTGATCTGGCTCTTAAGAAGGAGCAGTTTCCCCAGGTGGGCTCCCACTGTCAGAGCAAACTCCTTGTTTAGCATGTTTCTAATGAAGTCAGGCTTCAGCTGGACACTCTTCAAAGCAGGCAGAGTGAAGGGCGTTTCTCCCAGGGGGGCTCAGCAGATCAGAGGGGTCAGAACGAGGATACTACTCATGAGATGGGATCAATAGAACATTATGTTCTTTAAGAGAGCAAGGAAGGCACAGACTTTTATGTTTTATGGAGCAGAAAGGCCTTCAGTGTCCACAGAATGCAACAGAGTAATTTGTTGAAAAAGGATGGACAGATATTTGCACAAGGTCAGAGATTCATTAAACTCCCATGTGGTCGGGGAAAAAAAAAAAAAAAAAAAAAGATCTGAACCATCAAGACAGAAGATCAACAGGGAAAAATGGTTTCTAAAAAAAAAAAAAAAAAAGCAGTTAAATTTTGTGTAGTTAAATACAATGTTTGAGTCGTGACAGTGGAAACCAAATAGCTTAAAAAAAAAAAAAAGTCATATTTTAGTTAGCCAATAATAAATCTGGTTGCCACAAACATTTACTTGCATCTCCTTCATAACTAAACTACCCAGGAGTGAATTATTGCTTACAATAATTCTCGATTTGCATTCCCAGAAAAAAGTAAGTCTAAGCTGCCGGTCACTTGAGGGCTGTGGGGGTACTGCATAAGGGCTGCCAAAGCTAATTTGCATTAAAGCTTCCCCCCACAACACTTCAATTATGTGATTAAATGTTTTCCTTTTAAATATGACCTGTTGGAGTGACAAAATGTTGTAATGAGCACTGATATTTAAGATCAAGCCATAGCATATTCATTCTGGAATTCACTGCCCTACAGAGAGCACATCCTAAATGTATCTTACTTTAAATGTTAGTGAAGCATGAGGCCCAAAACTTTGTGCAACCTTGCAAGACAGTCCTTCATGTTTGAATTACCAAGACAAGTCACAGTCCAAACACTTGAAGGTTAGAATACTTATCAACTTTTATTTCAATTTAAGACAGCAGCAACACATTAAGGACCAATCTTCAGACTCCAGCCTTCATCTGGTTGTTAGGTGGTAGAGGTTTGCCCAGGTGGGTCCCCACTGTCAGTCCAAACTCCTTGGCAGCATGTTTCTCAGAGACCTCAGGTTTCAGCTGGAAGCCCTTTTCCCTGTCAAAGCAGTCCATAGGAGTGAAGGAGAGCGGCTCTTCTGCCTTGAGGCCTTGCAGCCGTTTACGCCAGCCCTCCAGCATGGTGCTGCGTGCCTCAGTGGGAATGTGGGATGGAGCCCAGAAGATCTGAGGGGCCAGAACCTGAAAGCCACAGTAGTGCAGGATGCCATTCTGCAGAAAGAAACAAGACAGTTGATTTAATTACTGTGTGGTAACTTATTTCTCAATTTAGTCAGATTTTCTATAAGCAGTACCTGCAGAGGCCACAGTGTTACGTTCATGTCTCCGTTGATACCGTTTGCACTGAACATTGACTCATGAGACCCTGTGGTGAAGGACAGCATGGCTTTCTTGTCCTGCACAGGGAGCAAGCAAATATTTTTAAAACATCCCACAACCTTGACTTGTATTGAAAACCTCTTTATCTGAAGCCTTACCTTGAAGATTCCCTGGCTGTATCGCTTCTCTTGTGAGTAAGCATAGCCCAGTGTGAGCACCCGGTCCATCCAGCCCTTCATGATGGCAGGAACAGTGAACCAGTACATGGGAAACTGCAAGCAAGGGGGGGACATTTTTTAAAGTTACTTTAATGCCAAAGGCTTAACTTAAATGCATTACTGTCAGTCAGCTCGATATACCTGAAAGATGATGAGGTCTGCCTGAGTGAGTTTGCGTTGCTCCTCAGTGATGTCAGCAGACAGTTTTCCAGCCTCCCAGGCCAGTTTGGTCTCCTCTGCATAGCGGAAGTGATCTGCATTCTTGACTTCTCCTGCAGAGACAATAAAATTATTTCCTGTCACTCCTAAGAACAATCAAGTCTAACTTTGAAGCATGAGAAAAAAAATGGTTTAATACCAATGATGTCCTCGGCAGTGGCAGTGGCTTTAAAATTCAAAGCATACAGGTCAGACACTTCCACTGTGCAGCCCTGAGCAGTTAGAATTTCCACTGCAGCGTCTTTGGCCGCAGCGTTGAAGGAGCCAGAGCTCTGGTGGGCATACACAATGAGAACTTTCTTCGCTGCTAAACCAAGACAGAAAAGGTTTGAATTAGCAAAGGTCAGATGAAAAATGTTAAAGTTGGAACACTAACCGGCCTGTGTAACACACGCTCACAATTGCCAAAAATACCAGAACAGAGGGAAAAGACACTCACCCATTCTGGAGAAAGATGTCAACTGTGGCTGATGAGTTTTACTATAATCTGGTGTGGAGATGGAAACAGTCACTCATGCAAAACTAAGTTGACACTGCTGTTTTTGTACACCTGGCTGGGCTGGCTTGCTCTCTCATAGGTGCTGTCAATTAGCAATCAAGGTCATCATCCAATCAGGTCGCAATGGAGGATCTTCACAGGACTCTCAGCAACAAATCCAGATATCTGTTATTAAATCTTGACTGTTTTTCAACCTAGAAGTGGAAGTTGTAAAACACAAAAATCCTGGAAAGGGCTAGTTATATCAATACACAAAACTGCAGATTTATATTGAATATATTTAGGAAGATTCTCCAGATCTTCTGCTTCAAGATTCAGTTTATTTGTCATTTTTCTCATGTTTAAAACCTTACTTAAAGTACTCTAAACAATTATCAATAAAAACAGTAGGTAGTTTAACGGGTCAAAAAAAGGGGAAGCATGAATTTAGGCCGTATGTTGTTTCCCCATCCTGGCCTAACCAGAAAGAGACAAAATGAACGTCTTCTTTGCGTCTTCACTGTAACCGTGTGGACATCTGAGAGAGTGCGTGTTTGTCTCTGCGTACAAGATGTTCAAACACTCTATTCCACTCCTCTAACTGTCTTCAGACCACATGAAGCACATGTGGCTGATCCTCTCACTCTACAGTTACTGCTCTCCTCCAGTTCTGTTTTCCTTTACATTACTTTCCTCTGAAGAAACGCTCGCTTGCGGCCGTAGCCCACTCACGAATACTGCCCTGTAAAAAAAAAAAGTGAAGACTCAGCAGTGGACATCAAAGGCAGACGTGTGCTGACACACATCTGGGACTTAAAATCCGTCCAATGTCACGTCTATGCATCCACTAAGCAGGAGGAGGAGGAGGGAAATACTAATTACATGCATACAAATAGTATGCCACATGAGAGAGACATATGGAGACCCTTTGTCATCATTCTCTCCATTGTCTCTCCTTTTTCTCCCTTATTAAATATGAGTTGTAAGAACTGGTAGGAGCATTATTTGTCTAACCACTGCTTGTGTGTATTTAAAATTTAAAATTACGAGGCCCTTTAGTAATTTATGAGGCAATGGCTTTTCATCTCTTTGGCCTCTCTGTTTTTTTACACCATTACGTAGCTCATCATACCACGCCTGTGGCTGTGTTCCCTCTGTTGTGACGGGAAGGGATCATGTGTTTGGCTGGGAGATATGTTTTCATGATTTAAGCTACATGATCCCACACTGATTTGATGCAGCACTGCGTGATGTACTACTCTTAAGTGCATTTCATACTGCCTGCTACATGTGTGCAGCTGCAGGCTCTCAGCACTGTTTACATTTCCTATAAAGGCAACATGTGCAGCCCACCTGTGTGAGCTGATTAACCACAATGTAATGAAAGAGTTCTTAGGAGCATTAAAACGGTACATATGCATAGATTCAAGGCGTGCTTTTCTGTAAGATGAATGCTGAATTATTGTGTGAAATGAAGTCTACAGTGCCATCATGTGGTCAAAACAGGAAAGTGCAGAGATTTTCTTTAAATTCTTATACTGAGTTTACTTTAAAATAAGTTGCTACACTGTTCAGATGCTTCAATAAAATAAAAAGTTAAAAGTGTAAACTTTATTTTTTACTTCTAAATGTTTTATATCACTGAATTTGATAGAGAACACTTATTTATCCATGGGATGGAGTACATTAGCTTTAACTTATGTTGGAGGGGACTGGTGTGCTTTATTGAGAGCCTAGTATGTCCAGTAAGGACAACCCTTAAAAAGAGATTTTAATTTTGAAAGCCATTTAATTCCATTATTTGAATCCAAATTTTAAAACTTGTCCTTCGGCGGCAGAGTGCGGACATGTGTTCTTTAAACAAAGAAAATATATGAAAATATATATTTATAGCTGAAGAACAGTTTCTTAAAAAGCAAATGTTTTTTATCTGGTCGTCTATAGTTTGCCGTACTTCTAATTTCTTTGGGAAGGGGTGTCACTGTGGATCAGGGGAAACCTTGGCCTTCTCATCTTCAGAACAAACAGAGCACTGAAGTGGAGTGTGTGTGACAATATGCGTGTTGGACCCCTGGAAGAAAAGCCGATGTGTATGCTGGTGCAAATGGGTAGCCTAGGAAAGAAAGAAAGAAGGAAAGAAAGAAAGAAAGAAAGAAGGAAAGAAAGAAAGAAAGAAAGAAAGATAGAAAGAAAGATAGAAAGAAAGCTGGTATGTTGGATGACAGGCAGAATGTAAATGACAAGACATCAAAATACAACAAAATAGCTGCCAGTGTCTTAACATCTGTATCCTATCCATTCTACTACATTTAAAAAAAAGTATTCTTTTTTTACCACTAGATGGCGACAATGTGTGCTTTCTCTTCTATACCTTACATTGATTAGATGCAGTTTATGGTTTAAGCCAATAATAAATCTGGTTGCCACAGAAACATTTACTTGCATCTCCTTCATAACTAAAGGCATCCTAAACTACCCAGGAGTGAATTATTGCTTACAATAATTCTCGATTTGCATTCCAAGAAAAAAGTAAGTCTAAGCTGCCGGTCACTTGAGGGCTGTGGGGGTACTGCATAAGGGCTGCCAAAGCTAATTTGCATTAAAGCTTCCCCCCACAACACTTCAATTATGTGATTAAATGTTTTCCTTTTAAATGTGACCTGTTGGAGTGACCAAATGTTGTAATGAGCACTGATATTTAAGATCAAGCCATAGCATATTCATTCTGGAATTCACTGCCCTACAGAGAGCACATCCTAAATGTATCTTACTTTAAATGTTAGTGAAGCATGAGGCCCAAAACTTTGTGCAACCTTGCAAGACAGTCCTTCATGTTTGAATTACCAAGACAAGTCACAGTCCAAACACTTGAAGGTTAGAATACTTATCAACTTTTATTTCAATTTAAGACAGCAGCAACACATTAAGGACCAATCTTCAGACTCCAGCCTTCATCTGGTTGTTAGGTGGTAGAGGTTTGCCCAGGTGGGTCCCCACTGTCAGTCCAAACTCCTTGGCAGCATGTTTCTCAGAGACCTCAGGTTTCAGCTGGAAGCCCTTTTCCCTGTCAAAGCAGTCCATAGGAGTGAAGGAGAGCGGCTCTTCTGCCTTGAGGCCTTGCAGCCGTTTACGCCAGCCCTCCAGCATGGTGCTGCGTGCCTCAGTGGGAATGTGGGATGGAGCCCAGAAGATCTGAGGGGCCAGAACCTGAAAGCCACAGTAGTGCAGGATGCCATTCTGCAGAAAGAAACAAGACAGTTGATTTAATTACTGTGTGGTAACTTATTTCTCAATTAAGTCAGATTTTCTATAAGCAGTACCTGCAGAGGCCACAGTGTTACGTTCATGTCTCCGTTGATACCGTTTGCACTGAACATTGACTCATGAGACCCTGTGGTGAAGGACAGCATGGCTTTCTTGTCCTGCACACGGAGCAAGTAAATATTTTTAAAACATCCCACAACCTTGACTTGTATTGAAAACCTCTTTATCTGAAGCCTTACCTTGAAGATTCCCTGGCTGTATCGCTTCTCTTGTGAGTAAGCATAGCCCAGTGTGAGCACCCGGTCCATCCAGCCCTTCATGATGGCAGGAACAGTGAACCAGTACATGGGAAACTGCAAGCAAGGGGGGGACATTTTTTAAAGTTACTTTAATGCCAAGGGCTTAACTTAAATGCATTACTGTCAGTCAGCTCAATATACCTGAAAGATGATGAGGTCTGCCTGAGTGAGTTTGCGTTGCTCCTCAGTGATGTCAGCAGACAGTTTTCCAGCCTCCCAGGCCAGTTTGGTCTCCTCTGCATAGCGGAAGTGATCTGCATTCTTGACTTCTCCTGCAGAGACAATAAAATTATTTCCTGTCACTCCTAAGAACAATCAAGTCTAACTTTGAAGCATGAGAAAAAAAATGGTTTAATACCAATGATGTCCTCGGCAGTGGCAGTGGCTTTAAAATTCAAAGCATACAGGTCAGACACTTCCACTGTGCAGCCCTGAGCAGTTAGAATTTCCACTGCAGCGTCTTTGGCCGCCGCGTTGAAGGAGCCAGAGCTCTGGTGGGCATACACAATGAGAACTTTCTTCGCTGCTAAACCAAGACAGAAAAGGTTTGAATTAGCAAAGGTCAGATGAAAAATGTTAAAGTTGGAACACTAACCGGCCTGTGTAACACACACTCACAATTGCTGAAAATACCAGAACAGAGGGAAAAGAAACTCACCCATTCTGGAGAAAGATGTCAACTGTGGCTGATGAGTTTTACTATAATCTGGTGTGTAGATGGAAACAGTCACTCATGCGAAACTAAGTTGACACTGCTGTTTTTATACACCTGGCTGGGCTGGCTTGCTCTCTCATAGGTGCTGTCAATCAGCAATCAAGGTCATCATCCAATCAGGTCGCAATGGAGGATCTTCACAGGACTCTCAGCAACAAATCCACATATCTGTTATTAAATCTTGACTGTTTTTCAACCTAGAAGTGGAAGTTGTAAAACACAAAAAGCCTAGAAAGGGCTAGTTATATCAATACACAAAACTGCAGATTTATATTGAATATATTTAGGAAGATTCTCCAGATCTTCTGCTTCAAGATTCAGTTTATTTGTCATTTTTCTCATGTTTAAAACCTTACTTAAAGTACTCTAAACAATTATCAATAAAAACAGTAGGTAGTTTAACGGGTCAAAAAAAGGGGAAGCATGAATTTAGGCCGTATGTTGTTTCCCCATCCTGGCCTAACCAGAAAGAGACAAAATGAACGTCTTCTTTGCGTCTTCACTGTAACCGTGTGGACATCTGAGAGAGTGCGTGTTTGTCTCTGCGTACAAGATGTTCAAACACTCTATTCCACTCCTCTAACTGTCTTCAGACCACATGAAGCACATGTGGCTGATCCTCTCACTCTATAGTTACTGCTCTCCTCCAGTTCTGTTTTCCTTTACATTACTTTCCTCTGAAGAAACGCTCGCTTGCGGTCGTAGCCCACTCACGAATACTGCCCTGTAAAAAAAAAAAGTGAAGACTCAGCAGTGGACATCAAAGGCAGACGTGTGCTGGCACACATCTGGGACTTAAAATCCGTCCAATGTCACGTCTATGCATCCACTAAGCAGGAGGAGGAGGAGGAGGGAAATCCTAATTACATGCATACAAATAGTATGCCACATGAGAGAGACATATGGAGACCCTTTGTCATCATTCTCTCCATTGTCTCTCCTTTATCTCCCTTATTAAATATGAGTTGTAAGAACTGGTAGGAGCATTATTTGTCTAACCACTGCTTGTGTGTATTTAAAATGTAAAATTACAAGGCCCTTTAGTAATTTATGAGGCAATGGCTTTTCATCTCTTTGGCCTCTCTGTTTTTTTACATTACGTAGCTCATCATACCACGCCTGTGGCTGTGTTCCCTCTGTTGTGACGGGAAGGGATCATGTGTTTGGCTGGGAGATATGTTTTCATGATTTGTGATGTATACTGAGCCACATGATCCCACACTGATTTGATGCAGCACTGCGTGATGTACTACTCTTAAGTGCATTTCATACTGCCTGCTACATGTGTGCAGCTGCAGGCTCTCAGCACTGTTTACATTTCCTATAAAGGCAACATGTGCAGCCCACCTGTGTGAGCTGATTAACCACAATGTAATGAAAGAGTTCATAGGAGCATTAAAACGGTACATATGCATAGATTCAAGGCGTGCTTTTCTGTAAGATGAATGCTGAATTATTGTGTGAAATGAAGTCTACAGTGCCATCATGTGGTCAAAACAGGAAAGTGCAGAGATTTTCTTTAAATTCTTATACTGAGTTTACTTTAAAATAAGTTGCTACACTGTTCAGATGCTTCAATAAAATAAAAAGTTAAAAGTGTAAACTTTATTTTTTACTTTTAAATGTTTTATATCACTGAATTTGATAGAGAACACTTATTTATCCATGGGATGGAGTACATTACCTTTAACTTATGTTGGAGGGGACTGGTGTGCTTTATTGAGAGCCTAGTATGTCCAGTAAGGACAACCCTTAAAAAGAGATTTTAATTTTGAAAGCCATTTAATTCCATTATTTGAATCCAAATTTTAAAACTTGTCCTTCGGCGGCAGAGTGCGGACATGTGTTCTTTAAACAAAGAAAATATATGAAAATATATATTTATAGCTGAAGAACAGTTTCTTAAAAAGCAAATGTTTTTTATCTGGTCGTCTATAGTTTGCCGTACTTCTAATTTCTTTGGGAAGGGGTGTCACTGTGGATCAGGGGAAACCTTGGCCTTCTCATCTTCAGAACAAACAGAGCACTGAAGTGGAGTGTGTATGACAATATGTGTGTTGGACCCCTGGAAGAAAAGCCGATGTGTATGCTGGTGCAAATGGGTAGCCTAGTAAAGAAAGAAAGAAAGAAAGAAAAGAAAGAAAGAAAGAAAGAAAGAAAGAAAGAAAGAAAGAAAGAGAGAAAGAAAGAAAGACAGAAAGAAAGAAAGCTGGTATGTTGGATGACAGGCAGAATGTAAATGACAAGACATCAAAATACAACAAAATAGCTGCCAGTGTCTTTTTAACATCTGTATCCTATCCATTCTACTACATTTAAAAAAAAGTATTCTTTTTTTACCACTAGATGGCGACAATGTGTGCTTTCTCTTCTATACCTTACATTGATTAGATGCAGTTTATGGTTTAATTACAGTCTGTGAATATCTGCCAAAGCCTGAGGAGGTCAGGTCTAATGTGAGTGATAGCCGTCCAGATGGTGAGTCATAAACTGTGGTTACGTACTGGCAGAAGAGAATGATTGTAAAGCAAGAACATGGCAACCTTTAACAGATTAATGTCACTGATCCAATCACTGGAATGACCATAAGTAAACCTCACTGAAGGATTTATTATGATAGTTTTGGCGCGGCCACTACACTAACGCCAGGCAGGATAATAAATTAAAAGTAATTCAAGTTGCAGCTTGCAGAGGGCTCTAAAATATATTTCATATGTCTCCCAAACCAGGCTCTCACTCCCTGTTTCACTATCATAACCACAGATAAATTTTTACCTGAGATGAAATTAAAACAAACATCTCAACTAAGCAGATTTATAGTTATTTTTTTTAAGTCTTCTGGAGACCAGTACGCACAGTAACTAACTTGTTGCATCATCTGCAACAAGGGAATCCCAGTTTCCCACAACCTAGAAATGTAGCAGCTGCTCCACAGTAAATAAATCATTAAAAGTTTGGAGCTTAAAGATATCACAAAAGTTTGTGATAGGTAAAGTCATTATGTTCAGATTAGGCAAGAGCTCAGCTTCATATCAAACAGCTGCTTCTGCGGTTTCCTCTTCTTAAACCAGAAGCTGTTCTTGTGATTTTCTAATGAAACAGAAGTGGCCATAAGAGGACACATCTGGTCAATTATAAACATTAACTGTTGTGTTGAGTGAAAGTGAACAGATGCCAGTTTTGTTCATAGATATAGAGCATACGACCAAGCTGGATTAAGTGTAACTCCATCACGGATAACTCCAGCGTATGAGCTTCATGTTTATCTTACATCTTCGTGTTGCTGTAACTTCAGATTTAGAGTGTTAAATGATTGGTCTTGGATAGATTCAAATGACTTTTTCATCATCTTTTGTGTTGATTGTGTGCTTGAATTTTTTTCAACCTCCTGACTTCTTTCGCATTTGCTTGTTAATGAATACGTTGCATCGGTTCTTTATCGCTAAAAATGTTCCACCTGTCCAACCCTTAAATATGAAAATCACATCAGGGCGCTTGTACTGATCTTAATGTGGATTATGCCCATTGAAGTCAGTACTCTAGGATTGGCTGAAACGTTCAACCAAGTCAAAAACCAGATTTCAAAGTCACCAAAGATATTGCAATATTTCAGGAACAAACTGAGACAAGTTGATCAGTTTTTTCATCTTTATCAAAGGATATCTAAAATGATACAACACATGAAGAGAAGAAAGTAGGATTGTATCTTTTTCTAACCTTTAGTTCCTCACATAGCTCTAATGTTGACATCTTACTATTCTTATTACTGTGATCCAAGACCGTCTGCTCAGCCTGGGTTATTTGTTCTATTCCATATAAAGAGTTATCAGATCAGCTGCATCAGGCCTGGTTCTACAAGGGTGCAAAGGGTTAGGGTTTTTACATTTTTGCCCCCTCATTTGAATGGATGCAAAAAAAAGTTATCAAGGCTTTCAGGTAACAACAGATGCACCCCAAGTCATTTTGTTCCATAACCGGGCTTGAGCTGCATAATCCTTCGATAAATCTTCATATGCTGGATTTGGCCTGACCTGATTGACCATGTCTTTTTAATCAGAGTGCACTCCTGGCTGATAACAGAGCAATACATTGCCCTCAGTTCATTCCAAAAGAGTACAATTGTCTGTTTTAGTATACAGCTGTGCGTATGTGAATGTACATGTAAGTTTCCTGGCAATGGAGGGTTGCACAATATTGCGAGAAAAATCCATGTTCATGCAAGAAATGAGAAAGAAAACAAAGCAGGTTTGACACTTTGCATCTGCAAAGATGAGTCACACTCTGATCACTGTTTCCCACTTAGAATTTTTCTTTTTTAGTTTTGTCTCTGACATTGTCGTTTAGTCTTACAGTTTATTACTGTAGATGAAATGACTGTATTTTAAGTAAAGATTATATTAACTAACTGCGCGACTTCTGCTTCTCAAGCTCATCTTGTCTTCTCCCACATCTTCTGCTCTATTCTCTTTGAGATCACATATTTATGTGTTTGCCTGTAGATCTTCCTGAGCCAAAGCCCCTGAAGGCAACACGATGAAGTGATGTTCACTGAACTGTGACGGCGTCAAGCAGCCAAACACAGAGTCACGTTGTTATCAAAGAGGATGACAGGCGAACCTTGTGCATATTTATTTAATGTTACAGCACAGACACACACTGAGATAAGAGTCACAGCTTCCAGAGCAAACTCTCCGACAGAAGTGAAATCTGTGTCTTTATCTCGGTTATTATGATCGCGGGCCCTGAGGAGGCACAAACAGGTGTTCTCTGTAATGCCTGTCTCACTGCATTAACTGAGCAGAAGCTATGTTTAGGTAGTTAGAAGAAGCAGTAAATTGAAGTTTTCAAGGATAAAACTCAAATTTGAAACGTACAAAAACTTCAGACAGGCATTCCCCGGTGTCATTCTCAGGTGTTCAACACATCCCTCTACTCTGCTTTTCTACTTAAGCTTCACGTTATCACTCATGTTCACTTTACTTCCTCTTCCTCTTCCTCTTTGTTGTTCTTTCTCCTACTTTACAGCTCAGACTATTTCCCAAGTCGACTAAATGGCACATTGGAATTAAAAACATATATGTACACCAACATATAAAACCATGTTAGTGTTACGGTTTGTTTTGTTGTCAATAAACAAAAGACAAGGGGATAACTGAATTAAAGTACAACTTTACAATGTATTACTTTTACTAAGTGCAGGACATAAACTTTGTGCCTTGTCTTTTACCTTAACAAGCTGCTAATTTCTTTTTAGATTTATTTCTGGGCCTTTATTGTAGAGATAGGACAGTGGATAGAGTCGGAAATCAGGGACAGAGAGAGGTGGAAATGACGTGGGAAAGGAACCACACAGGTTGGATTTGAACCTGGGCCTGCCACTGGGAAGACAGCCTCTGTACATGGGGCATGCACACTAACCACTAGGCTACCCACGCCCCAAGCTGCTCATTTTAGACTAATCTAGTATGTTTGAGTTATTTATTACATTTGTACGTGTAAACTTTAATCTCCAACTTGGTTATATGGTTGTCTTAAAAATTGTGCATTTTAAGTAGAGACAAATTACTGCAATCTCTACAGATTACCACCAATTGTTTATTTTTTTGCAAAAGAGCCATAAATAATATGAGCCATAGATTATGTTGCCACAGATTTTATAATTGTTTCACCTGCTTTTTATTTGAAAGCTGACCAAAGTATCCTGAGCAATATAATAGATAATGTGCTTTCCTAAGGGTAGTAAGGTGGTTACCGTGTTGGAATATAAAGTGTTACCCAGTGTTGCCTAAAGAAAGTTAATTCTGCATGGACACTGTAAATTCCTTCGTAACATTCATATCAGAGGTGCCTTATCCTCCTCGAACAATGAATTAGAAAGTTGTGCTTAAAATCTTTTCAAACGCAGCTAAACTGCTGTTCATGTCTTCCCCTCTCCCCCTCCTCCACTCCCATCTTCCTCCTCATCGCTGTATCCATGGTGATGATGCTGATCGATTGGATGTCATCTCATTCCATATTAGCAGAACCAATATGTGACAGCAGATGGTAACCAGACAGAGGGGAGATCTGAGGGAGGGGCTGGGCAAAATTGGGACCAAAATAGGATTCAATTACTTCAGCTCTTTTGCATTCACAGTGTGTGTTTGTTGGTAAAACGTGGAGGTTAAAGAAACTGGCAAAACCAGACGTGACAGAGGGTCAAAGAAAGGAGAAAGCTGGACTGAAAGCTGCAGTGATTTATGCAAATACAAATAAAAAAAAACTTTTTAAACAGCTGTAACACACAAAGCCTTGACACAGTCTTGACATAGAGTTTGACCATGGAAACAAAACATACTGGAAATGTGTTAGTTTGACTGAGGGTGTTGGCCAAAGATGTGCCGGTGTGTGTTCATTAACACACAGTAACACATGTGTATGCATGAGCAGATGAGGGGGAGGAGGAGATGAAAGTGAGGTTTGTGGCTCTGGCCTTTTAACAGATGGTATACAGACTGAGACAGATGAGGAGTTAAACCCAGGAGAGTTGGTGTAAAAAAAAAAAAAAGGGGGAGGAGAGGACACAAGAGAGACGAGGTGGGGTGTAGCAGAGGGTGCAGGACCTGACAAGGCTCCTTTAATATGTTCAAAAAGGATTTAAATCAAGAGTTTTGTTTTTTTCAGTGATGTCCATTTGAGGTCTGGTGTTGGAATAGAAGTGCAGACACTGGAGTCTTTTTTGATCTTATTTGAGTAGTTTAAATGTATATGAAATTGAATAGATTATTAAAATGTGTGGGAGTTATTTGTAAGCTTTATGGCAGTGCGTCATGAGTCGAAGCCATTGTGTCTGACTAACTATTAAATGTTTTAAAGACAGAAAGAGAAATTCTTACATTTTTAAATAATTCTTGTGAAATGATCAGATGTGTCACACCTTTCATGTCCCTATTTGTCCAACCCTTTTGGATATTAAAGTCAACTGTTACTGATCAAAGCCACGTTTGAGGCAATCGGACAGACATATAAGAACGTGTTATGGCAGATTTACCTGAGAGAGCTCCTTATGTGTCATATGATCACTTTCATTGACTTTTTTTCTTGAAATCACATGCCCTCATCTAATAAAATATTCAGCATAAACAGATGGTCTGTCATCTGAAAACATGTCTTGATTATGAGCCACGCTTTGGACCCTGCAGGACACCAACCTTCTAATATATTTTTTTTAAATCTTGCACTGCACACAAAGCTCCACACACAACTCTAATGTTGACTTCAAACAATGCCGTGGGTGAAATGATGCGTTTTTAACTGCAAGACTACAACTATATCTAATGGTCTAATGGGAGTTTACCCTCTCAAAACCTCAATATACAACAAATATTCCAATCAGTGAAGAGAGTAATACCAGTCAAAAGAAATTCAGAACTACAATGAACTTCCTGCCATCCAATCATCAGGTCATCACTGAGAAGGATGAGCAAATACTAATGTTCACTTACATCAGCTCTTAAAGTCATCTTCATGCATTTCTCTTCCTTTGCTCAAGCAAAGTATCCAGGCTGACATTTTCTAAACCTGTCAGACAGAAAGGACGACATCTTCCTATGGAGAGAACAATAATGATCACTGAGTGTTTATGTTGCCATTTCTGACAACATCTCAGGAAACATTTTCCGGCACCCCCCTGAGGTGGAGACCCTTTGGTGATCATGTTTGTAATGATAAGCACTGACATTTACCTCTAAGTCATAAGCGAAATGAAAATGCCAGAGACGTGCTTTATGCCTCTATGTAGTGTATGGATGTTAAAGGCCTAAAAAGGGACTAGTTTGAGAAACGTCTGTGAAATTGAATTCAAACAAATATAAAAGCTCTTCAGCTTTGTTTTTGCAAAGTTTTTATGGGCAGAGCAGAAATGGTGGATGTATTTTTCTTTATTTTGGCAAAGTGACTAGGCAAGAAATTCAACTAGATGTTTTCCCTTTTAGTCACAGGTGCTCACTTTTCCTCATACTAACAGGATCAAGGAGAAGACTTGATGGGGAGAAGTACTTTCACGTCTGGTAGACAAAAATCAATTTATGATCATCACAACAAGGTTGCTCATAAGTCCACCATTTTTGTTCAATTAGACTGACACCTCTGCAACACCATACATCATTCTGATAAAGTTCTGGACGTACGTAGGCACGTTTATTTACTGAGATGGGGGGGTGGGGGGATACAAAGTAGAGTGACGTCATTCGGCGTCAGTATTAAGGAGAGAAAGGGGGTCTTATCTCGTGCGTGGCCAGAGCAACAAACTAGTCTGTCGCTTACTGACGAATTTGACGCCATGACGGAGGACGGACGGGGAGGAGGACGAGCAAGTCCAAACTAATTCTGTTTTCAACTCTTTATTTTATCTTAATGAAATCCAAACCAAGACAACATGGAGGCTGATGGGAGGATAACTCCACGCGCTGGTACCTGTACTGACTGTTAATGGAAGCTTTGAACATGTGAGAGTTATCAATCATTTACCTATTCTCATGTGAACGGTAAGTCAACTGTTTGTATTGCTATCCTGTTGTATAAATCTACTCAATCTTTGCTCTGTTGCACAGTTTGATATGTTGGGCTGTTCTTTGGGGTCTAAGATGACTGCAAGATTGAAATTTTACAACTCTAAAAGAGAAAGTTTTGGAGACCATGGGCTAAACTAATCCTTGAAATCCCGCAACCTGCATATCGTTTGCCAAATAAGACAGTACAAAAACTAGACAAAGGGGAGAAAAGAGAGGATGATATGCGAAGTTAATAATGTGTTGTGATTTTTTAAACATTTCTATAAGGAGTGACAAAATCCTGAAGTGGAAGCCTACAATTATATATCCTAGTGTGGATCACTAAAACATCGAGTCGTCTGCTATAGGCTAGTTGTTTGGATTAAGTAGTTTTCACTTTTCAGCACCTCGGACAGCGCCCGTTTACTCAGGCAGCAAGTATGTATATCGCCCACTAGGGGGCAGCACGAGTCCCTCGTACTCCAGGACTCTTAGCGCCGTAAATTTGACCAAGTGTTATTGTTTAACCGAAATAAAACTTAAAGCACACTACCAACAGAGTATTACTCAGATGTGATGAACACAAGTTTAAGAATGTCATAAGACTTACATCAACTAGAGTTGTTTTGAAAGTGAGCAGAATCAACCCATCACATGATTGTATTTATTAGGGTTTTAAGAGTAAACATTTTTTTGGATGTTTTATTTTTGACTTCTTCCATTGTTTTCAGGATCTTTCCGACCTGATGACCAAATCATGATGCTCAGCCCTGACTGGCCAGACCAGCCCTGGAGTCAAACAGACACTAGGAACAAGCAGTTTGGGTCCACAACTGTCAAACGCGTTGATCGAGAGGACGAGGCGCGCTCCCTGGTGCACGCGCCCTTTCTCAACAAGGAAGAGAAAAGGAGGAAGCGGCGCGCGACAGCTAAATATCGATCCGCGCACGCCACCAGGGAGCGTGTCCGTGTTGTAGCCTTCAATGTGGCCTTTACAGAACTGAGAAGACTGCTACCAACCCTCCCACCTGACAAGAAGTTATCCAAGATTGAGATCCTGAGACTCGCGATTTGTTACATCTCTTACCTCAAGCACGTGCTGGATGTTTAGGCTGGACTGAGGCAGGAGGACTGTTTGTAGTCAGCCATGATGACAGATGAATGATATCTGCAAAGCAAATAAAAGATGAAGATACCTCACTTGAGGACTAAAATGTATTTGTGGGCATGAGGTCAGTTTGAGTGGCCCCACACTGAAGATTATTAGTCTGACTGACTCCAAAGGGATGAAAAGATAGCAGACACTATATGAAGCTGCTGTGTATTATATCTGTGTAGCCAAACATTTGCTGCCTTGTTTTAAGTTCTGGCCATATCTGCTTTCACTTTGTGTCCATTTGGCACCAATTTGTGAATACATCTATTTAAAATCAATATTAGACTACCAGACATTTGCTTTCTGACAGTGTGTGATTAGACTACTGCCAAGATAAATTTAAAATTCATAAATTACAAATAACCCTGACAGCTAATAAATGTTTTCAAAACCTCTTTGATGCTGCTTTGATTTTTATGAAGATAATATTAGATTTGTAGGCATCATCACATCTCACCTTAAAATATGTATTTTTGCACTTGAGAGTTTTACTTTCCTTCGTCCGAGCTCTTTTTTTATTTCAAGCACAGCCATGCAAGCTGGTTTTTTTGGGGCCTGAATTCTCTCTGAATTCTCTCTGGAGACACGCACATAGCTGCACAGACAAACAAATGAAGCAGGTATTTGAAAGCAACAAGAAACATACAATTGTGTAGCTGATGCCATTCCTAGTTGCAGTGATAGTTAAAGTGTGCCAAGTGCTAATCTTGGAATATTTTCCACTTGTCAGCAGCATACATTCAAAGACCATCCTTTTCATTTTAACATCAGGAATTTCTTTTATTTTATGTTGTGTTTTGGGAGTAATGTTAAAAAAGATTTTATAATTTAGTAATTCAAGTCTAGAATATCTAAGCAAAACAATCCCGTTTTGCCTTATCTGTAAAGAAGGATTCCTTTCACTTAGTCAAAAACCGATATCTGGAGAAGAAAAAAAATCTCTGAACATTTGAGGGTTTTCTCCGTGCTTTGATATTCTCTCCAGGCTGTGCGCATTACCACAGATAGCTTTATAATTTCTGTATGAGATCAGACTGTGGATATAAACTCCTGCATGTTCCCTTTTTATTTCTCTGTCCATTAGTCAGAAGCGGTCTGTGCTCCCTCTCTCGTCCCTTTATGTACGTCTCTGCGGTGTAATGTAGCCCGAGGGGTTCGAGGTATTGTTCATGTCCACTCCAGCAGCAGGAGTGACAGCCCTTTGTCTACACACTGCACAAAACACACAACGTGACTACACACTGGGTACAATAGTTGGGGAGAGAGGCCGGGTCTAACGTCAGATTTTGAGATAAATGGAGCAGGGAAAGTTGTTGTTGTTAATGTTCTGTATAGTTAAGCCAATGTGGGTCAAATTCTACAACTATAGGCAACAGCTGTTGTCTTTTAAAGTGTGTATACAGCTCGGTCACTCAAAGACTCTTTTAGGTTTAGTTTTTTTTTTATGTTTGTAGGTTGTGAGCTGTGGTTTAATGTGATTCTGGACATTTCCTCTTTAAATGTCAACACTGCCTGCTAAAATGTTCCTCAGATGTTTCATGCAGGGATTTTTAGGAACAACACTGCCCTCTTATGGAGTTTCATTGAGAGAAATGTAACTTTTTTACACCACTGGCCTCAGTAGATATACAGTCAAATCTCTATGGGCCTTTTGAGACTTTCATATAAGTGTGTGTGTTGTGGCCTCTTTGCCTTTTTATATCAAACTCATTATTTGTTTTACAAATCCTTTTAAAATGGTTTACAACAGTTTTTGGCTGTGTCATATTATTGGCTATAGGAAGTATTACTGTACTTGTCAGATGCACAGCTGTATTATGTTCAGCTGTTGTTAGATGTTCTGATATCACATGAGATTCACCCGCAGATTGAGTATTTTTTGGTGGGGGCGAGAGGTATGAAATAATACATGTTGGAAGTGCCTTTTTGTTTATGTTTATTTGAAGAAGAAGATACAATGCAGACAGAAATTTGAACTGTTTACTTTGTCTTCCAGGTCATTATAAAATCAAATGTAAAACTATAACTCTTTAATATTGTCCTGTTTTGCTCTCAACCAAAACGGAAATCTTTTGATGTGTATAGGTATTCGTACCTATAAGAAATCACATTCCTGCCAACTGTTTACACTATGGCTGCCCTTGCCTTTTCAATTATTGAAAATAAACTGACCTTTCGCATATTAGTGAAAAGGTGTGGGTTTCTTTGTCTCCATCGTATGGCAATTGATTGAATGCTGTAATAAGCCAATGTATTTAAATCGCAAAGAATTTGTGGCACATTTAAGCCCCCCACTTTCATTTAGTTTTTGTCTCCCATCATCCAGAGGTGACCTGTCATGACCTAAGTGTCTGTGTATGTCACTGGCTCAAAGAGGTTTTCACTGCTGTAATGTTCTTAGGCTCCAAACTTTCATTTCACAGCTGAGTGATAACAGTACTCATGGGATGGTGTACTGTATTTCCCTCCTTTCCTGTCACTTTTGTGTGATGTCATGTAGAAATGTTACAGGCCCATTATGTGTTTCTTCAACGTAGATGTGACACATGGATCTTCATAAAGACATTGCAGGTTTATCCAGGATAAGGAATGATGCTTCATCATGTCAAAGATGTGCTTTAGTTATGCCGCCAATATACATACAAATTGTGAAAAATAAATAAATACAATAATAATTGTAACAATCCAGTAGGGATACAGTGAACCTGGTTGTCTTTGTGCTGTAGCCACTGACATGGATTGTGATCTAGACTTGCAGGTAGGCTAGTAGTGTAAAATGCAGCCTAGTAAAATGTGTTTATAACAACAACACGCTTCAAGTTCCATGCAGGAATGTGTTAGACATGTAACACAACAAAAGAACAAGATGTTCTGATTATTCAGGTGTCATAATGTTTTGCCTTTTGGAAAAGTATTTTTTATTATTTAAGTGAACTCGAGGCTGTAATTTCCATGATCTTGATTGTGCTCTTTTATAATGGCTTACAAATTAGTTGCACATACATTAGATTCTGCACAGTGAAAGCAAATTACCATTGTAACGTTACAATAGCAAAAACACTTGTTCACTTTTAAACCTAAAAAAGGAACATTATATTAACATGTGGCTTGATCTAAACCTAACGTAAACTACGCCCTCTTGTGGTCTGAAGCAGAAAACACACCCTTCAGTGCACTTGACGTGTAATTGTACCTCCATGCTGCCTCCCTCTCTGATACCACTAACCACAATGGCCAGGCTCGTGTGAGGAGCTGCCCCGTGCTGTCAGTAGTCAGACGAGCCTCAGCAGAAGAAGGAAGCGGCGGCAGATTCACCGAGAGGCACGCGGAGGAATATGACACCCATGTGAGAAAAAGGTAGGTGAATGACTTGAAAATGGCGATGCTGTGTACGTTTCACCGGCTGTATCTCTGCCAAAAGCAGGAGCCACATCCCCTCGCAGGAATTACTGATGAAGTTCAATGCTGCCGTCGTGGAAAAATGGTTCCTTTCTCACTAGGCGGATGAAGACGTTAGTCTGCTAACCTGTATTTATGAAGGGGTTAGCTTGCAGTAGGGCTTTTAAGTTAGACCCTGTTTCAGTACCTTTTTTTTAGGCAGTATTTGAGGTTATAGTAGCTTATAGCCTGCTGTGGTTAATGGTGTTGAGGATGTGACTAAAATGAGAGCTAGCCTATTGTAAGCGAATCTGCTCTATGTAACAGGGAGTAACGTCACACCTTCTGAGATCTCCTACCCAATATAGGCAATTTCACACCAGCTGCCGTTTCAGGTTGATGCTGTGTCCCTCATCACTGCACAGCTGGATGAGGTGCTACTCTATCGGAAGCCTCTTCACGTGCCTCCCCTCCCTCAGGACCTCAGGACCTCAGAGTCATGATGCTGCAGTATAACCGTGCAGCACATTTATTATTGAGCAGTGCTGAAAGGTCCTGTGCAGAGAGGTGTAAGGACGCTGTAGATGCATGAGTCACTCCTTGGGAGCACATTCTGATCAAAGAAAGTGTTTTTTTGGCAACGCTTTGGTTACTGTTCTCTTTTAAAATGTGTTTTCCGGCTGGAAGGGCAGTGTGTCACAAGTGTAATGAAATATAGAGCTACCTTAAGGGTGCCTGAGAGGATCCTTAAGGGCTGGGCAGTAAGGTGTAGTGCATGATGCATTGAAAGTGGTGTATTTACAGATATAAAAGCTGTGCTCTGAACACAGGAATGTTTGGTGGTGGTATTTCTCCCTCCTCTCTCGCTCTACTGTACTTTTATTTAGTTCCACATGAGTGGATCAGAGTTTGCATTCCAGAGAACTGTGTCAGGTCTTAACTTTCTCCTTTTACTGCAGGTTGTGTGTGAGTGTGTGTTGCATGGTGGGAGTGGCTGAGACTCTTATCCATCCAGTCACTCAAAGGTCACAGGTTCGCTCTCGGCACATGTCAAACTAAATCCTTTTCCACAAAGAATCAAAGATGACAGAGACAATGTTAGGAGAATACACAAGAAACAAGTTCTCTGAACAATCAATCATCCTCGCGGTTTGGTCTTCAAAATTAGAAAAAAAAAAAAACGTTTTACTTTGTGTTAATCTTTAGCTCAGTTTAAGGGATATTGCACGGTTAGCAGAGATGTTAGCCTCTTTCACATTAACCAGCAGCTGTTGTTGTGGGTTATTTGGGGTCCCTGCAGGGATTGGAGAGAGTGTACTGTGAATAACCCTGTCTGTGTTACCCGTTCTTTGATTTGATTTTTAAAGGACTGACCCAGCACAGTGGACTGCATTGGTCTGTCACTGTCTTGATTTATTTACACATTAAAACAATGATTGACTGTCAAATTCAGCTTCATATTTTGATAGAAAAGAATTTAAACATTTTGATATGGGTGAATTGTTGGCATTCATTTTGTAAAGATGACACAACTTGGTGCTTTGATGTCCTTCAGTTTGATTTTTTGCCATTTTTTGTTCTTCTACAACTTTGCAATGTGTAGACCAAATTATTAATCACAGAACCAAGAAAATAACCAACAGATCAATCAGAATTGAAACTGTCGGGATTTTTTGTGCGTGGATTGCTTTCAATTGTTGAAACAAACAAATAAAGGAAGTAAAGTAACCCAGTAGACTGCCAGCTGCTGCATCTGGCAGATTATGGCATGATGCCACCAGAGCGGAGCACACATGAAGGGAGGATGGTAGAGGGCTGATGGGTGTGATGGAGGTCACAGATGCGATGGTACCCAGGCCCTGGCTGGAGCTCTAGATGAGCTATGAGAAGTGATTTTCACCATTCAGGGTGCCAACACTTTACTGGAATCTCAAATTCAACACCTCCTAGTTTTTCCCAGATTTGAGGGCAAAAACCGTTGAAGCCAAGGACTTAAAGTAAAACCCCACATTCTCAGCTTCATTATTTATTCATGAGCTGGATCAGTGGAGAAAAATGCAGAAAAAGAATCCGACCTATCAGATATGAAAGCTCTCCCAAAGGAGACCAACACATATTTGTTGCAAGAGTCCAGTCTGTATATAAAAATGCATCCAAATCCCCGCATGTGCTTGACCATGCGTAATTACAGTATCACCCACAGTACAGCACCCACTAAACAAACACACTAATGAGTGTTTGTTTTACATTAGTGTCACTTTCTGCCCTGGTGAGTCTCTTCCCTGTGCAGCCAAGCAGAACGATATGCAGCCGAGCAGACACGCTTCACTGGTCGATCCATTTTCTCCACAGAGAGTCCCATGTATCAGAGGACAACTGGATTTTTTTGGGGGGGTTGTAGTGCCTCATGGCCTCTAACAGACGTTGTTATCCCTGCATGCTTTATTCATAGTTAACCTCGGTTTGTAACTGATAGTTTTTCTTACCCCGTGGCTGCGATTTTCCACATGGCCTGGTTCTCTGTGCCTCTTCAAGCTCGTCTCGTGGAGGAGTGGTCCCCCTCGGAGGAATCGTCTTGGCCCACATACCACTGCCACGCGTCCAGAGTTCAGCACTCAAAGGAGGTTAACGGCTTTTATCTAAATCATAGGGGTCATTCATTTAACCAAGCGGGTGCTGGGTGTGAAGAGGGGCTATTGTTTGTGCCCTATCACTGTGCAAACCCCCCGCACCCCCAACCCCACCACCACCCCCACATATTAGTGTATCGCTCAAATTTACTCTCTGCAGGGGTGATTGATCATTGCAGCTAGATGGGGCCCTCCTGCTTTTGTTGTTGCCATGGTAACAGTGGACGCTCCAGATGTGTGTTACAGATGAAAGATAAAGATTCTCCTCTGTCCAAGCTCTGCCGCTTGTTTAAAATTTGATGCTATGTGAGATCAGCTTTGATGCATTGAGCGACATGTTTTATTAAATCATTTATTTTATTCTCATATATACATACAGCTCTGGTCTTGTTTAACATATGTCCCCCTGCTTTTAAAAGCATGTGTGACTGCAAGTGGAGAGTGATGTGCTGTTCAGTATCTGAGGAGCCATGTTTTTTTGTCATGACAGTGGCATTTCACTTAGGTCTGCAATATATTACAAATTTGAGCTTTAGTCTGTGATATTTTATTGTTCGGACAGGGAAAGGAAATGCTATTACATCCATTTAAATGCATTTTTTATACAATCCTTAATAGTTAATCTGTGGGTCTCATGTGCACCAGTCACATTATTCAAATGGTTACTCAAAGGAGAGGATAACATTCAACCAATCAGCGTCATCCTAATGGAAATCACCCCCATTGCAGCGTCTTCTTCTTACCATTTTCACACAATAATTGCAATTCTGATATGCTGATCGAGCTATTTTGCTGTTTACACGCATCGTTGGCTACAGGGATAACAAGGAGCCTGTAAATAAAGAAGGCGGGAGAGAACAATCCTGGTTAGTAAGATGAGACCGGGCTGGGGATGGTTGTCAGGACAACAGCCGGAGGAGACAGACAGGGTGTAGATTGAGGTCTAAATGAATGGTCATGCACGGTGAAGCACTGAGACATCCTCATGCAGCCCGCAGCATACATTAGAGCCCAGGAAGTGGGTGTGATAAAACTCAGTGTGACCTCATAATGACTTGAATGGGACGTGAAAGGGTAGAGAAGCAGTTTTTATCAAATGGAGAATTTACTTTTGTAAGAAAAGGTCAATATGTTTATGCTTTAAAGAGAGAATAGCTTCTAAAGACAACAACAGAGCTCATTGTTTTATTTATTCACTTTCATATTTATTTCTGTAGTGTATTGGTTTCAGAAATGTAATATTCCCCATATCATTGAGAGGTCTAGTTCATTGTTGATGCGCCGATATTTCTATATTTATTCACCAGTTCATTTGAGTATCATTGTTTTACACTAGCAGTTCTTTTTCACCAGCAGAGAGTACTTTGTAATTTACAACAAGCATTATCTCTCTCCAGGGTGTCAAGCGCTGACGCACGTACAACTTTCCAGTTGAGTGACCATCTTGACGTCATTATATACAGAGTTTCTCTGTAACAGAGTTTGTTTGCGTGTGGTGAATGATCCACAGATCCGGTGCGGCCTGAACTGTGTGGGGTATTCAGAACGGAGCATCCAACAGCATCTCGGCCTGTTGTTGGATCTCACATAGAGATGCAGGATGATTTTAATCGATTTGAGGGTCCTCATATTCACGATAGATAATTCTGAGTTCCTGCCGGCCCTTCCATTTAGTTAAAAAGATGGATGATGAATCAATGAAGAATTCATAACTCATTTTTCTGTCCTCATTGATAAAGTAAAGTAAATGAAGCACAAGCCTGTATAGTCTGGTATACTGTACAGTGTACACATTAATTGTTAGACATTGTAAGCAGGTTTTTCTATCTCTCTGTCTCTCAGGTCAATGTGGCTACTAAAGCAGCTCTCAGGACTAGTCGTCAGTGGTCGTGGATTCCTGAGGCCGGTCTCTATAGCAACCCTATCCTCCTCCTGACTACTGCTGCCAACTTCCTCTCCCTGCCACACGCCAAATCTCTCCTCATCCCCCCGGCCAATCATCGCCCCTGAACCGCGCTGGAATGGACACAGAATCAACCCACTCCGGCTACTCGTATCACTCCAGCCGCTCCGGGAGATCAAACCGACATGGGTATGTTTCCTGTCTTGTTTGTCTTGCCACCTGACTGTCTGCCTCTCTGCTGTCTGCCTCTCTCTTCTATCCCGTGATATCTCTGGGAATGGATAGATGTAGGACAGAGATTTGGTCGTCTTTGTTACCAGCTCATGCGGGACATGTGTGCTGTTTGTTGAGAAATGAATCAAATAAGCGACTAAAAGAGCGGCAGAGAGTTTGACACAGACAGAGCTGGTGGATTAGGGTCGTCACAGCTGAGTAGCTCTAACCTATTTCACTCAGTTTATTCTACAAATGAGTCGATCATTTGATTGCCGTTCTGTCGAATTCTCTCACTTGTGATTTTCTACTGGAACATCAGTTTCCTGTCTCTCGACCAGCTTTTGGCAATGTAGGGCTGCAGCTAACAATTATTATCAATAAATCAAGTAAATAGTCTCCAGAATAATATGAAAGTTGTTTATGAGCACATGAGTTTACATTTCTGATCTTGTTTTTGAGTGTATTCCTCCTGTACCGCTTTTGAAGTTCATCGTGTTTCTGTTGAAGGGATCGCAGTCGTGAGCGGCACAAGGCCAGCAGTAAGGACAGCGTTCGCTCCGAGAGATCAGTCGTCATCAACCCCCCTGACTCGCCCTCGCAGGAATCCCCCGTTCATAACGGAGAGCCGCTGCCGGGAGAACCCTTACCTGCAGGAGAGCATGGAGACGATGCACAGGTATTTCTTTCATCAGTGTGTGCGCTAGTAAATAACACAAAGCTGCATAAACAGGAAGTGGAAACTGTGAAGAAATGCAGAGGGGTTTAAGTGAAGTGAAAATCAGAAAGCCCACTAATCCCTCTATAACCTCTGCACCGTGACCTTTTAAACTCGTCCTTACACAGCTGGCCGCCCATTGGCACAACGCCTGACACATAAATAACAATGGTGACAAGGGATCATATAGGTCAAAGGATTAGCATCCCTCTTGTAGGCCTGGCCGGATTTGTACGGACTGCGCTGTGTTACAGTGTGTGTGTGTGTGTGTGTGTGTGTGTGTGTGTGTGTGTGTGTGTGTGTGTGTGTGTGTGTGTGTGTGTGTGTGTGTGTGTGTGTGTGTGTGTGTGTGTGTGTGTGTGTGTGTGTGTGTGTGTGTGTGTGTGTGTGTGTGTGTGTGTGTGTGTGTGTGTGTGTGTGTGTGTGTGTGTGTGTGTGTGTGTGTGTGTGTGTGTGTGTGTGTGTGTGTGTGTGTGTGTGTGTGTGTGTGTGTGTGTGTGTGTGTGTGTGTGTGTGTGTGTGTGTGTGTGTGTGTGTGTGTGTGTGTGTGTGTGTGTGTGTGTGTGTGTGTGTGTGTGTGTGTGTGTGTGTGTGTGTGTGTGTGTGTGTGTGTGATACTGGGTATAACTGTCTTGCCTGATAGCTTTGAAAGCAAACCAAATTGGTTCAAGTCATTCCGTAAAGCTGATTTTGCTGAGCTATGAAAGGTTTCTAAGTAGATTCAGGGAAGCACAAAGCTGTGATAATGCAGCTAAGAGGAAGAGAGCATATTTAACTCTGCTTGGATTAGAGATGCATTCAAATTGTCATCATGTTGTTTGACTTCTAGCATACTTGTACTGGCTTTCTTGAAGAGTCGGGTTAGTCGGCTAGCATGGCTCTCTCAAAAAGTGAAAAATAAATTCACTTATCAGCAACTCAGAAGCTCACTCATATTACACCTTGTTAAGTCTTACTTTGATCTCTGAAAAAACAACAACTCTTACAACACTGTATGTTTTTCCTGGATGCTATAGGCTGGACTATTTCTGTTTTGGAACGCCTTGAGTCTTGAGTTGTTTTTTTCACTGTTTGGTGCATATCAAAGAAATGGCTGATGCAAGTGTATGCAGCAGTGTTAATTCTGCAGCTCACAGTCTTTATGCTAAGCTAACTGGCTCCTTGCTCCAGGATCATAATCAGCATACAGATAAGAGCCTTAAAACAAAAGCCCCTCAGTGTTTGTCTGCTCTTAGTGATCTGTGAGAAAAGTCAAAGACAAGTGAGACAACCAGAGAATGAAACAAGAAGGTTTATTTGTTTGTTTTTTAAAGGTTTATTTTTGGGCTTTAATAAGAGATAGGACAGTGGATAGAGTCAGAAATCGGAGAGAGAGAGAGAGAGAGAATGAATAATGACATGCAGGAAAGAAGTCACAGGTTAGATTCGAACCCTGGCCGCCCGCTTGGAGGACCACAGCCTTCATACATGGAGCATGCACACTTACCACTACGCTACTGGCAGCCCATTTTACGTCTTTCTTGGATACACAGGAGTCAGACAGTGGGCTTGAATCCAGGTCAGCTGCTTCGATGACTACAGCCTCTGTACATCGGGTGTGCAAACTAACCACTTGGCCACTGGTACCCAGAAAAAAAGAATTTTAGATTCTGTCTTTAAAGAGAGAACTCTGCCTTGGGCTGCGTTCACTCTCCGACCTACTTGGAATGTACAGTATAGAAGAAAGAGAGCATTTTGTCATGGAGTATGTGCTGTTACTGAGAAATAGGAGAAAACATGTGGATGCATCTGAAGAGAGATATCTGCGTGAAAAACGGTCCCTCCCCAAAGTGATTACGGTATATTTGAATAGAATAGAAAAAAGACTTCTGCCAGACTTTCTGACGATGCCTGCACACTCTGACCTATTTTACCGTCTCCCCTTCTGGCTGGGCAGCCACATTCCTCGATGTCATGTGATTGTCAGCTCGTAGCTTACGTCCATTGTCCGCAGTGTAAGGTAATCTGCCATTGTGCTGCTTTAGCCCTCCAGATGAAATTGTCCAAAATGGCACAAAAAGCAGAACCATCATTACCGCCACCAGAGCCCACCACAGCCAGCTCTTTTTTGGTGCTGCTCTGTTGGATTTCAGAGCTGCTGTAACACTAACAGGATGGAGAGACGAGAGAGATTCTCGCAGTCTGAGCGTAGCGTTAGCATCCAGCCAAACGCCACTTTGAGGGAAGCTGATATGATTAATCCTCAGTGTTTACACGCATGCTTATGACACAAGGATACGGTTTTGGACCACAGCTTGTGTGTGTGTGTGTGTGTTTGAGGGAAAGAGAAAGAGAGAGAGAGAGAGAGAGAGAGAGAGAGAAAAATAGAATAAGCGCCAAGTCTGTTACTGAGACTTTGCTGCTTTGTGAGACGCTGGGACTTTGTGCCAGAAGGCAACAGCTTCAATTCACACTGTTAGCTCCAGCAACACCAGAGCATATGTTGAGGAGCACATATTTGTGTTTTGGCATTTACACTCCCTTTGCTTAACCTTTAGATATGCACACATACTTAATTGTAGAAAGTAAACTTTATCCCATGCAAGTTGGGGCTGGGCGATGTGGACCAAAAATCATCTCTCGATGTTTTTCAGCTGAAAGGCAATACACGCTATATCACATCGATTTTTTTCTGTAAAGAAATACCAAAAACAAAGTCAATTCTCATCTTCTGGTACTATTTTAGAGAACCAGGATGGCGAAGAAATAAAAGAAAAAGTCCAAACCTACAGGTATGAAGAGGGGGGAAAGGTGAGAAGGAAGGCCAAAGGTGGGAGCTCGCAGTCGGACACGGGGCATGCAAACAAAGCACGGCTTAGGAAGTGTCAAGAAAAACTTCTCTTTAACGGGCAGAAACCGTGAGCACAAACAGACTCACTGACAGACAGACATGTGACTTTATCGGATGGTTCTAGAAAGAAACAAAAGCCATTATTTTTTAACTCACACTGATACACACATAAACTCGAATACATCAGTGTGAAGATGTCATTTTAACCTCCACCCAGACTACTGGAGTTTAGCTATTGTGTTTTGTTGCTGGCAGGCTGCTTGATGTGTGTATGTGTGTATGTGTGTTAGCTTTGCTGCTAATCAGAATGTTGTTGTGTTGTTGTGCTTTGTAACGGTGGAGCAGGCCTAACTGTAATCCTTATTCACCCTCTGCCAGATAACAAGACTGCCAAACAAGCTCTCTCTCTCTCTCTCTCTCTCTCTCTCTCTCTCTCTCTCTCTCTCTCTCAGTTTCAATCTCTCTCAGTTACTTACTTGTACTCCTCTCTTTACAGCATATAGAGATCAGGCCTGATTAGTGTGGCATTAATCTTTGGGATTAATCCAGTGAGACTTAATGGCTGGCTTTAACAGTGTATTAGCTCAGTAAGTGATACTCTGTGAAAGCTTGTCTGTGTAAAGGCCAAGTTCAGAAGGTGCAGGATGACTATAGGCTGACTTATAAGATCAGCTCTTAGTGTTTGCATTTACCTTGCCATATTTATCCCTAATAAATAGGCTACCTGTACCGGCAGACTTATTGTCTTGTTATTAAAGTGAAGAGGGCATTGAGCCAGTCTGCACAATACCAGGACTAAAAATACCAGGACTAAAAATGAAACAGCTAAATGGAATTAAAGTCATCCCTCTGAAACATGTCAAAATGAATTCCTTGTATAATCCATATATGAAGTTAATCTCCACACAAACAGCTTAAATTTGAAAACCTTTCCTCTAGGGTTGGGGAAAAGTGTCTTGCCCAAGGACACATCGTACATGTAGCTGCAGGAACTGGGGATCGAACCTCCAACCTTCCATTTGAGAGACAACCGACTCTACCAACTGAGCCACATCCGCCCCTTTTTGTCACAAAAGCCAAACACATTTAGATTTGCCGTCTCCCTGGAATGCTTTAGAAATGATCCATCTGACCTCCATTCAAACAAGCATTCGAAAAGTGACCAACTTAAGACCCGTTAATTACAAGTACATCACAAGAAAACAATTTCTTTTTCAAGCCCATCATACTACTTAAGTAAGACAGAGTGAAGCCTTAACGTACTATTAACTGTTAACCTGTGACTCAACAGAAACAGATGAATGGGAGCTCTTCCGGGGGACGTAATGAACCAAGAAATGACAGCATCATCAAAGTTGCAGACATACATGGAACACACAATCACTTCTCAAGCTGAGATGGTCTTAGCTGGAAATCATTTAACGCTTACCGCTGGCGACGAAGGAATTACCGAGAAGCAGACATCTGTTTCTAGAAGCATATAGCGTCGTCAGACGATGATTACTGATGGCTTCTGAGGTTCCTTCCTCATTGGCCTTACGTATTTAACCCAAGGCTATGGTTACTTTTTTTATACAGTCCATGAGCTTGGCTTCCTGATGCAATGTGTTTAAAGAACATTTTCCAGCTCCGCAATGTGACATCAATCCTATCACTATAATATGCATTTAGGAGTTTGTGATATTGACCAAAAATAGAATCTAATGTGAGAATCTAATAGAATAAAAATGTAAGAAAAAAAGGGGTCTTATTCATTAACTTTAAACCGAGTCATTTAAGTAAAGACAAGAAAACAAACATTGAAATCAGCAGAGTAAGTATTGAGATCACACAGTGCCGGTATGAGTAAACCAAAGAGCCTTTTCCTGAATCACTGCCAAAGTTTTCTGAGTGTGTTATTGTTTTGCCGGTTATTAGGGCAGCTCGTGGTCGACCGCTGACTCCCGAAGCTTTTCATATTCTTCATATTCTGTGCAGTGGTTAATACGCGGGTGGTGAAACAAGTTAGTTGGTGAGCTGTTTTTAACAGAGACAGCCTGCCGACAAAGTCTGCAGATTTGCATCTTTTGTGTAACAAACCACCTCCATGCGAGTGAGGATGAGCCAAGCATAGCAACTACATCTAAAGACGTCTATTCCGAGGCTGGTGGTGTTTGTGTTTTGTCTCCTGGCGCTGTTTGTTCGCTAATTTTTACCTTCAGCTACGCTAGCTTAGCTTGTTGTGACGCTGGAACACTGCATGTGTTCTCAACGTGAATGCCCAGTAGTCTGACCTACTCGGCTCGATCATGTGCAGTGAATGTGTTCGGACTCTCAAGGTGTGTTTTGATAGTCTTTTGCTAAATGAGTGACATACTCGATATTTTCATTCTGCACGTCGTTAAAACAACAATTAAGAGATTATTTTACATGATATATATTTCAGACACTCCTACTGTAAATGCAATGATCCACATTGTCCATATGAATTCATGTCAGACATATTACCTCTGAAAGATGTTTATTGGATGAGAACAAAGGGAGCTTAAGGTACACAGTGAGCCCAGATGGTGACAAAAGTTACGCGCGTGGAAGACAATGAGTGGACTTCAGCTTTATCAATTTCTGTTTTCACGATTGAAGAATGAACTTTCAAACCTAACAGGATATTATTGTGGTCTTCTTGTTCGTGGGAGTGTGGAATGGTATTGATTGTTCACAGACTCAGTAGTGAAGGTTAGGATCCTGTTAAATGAGTCGGCTTAAGGAAGAAAAGATGAGAGATGTGAAAGGAATAGAAATGAGATGGGACTCTAAATGGACTTGGCACCACACTTCTAAAGCTGACCTCCTTCTTGACACATTAGGCTAGGAGACACATAGACATAAACACTACAGCCCTATGCGTCCCCCCCAACCTCCTCTCTTTCTAGACTCATTTACTTCCATCCCTCCCTCTCCTCGTCTTAGCATGCTCATTCATCTTCTGGCTCCCGTCGGCAGCCGCTCCTGCAGCACGGCTGAGTTAATTAGCTGTGAACAGTAGGAAGGGCAGAAATCATATTCCTGCTGCATGATTGGAAATATGCAAACGCACAGTTGATTTCACGTTTCACATTCCACAAATGTCAGCTGTTTGCTTAATCGGAGAAAGTTGTATCAGGTTTTAATAGCCTGGACAGATTCTATACAGGTGAGATGTAATGTGGCTGTCGTCTGTTTGTGTTACTCACAGCCTGTCTGGATTCCATGCAGCTTCCCCACACCCATATGGATCAGGTTTGGGGCTTTACAGGCTGTTTGATGTGCTTAGGTGAATGTGTGTGTGCACACGTGTGTGAAGCCACGAAGGCTTGTTTGTTCAGCTTGTCATTTTTTTTCAGCCCTCAGTCGTCTCTGTGCAGCTGCTGCGGCTTCTCTGATTGGTCGTCTTTGGAGAGATGTACAATGCAGCGACACTGTGGGGGACAATGAATCGCTAATTACCTGAATTAATGACAGGCACACAATCAAATGTGCCTCTTTCCACAGACTTGTCATGAATGTATACTGTCTGCGTGTCTTTGTTGTAAAGATTTATGCTTAAAATGACCCTGCAGGCTAACAGGAAAAAAATGACTCTAATTTGCAATGATGGGACAGGAATGCTTCTTTGTGTGTGTGTGTGTGTGTGTGTGTGTGTGTGTGTGTGTGTGTGTGTGTGTGTGTGTGTGTGTGTGTGTGTGTGTGTGTGTGTGTGTGTGTGTGTGTGTGTGTGTGTGTGTGTGTGTGTGTGTGTGTGTGTGTGTGTGTGTGTGTGTGTGTGTGTGTGTGTGTGTGTGTGTGTGTGTGTGTGTGTGTGTGTGTGTGTGTGTGTGTGTGTGTGTGTGTGTGTGTGTGTGTGTGTGTGTGTGTGTGTGTGTGTGTGTGTGTGTGTGTGTGTGTGTGTGTGTGTGTGTTCGGTGTGTGTGTGTGTGTGTGTATCATCCTGCCTATGTGTGCTTCCCAGCCTGTCATCTTGTATTACTTTAGTGGGACTTTGAAGGTTTGTCATAATGAGGCAAAACTCCATGAAAATGACTCATCTCCGAGTAGCATGAAGACAGTTGTTCTGTTTGCACTGAGCATTTCATCTATTGTACTTTCTTGCCCAAAGAAGGGAAGAAAATAAGATGATGGAGGCATTGTTGTCTGTCAGAATCACATTTCTGTTTATCATCTGATGTGTAAGTGTCACATGATCTAAACTCTGTTTTCAGCTAATTTAAAAGAAAACATTTTTTTATCAATTGTGGTTAATTAAAAAAAAGCCACTTTACATTTTCTCCACTAACCAATTACAATAGAGGTGAACAGAGTTTTTGCTTGTGATGGTAGTGTTGACATAAAAGGTTGCAATATTTGAATATTCTTAATGGAAGGGATGGCCTTTTTGGGACAAAAGCAGAAAAAAGTATTGCTTAAGATCTTTTCACCTAAACTTCAGACAAAGTTGACTCAACATGTGCTCTCACAGATGCGTCTGTTTAAACAGGTTTCCATTTCTCCTGATTCTGATGTGCAAATCAAAGTGGATCAATTATGAAGCGAAAATAAGAGCTAATAAAGTTACCAAGATGGCTGAAGAAGACGATGTGTTTATTTCTGACTGTGCCATCCTCTCAGAACTTAATAGATGGGATGGTAGCTTTGTTATAGTACTTGTAACTCTTGGCTTTTGAATGCCAGACGTTGAGTGTTATGTTACTAGAAGATGTCACATTTTATTTTGGAACTATCTACTTGGCTGAACAGACTACTGCACCATGATAGCAGCCACTATAAATCAAATGAAGACCTTTTAGACATGATCACGTGTTTTTCTGCTGAATGTATTAATCTGAAAATGCTTTGTGCACTTTATAAAGTAAAAATAAGTCAGTATTGATTTTCTTTGATGCCCCCAAAATGTCAAAAAATATCTATAATTACTGGTTTTAAAAACTAGAATATCAACAATTCTGCTTCTTCCTTTGCTACTAACTATCCCCTTCACTCACCTTCCATTCTTTCTCACCTCCTTCAGGATGATAACTGGGGGGAAACCACCACCGCCGTGACAGGCACCTCTGAACTGAGTATTTCTCAGGAGGACGTGGTCGGTCTGGGGAAGGAAATTCAGGACCGGACCCAAGGCTTTCGTCGTTATCTCCCCCTGGCTGTGGGCTTGTGCGTGGGGCTGCTGGTGGTGGCCACGCCCCTCGTCTTCCTTCTCCTCCCGGCCGTCATGTGGCCCGACAGACTGCAGACTTGTGGGGCCGCCTGTGAGGGCCTCTTCCTCTCCATCTCCTTCAAACTCCTCATCCTACTGGTGGCTATCTGGGCCTTGTTCCTCCGACAGGGTCGAGCCAGTCTGCCCCGAGTGTGTGTGTACCGTGCCTTCCTCACCACACTCACACTACTGCTCACCATGTCTTATTGGCTCTTCTATGGGGTCCGAATCCTTGATGCTCAGGTGGGTTTCAAACTTTGCTATCGTTAGAGCTTAGAAAAAAAATCACCCATGTAGTTAACACTAGAACCGCCAAGACCGTCTGACGAACGGATTGGGTTTTTATAATACAAATAACTCTGTTAAAATAAAACCTACAAGCCTCTCATGCTATGACTTTTCCTAAATATGTGTCTTGTATGTTTTCTGAAGCTTATGTGTTACTAAAATAAAACACACAAGATTTCTGCGCATTTATACCTATAACCGCCGCCCGCCGTCATTCAGACGGCAGCTGAAAATGATACATTTCCCTCGCGCGTCTCTTTTTTTTTCTTCCATAAGTTAGAAAGGAGGCAGTGTCAGACAAACACGCGCTGCAAAAAAATATGACCGTTGTCTCCTGCAAGGGATGCAAGCGCCCCGTGTGTGGGACGTGCACCTATAGGTTGAGCACTTTTGCCCGAGGTGTGTGCCTCAGGAGCCGCGCCGCTGTCCGAGGTGCTGATCGTGCCTTTGTTTGTTTGTTCGCCTGTTATGGAGTTCTGCACTTATTGTTGTATATAGTTTGTTGTGCCTTGTTTTTGTTGTTTGCCAGAGCCTTGTGGCGACAACCTGTTCATTCAATCGTTCGCGTGTGTGTGAGTGCGTGCGTGTGTGCGTGTGTGTGTGTGTGTGTGTGTGGGGGGGGGGGGGCTGCGGCGGCGGCGTTTATCTCGGTGTTTATCTCTCTTTTTGCAGTGTTTTTTTATTAAAATGCATAGCCTAAGATAGCAAACAATATTATAGACTAAAAGTTATGCATTTTCCATTTTTGAAGAATGTGTTTTAGCAACGGGAGACGTGGAGCAGCAGTAAAAAACGGCGCTCTAAAAAGCCGAAAAATATCGTAAATTGACATGAGACATTTAAAAGGTTACAATCCTGCCTGGTTTAAGTAAGTTATATTTATAATTATTTCTCATAACGTCATCAAAAAAATGCTTTATTTGTGTACAAACTATGAAATTACATATGCCGTCTGATAGACGGCTGGGGCGCTTGGAGGGGGGTCTAGAATGTTGGCGGTCCTAGTGTTAAACAGAGTTAAAGAAGAGTTTTTTTGTTAAACTTGTGCTTTTTGTCCAACCAGGATGAGGATTACCACGGTATCGTCCAGTTTGCTGTGTCCCTGGTAGACTCCCAGCTGTTTGTCCACTACCTGGCCGTGGTGCTGCTGGAGCTCCGTCACCTCCAGCCGTGCTACAGCGTGTGTGTGATGCGATCCACTGATGGAGAGACACGTCACTACAGCATAGGACAGCTCAGGTACAATCACTTACACACTGTAATTATCTCCTGTGGACTTAAAGTTCATGATCAAAAAGTAGGACTGAAGATGTGATACAATCTATTTACAATTTCACATGTGAATATGACCTTTCTGTCTAATTCACACTGAGAAAACACACACTGGCACTTGGTCACAGTCATTACACTCTATCATGTTGAAGTGTGTGTGTGTAATTGGAGGTTTATGTCCACAGGGGAGACTGACAGGGGCAGTAATTGAGTTACTCATCAGCCTCCTCGTCTGGTTCGCTCAGGGCGAGCTATTTCCAGCGTTAAAGGGGGAACGAGGAGAAAGTGCCGGACACAGCCGCATCTACTGTTTTTGTATATCTTATTGTGCAATTACAATACAAGGAGGAGAAAACTATGGTTATTAGAAAGGTCTATGGTCCAAAGCTAAAAACTTAAGGGGCTTGTGATGGTTTAGAATGTCTTGATAGGCAAAAGGAAGTTTTTATGCACCTAAACTGTTGTCTCATTTGAGTAAGCCATAGTCTCTCCCTCTCTCTCTCAATCTCTCGGTCTCTCTCTCTCTCCTCATGCAGCATTCAGAAAGCTGCTCTGTCCATTCTGGAGTTTTACTACAGAGATTTTACACTCCATAACCCAGCACTTCTCTCCGCCTCAAAGCACCGGGCTGCCAAACACCTGGCCGGGTTAAAGGTTTATAACGTAGACGGTAAGTCTCCTCCTTGTTTTCTATGTTAAAAAACTAGCTGTATCTCTATCCTCCAACTTAGCGAACCCTCTTTTGAGTGCTCCTGCAGAGGCTAATGTGTCACTTTTCTCTTGGGATTTAAGTGGCAGGTTTTGCAATTAGTTGCAATTTCATCATTATTGCAATAAACAGATCCAGAAGTGTATGTAGTCCTGAGGATAAGGCTTTCACACCACCTCGTTGCAGTCAGATGACGCTCAAGCTAGCCATGAGCTACTATTGTGCAGGTCTATCATCTAATCCTCCAAAATATCCCCCTCCTAAGGGAGTGTTTAAAAATACAGACTGCAGACAATTCCCTTAATGCTTTTCAACCTGAGGCAGTGTAACCTTGCAGGATGATGAGCCCATATGTTTAGATAATGGTGCAAAAATGTTCAAATCAGTGAGAAGACTGTGATGCTTAGGAAGATGTAATTGTATAAAAAACCTCTCAGGAAAAATCAATTGTATTTCGCAAAAGGGATTATTCGGAAGAGACAGTAAAATATGACTAAGTGAAGACTGTCCAATCTCCTCAAGAAAAAATGACCTCCACTAACCCGCAGAATGTTTCTATTAGGGCCTATAATATTGGAATCTGGCCTCTTTTTTTTTTTTTCGTTGTCCTCTTTGTTGTTATTTTTCCTCACCTGGTTTACCTGGTTTTCTGCTCTTTCTGCTTTCTTGTTGTGATGCTTTCTTGTCTCCATCTCCATCACCTCCATTGGCAGCTTTTAAAAACAAACTGAGAACATACCTTTTGGACAGTAAGTACAGATAAAACAGATAAAAGTCCTCTGCTCTGCTCCACACAGCACTTTGTTACAGGACGCAGCTAATTTCACGGTTCAGTTCACTCCATCTTTAGTGCACTCAGAAGCCTCTGTGCCTGACATAACGTATGTACACACACTCCAGCTACACACACACACACACACACACTCCAGCTGTGTTGCTACAATGCCTTTGATTTGTCCCCCTCCTTGCTGCCACAAACACTCATCCTGTAATGCCACAAATTGCACTCTTTCTGAAAGAGTCTCCTCGCCCTTACACTCATCAATCCCTTGTCTGCCGAACAACACTGTGGTTTTCATGATCGATGGCAGGGATGCAGTATGGGAAATGGTGTCCTCGTAGCACCTACCACCCACCCCCATCCCCCCTTCTCTATCAAAGAGCAGCGGAAAAGGCCTCCAGAGGGTCGTGGAATTTCAAGCTTTAAATAATTCATCAGAGTAATGCTCATTCCTCACACACTCCCACATTTCTCCTTCCTCCTGCTCAGCCTGCCTCCACCTCGGCTCGCTCTCACTTTCTCCCCCACCCCTTATTTCATTTTTCACTTCTTCCGGTGCCTCTCTCTCTCATCCAAAGTCATTCTCTTGCACTCCTCTCAAAGCATGAATATGTAGGCCTGGCTGTTAGATAAGGCTGCTGTTTACTCGTATTTTCAAAGGAAAATATTTAAAATGCTCCTCCTGCTAATAATGTGACAGTATTCTTTTAACAGTACTCACTAGGATGCTTCAAATCCATGTTGTTGACTAGAGTCAGAGTCTTTTTCTCACCTGTGCACGTTTGCGTGAACACAAAGATGCATATCAGATCATTAATGATTAATATCCTCACCTGACCTGCAGCATTTAGTCTCTATATCCTCCCCATAACCATCCAGATCTTCATGAATGTGGCCGAGATCTGACACCCCTACAACAACTACAACAAAAAAAGATCTCTAATATGCTGCTACACAAGCTCCATTAGCTTTATGGGTCTCTCACACAAACCAGTTAATTCACAGATCAGACAAGAAGTCTGGCCTTTGAAGTGTAAAACGATGAATATTTAATCCACGTCCCTGTAATAAAAAGGTTTCTGCATCAGAATGTCTGTGCTGAAATGTGGATGCTTCCAGTGGATATTCTCTCTTCTTAGAATTTTAATTTCATATTTAAATTTCCCGTGACTGAGACGCATGATCTGCGTGGCAGGATAACCTAGATCCTCTTAAACATTTTATAAGTTATTTTAGTAAAAATGGACACGGTGTAGACCAAATAGGTTGATTTACAGCAGTTTTAAACCTCCTGTGATGTGTGAAACCTCAGCTTTCCATCCACCTGACCTCTCCTGTCCATGATACAGATTGAGATTCAGCCCATTAATCAGAGTCTCGTGGGGTCAGCGACTGCTCCGTCAAGCACGATCTGATATAAACCATTATTCCTCTGTTTTGTTGTTGTGGTGCAGCCCCAGGGAGCACAGCAGGAGCACAGCCCAGTAATGGGAATCAATCACGTGCCATGGTTACAGCTGCTGGCAAACGCAAAGACAGCGCCCACAGTGAGCTGTACTACGAAGAGGCCGACTACGAGAGAAGAGTCCGGAAACGCAGAGCCAGGTGAGTCCCAGATCAAATGAAGGCATTCCTCTCTGAGGCCACTTAAAGATCCACACATAATGGACTTTCAATTGTAAGTTAATTGGGACAAATCCAAATATTGTCCAAAAAAAAAAAAAAGGTATTCACAAGTGTATCTGAAATAAAAATAGAACACCTTTATTGTCATTATACAACCAAAAGTAGAAAAGCTTCACTTAGAGTGCACAAACATACAGATCAGTAGCAACACAGCTAGCTTTCAGGATAGACAGTGTATGATTCAAATGTATTCACAGCAGATAATGTATATGGACAGTAAAAAAAATTGCTTGCCACAAGCAAATATATACATATATAAGTATTGCACAGGTAGAAAGGTAAATATTACACAGATAAAGAAAAAAGTATATGGCTATCGAAAAAATGGCTAGTACAGGTAAATGCATGCAATTGAATGCCCATGTCTATGAAGGACTCAGTTTTTGCACCCATAGAGAAATAATATTCGATGTATGCAGTTAATTGTATAGAGAGGTAGCAGTAAGTTGTATAGAGAGGTAGCAGTACGTTGCATAGAGAGGTAGCAGTAAGTTGTATAGAGAGGTAGCAGTAAGTTGTATAGAGAGGTAGCAGTACGTTGTATAGAGAGGTAGCAGTACGTTGTATAGAGAGGTAGCAGTACGTTGTATAGAGAGGTAGCAGTACGTTGTATAGAGAGGTAGCAGTAAGTTGCATAGAGAGGTAGCAGTACGTTGTATAGAGAGGTAGCAGTAACTTGTATAGAGAGGTAGCAGTAAGTTGACTGCTGTGTTGTCAGGCTGGTCGTTGCTGTGGAGGAGGCCTTCACTCATGTCCGGCGGATGAAGAAAGAGGATGAGCGTGCAACACCGTCTGACATCATGGATGTGCGTGAAGCAGCTCTGGCTATATTTCCCTCCATGGCCCGTTCCCTGCAGAAATACCTCCGCACCACCAGGAGGCAGCACTGCCACAGCATGGAGAGCATCCAGAAGCACCTCGCTTTCTGCCTCATCAATAACATGAGCCCTAAGGTGAGCTTGAACTTCTTGGGTCTTCTGTTCACCAACCGTGCCATCAAGTCTTTCTAGTCTGATAATGTTGTTCTAAAAAATGAAATTTCGGAGATCTAGAAAAGAAAAGGCTTGCTGCTGTTACAAACAACAGTTTGAGATTGTTGTTAAAACTAACTTGATTGTCCAAACTACTCTTAAACTGGGATTGTGACCAGATTAATCTGGTCTTCACAGTTCATGAAGAAGTTGAGAACCACTGCTTTAAACAAATCATTACAACAAATGTGTTAAGGATGTTCTTAGCAAACTGGAGTATATTTGATTGTTTCTGTAATTCCAGGCCTTCCTCGAGGCTTACTTGGCCCCTGGTCCCACCCTGCAGTACGGCCCTGAGCGATGGATGGCCGACCAGTGGACTTTGGTCAGCGAGGCGTCTGTCACTGGCGGCATAAAGGAGGGGACAGAGTTCCTGCTGAAGTGTCTAGACTTCAGCTTAGCTGTGACCATCAAAAGCATCCCTTACATCCGACTGACTGAGGAGTACATCGACCCCAAGTCTCACAAGTTTATACTGCTGCTCCAATCAGAAACCTCCGTTTAACCAGAGCTGCTGGTCTGGACACTGTTAAGATTACCCTTCTGGATTTTTCAACAAAAAAAAACTTTTTGTACGGTTTTTGTACTTCTGTTTATGTAATTTTCTTACATAATGTATCTTTGTGTAATTGTCTTTGTCAAAAGAAAGACGATAGAAAGGACTGAAGACAGGAGGGAATATGCTTGGATTTCTCTGTCCTGACATTTGCAGAACACTGTTCAGATATTCCTCTATGCACGACGGATCACACGCTCAAACTTTCTTCTTCCATATCTTTGCATGTGCCAGTGTGTGCCTGTGTGGGAGAGTTCATGACTTAGAAGGAGTGTGTGATTTAGGGTGCAAAAGTGTATGCGTTAGTGTTTTAAGTGAATACCCAGGATCTGTCACAACGTGTCTCTTCTTCCTCCTTAGCGTTACTATAGTGACCTGGAAATTGAATATACCATCAATCCTTTTAGCTTTTCTCTTTTTTTTAGTATTTGCAAAGGTTTTTTTTTTAACAGTCCTGTATAACAGATGTTTGTACAGTATTTATATGTGAATATACTTAATAGACTTTTTATATCCAAATTGTGCATTGCTTTGATTTTTTTTTAACTTATCAAAGATTTCCTTTGGATTTAACATGCGCTGTATTTGTTGAGATAGCTGGACTGTAAATGAAAGAAGATGTGTTTGTAATTGTCAAAGACATCAGTGAAAACACAAACACAGAAGACTGAATGCAAATGATCATCTGAACAATATGTTCAGTCTTTGCTCAGTCACACTCGTGAGGTGTACTCTGATTTTTTTTTTTTAGCCTGGCACTGACACATTTTTGATGCCTAATGTTTAGGTTACAAACCCCTCCTCTCTATTTAAATTGAATCCACAAAGGGAAATCTACTCACCATGAGCTTGAAGGAAGATTTATTACAGCAAAGATTTCACACATTTTTTCTAAATCCCTAACCAGTATGAAAAATCACTTATCTCATGCTGGCAAGTGTTTCGACAAGCATTTGAAATGAATAATTTACAGAATTAGCCCAGCTCCATGTCAGTATTTCTGCTGTCAGTATTTTGTCTCAGCGCCTCACTACTGCCCCCTATCTGCAGCTACAGGAACAAAAACAGTCCTGAGCTACACTCAAACTCTTTATTTGTATAAATATTTTATGTGCATTTTTAACAAAAACCCTTCGTATTTATGATGCCTGTCATGCTGTAAATGCATATTTACAAAAGTGTTGCTATGGTTACTGATGGTGTAGTTTTGTTTAGGACTTTAGAGTGTTGATGGTTGTAAATAGTTGTAGACTACACATGTGCCTCAGTTATACATATATATAGCATACATGTGCAGTTTTCAGGTGTGTGTGTGTGTGTGTGTGTGTGTGTGTGTGTGCGCGTGTGTGCGTGTCTGTGTGTGTGTGTGTGTGTGTGTGTGTGTGTGTGTGTGTGTGCGCGTGTGTGTGTGTGTGTGTGTCTGTGTGAATGAGAGGTCAAGAAAAGAAAAGGGAACATAATGAAGAAAAGAGATTGTTTCCCCACATGTCAAAGATCCGACTTGTCATGTGTCCCGAGTTGTCTCTGTCATTTTTATACACAAGAACATGTAAAAGCACCACAACTGTGTCAAAGTCTTATTTGTAAAAAAATAAATATTTGTATTGACATTTTCAATTCATTTGGTTGTTTTTGTGTCTTCTGTTATTATGATTCATGGGAGGGTTTTTTTTAATAAAATGGGCCGCTTTTAGTAGGCCCCTTTTGTTTGAGCTTCAAAAAAAAAAAGTCTTGGGGGAAAAATAATTGAATTCGTTTTAAATTGATGGAGAACTGACATGTTTCTAAAGTAATTAAAACGAGTCAACCGCAGTATACAGGATTCCCAAATTGTATCACCTGTAAGAACTTTTTAACAACCAGGAACAGTATAGAAAATATTTGATTCAACTGCACTTATACTTGGATATGGATATTTGCAGTTTCATGTGTTACTTTTTTGTGTGTATTATTATCACAAGATGTCAAACTGTTAATTTCACTTCCTGTGAAATCTATAAATACTAAGAAATAGCACATCTTTCAACAAAAAACAATATCCAAGAATAAATGCAGTTGACTAAAGGTTTGTTTTTTTTACACTGAGACTGCTCTTCTCATATTTGAGATGTGCGTGTGTGTGATGTTATCTATCAGTGGATAAAAGTTAACTCAAGACACCAAAGTGTACATATAATTTATTTTAATCCCAAAAACCATTCCAGGCTTATTTACATGGTCAAAAAGAACATTTCTAGATATTGAATAGATTTATTTGTATTACTAGCTGCAAATATTCTGTATGTATTTGGATTTATTTGATTTGTGAAAAGTGATTTAACTGTACATTTGTTAAACTAGGATGAAGAATAAAAACTGAATGTTAACCATCTACTACTCTCAGGCTACAGTTTACTCATCATCATCATCCTCATCATCTTCATCCTCATCATCTTCATCATCCTCATCATCTTGGTCGCCATCGTCGACCTCATTTTCGTCATTATCTTCGTCATCCTCTTCTTCTTCCTCGTCATCATCCTCCTCCTCCTCATTGTCATCGTTATCATCTTCATCATCATCGTCGTCCTCAGTGTTGACTTTACCAGAGAGCACGTCTTCGATCCAGTCCTCCAGCTCATGTGCAGTGGGCAGATCCTCTTCATCGTCCATCTCCATCCACACACTGTCAGCCTGCACACAACACAAACACACACACAGATGCAAACACACACAAAAAGTCAAAAAAAAAATCAATTAACCCAACGTTGATGTCAGAGATGTTGTCAGGGACTCACATCTGTAACATTGACGACTCCAATCTGAGGTCTGAACAGGTCCACCTTGAAGGTCTTCTCCCAGTAGGGGATCAGCTGAAGTGCAACAAGACAAAAAAAAATGAGGTTCCATTAGACCTGCAGCTGATCTAAATGTCTCTTCTGACTTCCTGTGTGACTGAATAACTCACCAGGGGAAAGTCATCAGGGTCGATCCAGACAATGCTGAGCTCAGGTACCTGGGTGTTGTCTCTGGCCACTTCCTTCAGGATCTCCAAGAACTCAAAACCATCTGAGAGCAATTTCACACATCGATCAATACTCAACTTTGTGGTCAAAGTAGCCACGAGGAAGCACACACACGGAAACTAAACTGAAGAAATACTTTGACATTTTACAAAATAAGATTATTCCTTTCTTACAGAGAGTTACATCACAATGTTAGTAAATTAAAAATAGGTCTAATCAGCAGCTGGCTAACTTAGGTTAGCATAAAGACAGCAAACAATGAACCCGTCTCTGTCAAAAGATAACACAATTCTGCTGATTAATCTCAGTGATTGTGCAAATTGTTTGTTTTAACCATGAAAAAACTAAACACATTATATTTTCTGTTCAGCCAGAGACGGTGACTTCATAAAGCCTCTCTCTCCCTCTTCCTGTTTCTGTTCTTTATGCTAAGCTAAGCTCAGCTAAGCTTACTTCATATTTGCCCTGGCTTGTTATAAAGCGTACATGAAAATAATTTCGTTATTCTCATCTTGGCCTCTCCAGAAATAAAAACGAGCACATTTAACTATTTCTGCTTACAGTCTTTACACTGGCAGTTTTTCATTTGTATTTGTTAATGTTCTCAATGTTTTTAATGTTTTGTTTTTAACTCTGTAAAGAACTTTGAATTGTTTTGTGTATGAATGATGCTCTATAAATGAACTTGCCTTGCCCTGACTTTAATTCTAAATAAAAGGGTTTAAATGGCCATTATATTACTTTTTCATTTCACATTTTTAAAGTATTAATTGGGTTCAATAACTGGGAGGGGGGGGGGGGGGTCTGATAGTCCTTTCTCACTTTCATCATTTATTTTTTTAACATCTGGCAATACCCTAAAAGTGTTTCATTCTTATTTGTCCTGAATTATAATGTCACTAACATGAATGACCTGATGGAGATTCACATCTAAAGTTGAATGGATTTATCAAATGTGAGATCAGGACGGGGTTGTTCAGAGCATAAATGTTCTATAATCTTCGGTGTATCCCATTCATGTATAACTTGCTCTTACCAGGGTCCTCCTCCTCTGCAAAAGCAACAATGTGAATGCCCTCAATATCATCCTCCTGATAAGTAGAAGAAGCAGAAGAAGTAAAACAAAAAGAGAAGAATAGAAGACAAGTATGAAGAACAAGAGGTAGAAGAAGAGGAACACAAATTGAACGAAAAATTAATGCAAGTGTCAGAGAAAACTAAATTTAAGTGTCGTTTATTTCAGCTGTCATCACTCACCCAGGTCTCAAACATATCTTCTGCACGCAGTTTTCTCAGAGTTGGGCTAATGGCACAAAAAATATAGTATGAGTTCTTTCCACGGAAAGAAAATGCATTACTTTGAGAAAAAATGAAATTCAACATTTTTCTTTGTTTACCGTCTGTGTTCAGTTATAAAGTCCACCAGCTCCTCCTCAGAGTGAGGCTTGCCCGGGATGGTGACCGGCTCCTCCATGAAGGGCTCATAGAAATCCACTTCGTTCAGCTTCAGAGTCAGCTCTTTGGCCACCTTCAGAGACATGTAAAATCTTAAGTAAAATCCCACATCTTCATTCATCTGTGTATTTGTTTGTTTGCTACTTACAGATTTCTCAAATGTTGCAAAGAACTTGATGTAAGGCTGGAACTGCTCTGCTGCTTCTTTAAAGGCCTCATAGTCTGACAAGCAAAGAGAAAACAGATATTCAATTTGTGTTTTGTGCTGATCACAGCAGTGGTTTGCTGTGCTTTTGTTTTCCAGATCACACATCTGTTTGTGCTTCTTTTGGTGGTTGTATACATGACATTTGCACATCAGGGAGTGGAAATAGATGAGCTTTGACCTGCGCTTAATCCTCCCACAGTTGGTCAGATGGGATTTTGCAGTACTCTAGACTCAGTTCTTCCACAGCATGTGAGATTGAACATAGCAGTGGCAGCTGTGTGAGCAACAGTGGTAAAAATGGATCTGTAAATCCATGGAGATGAGGGGGTTAAAATGCACTCCTATTATAATGAAGGGCATGAGCCACAGAGAGCTCATCTAACAAGGTAGTGAGCTGTGTTCAGACAGCAAAAAAACAAATCCGTTTTTCAAATGTACATATTCACTCAAACAGCCTCACACACTCACGCTCAGAGTCCTCGTTCTTGAAGTAACCAATGAGGCGGATGTCTTCCTCCATCCTGTCAAAGGCTCTCAGCTCCAGAGCGTTTCCTATCACCTCCACCGGTTCCTCCAACAGCTAGAGATGAACAGAAAGATTAGAAAAGAGTACTGGGTATAGTTTTTCTTCTTTGGACAGGGAATGTGCCCTAAAATTTCCTTTACTCACATCCAACAAGAACTCCACCAGGGTGTTAGCTGACAGCAAGCCGTCAAACTCGATCACACGATCTGCCTTAAAAACGTAAACACTGCCCTCCTCCTCCAGATCTGAGATTTAAGGGGAACATATGATGACATTCAAACATTGTTCCTTAAGTTATTTGACCCTTAATAAATTCTGTGATTGACCATATTCAAACAGCACCAATTTTACTCCGACATCATTCTCGGCGCGGATAGCTCAAATGCTTTGTACTGCCATTTAGAGGTTGTTAGTTGTTGGGAATCTCACATATCAGTATCATTTCACAGATTTAAATCAAATGAAAACATTAAGGGACATTGGGGCATCCGTTTTAAATAAACCAACATTGGATAACTCACTAGCTACTGTTAGACAGGGACATGTACAAACTTTTTTGACTGGGATGGCTCAACTTGGGCCGGGGACGGCCTGAAGTGTGATGTGCGCACAAACACACACAAATAAATATCAATTATTTACCCATTTTAACTTCACCAATCATATCTTATTTAGAACAAAAGATAATGGCAACATTAGCTTGATTAATGAATGACACAAACAAGATGTATGTTCAAAGTCACAATTCTAAGTACATGCAAACTGTTTAACTTTCAAAAAGACATGAATTGGCAATGTTTTGGTCCCAACACATTGTTAGTTCTTTGCAAGTAAGAGTGTGCATTACTTCCTATGCACCTCTCTTATAAAATAGATGTGCAAATTATTTATTTGCAATTTAAAGTAAAAACCAAAAAACATTGGTCTTAACATAAGTTCTCTGACAAAGCAAATAGCCAACCACAGTTTAGGATTTTTGGGGTGGCACCATTCAGATTTCAAGGGGGCATGCTACCCATGGCAAGCCATCTAGACATGCCCCTGCTATTAGACAACAGCTAATGTTAGCATTTGTTCAGGCTTTAGACAAAATAAGTGCTAGCTAAGAAGAGGCCGAAGGATAACACTTCAGTTTGGCAGTGTTTTGGCAGGGAATAGAAAAGGTAAATTTCTAGTTTAAGTGAGGTTAGCAAAAAAAGTCCTTCATAGCTAGCATAAGGAAGGAAGTTGGGCCAATCAGCAAACAAAACAGATAAGCCTCATACATATAAAAACTCACCCAGCTTCTTTGCAACCTTTGCATCCTTGTGGGAGTCAACCATTCCAAACCCAATGTCCTTCTCTTCCATCACCTGAGCTGCAAGCTTTAGAGAAAAAGAAAGCACATGAAGGGCAAAATGGTAAGAACAGGAGTGAACACATACAATGTTCCATGAGACGTTGAGAAAAATATTTATTCTTGGTTCAGGGCACTAGAAACATAGTTCCCAGTTTAGTTTAGAAAATGCTAAGGACATTTTTATTTTTATTTTTATGGGGGGGGGGAGAGAGAGAGAGAGAGAGAGCGTGACTGTAGTACCAGGTAAGGTCTTGAGAAAAGAATTAATACCAAAGTTGGCAATATGAAAGAGGTGCTTAAGCTGCCCGGGGGCACCGGAGACACAGTGACATAATCACCCAGACTGCCTTGATCTAAATATAACCGAGGCAGTAGAAATTCTTCTGCCAATTGATCCGTGAAGTACAGTAGGTGAGCTGTGTGAGACTCACCTGCTACATCACTATGCTACGCTTCTTCAAATATTATTATTCTGTTTTCATTGCATGACAAAAAGCTCAGGAGGAACAAAGTTAAAGGTATCCTAAAAAGGTTTGGTGTGATTTTGATACTGCTGTGTTTCAGGTTGTAAGTGATATTAATTAGAGTATCTGATAAATTCTTATGAGAGAGAACTGACCTATTTTGAAGTTGAAACAACACATTAAATTACCCTTTAGCTGCAGGCAATAGCTAATGTTAGCTTTCAACCACTAAGCTAACTTTACTGTTTGCTAGGAAGTGGCTTGAAACTGAACATTTTGGAGCGTTACATGATACAACAGGGAAAGGGTGACGATAGCTTATGTAGCTTTATGGCATCCAATCTAAAACAATGTTAGCTAAGACGCGGCTGAATGCTATCATAAGCTGGCCTAACTTTAGCTATATTCATTTATACCAGGAAAAACTTGCAATACACTACATCACTATTCCACAGAGTTTCACACTCTGAGTGGGATGTGATGTCAGTGGAAAATGGCGGTAATATGGTTAGTGGCAAGGCTAAAAAAAAACTTGCTAGCACCAAGCATTTATTAAACAATGAAGCCTATGGTTTAAATCTTTTTGTTGGGCCTACTCAAAGCGTCTTCACAGGAGAACTTGATTTGTTCAGCCAATTAATCAGAAGCAGATTTCAAGAACATCCACTGGTTGGAAATATATTCAGTGTGTTCAGTAGGCCTACTACTTTTGCTTCAAGCACGAGCAGTAACTATGACCTGTTGTAGACTGTGATTGGCTTTAACATTTTCAAGGTGCATTGTTTCCATGCCTGACACTATGCTAACATGGCCCAGCTGTGCTGTGTAAAATAAGAGAAGCTAATATCAGAACTGGGATCAGATTACCCTCTACAGATCAGAGAGCAGCTCACCCTCAGCCGTGTGTAACATGAGACAGAGCACAATTCATAATGGTTCCTATGGGACTCAAACAGAGTAATTCAATTAATCTTAGCTGTTTTTTTGTTGTTTTTTTATGTATAGACTAACAATATTCACAAAAAGTATAAATCAAGGACAATGTTTGTGCCCCTAAAATGTAGGCCTATTGCTGAAAAAAATAACACCCATGACTTTGTGGCCTGTTTCTGCAGGTCTGATTCATTACTTATGTTTTACATGCATATTGAATAATGCTAACAGAGGTAGCATTTATTGACCAACAGGAGTTTCCTGTAGTTTTATATCTCAACAGTTGCCCACCTAATTATTGGAGTAAAAATGTACAATTACAATACATGATATCTCATTTATATACTGTAAGTCTTGTAAATGGACCACATGTTTCTGTCTCTTACAACACTGCCACTAAACCAAGCCATTGCATCTTCTTATATATCATTTTTATTCCCTTTTATCTAATTTAATCACGCCTTTATTTTCTTAACCATTTTCCTCTAATTCTGGTCTTTTCAGTCTTTCTGTCCCTTTATTAACTTTTATTATAACCTTACTATAACTTCTCAATACTTTACCTCTAAAACCAGCTCAGTCATCTGGTGTTGTTTCTGCAGCTCCTTGCTGTCCGGTACAGGCTCATGGTAGTACAGACAAAGCATGCTGTACTTCTTCAAGGCTTTCTTGTAGTTCTTGTCATTGACATCTAGGACGCGGTCTTTCCCGTCGTACTGTGGGAACTCCAGGCCCTTTTCGGCTGGGGCCAGGGGCACGAGGCTCAGGCAAGGGAGCAGAAACAACCACAGGGAGAGCATGGTCCAGAACAAACCAAACACCCCCAAAAAATCAGAGTTAGGTTTAAGTTTCACAGAATTAGACAGTACAAGCAAAAAGGTCACCTAAGCCCTGTGGGGGGCAGGGAAATGTAGGAAATCAGAGTTTTAGAGGTAAAAGTTGGTCTGTCAGTTACAGTTCTTAAGCATCCCAAGCTTTGCAGAGTAATCCAATCTTTACAAGCATCCTCAGGACAACTCTTTCAACCACTCAGATCCCTCGTTCATGCCCTCTCTCCTCAGACACAAAGGCAGAAGAGGAGCACTGCCAGCCCTGTGAGGTTCTGGGGTGGTGGATACCATACATAGCAGCAGTCCTCTCTCCCTTCCCGTGCAGGACAGGCCCATTTTTAGGAGACCAGTTGTTTGAGTGCTAAAAATAAATCTGCAAGTGAGAAAGAGAGATAGTAGAGGACAGTGGGGGGTTTGATAGAGAGTACAGTTCTTCTCATTCCTTGTGATGTGTCTGTGAGGAAGTCAGTGATCTGTGAGGAGAGAGCTGAGCAGGTTAATGGGTTAAGTTATTTTGAGATGTGTGGGTATCGAAAAACACGGTGGATGTGTGGTTTTGTGCTGGAGTAGAAGAATGGTGGTGTATTTTAAGTGACCGCTCATGATGCCAACAGGTGTATGAAGGGCATCTCAAATAAGTGTGTGGTTGTTCTGCAGATGTGGTCTCGTGATCATTCCATGAGTCATGTGCACACTGACCATGAGCATCAAGTATTCCTCCTTTTAAGTATCAAAATGTAGTTCAGTTTGGATATGTTTTGCTCTTGGTTCTAAAATTTTTTTTTTCTGATTTTACACCTCCAAAAACCTAAACTTTGACTGAAATACCTTGATCATCTATTTTATATTTAATCTTTATATACACCATATCAAAGCAGCCACAACCTCACCTCTATTTCTGCCTTCCTGTCCAGTCTTCTTCATCTCCACTCTCTGGTTCAACTTGTGTGCTGCTTTTGAAGGAGCCTCTTCTGCCCTCTGCAGGTAGAAATTGTGTATGTCTTGCTGAATTTGTTGGAATAAAACTCAATTAAAAAGTAAATCCTTATTCTTAGTTTCCCCACCATACAGTGTTAACTCGCCTGTAATTCCTAATCTGCCCATACAAAGGGTACATCATACATGGGAACATCGTTTTTTGTCAACAGCAATGCACACTTTTTTTGCAGCTGCAATGGTGTCTTCTGGATCCGGACTGAGGATTGGCCCTGTGAAATGTGATCTTTTACAGTGACATGTAAAAAGTAATTAAGCTTTAAAACACCCAAATCATTGGTGCCCAAAGTGATGTTTCACTGTTACAAAGTATTTGTTTTCACCTGCTCAACCTAATCCAAAGTGCAGACAACCACAAAAAGAACATTTCTTTAGCTTTTGTGTAATCTATCAACCTCTGGAAAGGTTTTCAAAGACGAAGTCATTAAATCGCTCTGGAGATCAAAACCTCTCACAGCCAACAAATCAAGAGGCAATGACAGAGAGCTTGACTGTTCAGAGTGAGAAGCAAAGTCATTAGTTCACACAGCCAACCACTGCTCATGTTGACTTTTTTAATCTTTTCTGCTTGGCTAAACAGCAGGTCTAGACTTCGTGTGTGTGCAGGGAGACTTTCACCATGTTTGGCACACAAATTCCTAATATTTTCTGCACTGATAAAGAAGAGGGAGTGCCAAAAGTCATTATAACATGTAACAACAATATGCAAACCAAAAAATAAATCCTAAAATGTAGTTACTATGCAACAAACAGCTGGAATAAACTTCCTGAAGATTTAAGACTTGCCCCAACTCTGACCACTTTTAAAACAAGACTGAAAACTTTTATGTTCACCTTAGCCTTCTGCTAAATCTTACCTACATTGCACTTTTAACTTCTGCACTGTTTATTGTCTATTGTATTGCAAATATGTTTTTATTCTCTGTTTTTTAATTGTCTTTTAATTCTTCCATTTTATTTCACTTTATTGAATGAAAGGTCAAAGGTCACTGTGTATTTTGGGACAAAATTGAAAGGTTAAGTTTCTTCCATCTTACGGCCCTAAATAACTACGAGATAGTCTGAATAAAGGAAGTTCAGTTAACTTCGCCAGGTCCGGAGGAGTTCAGGTGACTCCTTGAATCCGGTAACTTGGAAAAACCAGTGTAAAGGTAGAAATTTCCACAGATTGATCGGGGACGCCTGATAATCTCACAGGACAGACACCATGGGGTCTGCAGGGAGTAAGATGGAAGGGGCTGACCTACAAAGTCCAATTTTTGTGTTTATGAAAGGGAAATACGGGGGAAAATGTTTGTCATGTGAAGCACTTTGAGTCTGCCTTGTGTATGAAAAGCGCTATACAAATAAACTTGCCTTGCCTTGCCTAAAATGAGCAAAGAAATAGTCTGAAAAAATTCAATATTTACCTAAATTGTTCAAGAAAAGCTGGCCAGTGTTTACTAACCTGTAATTCCTTATATGCCCATACAGGTGGTGCACCATACACAGCTATTTTACTGCAGCTTCCACTAGGTGGAGGTATAACACAAAACATTTTGAACTAAACTTACATGCACCCCTTTTTTTTTCTGTATATGAAAATTATTTTTTTTCCCACATTATCAGTTTAATATTGTTTGTCATGCTTGTGTGGGGAAAAGTCAAATATGTGATATTTGATGAGGCAAATAATTGGAATAGGGTCTTTATTTGAGGTGAAATCAGGTCAGTATCAACCACAAAGCAGCACCCTGAAGTCATTAGAAATCCATTGTCTTGCTTAATGACACTTAAGCATAGTGTCTGTTTGCTTACAAGAATGCTTGAAACTGGATCCTGCATTTGAAGCGGTTGGGGATGGGGGGGTCAAGGGGCGTCTCTCCCCCTCAGAGCCACAGAGCAATGGTGGAGCAGATGATTCCCCCCACCTCCGATCATTCCCAGATCATTTATGTTTTTTCTCTGCAGTGTCAGCGGGTGGACGCTATGTTAACGCTCTACAACAAAGTGAAACAAGACAATAATTGAACACAGTGTACAAAGAGCACAGAGAAGAATGAAAATAGACACTCACAGTCTGAAGAAGTACTGTGGTGGAGAGATCACATCACAAAGGGGGGGATATCAAGACCCTTATGACCCTGTGTGTCTTCAGAACAATGTTGTATAATTTGCTCATGCAACAAAAAAAAAGGTTGGGTAAGATTTTGTACAATCAAATATTTCACTTTCTTTTTTTGTTTTGCATCTGCACATTGTCATGACCCTGTGTTATCCCATCTGTTTTCCCACCTCTCTAGTTTCAGCATTGGCACGTCTTCATAGTATCTCAGTTCAGTCAGAAATCTGATGTTTCACAACTTAATGTTTTTCAAAGATCTAGAATGTCTCTATGGGCTTGGTGTTACTGTATAAAGCATGTTACACCACAATGTGTGTGTTGAAATGAACGGACACCAAGGGAAGAAAACAATCTATTGCTTTCACAAGAAAAGAAAACATGGCATCAAAGTGAAGAGTTTTTTGGTCCTTCCCAAATTGTGTGTGAGGTAAAATCACTCAGGTCAAGACGCTTTGGGTGACTGTATTATGAAAACCCGAGTATAATGCAAAAATGTGCAATGTTTGCACGTGTAGCTGTGGAGTTAAAAGTATGACAACACTGAAACACTTTGAGGTTACATTTGTAGAGTCCAAACACTTACATTATTTTAAGTACCTGGCAACCCAAGAGGTATTCCTATTACTAGTTTATCTATCAACCAATCTTTAATGATAAACAAAGTTAGAACATAATTACACTTAATAAAGGGCACCTTAAGCTGGAAAACATTAACCCCCAACATACAAGACTGTTGTATCATTTGCTGGTACCTTTATCATAATATAATTAAAGCACCTTTATACTGTTTAGTTTAAAACTTCATCATTATAAAATCAAATGTCATTTCATGTCAAATGATTACTAGTTACAGAATCTTTAATATATAAGAGAACAGAATTTAAACTACAATGCCAGTTTGTGATTGAGGAAAATAACTAAGGCCCTCATTTGTGGTTGGTACAAAGTCCTTCAAAAGGTCATGTAATACAACTCCCCAAAGGAAATCAAAGCAATGACTTCATTAATCAAAGGCCACCTGACATTTTCACAATCCTGGCTTGATCCAGCGTCACCAGTCAGGGACAGACCAGAACGACAACAGAAGCCGCGAGGTGAGAGTGACATATGGCAGGCAGCGCAGCCAATGCCAGTGGATCCAGTGAACCACAAACCCCCTGCTGGTATTCAATGTTACATAAACTCTGAAATGCAGATTCCCAAATAGCGACACTTTTTTTTTTTTTTACTTTGCCTACTTATTTATGCACGTATAAGCAGGAACCCACTCGTGAAGTGTAATCTGTTACCTCACTTGTTACGTGTCTGTGTTTGTGCTTGTGGGCATCAAGGTTATGTCATTCATACACACAGTGTTCTGTGAGTCACAGCATTCAACATGAACAAGTTAAATTATGACTCATGGGTTTTCAGTTGATCAGTTATCCACGATGGAATAAAATAGCTAATGCCAAGAAAAGGTGAATACTTTCGAGTCATCTATTTTTCAATTCAATAGCAAGATGTCATTTTGGTAGTGGAGTCATTATACTTAACTTTCCCTTTTTGATTTGTTAGTAAGCATGACATTTCCACACATGCATGCACATGGCACTTCTTGCTTCTTAGGGCGGCAGAATAAACAGATTTAGATCCTCATTGTTATGAACAGGGGTTGGTGTTAGCATTAGCTCGACACAAAACTTTCCCCAACATGCTAAAAGCGTTTTTTAGAACACTAACAAAGAGTGGACAGAATCGTGAATACGTGAATAAATAGTTATAAAGAGACGTTATATGAAAGTCAGTTCAGACCAAGTAATCTTATTGGACATGAGGTGTTAATGAAGAGTCCAACATCACTGTGACTTTTAACAATGTGTATCACTCCACCTCAGCCCGGTGTTCTGAATACAGTTAGGCTCATCAACAAGATTGATTACGCTGACATCTCCACATCACACAGACCACCACATAAAATATCAATACTGAAGTCCAGCAAAGTTCACTAAAACTAAATAGCAAAGCTACGGCCATGTTTGCCTCAGGTAAAAAAAAACTGTTCTTCCTGTAAGTCACCTGATGAATAACAATTCAGTCAGTGAAGATGGTACAAGTGCACAGTAGCTTACTTTATATCTTAAATAGACTTTGACTATCAAATCAGTCAAATGTAGTAGAAGTGGAGATAATGGAACGCCAGAAGATGGGTCTGACACTGGTGTCGACTGAGTGGTTGTACATTTGAATGGTGATTGTTTTCTTCTGTAATTACATTAATGTGTTTTGATAAATTCAGGGTTGTCTGGAAAGACTGTATAATTTGGATTTCATTGATTGGGCTGTGTCCTGGTCTAGCCATTTTTTTCAAGTATAAATGGTTTGACAAACCAGGACTAGCCATCATATTCTCCTTTTTCTTAAAAAATGTTTTACATAAAGTTGGATCACACTAATATGCAATATGCATATGCTTCGGCTACTTAAGGCTACTCTGTCAAAAAGTTTCCATTAGACACCCTAGCAGCCGTGTTGATACTGTATGTCTTTTATCAAGAATTTTGTTGTTGATCAGTTTGACCCAGAATGACCGGAAAGGGTCTCGCTGCCTCATTGACTCTCAATCATTGTGTCGAGGCCCAACAGACACTATTCTTCCCACTGTTATTGCTGAGGGTGGTAAATATTTCCTTTTGCCATTGAAGCCCTTTTCCATGGATTAATGCAAGAATATCTGGCATGCTGTGCAGCTTAGTCAGGGCAGTGAATGGAGAATGATAGGAATGCATTCACTATGTGTTTGCTGTATGTTTGAAAAGACATTCCTTACATGGCTGCTTTTGCTGTCATCATAGCTAGAATAAATAAGAGCGATTTGTTTATTTCATTAAAATAGTTGGTTTACAAAACACTGGTTATAAATAATGTGTTTAACAAGGCCTGCATGCTTGTTAACAGAGCACCAAGCTTTATGACAAACTCTGAAAGACCATACAAAAGCTGTAAATGTTTTGCTTATTGTAGTGACAGCAAAGGATTTTGAGAGCCAGGATTTCCTATTTTATTGGGATCAAAAAAGGTTGTGTTCAGGAGCAGGCTCTATAGTAACGACATGCAGCTGTCTGGAGCTGTCTGGACAAGCCTTAAAGGTGTCAAACGTGTCTACATGCAAATTTGTGGGCCTTGATTGTGCTGACAGTTGCTTTACGTTTCAACATGTTTGGATCTGATTCAAAGAATCGGAAATTTAAGAGTTTGGCACACATCTAGGTTGCACTCCTCCACCACTACACTGCCTAACCTCCGCTTATCCCTGCTAAACCCAGCTGTAGCATGAATGGCATTGCTTCAAAGCTGTCAGAAACATATGGAGTTATAGGCATTTGGCGAGTGTGCTGGCTCAAATTCAACACTAATGCACCTTGGTGTAACTGCTTGATCAAAGTTTTTGGTATTTCCAACAGTGTACTTATTTAAAGGCTTTGTGGTGTAAAGAGTGAAAAATTCCTGGGCTTATTTATTTTGTGGTCTGTGGTGCGTCACAACCCGGGCTCAGTGAGCTGGACAAACAGGGAGACCACACAGTTTTTAAGTTATTTAAATTAGTAATTTATTAAACACTAAGGCTAATCATCCAAATCAAAGAATGTGTAGCCTGTAATTCAGTGGTGGTTGCAATGTTGAATGTGTGAAGTGCTGACCAGAGCAAAACAAACGCCAAAAACCAAAGTCTTGACCAGAGAGTGAGAGACAGAGTGAGAGCCAGCTTAAATATTCAGGCCCAGCCTGCCCAGGTGCATGATATCAAATCAACTGTTCAGCCTGAAGGCTACCTGAGTGAGGAGAGATACAAGGCAGCAGGAAGAGCACTGACACAGTCGGGGGTCGTCACAGGTGTTATTACAGTCAACCATTATCAAGTATCATAGAGTTATACATGCAGTCTATAAGGTTAGCTTAGTAGGAAGTTACCAAGCAAGTAAATAGCTGCTGCTTACTACACCACAGCATAACTGTGTGTAAAAGTAAAAGTTATTTTTTCACAATTCTGTGGTGCACTGAATTTGAAAAAAAAAAAAAAAAAAAGGAGTCTGGAAGCAGTTTTGTATTTCTTGTTTCCTTCCAGTTTTTGTGCTAGGCTAAGCTAATGACTCTTGCTTTAGTCTTAACAGAGACAAAAGAGAGATATAAAACCTCTTGTCAAACTATTGACACAACATGCATCATAAATCAATAAAGTTTGAGTCATAGGGTTCTTAATTTATTTAGCTGCTGGCATCACACTATTTCTCCTGAATTGCAGGTTAATATGCTATGTGTACCCAGTGGATTCCATGAGGTGAATGTCTTTGTCCTAAAATCACCAGTTGATTTTAAGATTTTATTGAAATAGAATTTAACAGTTGAAGGTATGAAACAACATTTCCTTATTTTTTACAACCCCTGCTTAAGTTCCCAGTAAAAGAAAATAATCATGTAAAGGGAGAAGGTATTGACATTGCAAACACTGACACAGAAAAACAGGTTGTAACAAAAGACTAAGTGGGTTATGTTTAACTAATGGTGCTTCTGCCCTCAAGAGGCCTTAAGGAAAATAAGAACTCCATCTTGTCCTCCACAGAGTTCATGTAATACTGATAATATCATAATAACAACTACATTTTTGAACACTTTTCTTTAAATGCATGTTACACATATAGCTTTTGACAGAATTTAACACTTAAGGCCTAATTAATCCCGTGTAATAATATCATCGTTCCAGAGCTGTGAAGTCATGTGAAGCGTTTGTGTCAGGCTATTGTTTGTGTTTTCCCTGTCCAAAATAGACAATGAACAAAGCTTGGCCTGCATGCCAGTACTTTTCCACAAGGACAATATCATTCGTTTCCTCTTGGGAAAGAGGGAGGGTATGAGTCGGGTGACGGTTGGTGGAGGAGTTAGAAAGGTCTGTCAGAGATGGGACTTATAAGAAAACCTCAAAATTCAAACTAGTTTGAAGTGGAGCATTGTCACAGTCAAAGTCTTGTTTCAGTGTTGATGTAAACGTACCACCAATACAAAAGAGCTGAAGTGCAGCTTTAATATAATTGGAGGGAACACATTTCAGGTCATTGTGAATAGGTAAATATCAATTAGATAAGTTCTATTACGTGGGAGATGTTCATGTAAACAACTCAAAGAAGACCGTGGTAGACGAAGTATTCAGAGTCATACAAAGGTAAAAGTTTAAGAGTAACCTTTTAGCTACAAAATAAACTTTGTCAAAAATAGTTATCATTATGCAGATGCATGATTCATGTGGCTATTGGAAGTGGTTCTCGGTTCAGCAAAAGTTCAATCTTAAAGGCAACCTATTTCTTTAACTGATCATTATTTTTAGACCTTCATTTTGCTTTTTCTTGTTTTGTTATTTTGTTTTATACCAATGAATAGAAAGCTAAAGAGAGTACGACGTATGAAAAAGTTAAGTCATTCACTTAAGGGCATTTTGAGCAATTTTACTGATACAGCCTTAGGATTAGTAATGAAGGTCAGTCTGTTTCTTTGCTCCACATTTGAATATCTCAACGGTAGCTTACCAAATGGAAAGCAGGGACACTTTGCAGTGATCCTGGTTCCCCAAAAGAAAGAATCCATCTGACTTTGGTAGTTAGTCACTCTCGCCTGTCACTGAAATATTTCAACATTTGTCTTTAATTTACTTTCATGAAATGCAGTACAAATCTCAGTTCTCTGGTACAGACTTCTTAAGATCTGATTGGCCCTCTAGAGCAAATAGCAGGTTCACATTTGTGGTTTTGAGTGAAATGTCTCCTCCACTGTTGAAAAGAGAACCATAGTATCAGAATTATTTAGTATCTCATAGTTAGCTGCCCGAATGCATGAAATTTTGATGACATCTCATAATAATCAGCTGTACTTCAAGCTAACAAGCTAAATATGTGTTAGCATTTAGCTCATACTACCTCATAGCACTTGGGTGAAGACAGCACAGTATAAATTGTAAATGGAAATGCATGAAACCATATATTATCAAGCTCATTTTTTTATCTAAACTATCCACGTAACATCAAGCAGTTATATTTTCGACTTATTTGGTAACCTTTTACTTCATTTTATTAATTGTGTGGCCCCATACTTTTAAATATATTGTATTTTAATGTTATGTCATGTACACTTCTACTCTTTCAGTTTAGAGACTCCATAAAAAAGCACAGTAGGTCAAAAGGTTCTTTCCAAGAGCATGAAGGCTCTGAAAATACTGTAGCAATAACATTAAAGGAGAAACAAGAAGACAAAGTAGTGATTGTATGATCAGCCCAGAAATAATGTGTGAGCTTTTTATCCTCAGAATTTGTTTGATGTATGCCTCAAGGTCAGACAATGATGTTGTTTTCTAGGAAAATTAGAGATGAATCAAGGTCACATGTGAAAACATGCAGTCATTGACATCCTTGATAGAGTTAATAATGCATAAATGTTATGCAATAACTTTCTAAGTCAGCGTGACACTATCATAACAGAAATGTGCTCTTCTTTCCGAGATGCGGGGAAGTTAATTAAAGGTTTCAACTTAGAATAAGCTGTTCATTCACCTGCCTTAATCAAGATACCTGCAATAAGACATGTCGAATAAGGTAAGCATTTTTAGCAATTTTGAGCCAACCTGCTACCCTTAATGAAATGTATTTTTTATATTTTGACTGTCCGTTGTGGAAAGTCACAGTGAGTCACTAAGTATGAATACATTTCATGGTTTCATGGATTTTTAAAAAGTGTTGATTTTAGAAAACAGTGAATTAGTAAACATATCACATAAGCGTATGGACCATTATGAAAGTGCTTAACTTTGAAGTTTGAAAGCTGCATGGATGTATCGAGACAAACTGGTAAAATTAGGATATTTGTAAGCCACTGATCCGAGCATTTTCATTGGTTTAATCTTGAATGTTTTTTGTGTTACAACAATCGCCCAACTTTACAAGAGTATTCATGTAAGTGCATTATCTCCCACTGTTACTTTTTATCTGTCACATCATGAAGAAGAAAACACATGTCTTATTTATCTCCACAAAACTTTATTTCAGTCTCAGAAAATAAAATTCAATTCATAAAAATAACAATGTGTACTCTCTCAGAAATAAAAGACATGTTTAAAGCTCTTTCACATACAGACATATCAGCCATCATTTATTGTGCATCATTTTTGACATGAATTAGGATTGAATTGTCACGTTATGGCCCTAATGTTTTGGACTGAAGTCATCCACAACTAGTTGTCAAATTGATAAATGTGTAAACACAAGCATTTTCCTTTGGGAATGTTCTGACCGCTTTACTCTGTTGAAGCGACCACAGCACAGAGGGCCAGTTAAACTCCTGGTTGAGTCACTGAAAATAAAATTTAGAGTGAACTCATCCAGTGATGTGCTTACCCGGGGGGAAAAAAAAAAAAGAGTTTGAAATGTTATTTCTGCTCTGCATGATCATCCTCTAATGATAGTTATCTAACAGACAATCTACTACATGACAAAGCGGATTCACAAGATACCTTTAAACAAATGTTATCACTGTACAGTGTTCAGAGCATAAAACTGGACTCTATATGTTTTTTTTGTTTTGACTTTCTTTTCACTTACGCATTGCACACTAAGACACAATTGGTAGGAGGTTTATAAAAGATGCACTTGAAACCAGATTAAATGACATTTCAGCACTCCCGTTCACTCAAGATACAAGGACAAATAACGTTACACAAAAGATGGCCCACTGCAAAAAAAAAAAAAATATATCGGAGTGAGACAAATAGCCCTGAAATTTATTTCACACAATGTTAACTGACTAAACACACTTTTAAACATGATGAAAAACAAAGTCAGAAATATAGAAACCCACACAGAATCATGACAGTTGGTCTTTATGTTGTTTTTTTCTCTCTCATGGTACAATAGTTGATCAAAAAGCTGTATGATGGATTGGAAATGTAACACAGATAACAGCCACGGAAATACTATTTTAGACAATAAACACAGTAGTCTAAAACACGGTGTGTAAATCACTGTAAAAATAACAATAAAACTCCAGTTGTAACTTAAATCTGGTCATCAGTGAAAACATATTGGACAGAAGCCACAGTGAATACATCCATAGAGTATCATACTATATTAATATATTTCTCTTCAGAGCGAACATTATCTTTAAAATGTAAAAAAAAAGAAAGGTGTTTAGTGCGTCTTTATATTTCCTGTGCTGCAGAAAACGTTCACATTTGAAACACCAGATATCTTTAAGCTTGATGAGATGAATTCTGATGTAATACCTTAAGCAGGCATATTAAACCCCGTCATTATCATAATAACAGCAGAAGAGAAGCAACGCTGCAAAGCACTTAATCTTCGTTCATGTTTACAATTGTCAAAATGTGCACTCAGTGTATAAAAAAGAATCCCAATCATATAATTGATCTTTCTAACAACGAATATGTGATATTTAATTAGTAATCTGATAACAACCTTGAAAAGACTGTCTAGAGCACAAGCTAAATTAAATTGCAATCACATACTTGAATTTTTGCTGATATAATGCATAATAATATCTCGTAAAGCGGCAGGAACTTCATAGAAATGTCGTGACCTATCAACTAAAACAGTTTTTTTTTTTGAGTTACTAGAGACACATGTATGCTACACAAGCAACAAATTCAACAGTCACTGAGTGGATGAAACGCTTAAATAACAGAAAACTTGTTTTTTTTCTTTCACAAAACAAAGAGAAGACAAGTGCATATGTTTAGTAAGGCAAATATTGACATCCACTTTGAGCACAATTCTAAAAATTCCCAGTAGATATTCTGAATGCAGGATTAACAAGCGCTGTACAAAATGGACACCCCTGTGCCAATTAAGCTTCATAGTCATAAAGGAGTTCAACTTTTTTCATGTGAAGAGACGTTCATCATTTCAAAAACAATCAGAATCAGCTTAGATCCCTGTTAGAGAGCTAAAAAAATACAACTGTAAATATTACAGACAGAGCTTTCCAAATCTCAGAAATTCAGCTGTTTGCAACAGCCCCAATCCCCCAACAGAACTTCTGCACTTTTAAAGGCCCTCACACCAGTTCCCTGTAAGTTTAGTGCAGCGCTCCACTAAAGTGAGAAATAAATAAACATGAAGGTCCCCAAAGAGCAGACGAAGACCAGACCACAGTTAAGAAGAGCTTTAACTCTGGGTGGTTCATACAGCAACTCTGCAATGACTCTACTGTCCTCCTGCACTATTTTGTATGGAGCACTGTCTGCTTCTTCTTTATAACCACAAAACCATCCCAGTAATTGCAAACACCTGCCTCTCTCCCCATTAGCATTGCCTCCTTCTTCTGCTCTGGCCATCTCTATTCTCCCATTACCAACGCATTCTGCAGGGGTGGTGGCAGGGGAGGTTTCTGTACTTGGGGTGGCTGGGTCAGGGGCAGTGGATGGCACCAGGAGCTTGATATCTGCCCCATCAAAACACCTTTCCTTTCTGACATCTAGGGGAATTTCCTTGTGCAGACTTCCATTGCCGTTACTAAGGCTTCTCTCAGTCAGCCTGTATATTTCATCACGTTCCTTAGCGGGAATTTTTTCAATGTTGCGGAGCCCCCAGAGTGTGGTGGTTTTAATCTGCTGCTCATCTGGTGGAGAGGTGAAGAGACTAACCACCACAGCCACCAGCCCCGAAATCCAGAAAAGCCCAGCAGCAAAATACATGTAGTGAACTTTAGTGATTAAGGCAGGCCTATCATCTACCTGGTCGCAGCGGGGCTGGCGGTAGATGAAAGCTAGGATCAGTCGTATGCTGCCAAGTGTGCAACCAGTCATGCCTCCCCAAAATGCACCTTTCTCATTGCACCGTTTCCAGAAGACACCTAGCAGGAAGAGAGCTGCAATTGGTGGAGTAAGGTAGCCAGCAACTTCCTGGATGTAGAGATATGTCTGTCCGCCTTGCATATCAATAATAACAGGGACCCAGGCGATACTAATTGCCACCATGACAATAACAAACATGCGACCTACAAGCAGCAGTTCCTGCTGAGTTGCTTTCCTCCGGAAAGTCTGGTAGATGTCTAGTGTAAAAATGGTGCTTGCACTGTTAAAAATCGAGTCAAGATCACTCATCAGGGCAGCAATCATGACTGCCATCATCAGACCTCTGAGTCCCACTGGCATCACTGCCATGACCAGGCGTGGGTAGGCAATGTTTGAGCAGCCAGCCTGAGAACCACAGACAGCCATGCAATGCTCTGGCCCGATGCATGCAATCTCGTCTGCAAACAAAATACGAGAGATCATCCCCGGAATGACTATTAGAAACATGGGCAGGATCTTTAGAATTCCAGCCATGAGGGTGGAGCCCTTGGCATGGACGATGTTCTTTGCTGCGAGGACTCTCTGAACAATAACCTGGTCTGCACACCAGTACCAAATAGATGCAGGGGTCTGGCCAAGAATGAAGCCTGGCCACGGGATGTCTTCATCAAGAGGACCACGAAGGATGCTTAGCGAGTTTAGTTTGGGCTCAATGCGGCAGGAAGGAGAATAGGTGAAATTTCCAGTGGCCACTATCGCAGAGACATTGGGAACTGCCTGCATGTACTTAGTTCTGACACCTTCGAGCCCACCAACTTTGTTGAGGCTGAGGATGGATAAGGTTAGGGCTCCACTGATCATCAACACTGCCTGAAGTGCATCTGTGTAGAGTACTGCAACCAATCCCCCAGTGACGGTGAGCACGGCAGTCATGCTGATGAGCAGGAAGATTGATAGATAGAGGTTCCACCCAAGGGACTCCTGTATAAAGAGAGCTCCAGCGTACAAGTCCACTGAGAGCTTGGTAAAAATGTAGAGTAACACAGACAAGAAAGCAAAGTAAACTTTTAGCCTGTGGCCACCATAGCGTTTCGACAGATACTCAGGCATGGTGTACACTCCTGAGTGGATATACACAGGGATAAACACCCAGCCCAGCAGCTGCAGAAGAAGAAGTGCATTAAATTCCCATGCCCCAACAGCGAAGCCACTTGCAGCTCCCGACCCAGCCAGGCCTATGAAATGTTCACTGCCAATGTTGCTGACAAAGAGTGATGCACCAATCACTATCCATGTCATTGAGCGTCCAGCCAGGAAGTAGCCACTCACAGTACTGCGATTGGCTTTCCACATGGAAAGAAACCCGATGAATAGCACCAGGACAAAATAAAGTGCTACCACAGCTATGTCCGCTGCCTCCATTCCGGGACCCATTTTTAAAGATTATTGGAAAAATTAAACAGTTTTACGAATCCTTTCAAAAACGAAAATAGTCAAATGGTCAAGTTTTGGATTCAATAATTAAAAAAGGAGCAATGAAAATGCACTGCTTTGGTTTGCTGTCTGGATGGAAGCTGTAGTATCCACCGTCTGGTCAAATTCACTAGGTGTGCTTCGGAGGGGGTTATCCACCGGCACTGAGGTCGTTCTAGTTTTAGAGGAGGATGCAGTAGGCCTCTGCTCTAGAAAAGCCTAGAGTTAATATCCCTGCAAGACAGCAAAGACAAAGAAAAACATCTCATTAGAGCCTTGATCTGATGGAAAACAATGACCCTTTTACAGTTTTTACATCCGCCTCTCTTAAGACAAGACAGAAACAGGAAGTGGGGTTGTTAATGTGAAAAGAGTCAAACTTAACTTTATAAATCCTGAACAAACAAAAAAGGATACAATATGACAAACACTGCAAATACCATATGAACATATTGACTTTGCGTAATCTTTTTGCACCACTGCTTTCTTAAGCACCAGTCTTTTGGTGTTCCATCGTATGACCTTCCTCCTTAATCTTTTAACACAACTAAGAACTTAAGCCATTCCACTGTAAAAAGGCTTAGTTACATAATATAAGAAATCAAGAAGAGTCAAAAACATGTACCCGAGGAGTATGCTGTTAAAACATGTCCTAATACTTTGTCTGAATTGGGCTATATCATCCTCATATGTTGCAATTCTTTAAGAAAAAAAACATACCTGAATATAGTTAGTTTTCAAAAGGATTTATTTAAAAAAAACACAACACAGTCATTTTCTGCCAGCAACTATGGCAATATCGTAATATTCCACTAAATGTTATAGACCACAAATACATAAAGAGTAAAGGAGATAAACACAATATTCTTTTTACATCATACAATTATCCATTGCCCCCCCTGTATCCGTTATACTGTACACCTGAAATAGAATAAAAAAGTAACCTCAGAGAATATGTGAAACCACTATCTTTTGGTTCCTAAACTAGAGTACCCACAGAAGCAACCACTGTACCACTGTCTAAAGTTAACACATACAAGAATAGGATTTTTTCCCCAATATTATTGCTTTTTAATGTCTGATCTACAATAAATATTCTAATTAAATGGGTTCTTGCTACACCCCTTGCCCAAGTTTAATGAAAAATAAGATATTTGATGGTCTGCAATCATGCTGACAGAGAAATGGCAATGAACATTTTCCTTCTAGGCGGAGGTGATACAACTGTAATAAAATGTAATCCCTAAGTAAAATGTGTTTTGTGTCCATCTTACACAAACACACCCTTAAACTTGGATGTCTGGACTATCTTGGGATTTAAGCCTACGATGAATTGTAGAAATCACCCCACGCATTTGTCTCCACAAACAGGGTTTATGCAACCATTCATCTCAATAAAAGAAGTATTTGTTTTCATTTACCATCTCTTCATCAAGGGCTTCATCCCATGTGTTCCCCATAAACTGCCCAAGAAACATTGGCTCTGAAATAATGTCATTCAATTGAATTTATTTGCAAAGTTACATAAACTGGGGATTCAAACATAATCGGTTGTATCCCAGTATGCCAAGACCTACTTACAGAGCTCAAGAGCTCACTTCAACTTTCTGCAACAGTTTATAGTGATTTAGGCAAAGCCAAGTTTCATGACTGGTGGTAAACAATATCCATACATGAGAAATTTAAACAGGCAAGCTGAAAAATGGGCATGTCTGCGAGCTGGGACATGAATGCTTCCAGAGAAGTTAGTAAACAAAATGTAAGGATTAGTGAACTCCATACAACTAAATATTAGGCCTAAGTGTAATATAAGGAGCAAAACGTGTTGACCAGTTTTTTCTTCTGTACAAATAACGTAAATATTAAAATGAATAGTTCTCCTGTCCAGCTTAAAATTAGATTCTGAATGGCTGTGCTTTTAATCATAAAATGCACATAATGGTCCGTGTACGAAGTATAATTCATTTGCAATAGTTCATGTTTTATAATGAAACATGCCAGTTTAAGGGGTATTGCCTAATTTCATTGTCCGACTTGGCGAATGCAAATACATGTTTTCGCACGTTTACTCATTCTCCCACAGCCGACTCAGCCTAACATTGTTAACGCTTTGACTGTATTATTGATTCATTGAGCGAGGACGTGCAAAGCTATTCAGCGCAGCTTGTTGCATTATCCAACTTGTACAATGAAAATTAAACCAAGGAAGTCGACAACCGGAAACAGACACAGCTCGCCTTAATAGTTGGGCGCTATGAAGCGGCGTTGGTTGCCGTGATAATTTCCATCTGTTGGTCGTGAATTCATTCGCCAGTCGGGGCGAACACTTTTATTAGCCTAGTTATTTGATTCATGTCAATGTATTCGTCTACTTATTTGATTAAGAGAGTGTGACTGCTAGAAAGTGTAGCATATTAGCCTACCTACTTTTAATCCTCATCAAAAATGCTCGCGTCTGCAGTGCACACTTCCACTTAGTAGACGAAGTTCAGATTAAAACAAGATTCAGTAATGCATCGCAGCAGCGTCTTTCAATGCTGTTTAAACTGCTTATTTCCGTGAATATTTTCGCCGAACGGCTTGAACAACGTTAAAACTTTCGCCCTTTATTAAAAAGTTTAAACCTTCTTTAAACCACTAATACCTAACCTCACCTGCACAATCTCTACCAAATTAACAAAACCGAGAATAAACAGTAACTTTACATAAAAAAAGTTTGTCCTCAATGAAAACATACGCAACTAACACGATTCAAAACGCACAGCTTTTATTTTGAAGGCGAGTTGTGTCTGTTTCCGGTTGTCGACTTCCTCGGTTCAATTTTCATTGTACAAGTTGGATAATGCAACAAGCTGCGCTGAATAGCTTTGCACGTCCTCGCTCAATGAAACAATAATACAGTCAAAGCGTTAACAACGTTAGACTGAGTCGGCTGTGGGAGAATGAGTAAACGTGCGAAAACGTGTAGGCCTATTTGCATTCGCCAAGTCGGACAATGAAATTAGGCAATACCCCTTAAACTGGCATGTTTCATTATAAAACATGAACTATTGCAAATGAATTATACTTCGTACACGGACCATTATGTGCATGTTTCATTATAAAACATGAACTATTGCAAATGAATTATACTTCGTACACGGACCGTACACGGACCATGATGCTATAATTAATGGAATACAAACGAGAGTGGACGCCAGGTATCACAGCCAGGCGTGAGGCGGACCCAGTCAGTATGAACGCACTTAGGAGTATGAGGCGGAAGGACATTTCTAGAACACACACTCGATCATCCAACTGCAAAAGCTGCGCATTGAAGGAGGATCTATTCCTCAGTTCCAGCTCTCGCAGGTGCTCTTTAGGGCTCATATTCGTATAGTAGCACTCCAGGCATGTCTGACGTATAATATTACTCAGGTGTTAAAAATGTCTATGCCTGGCTGAGGTTATAAAATACAGAAAAAACAGTCTGTTTGACCAAGATGTTCAATGAAACCTTAACTGACCTTAAGGAAACACAGCTACCCGTGCTTTAATCTGACATAAGACCACATATTTCGAAAGATTGAATACAAAAATAAGGTATGCAGGTAGTCGCTTGACACAGACTCACCGGCTCCACTGCAAGAAAAAACATTTGGACGTTGAAGAGGGACCTTGTTAGCTAGAGTTAGCAGAAGCGCTAAAGATGCTAAAACGACACTGAACGCACCACAGGACAGATGTGAATGACGATGGTCTGCCTCCCTAGAACACGTCCCTCGTCCAGGTCCACTGCTCCTTTGTTTTCTTGCTGAAGATGAAATGCCGTGAGCACTGTGCTGTCACGTCGTTGTCTTGCCCTTGTTTCAAAGTAGCCGAGATGCCCGCCTGACAATGCTGCCTCTCCTCTTTATAAGAAAGGCATTCAGATCCACGCCACACCCACACGCAGCACAAGCGTGACGTGTTGATGGCCAAAACACTGGACTAGAAATTACTCCAGTTCTTTATTTGGGACTCTTAGACTGACCTGTATATTTGTGTAATCTAAAGATGAAAACGATAAGAAAATATCAATGAAAGCAGGAAGTCAGTGGACTCTAAACACACCCACATTTCACAACGTGTCTTACCACATTGTCTTCAGTTACTTCAAGTAAAACAACACTTACAAGTTGTAGCAAAGTAATGCCAATTAAGAAATTATAGCTCTTCAAAAACAGTAGTGTACTTGAATTTTAATAAATATGGCATTTGAATGGATATTTGCATGTTTTGTCAATTGTTGTAGGCTACTATAGAGGTTACCGAATTTATAGCCTAGGTAATTTATCAAGGAGCCAAACCACCACTGCTGACAGAAGCTATCAAAACATGAACTTCTAGGTCCCTCTCCAGCCTGCAAAGACAAACGCATATCAAAGTCATTATAATTCCCTGGAAAACAGTTGAAGTTTCTGTAAACTGTTGCAAATCATAGAAATTACTGGAAGTGCCTCCTCTGCCTGATTGCTGAAGTGAACTTCTAATCAGATTTAAGGGTGAGGCTTGTAATCCAGAACAATCTAGAAGCTGCAACTGTTGCCCCTTAATAGTTGTTTTTCAAATGATATTTAAGGCCTACATATAAGACTTTTTCAGCACTGATGTAAATTCTCCCCAAATTTGAATTGGCAGAACCACCTTTAATTCAAAGTGCTCTTAAGATAGCCTATAGGCAGTTGCAGTTTGACATTCATTCCCCCCAAAAATAAGCGATTTCATGATAATATTGTGTGCAGCCCCCAGAAATTAGCAGGATTCTTTATTTTATATAATCCAGGGCTTACAAAAAAAGTATGCATAATAAATTGCAATAAGTAGTCACTGAATCAATGTTTTGCATTTCATTTAAATTGTGTGTGTGTGTGTGTGTGTGTGTGTGTGTGTGTGTGTGTGTGTGTGTGTGTGTGTTCAAGTAGCTAGAAATACTTCTCTTGTAGTCTAATTATTTATAACAGTTGCTATTTATGATTGATATAGCCTACTATAGGGTCTACCACTAATAACTATAATATTTACGTTGAATTATCCTTACTTACCAAAAATAACACAATGGCAGTAGTAGAACATAGCATAATACAATTAGATTTTTCACAGTTGTAGTTATTCTACTAATGTTGCTGTCATCAGACTCAGACAGACTCGCCTTTAAACCGTCAGACGAGAGAAAGGTTAATGTGGTTATAACTTCCGACAAAACATATCACACGTTAGACAAAACTCTGCATATCACACTGGGGATGAACCAGAGTAATTTTCCACTCACCACACAAATATCTTGGAAATTTCCATTTAATAAAAAACTACATTTCCAAAGAAACCCCGCGCGGCGCATCCGATTGCGTAGTTGTTCAGCGACAACCGGGTGCAATGGTACGCATCGCAAGCAGCTGGCAGATTAAGTTGTTATTAGGCTAAATTAACGTATCTCTTTGTGAAGCTATTTTGATTGTGTTTTTTAATGTATTGTAATTATATGTTAACTATGCCTACGTGTCATTTTGTGCAGTTATCAAGCTGCGTTTCTGACGAGTTGGTATGTATTGTCTTACAATACAACACGACAGACGATGATCATTTAGGCCTACTGGGTAACTTAGTATCTCAGATCTAAAATTCCTATTCGCTTTAGCACGTTCACGGCGTTGGTTAGTTTGTTGCCTACCACATGTAAAGGCTGTTTTTCTTGCAAAGTGGAAACATGCTTTATCCGTCAATGGGCGTCGCCACCATATAACCAGGGGGGATCGAGTCCCCCTCACCTTTTAAAAACAGTCGTTTGGACCCCTCCACATTTGCCATGAGAAACATTAGTGCAGGACAGGTCTATTTGTCCAGCTCTCTTTCCATTGCTTCCTGATCAAATCCGTTCCACTGTATCGGTAAGAGAATAACCACATTAATAGAAACCCACTCCGCGTTTTCCTAGTTTCCTCCACACACAGCAGCAACACGAACTCAGTCACACATGTAGGCTACCGAAGCAAGCCTCTGTAGAGTTTGATCAACGAGATAACGTCAGCTTTTGCTGAAAATGCATTCTTGTTTAGATATTTAGCCTATATTTTAGCGTCAGGGCATGTTAGATTGTTGTTAATTTCAACAAATCAATGAAAGGCACTGAAAAGCCTAGGTAACCTACACATTTTCTTAACGCCTCCCGTTTTAAAAGTTCCTCTCGAGATTCCGTTATTTAGAGGAGTTCAGCACAGCTTTAGCAGCAAGCAGTTGTACATTAACATTTTTAAAATTAAGCCATTAGAAGCTTCAGTTTGAATGCATTTACAAGAGAGGTGTACGGACAGTGAACCTTATCGCTCTCTCTCTCTCTCTCTCTCTCTCTCTCTCTTTCTCTGAAGCGGATGTGATTCTGCTCTCTTTTGCTGCGTCTTATCTCTCCGCAGCCGAGAGGGATTTTAATATACTTGGGTAATGCACAGGCCTTATGCGATGTATTTATTTTCCTATTTTACTTTCTGATTTTTGAAATCCTCATCTTTTGCTCTCGTGATATACAGAATGAAGTGCCAAAAAGAGTTGTCAGTGTCCAGTCTTCCACTTGCACCAGAACATAATGCAGACGCGCCAGCTATAAGGAAACACAATGAAGGAGGGAGACAAGTAACCTATGTTAGAATGCACCAGAATGTGGGAAATTGCATCTACTTCATTCAAAATTTTCTGGGGGAGGACCCCCAGACCCCCCTCAAAACCTGTCCCCCCCACATTTTAAATGCTGCTAACGCCCTTGAGTCTCAAGGTCATTCATTATTATTATTGTTACTATTAAGACTTGTTAAAGTAGATGTGGATTTCGTCTTTCCACTTACGAGCAGTAGCCTATATCAAGTCGTATTAGTGGACTGTCTTGTGGTTATTGATAGTTTGTGTGTCAGCATCAATGTTTACCTTCTGTGTCCCCGCCATAGACATTATGTTAAGATATGTTATACAGTCTATGGTTCTCACATTATCCTCTCATTCAGGTATGCAGGGTGGAAGGTCACAAAGCCACAGTTCCAAAATTTGCAATGTCACCCAAGCTGAAATGTTGCCAATTTATCTGTGCAATTTAAATATGGGTTAAAATATGACTGAAGATATAAAGGTAGTTTAAAGCTTTAAAAAACACATACTAACTTACTGACTAAGCATCCTCACCTGTTACAGCTCCTGGTCCATAAAGCTGTAATGCTTCACACACGGGACCTATAGCTACGAGACATGCATGTAAGAAGTGATACTTGTCATGCCCAAAGCATTAATTAAAGTTAAACCAATAATGACTTCAATCCGATTGATGTCCGCTAAGTTGAGTTGTCAATTCCTAAACATGGCACAGGGACTGTTGACAAGAAGTGTTTCTCTCTTGATGGGCATTTACTGCTGACTCGCCTCAGACTCATTTTTTAGATGTTTTTATTATAAAGGAAAATATTTGACTCACTGATCAATATTAATTATTCCAATCTCTTGGCTAGAAAAGTTCATGATTGCTGTGGTATTGCTCTCATGTCCCGGCACTCCAACATTGCAGTTGCACACATTTCTCACTATTTAAAGACCAGAGCAATCAACAGACAACAGTGTTAGGGAAACAGATGATGCTTGGTGAGATGCACATTACATCGGCATGCTATTGTTGATGACCCATCTCAATGTTAAAAACAATCTAGTGTGACAGCCTTTGGCAGAGTTATGACTATGCGATCCTGCTGTTTTATGTGATATAGGTCAACTTTTCTTTGTTGTGAATGCAAACATTTCACACCATTGACATGACACACGAGAGGGTACAACTCTAACCTTCCAGACAAGTATCTTTCCACCAAATATGATTTAAATCTCAGAAGTTGTGTATGAGGTTTCTGTTAACTAATAGAACCCCACATTGGAGGAGGTAACAAGAAACCCATTGTGTTGTTGTTGTGGCTGTTTAGAAAATCAAGTGTACTGACATAAAGCGCTTTCTGTTTATAGTATTTATACACATGACTATAACCCACTGTCATTATGTCACATTAGTCACGGCCTGGCTATCTTTCAGCCAGCTGACCTCACAGACAAAAAAAACAGACTCACAGCACGGATGCTTATTAAGAGTCTGTGCATGTAACTTTGGTTTTCCACTACAGCAGTGATGTGTGTAACAAATAGTTCAGTTAGAATAGGTGTAGTAAAATAACAGTAAATGACAAAGATCGAATAAATGGAAAATGCTGAGGGAGCTTACAGTCATGAAAGCTCTGCAGTCTAAGAAACATTTTTTCTTGTGATTATCCAGATGTCTTCCAGACTTCTTTCCCCCCCCCACAATTGCACTGTGTGTAATTGTGAAAAAACAGAGGCTAGATTGTGCCAATTGGCCGATTCTCAGAGAATTAGGCAATATATTTTTGCAAAAGTATTTTGAAAACACGTTGAAATGGGAGAAAGTCTGTGTAAAAGATTATCCAAGAAATAAGGTTGCAATTTACATTTCTATTTGCATAAAGGGGGTGAGTAGTAAATCTCTCAGTGCTATATAAATGACCAAACAGTGACTGTAACCAAACAAGCCAGAGCTTCTCCTTTGGACCATTGCATAACTTTCATACATTTGACTAAAATCTTAAAACAAATTTTTTTATCATTTTCCATAAAGCAGACACACAACATAAGCCATAGGTAAACGTTGAGTATATGAAAACAGGACAGAGAAAAGCATTATCACCAATAAGTTTGACACGTTAAAAAGATTTGTTTAAGGGAAATGTTCTGTTTAGTTGCAAAGGCTTGGATGGGATGACAGAGCACAGACTTTAGATATTATTGCATAAATGACAGTGTTATGGCTGTCTTAGATTTGGAGCGCGGTTTGAAAATACTGTGTTTTCATACTCTGTCTAAAAATAGCTTTTCTATTAATAAACATACTATCCACTGGTAAATACTGTAGTATGTCATTCAGTCTTTTAAAGGTTTCCTTTCAGCTGATCTTCTCTGAAGCTGCCAGCATACATAAACTAAGCACAAAAGACCAAGAAAAAGAATGGCCCAGTAGCTGCCTTGTGTTTGTTAGAAGTCATACTTAATAGTCATATGATGAAGATGTCAAAGGACATGTTGGTTATGCAGACATGAAGACACCAGATGAAATATATTGTAACAGGTTTAACAAGCTGGTTTGTAAAAATGTCCCCCTATGAGCAGACTTTTTCTACACTTTATTCAACAGAAGCCTATTGGTTACTTGTCACTTTGAATTACATGCAATTTCTTACAGAATACAAAGAAACGCTTTGATGTCAGCTCATAAAAAGATAACTTCACATACAAGTTTTTAAAGTTGCCTGTGAGTGTAAGCATGACAGCCTTTTTTTTGTATTACAAACCAAAACTTTCAAAAGTCAGAGCAGTTAGGCTTAAAATAAAATGAAAATACTGTTCCCTATATCTTTAAATGTGATTTCATCAGAAAGGAAGTGAAGAAATTTGGTTGTAGGGGTCAGTTTCAAAAATATTTGAACAGTACAGGAGCGCCATCTAGAGATTAAACCGTGTACTTGCCAGTCTTTTAGTGTATATTGGACACCAAAAGGACGTAAACAGATAAGAATATATCTGATTTCAAGGTGCAGGGATAGCAAACTGAATCTACTTTTGTCCAAAAATAAAGAAGGACGAATGCTAGTAGAATATTTTGATGATATGGTTATGAAATGTGTTAATTAAATTATGTCGAAATGAAAAATAACAGGAAGTACATTTAACATAAGATTTAAAATCATATTAGTGGACACTAATTCCTGCCTTATAAACTCCAGAAAAAATATAGATACTCACCTATTTATTAATGTGAAGTTTAGCAAACAAATCATCATCACTGACACTGATCACTGAAAGTGAGAATGAAATTTTAGTCGATCATACCTGCACAGCAAAAGTAAACAAAACTGAGATTTTAATTATATTACCTAACCAGACATTTTCTCAGTACTGACCCCGACTGAAAGCTCTGCACACACACATTGATAAGAATCCCTGCCGAGGGACTGCAGATGTAAACTAGCTCTAAGCTAACTCTGGTACAATGCATCAAATGGCAACATTTATGTTTAATATTGTACATGGTCCCTTTATAAATTAAAAAGTTGAATAAAAAAAGAAAAAAAAGAAGTTCAAATACAATAGTCTATTACAATTTAAAATATTGGTAATATAAGAGGCATTCTGCTCTACAATGTGTACTTGCTCGATGAAAATATGTCCCTTCTACGGAAGCCCTAAAGGGCCATGCATTCATACATTTTATTTCCTCCGTTTTCTCGTGATAACGAGTTAATGTCATTTGTTTTCCCGTGATAACGAGATAATTTTCTTGAGATCTCGAGATAACAAAACTTTGTTTTCCTGTGATAATGAGTTAATTTAATTTGTTTTCCCGAGATAACGGGATAATTTTCTCAAGATCTCGAGATAACGAAACGATAGTGTAGTATATTAAATCATTGCAGGAAACATCATTCAGCTGTTGTAACATTCATTCATCCCTTCATCAAAAACTAATTTAGTATAGAAAGCATAAACGCAAAAAACAAACGGAGAACAGTAGTGTTCAAGAAACCCATCGGTCAGCATGCCATGCCACTTGTGTGTGATGGAAATCTCAGGCCTATCATATCGCAGTCATTATCCCCGAAATCTCAAATTAATTATATCGTTATCACGGGAAAACAAAGTTTTCGTTATCTCGAGATCTCGAGATCTCGAGAAAATTAACTCGTTATCACGGGAAAACAAAGTTTCGTTATCTCGAGAAAATTATCTCGTTATCACGGGAAAACAAATGAAATTAACTCGTTATCACGAGAAAACGGAGGAAATAAAATGTATGAATGCATGGCCCTTTAGGGCTTCCGTACCCTTCTACATGGTACCTCAGTTTTATCAGATTCAGCAATTAGAGCGCTCAAGGGTTTTGTAGGTAAAACTAAAACGCTTGACGTTTTTATTTACTCCACATACTCCAAACTGTATCAAACATGTATGTCCTATTTTAGATTATGTGTCAGGAATATTGGGTTACAAAAGATTTCAGAAGACCCAAACAGTCCTTAAACAGGAAATTGGATTCATTTGTGGGACTCCACAAGTAGCACCTGTTCTGGCAGCTATTGGAGATATATGGGGTGGGACTCCTGTGAAATGAGATGGAAGGTCAGCATGGTGAGCCTGTGGAGCAGCCTCCAGGGCTTACCTCCCAGCAGGGCGGCCAGTAAAATGTTTGATTGGGATTTGTCTGTAAGAGGTTAATGGACATCTGAAATATTTGATCTAAAAGAGTGTGGATTTGAGGAAAACTATCTAAAGCCAGTGTGGATATGGAGGAGTTTAGATTTCTAGTTAAATGTACAATGTCATTGGCAGAATAAATCTGGCAGAAGTCCAAACTGAGGACTCATTATACATTATATACACAACTAATCATTATACAATGTATTAGTTTATGAACTGGATCAAATGTAATATTTTTGTCAGTATATTGGTTGTATCTTACCTTTTGGAGTCTTAGTATTTAGGAGTGGTTTGTGTCTACTGTGCTGTTTGATGTTGGCTGAATGACATACTGGAACATTTGGTGGATTTTCAGTGAACGTGTCAATATAATTCCAGGTGACCATGCACAAAAATAAAATATTCATTCATTGTATTATTTTTAGACCTTGCAACTTGATAAAGTTGTAAGCCCCAAAATACTGTGTCAGTTGAGCTCTATTGTATTTTCTTATCACATGTGCTTTATGTTACCACTAGTTAAAAGTTCTGCTGTGAACATCTGTTCAGAGAGTCTATAACTAATCATTGTGGGTATTTAGTATAGGTTCTATCACATGGAAATAAACCCTTCATTACTTATTCCTCATTAAGACTGGACGAAATTGGAGCAGTATCTTAATACTTGCTGACAAACAAATGTCTGGCTCAGTTTAAGTTGCTGTCAAAGGCTGTGTGGTTGCAACACTGTCAAGTATCTGACAGAGAGGTGAGAGGTTTGTAAACACGGCACATCCTGGACGATACCAAAGCCGGAGGGCAATGAGTTTCATTGGTGTCTTTATTACCATTTTTAAGCTCCGCGGGGTAAAACCGGTTTCTTTTTGCTTTTGGCGAGAATTAAGATCAACATTTTTTTCCTGTATTGACATTTTGACGACGGTTTGAAGACAAACAAGTAATTTACTGTACAAAATGTCCCCACCCCACCCCTTCTCTGTGAGGAAGTGAGCCGTCCGCTTGCGTTCAGCTCTGAATCAGCTGAGTTTGAGGATCCCGCCCCGTCAGGACAATCTCCACTGGTGGTACTCTGGGGATGTTTGGAGAGACCATAGACTGTAACTACAGCCTGTGGGAGAAACACACATCCTCTGGAGAAATAACAGGTTCGCAGCCTAATTTTCTTTGTGAAACTTTAAGTAGATAGATGTACCATGATGGCCGGGCTCTTGTTGTTTTAACTCGGAGTGTTTTGCAGCGAGTGAGCTCGGTGGCATCTTGAGCTTGTTTTGCAGCTTGTGAGTCAGTGATGCACCTGATAGCTAGCTAATTGTGTTGACGGTGGGTCGTTTGCGCTAACGGTACTGTCTCCTCACAGTAACCACAGGACCATATTATTTGCTCCAACATTTAAAATTGCAACCCTACCTTTTAAAAACACGTAAAGTGAACGCATGTAATGGCTAGCTAGATATCTTCGATATTGTTTCTTTGTTTAAATTTGTACGAAAATGTGCTTAAGCTAGCTGTACATTAACATGTTTACCTACTGTAAAATACTAATTTCCTAGTATTGGAGGCAGTATTTTTATCACCCAGCCTGTGGTCGTGCAGTTACATAATATAACGTTACCCAGCATTAGGCTCTCGTGATGATGCAGTTCATTCACAGGCCAAAAGCTGCACGAGCCAAACTGTTTTTGGCCATAGTTTATGTTGTACACTGTCAAGTCAAGTTTATTTATATTCCACATTTCATACTGCGTCCTCTCATCCTCCATCTCTCGGTTAAACACCGCCACATGTAAACATGTACTGGTGGTGGTATTGGTGGTGTCAGTCAGGTGACACAGTCCATAGCGGGGCTTGTTGTCTGCCATGGTGCATGTGTCCACCCTGAAAGCACACACTCTTCTGTCTGAAGAAATACATTGTTTTATAGCACTTGCTGCTTTGCTGATAAATGTAACGAGGAAGTGAAAATGTACGTGTGCATAATCAGCTTGCACAATTTGATTATCAAGCTGTCACCTGTGTTGAAGCTGGGTTCTTAGGTTCCTCATTTGCTTGAAGGTTGCTCACAATTCAGTTGTGTTTTTGCAGGGTGCATTAAAGGTGAAACATCTGAACAGCATCAGTGTAGAATAGTCCATAATATGGGGGTTAAATAGGTTTTGTGTGACTGTTTTAGCACGGTCCACTGGTACTTATTTTAATAGAGAGGCTTTGAATGAGGAAGAAAATGATAGAAACTAAAATGTAATGTTGACAAGGCGTAGTCAGCATTTTACAATCATTGCTGTCACAAGTTCTGTGGGTGGATTTCATGGATAAGACACGGTGTATTCATTTATTATTAACAAGTTTTGAGAGTTTTTTTTCCTTTTAAATATTCCTTATCTGAACTGTATGTGTTGTTTATGGTTGTTGCTGCTTCTTAATTCACTGAATGTTCCAGTAAAGTTTGCTCTGTGAAATGTGTATTCATTTAATCTCGACTCTTTTGGTTTTGTAAGTTAAAGAATCATTTATTATGTTCATTACAGAAATGACTTATGACCAATATATGAAAATGTATGTGGTACTCAGTCCTAATTGTTAATGAATCCTTATCAAATTTTTTAAAACTCACAAATCTTTCTATTGGATTTGGCCTGGTATTGGTTGATATATTGTAAGCGATGAGTTAATGGAAGACCGAGGGTTTTTTCCAGAGGAAATGAACTCACCTCTCGTGTATTTTCTTTCTTTCTGTGGTGGTCATGGGTCGCCCGTTTGTCCAGATCTGGTGTCGGCGCAGATGCTGATGCTGCACTTTCCTTTTTGCAGCACTAACCTGAAAGTGTTTTGATATGTGATATTTATTACTAGTTTAGTCTGTAAGACAACAACATTCAGAAAGAGCCCACTTATGATTAGACACTCAAGCATTTTTAAATAATTTATTATTTTAAATAGAGAAACAGAGTACCACAGCATTCATCTTTCAAAAATAACATGGATAGATCATCATTTTTTATAGGTTATTTAAACTTCAAACAAAATATGCTGAATATTTGTATTGAATAAAATGCTCCCATGGATAATTCGATGATAAAATCTTGGACTTTTGGGCTTTTTTTTGTCAACAATCTGATGGTTTTGTTATTAATACAGAGTCGCTCTGAGCACGTGTTGTTAGGTCTGTCCACGATGGTAAAGCTCCACTCAGCTCAGGCATATGCAGTCCAGATGTCTGTGCTCCTCTAATCCTGCTTACCACCCCCCCACCCATCTCTCTGTTTAGCTTTATTCAAATACACTTTATAAAAACACACACACACACACACACACACACACACACACACACACACACACACACACACACACCACTGCTTGTGCCATGGGATTGAAAGCAAGAATGCTGCTCTCTCTGGTTAATACAGTGTTTTTATCGTTTGGGTGCTTTGTTTCTAAGTTTGTTTAAATAGGAAAGAATAAGATTCTTTCCTATTTCAGTTCCTCGGTTCCTCATTTAAAGCTGCATTTCTCAACATTGATATAAACGATGCATCAAATGACAACATTTCTTGTGGAACCGGCAGCTTGTGTCCATGGAGAATAAAGAACTGGCTCTGTATTTTCCATCAGCCCTACTAAGAGTTTTAGCATCTTTCGGCTCATTTGTTTTATGGCCTAAAATGGTTTGTTTGCAGCTTCAGCTGGCAGCCGTTTTCCCAGAAAAGCTGTACTCAACCTTCACCAAACTGCAGGCAGACTAAGTGTGTATATGCTGGTGAGGCATTTAGCTATACTTAAAAGCGAGATTCTTCCCTTAGGAGTTGATGGAGACCAAAACAAAGTTGATAAGAGTGGATGTATATAAATTAGTTTGTCAGAAACACAATCCCAAATGGACCTTTTACTATCATATTTTACAGTATCAGCAACATATAAAGTGATCATGCACAACCCCCCCCCCCCCACACACACACACACACACACACACACACCCATCAAGGCCAAACCCTTAAATGCTGCTTTAAATGTACAGAGCTGAATAGTCTTTATGCGTCTGTGTTTGTGCCCTAAACATAACTTGTTTTTCTCTGAAAGTGCACGCAGAGCCACACAGTTTGGACTCCTCCCTCTTCAGACTGAAATACAGGTCAATGAGACAAACAGGCACAAGTCATGAATGAGGACATTTGTCTCCATCGCCTCTGAGCTTGTGTTTATCAGTTAACAGCTAATAGGCTAGCAGGTCGCAAACAGACAGATTCTATCTCAGTGTTTATTAATCTTGTGAGTTTGATAAAATATCTGTCTCTTCTCTCAAAAACTTTTCTTTGTTTTTCTAGTCTCTCTTCCAGAAATATTTTGCTGAAATGCCCGGATCAGACTGATGTATCATGGATGCTGAGGAGTTAGAACTGCAGAATGACTACCGGTACCGCAACTATGCGGCGGTCATTGAGAAAGCGCTGCGGAACTTTGAGTCTTCCAGTGAATGGGCCGATCTTATCTCCTCCCTGGGCAAGCTCAACAAGGTACAGTCTGATGGACAGAATGGACGTATGATGCCATACAAACAGCAAGCGTTCATTTCTTACTTTGTATGTGCTGCCTGTGCTTATAGTATCAAACTAAATATGTCAATATAATGTCAGTATGTGGTCTGTTATATAATCTGGGTTTTTTTTCTGCCATCAACATTTTGTGGGTATCAGTTTTCACAGCTGCATTGTGTGCGTGTTTCACTTCTCTTTACCCATGAGGAAGTTCAAGTTTCTTATTGAAACTCTCTTATTATGCTATACAAATTAATTGGCCAGAACTTCCTGCTTATTTGGGGCCACCTTTTTTTTTTAACTTGCAGAACAGTTTTTTAACTTTGGAGCGTCTGCATGTGTGAATCCACAGAAATTGAGCCTTACAAATACACTGTTATTGTAAGGGGAAGGAAAATGTCCTCCCGCCTTAAACATGAAACAATAGGCAGGAAAATCTACGTCCAAGTGTCTGTCTGTGTTTATTTCTTTGATTGGATTTGATTATTGAGTCAAATTCTCACTTTACAAGTTCATTTTATGGTAAATGGCCAACACTTTTGTTTCTATTTCTTTCAGGCCCTGCAGAGTAACCTTCGCTACTCCCTCCTGCCCAAGAGGCTGATCATAGGGAAGCGTCTTGCCCAGTGTCTGCACCCGGCTCTCCCGAGCGGAGTTCACCTCAAGGCTCTGGAGACCTACGAGGTCATTTTCAAAATCATTGGTACAAAATGGCTGGCCAAGGATTTGTTCATTTACAGGTAAAGAAACCGGCCTTAGTTTTCCAGAGAACTAACTTAATAATGTGTGCAGCTTTTCATGCTATTGTTTGTGTGTCCGTGTCTGTGTGTGTGTCTGTTTTTGGGTGTCTTGCTTGGGTTTCAGCTCCGGTTTGTTCCCGCTGTTGGGTCACGCAGCCATGGCGGTGAAGCCCGTTCTGCTGACACTGTATGAGCGGTACTATCTCCCTCTGCAGAGGGCTTTACTGCCCAGTCTTCAGGCCTTCATAACAGGACTACTGCCAGGCCTGGAGGAGGGACTGGAGGTCTACGACAGGTACAAACACAAATTATATTTCTCAGAAAGAAAATATCTGAAACAGTTTAAATTTGAAAGATACATTTGTTGTCTTTGCTTTCTAAGATTTGTTAACATTTCAGTTTAAGTTCATCCATGACGCTTTAACTGTCCCGGTTTATATTAATGACCAGAATTTACCCAGTAGTGCATGTAGACAGGATGTCACAGCTTGGTATCAAGGACAATCAGGCAGCGCTTATCTCTTTGCTGTGGTATTAAAAACCTAAATCCAGAAGATACAGGTGAACAGATCTAAATATGTAAACAGATATCTTACTGTAGATTCTTGGTCTAAATGCTGTTTAGGCATTATTGTGAATACGTGAGTATTATATAGAGGCTTCACAGTGCTTGTTTGACCAGAACAATGCACGTTTAGAGTACGAATTGATTAGTTATGACATCACTTATCATGAGGCAAGCCTCCTATTCGGAAATATAGATTTAAAGTTGATTTTCTGTTGTACACATGGCACTGAATCTCTTCTGGTTTGTACTCTCTCTCTCTCTCCTTCTCTCTCTTTTTCCAGAACTGATGCGTTGATGGTCAAGTTGTCACTGCTAGTGGGTCAGCAGGTCTTCTATGGCGCCCTGTGGGGCAGCATGCTGGTCAGCCCCATGGTGCGGCTGCCAGCCACCATCTTTCTAGTCTCACATTTTGACCGCATGGAATACCTGCACCAGCAAACACACATGCTGGGCTACGACCACAGGATGGTGGTGAGTGTCTGCATTGCTCTTACTGCACTCATTTGATTATGACACTTATTTAAACTTTGGTGATAGTTCTTTATTGTGGCCATGTATAAGGTGCTTTTCTACAATCTGCTCAAACACTTAATGTCTGAGTTTCTCATCTTCTACCTTTTTTTCAGTTGAAGTCAGTGTGCCTTTCTCTTCAAGATTCAAATACCCTGGTGCAAAGGAACATGCTTGAAATTGTGCTCTACTTTTTCCCTTTGGCTACATGTCTGGTGAGTATGCAAAATCATGACCTGTTTGACAATCCTTTTGGTTCAAAGTCATCTCAAGTGCTTCTCTATTTCTATCCCAGAAATCATCTGTAAATTCTAATACCTATCCATCTTTAAAAAATATCTTATTTAGATAAATATATGTTTGTAATTATTTGTATTTTACTTAAAGGCTCTCACTGCTACTGTCAGCTATCAAAACATTTCTATTTTAATTCTTTGCAAAGGCTTTTACTGCTGCTAGGAAACTAGTGTGTCATAGATATTAAATTTGTTTTTTTGTACCACCCTATTTTACACTGAGCATAGGTTACTGTCCTGTCTTTTTTTTTTTAAAGATTTATTTTAGGGCTTTGTAGATATAGGACAGTGGGTAGAGTCAGATATCCTGGGCTGAGAGAGTGAGGAATCACATGCGAGAAAGGAGCCACGGCTCTGATTCAAACCCAGGCCACCTGCTGCGGGGACTACAGCCTCCGTACATGGGGCGTGCGCACTAACCACTCGGCCACCAGCGCCCCACTGTCCTGTCATTTAACTGTCATTTTTTCCAGTTGTTTCTCAGTTAACTTTTCCCTTGTTCTTTGTTGGTTTAGGAACCTATGGAGGCCAGTATCGCTGTGAGTCCTGAAGACATGATCGCAGTAGTGTCTGCAGCCTCTCTGACATTGCTCCGCAGAGACATGTCTCTCAACAGACGCCTCTACGCCTGGCTTCTTGGTACTGATCATTTAAATACGGTTCAGTGATGAATTACCTAATCAGTTACTCATTTAACTCAGTGTTATTGCTTCTGTGTTTTCAGGGACAAACATAAAAGGAGATATGGTAACACCACACCCCACCTTCTCCACTACCACAGAGGAACACACAACCTTCTACTTCAACACTTACTCCAGAGATTTCCTTGTGCAGGTAGTTTATCGTGTTGACTCACAGAAACCCCTGAAAACAAAAACAAATACAGGTTTTTTTTTTTCTTTCAACCTGATTTGTATGTTTGCTAAAGAAAACATTCGATAGCCTCAAAAATACGTGTATCTTTTACTAATGAAATCCCTATGCAGGAGAATTCCTTGCACATGTAATTACAAGTAAATGTTATTTTTCCAGCATACAGGCAAAAACATAAATATGTGATATCTTTTTTGTGTAAGCTGATTTGTCAAATGTGTTGAAAATGTAGGAATGCTCTTATTCTTGAAAAGAGTTTAAGAGGGAGGAAGGATACCTCTCTCCTGTCATGAAAAACAGCTAGTTGCAAATTAGCTTAGCATAAAGGCTAAAAAGGGGGGGAAAGAAAGAAACGGCTCTTCCTTAGGCAAAAGCATAAATCCAAAACCATCTCTAAAGCTCTCACTAGAAAAAGAACAAGTGTTAAACAAAAAGTTGCAGTTGTACAAGGGTTTCCACTTGGAACTATTTCTGGGAAGGAGCAGTGACTTGTGTTGTTTCTCATAGTGAGGCACCATGTAAACAGTAGAGACTTAAAAGGGAGATTTTCCCACACAACTTATGTTAATTTTTTTTTTTAAACAAAACAAAGGCAAATGTCTCTTAATGTCCCGAAACTGTTTCTGTAAATATTTTAAGAAAAGAGGAATTTCTAGTAGAAGAGAAAGTCTTCAGTCTTCAGTCAGGTGTTGTTTGTTTAAAAAGTATCATGATGTCTGTTTGTCACCTGTATCTCTGAGTTTCATGTGTTTGTTTTTACGACCTCAGGCTCTGATTAGTATACTCAAACAAAAGAGCGACCCGGAAAATGTGACGGGATGCCTCAGGCCCTTTCGCATCATCATGAGTCTGCTCGACAAACCAGAGATAGGTAGGCAGCACGGAGCTGTGCATGTCACAAACAACTCAAAGTGCAGATTTCTTCATCCAAAGCTCTTTGTTAAAGTGTCATTTTTTATTTTAGCGGTCATGTGGTAATGACAATGTCTCTGCACAGGTCCAGTGGTCCTGAGCAGTGTGTTGTTGGAGGTTGTCCGAGCCTTCTACACCTACTGTCGAGAGATGCTGGGAGAGGAAACCATCACCAGCTCTGGCTTCTCAGGCAACCAGTTAGCCATGTAAGAGGGATAGAGGATTAAAGAAAATATGTTCAATGTTCACTTTTACACATTGACTTGAACTTAATTTGAATCCAACAAAAATAGAAACCAACATATTGAACAGTAACAGATCATGCAGTTGTTATGTTTTCTTTTACAGTAAAATAAAAGAGAATAAGAAAGCCTCCGAGGTCATAAAGACGATGAACATGCTCGTGAGCTCCATGAACAGTGAATACCTGTGGGAGTACATGACCCGACGCTTCTGCACTGCTGTCAGGTATGGCAGGGATGATGGGGAAACTGTAATCATAAAAGGGAATTCTACGTGTTTAACTCTAAAACTTAAACTTATTAGATGTTGATGACATACGTAAAACTCAAGAAATTGCAAGATTATGGGCTGGGTTCACACTGTTCACACCGATGTTGATGACATACGTAAAACTCAAGAAATTGCAAGATTATGGGCTGGGTTCACACTGAACCCAGGTTGAAAACTACAGACCGGTTTCTCTTCTGCCCTTTCTGTCAAAAGTACTTGAGCGCACAGTCTTCAAGCAAGTCTCGGAGTTTCTGTCTAAAAACAATCTGTTTGATCCAAATCAGTCAGGCTTCAAGCGGGGCCACTCTACTGAAACTGCACTACTCTCAGTAACAGAATCGCTAAAGGCGGCCAGGGCAGCAGGTCAGTCATCAGTTCTACTACTCCTAGATCTGTCTGCTGCCTTTGACACAGTCAACCATCAAATCCTCCTTTCCACGCTCTCTGAGCTTGGCATCTCAGGATCCGCCCTTTGCTGGTTTGAGTCCTACCTCTCTGGGCGATCCTTTAGAGTGTCGTGGAAGGGAGAAGTGTCCAAAGCGCACAGCTTATCCACAGGGGTCCCTCAAGGGTCAGTGCTTGGTCCCCTCCTCTTCTCCATATACACAAGCTCACTTGGTTCGATAATCCGCTCTCATGGCTTTTCATACCACTGCTATGCTGATGATACCCAGCTCTTCTTGTCATTTCCACCAGGCGATGTCACAGTCTCAGCTAGAGTCTCGTCATGCCTCACCGATATCTCTAAATGGATGAATGAACGGCACCTTCAACTCAACCTTTCAAAGACTGAGCTCCTTGTCATCCCAGCCAGTCCCTCTATGCAGCCACAGATCAATATCCAACTTGGAACAACCAAACTCATGCCCACAAAGTCTGCCCGGAACCTGGGTGTCATGATTGATGACCAGCTAACCTTCAAGGTTCAAGTAGCCTCGATTGCCCGATCATGTCGCTTTGCCCTGTACAACATCAGGAAGATCAGACCTTACCTGTCAGAACATGCTACACAACTTGTGGTACAGGCTCTTGTGCTATCACGCATAGACTACTGCAACTCTCTACTGGCAGGTCTTCCTACATGCACAACCAAACCTCTGCAGATGATACAGAACGCAGCAGCACGACTGGTCTTCAACCTTCCAAAAAGAGCTCATGTCACTCCGCTGTTCATCTCCTTACACTGGCTCCCAGTCACTGCTCGCATTAAATTTAAAACTCTGCTGCTCGCCTACAAAACAGCAACAAAAACGGCTCCTCCTTACTTTAACTCTCTATTTCAGGTCTACACTCCTTCCCGTCCACTACGCTCTGCCAATGAAAGGCGTTTGATCCAACCTTCACAACAGGGTCCAAAGACGAAGACTAGACTCTTCTCCTCTGTCGCCCCCCGGTGGTGGAATGAACTTCCAAACTCCATTCGATCTGCAGAGTCCCTCTGTACCTTTAAGAAAAAGCTAAAGACCCAGCTCTTTCAGGAATACCTACTAACTTAACTTAATGATGATGATCTCGATAGTATTGATGTAATGATGGTAATGATGATGGTTTTTGTTTTTGTTTTTTAAAACGACGACGTATAAGATGGTTTATATACCGATTAGAGTCTCAGAACGGCAGTTAATGTTGTGCCTTGCCTCTGGGCAATGCCTTTCAGCACCTGTGTGTCCAATCGGACTCAAAGCTGATCGTTCGTCCTTACTGACATCGTTCCTTTATTTTTCCTTGATCCTTGCTTGTGTTGTTCTTACTCTCTGATGTACGTCGCTTTGGATAAAAGGGTCTGCTAAGTGAATTGTAGAATTGTAGAATTGTATAAGGACGACTCAGTATTTAAATAATGTACAACATTACAGCAGTGGTGTTGTCCTTGTTTACTCTCAAGTATCAACTGAGAATGACTTTTTATTTTATTTCTCTTTCTTTACTGTACAGCTACAAAGATGACCCACCGATGCCTCCTCAGCAGGACCGCTGTCACGCCGCTCCGTCCATCACAGAGATGTCCAATCTCATCATTTTCCTTCTTGATGTCCTTCCTCTGGTAAAAAAACAAAACAAATACTTGCACACCCTTTTGTTCCCACCATTGTGAACGATTTTAACTTTTAAAAAGTTAAAACAATTATTGACTGTTTGACCCAAGCCTGACACTTCTGCCTCATGGAAGTTCGACACACAGTTTGCTCTAAATGTCCCTTTTTTTCCCCACAGGAGCTTCATGTGGACATCCAGTCCCAGTTCCTCCCAGAGATGCTGGGCACCATGCTGCAGACCCTCTCCAGCCACATGGACTCTGTTAGTCTGGAAGATGTCACACAGGGCCTGCGAGCTTGCTTCAAAGTCCTGAGTAAGATCCAGATGCCTGTGGCTTATATGGACGTTGAGGCAGGGGCACACATAGATGACATGGAGTTACAGTTACCTGAGGAAGAAAGCCAGAAGACTGAGGTGAGGCATTCTGTGGTCTGTGCCTGGGAAATTTCTTTTTAAATGATGTGATTTTTGACAGGCTTATCATATTTTTTATATTCTTCAGGACTTTGAGTGCAAGAAAGATGCTGGTGCTGGTCAGGTTAATGGTCATCATGAAGACGAGGAGCTGAACAGAGATGGAGGAGATGAAGGAGCGCATGCGGGTAATTTTTACCCCACACTGAGATCTGAAGACAGTGGATTGGGTATCAGCGCCTCACCCTCGGAGCAGCAAATCCTACCAGGACTGGGGCCAACGGTGGGGGAAAATGGAAGTTACAAAGAAGGTGAAGGAGTGTGGAGGAGGGGAGGCAGTGTAGACACCATGACCCAGTGTCTGCAGGACATCCTGGCTTTTATAACAACAAGGTAAATTACAAAGCCATTATCAAAGTCACTATACATTGACCTCTTTTCAAGATTTCTGAGTAATTTTACTACTACTGTGTTTCAGGTATTTGCTAGTGCAGGTGGAGGATGTCAGGGGACCGGAGGAAGTACCCCAACCTGACACAACTACTCCCCCTGTGGATCAGAACACAGTGTTGCCGGTCACAGGGGGACAGGAAATAAAAGACAAACAAACTGAACAGTTCACTTCAACCAAACTTCAACCCCACCCTTCATCAGACACCCAGCCCGAAGCAGCACCACCTGAGAAGAAGAAGGTGCACGGGTGTCTGGACTGGGCAGCAGGGTACATGCCCCGAGGCAGGGCGGAGATCTCTGAAGCCTGTCGACAGGCCTTCACTGCCACCTGCCACCTGCTGCTGGAGTGCACCACCTTCCCTGTGTACCTGAGCGAAGAGGAGACTCTGGCTCTCCACACAGACATGTTTGGGAACACAGGTCAGCACACCTTTTAAAGTCCAGCTGTCTTCCAGCAAAGTTTTAATCTCAGCTAGAAGTGAAATAATGAACTGATATGATTGGATATATCCGCTCAACTTTTAAAGATACAAGAAAAGCGATAACAGTGATATGGTATTAAGAAAAGATAGATTATTTTCTTTTAAATGTCTTGAAGAGTTTAATAATGGTCCGTTTACTCTTATTGTCAAATCATATTAATTATGGCAATATAATGTGCATATAATGTAAAATAGGCCTGTTATATCATTCTATATCAATTGCAGCCAACTGAATGTAATCAACTCAAAACCATATTGTGGCACATAACACAGCAAATATTGTATTTTTGTCCGAACAATTTATATTGAGTCAAGTCATTAAGACCTGCAAATACAAAACACAAGAATACAAGTTTAAATAGAAACATAAATAGCCTGAACGGAGACGGAGGGACTTATTTTTTTACTTCCATATTTACGTTCAGATCTGTTCATCAATCCATACCTCATTTTGTATGTCGGTGTGCTTCAAGATTTTATATTTATTTTTTTTCTAAAACTTTTCAAAGTGTTTATGTAAAATAGCTTATCTTCTCAAGGGCGAGGTCAAAGGTCATTCCTTTAAATCACAGGGAAATTCCACAGGTCGTGTGCTTCTTCCACAAGCAGGCGATGCACGATTGAACCTTCAATAGAATAAAGATTTAAGAGACCTTTGGATAGAACCTTTGCCAATAATTTGACTGCTCAGATTCAACATCTTTTCCCAAAAGCAGGTAACTTGTTGACACTTTAACATACAGTGACATAAAGACCCCTTCTGGCGGATACATTAAATGTATGTGTCCGGGATAGTGGGATTAAAGTGATGCAACGTAGCCTGATAGGACTGTCTGACATTTATATTATTATATTTGTAAGTTTGTGTTCACATGAAGACACTTTTGGTTTATACCCCCATTTTTAGCTACATGGGGTACTCTAGTATTTAAAACGTTAACTTCCAGTTGGGGCCAGACACAAGAGGACAATGACATCCTGACTCATCCTCTCTATGGCTCAGGCTCTCAAACACTCTCTGATTAAAAAGAAAACTTACTACAAACACAACACGTAAAATAATCTTATTGTGTAAAACTGATGTCTTGCCCATTTAACTCATATATACAGTATGTAATTAAATTGTTTCTGTTTTCCACAGGCAGAGAAGTGGACAGGCTGCCTGTTTGGCTGAGGTCCTTGATGACCCTGTGCTGCCTGTCCAGAGACTACAACGTTCAGCACACTGCAGTGGCCTCCCTGTTGGAACTCATCAACCACTCCCAGTCCTTAGCACTGGTCATCGAGGACAAACACAGACGCTACCAGACCTCAAACTCCAACCCTCTGAGTGGACGTCTACAGATGGTCACTGTGCCGCCCATCTACCCTGCTCTGCTTCAGGCCATAGAGGAGGGAACAGATTTCTTTCAGGTTAGAATGTCAAATAGAAAATGTTGTAACTCAGAGCTGTAGGATGAATGTTGATTTTTTTTTAAAAGGTTTTGCTACTTTTTTTTGTGTCATGATTCAGAGGGTATCCCAGGTATTGTGGAGCCAGCTGGACACAGAGCGGAGAGAGCAGCACATTTCCTGTGTGGAGCTCTTCTACAGGCTTCACTGTTTGGCTCCATCAGCGTCCATCTGTGAAGACATCATATGCCAGGCACTATTGCACAAGGACAAGGTGAATATTTCTGCACAGATAAACCAACCACAATGTGTTAACACATTTTAAGTTCTCCAGGAATCCTTTAGATGTGTCATTTTTTTTGGGACAAAGAAACAAACCTTGAGGAAATGACGCCATGCTTGCCTTGTGTTTGTTTCCCCCAGTCTGTCAGGTTGGAAGCACTACACCGCTTCACAGTACTATGGCACCTGACCCGAGAGATCCAGAACAACAGGACCATGTCTCTCAATCGCTCCTTTGACAGGTTCGTACATCAGCATACAGAAGCAATTTAAAGTTAAGAAAAATTAATGTTAGAGGATGTTTTACTTTATGTACCTCTGTCCCTGTATCATTCCTGATAAATTGTATGTGGTAGTCCCTTCTGATAGGGGATTAACCCGCAACACAAGTAGGCATCAGTGCAAAGTGGGAACTAGCAAAAGAAAGTTCCACTGTGCAGTTGTGTGGTTGTATCATGCTGAGTGACGCCTCAGACAGAACAGTAGCTCTTGTCTCACAAAAAAAGTAGAGCAGATAAAAACTGCACTAATGCCCTCACCTAATATGTAAATATCTTAATGTGATGTCGAAGTACATAAAATGATGAACTTGATGCAGATTGCAAACAAAAGCAAAAGCTGGTTAAATAAAAATCAAGATATAGCCTGCTTCTTTATATCAGTTTCGCATCATGAGAAACATTTCTCTAACAATACAGTTCCCCCTGAGGGCGCACTCACACTGGGTCCAGTTGTCCCGTATTGTGCTGAAGTACCCCCCCCCACTCCCCATTCCCCTGCTGGCCTGCACTCACACTGCTCCAGGACTAACCAGGCCTGAGCACGGTTAACTCTTGTAGCCTACATAACGTGACAATAAAACACATGCATTGCTTTACATGATCATGAAGGGTGCTTAGTTTACAAGACAGGTGGACTCAAAGTCAGCTTTGGCTTATTTGGAGTCATTTTAGTCAGATATAGCCAGCACACCCCTTCCAACCGTGCAAGGAAGTGTACCATGTTTGAGCTCGGAACGGAGCACTCACTATAGTCAAACGAACTGGACTTTGAGGGTGAAGCGTGCTTGGGCACGGTAAAGACTGCCTAATGTGAGTGCACCCGGAAACAGAAGACCATAATCCCACCAAATTTAGTATAGCTGTGAGGTGAAAGCAAATGTTAACATGACATCATGCAAAATTAAGTTCTTGCTTACAGCTCTGTGTGTCACCGTGCAATTTGAAGATTTGCTTAAAACAATGCTTACATGCTAAATATTGGCGTGGTTTATCACACAATAATGTAGTTTAAGTGCTGATGTGTTGGACTATGCAAATAAGAGTCTGAGACAAGGTCAAAGTACATCTTAGACCGAGCAAACTGAATTATAACAAGATATTCTGAAGCAGGAGGGCTGATTTTGGGAGGAGACTGCACAGTAAAGAAAGCCTTTTAGGTAACGGTATTGGTTTATTAAAATTCAAGCAAATACTGTCTTGTTTGTTTTCCAGTTTAAACTGAGCGTTGCACCCTTATAAGAAGTATAAGGGCCCTAACCCTAAGAAGTACAGTTGCCCTACTTTTGCAAATGGTTTCAGTTCTTACTAAATCTGACTGTTGAGATGTGTGTCTCCTTCAGATCTCTGTGCGTTGTGGTGGACAGTCTGAGCTGTACAGACGGCTCAATAAGTGCAGCAGCCCAGTGCTGGCTTGTCAGGGCTCTTTCCCTCGGTGATGTGATTCGAATCCTGGAGCCTATTCTGCTGTTGCTGCTTCACCCGTCCACTCAGCGTTGCTCTATTCAGAGCATCAAACAGAACCTCACTGCTGGTAAGAGTATTTATCAGTGTGAGTTTTATGTGTTGTGTTTGTAAATACGTATATGGCAATTTGAGGATTTTTTTTTTCCTTTTCTTGTAGGTGACCTGAAAGTTCAAGGCAACAGAAGTCGAAGCTCCACCAAAACTTCTGGGACATCTGCAGATTCTATGGCAACAGAGGTCACCACCTTGAATCTCATGAACATTGTCGACCGAGAGGCCCTGTGGGCGGAGTTAGATAATGGCCCTGAGTCAACCCAAACACCATACAGCTTAGCGGTTTCAAGGAGTGAGAGTGAAGAGACAGAAGAGGAGGATAAACAAGACGATGAGGAGGAAGAAGAAGCTGATAGTGAACACACAGAGTCAGCTGACACCAGTGGTGCCCAGGTATCCAGTGAAAACTCCAGCTCAGGATCTGTTCCGTTCCGCAGCACTGAGGAAGAAGGTGTGGTCAACGGCCTGCGGAGGGCAGAGTCCGAGCGCACACAGGCTTCTGATTCACTGTCAAGTGAGGATGAGGAGGATTTAGAACTGGAGGCCATCGCCAGGTCCCGCCTGCTGAAGCAGGAGCGAGAGAAGAGGGAGGCCATCGACTCTCTGTTCCGTCATGTGCTGCTGTATCCTGCTGCAGGCGGCTGGCGCCACCTTCTGCAGGGCTTGGCACTTCTTGACAGCCTTCTAAAGAGCAGCGCTGAGTGTCCCCTTGTGGATGCTTTATCTTCCACCTCTCTGGACACAAGCTCTGCTGCACATCTAAACCTGGTCTCCAACCTCCTCCAGCGCCACCAACAGGCTCAGGATGGTAAAGGCTTTTACAGCGGCCTTCTCTCTCCTTCCTCCTCGTCGTCCATGCCCCCATCCCTGCTCATTGAACTGCTTGTGTCCTTGTGTTTGCGCTTCCTGCGCTCTCATTACCCATCTTATCTGAGTCTGGATCCTCTTGACCTTCAGGGGAACAGGGAGGTGCAGGTGAAGAGTGTGGAGGTGCTGACCCACATGGTGAATCAGCTTGGCTGCATGGCACGCGGACAACATGGCAATGGGATTCTGGAGCCCATTCGCAAGCTCCTCTCAGGATGTAAGGTGCAGCAATATGCTCTGCTTACACTTTCTGCATCCATGTATGTCAGCCAAAAGGGAACAGACAAGGGACAACCCAAGGGTGTAGAGGTGCTGGATGAGCAGGGAGGCCGGTCAGAGGAGAGTCTGGTGAATCTGGGAACAGGAGGGGGGCAGGAACAATACACTTTACAAATGGAATTACTGAAACTCCTCCAGGCTCTCATAGTCCTGGAGTACCACATTTGTCCAGGTGGAGCTGCAGCGGCAGCTGGGTCAGGTGGAGCTGCTGGCCAACCAGGGGAGCCTCGTGAAACCCCAACAGCCAGCACCCCTCTTGCTCGTGAGTGGCAAACCTCAGTCCTTTTTCAGCAGTCCATCAAGGCAGCCCAGTACGTCCAGAGCCATCCAATTACAGCCCAAGGAATGTTTGTGTCTGCTGCGGCCAGGTCCCTGCAGCCGCAGTACGGCTATGCCATGCACCCCCACTGGGTCTCACTGCTGGTCTCCTGTCTGCCGTACTTGGGACGCTCGTTAGGCATCATTGTGGCTCCACTCATTAGCCAGATCTGCAAGAACTTGGACGAGCTGGTCAAGCTTTACGAGCATGATGGAGGAAAAACAAATCAGAGGTACACTGAGCAGCTCTAAAACAGTTGCTTGTCATTTTTAATATTTAGGGATGCCAGTCAGGGCTCTCTCAAGACAATAGATCTTTCATCCATCAGAAGTTCAAAAAATCTAATCAAATCCAGACAAAGAAAATAAATATTACTTCATGAACAGATTTTATCCACTTCACATAAACCCAAAAAGCATCTCAAATAGAAGAGTCAATGAACAAATTACAGTTTTCCTATTCAAGATGATAATCTCTGTAAACTGCTCAGTGTGTCGATAGTTCCAAAAGTCTGGTCTTTGAATTGCAGAATTCAGCTGCTCATGTGTTATATCTTAACAAATCACATCGTATTTTACAAAATCCAAATATCGTATCATTGTGGACATAACAGTGTTTGCCTTACGTTTCTGACTTCTGAACAGCTTGAGTGGGAGGAGAGAAAACATTTCCCCGGACTATCCTCTGACTCTGCTCGAAGGCCTGACCTCCATCACACACCACTGTTTGTTAGACAACAAGAGGGTGAGAAATGAAGACACACAAAGACACACTGTTATGCATGTCTTATTACTATGATGATACTCAGTGTTTTTCTGTCGTCCTCTCTGTCAGTCCTTGGTTGCCTGTGATCCTGTGGATGTCCGTAATGCACGAAGCGCTGTGATTGAAGAACTGCCGCACATGCTCAGTAGTATGGCGTTGTTATGGGGTGTTGTCATGAGGGAGGAGCTTCAGAGGCGCACGTCTGACTCTGTTCAGAGCAGCAGACACTCTTCTACCTCTGTCTACTTTAAAAGCACAAAGGTGTGTGTTACAGAATATAATTTTTCAGCTTTCTTTATGGCATCACAAATGTAAGTGATGACATATCTGTAAAAAAAATCCATACTGTATGTTTTTTTAAATTAAACTGTATGTTTGCATATTTTCTCCTTTTTTAGTCATGAACATGTTTTAGTATTTTGATATGTCAGAAAATAACAATGTGTGTGCATGTTTAGATCCTAAAGCAGCGGATACTGGAGTTCCTGGTTCCTCTAACTCTTCAGTATGGGGTACAGCTTATGGCTTCACTGGGAGCAGTGTGGAGCAGGAGAAAGAGTAAAAGGAGGCATAAAAACAAAGTAAGAACTGCTTTGTGTTTTTAAAAAAATCAATCCAACTGACATGCTTTAGAGCACTTTTCATAAAACACATTTTTGTTTTTCTTTAGGTCTTACCTGTTGCCAGTGAGTCTCGTCTGACCATTGTGGATTTGGTGAAATCACTGCACACCTTGCACACGGATACCATCCTACAACTGGTCAAGGAAGTGGTGAAAAAACCTCATCAGATCAAAGGAGAACAGGTTAACAGACATGCACACATTTTAAGATGTTTGTAACTATTATTCAAAAAGTTCTAAAGTCAGTTTGCCTTCATCTTTGTAACTAGTTTTACTTTTCTCTCCAGAAGAAGTCAACTCTGGTAGATATTCCCATGTTGCAGTTCAGCTACACCTATATCCAGAGGTATGTAGGAAATATAAGACCCCATCGCTGGTTTAATAAGACCACCCTGCAAATGTGTACTAGTTTTTAATGATCTCTGTTTCTGTGTGCAGTATTTCTGCTCAGGTGTTGCAGGAAAACGTTGCTCCCCTCCTCAGTCTTTTACGGGAGTCTGTTCAGCTCAACCTGGCCCCACCTGGACACTTCCTACTGCTGGGGTCAGTTCTGTGTCTTTATGTTAGTTATGTTATAAGTTGTGCTAGGACTTCTGTGCTTAAACTACAACAGATTACTTTGGATGGCATATCAAAATAATGGCCTGCTGGTTACATTAGCTCAATTTGCTTCTTTTCTTTTTTTTTAGAATCGTCAATGATTTTGTCAATAGGCTCCCCAACCTGGACAATAAGAAGGACTCTAGAGACATGCAGGTATGATGTTTCCAGCTATAAGCGTGATTGAAAGCAACCAGTGTTTCTGAGATAATGTGGTGATACTGAAGGTGACGTTACCATGCAGGAGGTGACTCAGCGGATCCTCGAGGCAGTGGGGGGGATCGCCGGTTCCTCTCTGGAGCAGACCAGTTGGCTCAGCCGCAGCCTTGAGGTCAAAGTTCAGCCACAGGTGTGCACAGAAGCAGATGAAGGGGATGACGCAGATATTGAAGGTGACTATTATGAAAAGTTTGGACATCTCTGACAAATACACGCATCTTTTCTTGCTAGCCCTTGAAAGCATAGACCGTAAAAAAACATGGATGTAGTCTCAGTGACATCACCCATTGGTTTCTGAAAATGTGTTATGAAGCCTATCGATTGTTGTAATATTGGAGATTTTATCGAAACCTAACTGTCAATCTATCTAGAAAAAGTCAAGAGGTGTAGTTGATGTAGACTTTAATCCAACAATCAATCTTTATTTGTACAGCACCCATTCACTACTGATTTCTGCAGCTCTAGACGGTACTCTTTGTTTTATTAAGCCTCCTAGTAAATCGCTACTATGTACCCACCTCTCAGTGAACTCAGCCCAGCCCTAAGCAAGTATTGGCGTGGTCAGCGGATATATAGACGAGCCCCTGTGCAGTGTGTACCAATAAAGAAATTATCTTTCTAGTGTTGACCCAAAATGTTTTTTGTACCAGGCTTTAAACAGATTTATTTCTGCTGTAAGATTTAGCATTTTAACATTTGATTCGATAAAGGGGATTCCTCAGCTTTTGCACTCAGTCACAAGTGGACACTCATGGAACTGCAGTGTTTTGCACTTCCGCATTGGCCTCGTTTTCCAACTCTGGAGGTTGCAGCTTGATTAAAACCTGGAGGGATCAATTGAGTTCTTTGTCAGATTGCAACAAGTAAAGTTTAAAAATCACCACTGCTGTGAATGTGGTGCATACTAAGCTGCAATGATTAAAGTGACAGCTTTAATTAGATCTGTGGCAAAAGACCAGACCTGAACGCTCGAGTACACCAACCCACACTTACAAAGACAACGAGACAGACATCTCTTACAGTAGCATCACACATTGAATGCTCAGAGCATGATGCATAAGACAAAGGTTGGTTTGTAATATGCACACATATAGAAAATGAATCTGTCCTTTTCTACCATTGGCTCAGTCCTGCCCCTCTGGTCGAGGTCAAAGAAGGGGGTGAAATTAACACATTCTAATACGCGTCTGTTACAGGGGGACAAAAGGCGAATACTAACATGGGAAAGGTGGGATGCAAACTGCATCACAGGGCTTAAAGGGATACTTCACCCGTTGAAACATGAATCTGTAGTGAAATGAGGTCATATATGTAGTAGAAATGTGAAATAATTTTTGAATTTGGTGCCTTCTTGATCGAGAAAAGTCAGAAAGTGTCTTTTTGGCTCATGTGGATGAAAGACAACAACTCCCAGAATGCACAGCACTACAGGCCACTCCCGCTGACATAGAGGATCTTATGGTGCATTCACGTGGTGTCGGACACATCGGAAAAACGAGTTTCTGAGTTGTAAAATGCACATGAAACAACTGCTCAAGTCAGAACCACAACTCGAAAAACTCGGAAAAAAATTACTGTAGGTGCCCGACTTACCGACTTGACGCCAGAACTGCATCAGATGGGGGACAAAATATGTTTTGTTCATGTTAACATACTTTTTATTCATGCACGTATTGCACATCAACTTTTTGCTCAAATATAACTTTTGACAGTAACATTTAGCATCGTTGTCGTCGTAGCATCCACTTTTTGTGCTGTTATTACAACACTGAAGTCTGAAGTCTTGAACACACTGAAGTCGGAAAAACGACTTCCCAACTCGGAAACTTGGACCACCCGAGCAGCACCCAAATGCAGCATTATTTACAGACATTTACTACAACACATACGGCCGTTTCCTCAACTGATTCCAAGATTTCTTCCAGAAGGAATTGTCATCTTGGAAATTCCTGGCAGAAAACGGACTCTATGTCTGTGTCCATAGGCAAACAGTGAGAGCACCGACACCACCAGTCCGCCCCAGCTCGAGTTGGCCCGGGCTCCTTATCTCACAGCTGCGGACCTGCCTGTCAGCAGCAGCCATGGCTCGCCGCTATATTGCAGCTGGTAGAAAATGCCACGAACATCCAATTCGAGAACAAGATCTTCAAAATCCCCTTCATCCATATCAGTTTGAAGTTTAAACATACTTTTTTCGCCATTCTCGGAACTTATCAGCTTTCTCTATAGAGTCTGTTAGCATAGCTTCCAAGCAATATGGCGGACGTTAAGTTTCGATTCTGGGAGTGAGGTCCCGCCCACTGATCTGTAATAGGTCTGTAGCTTTAGTGGTCAAAAATATGAGGAACTAGCGATGTAGTTTCACCCCTGCTAACCAACACAGCCTCCAATGACGCAAAATTATGATTTTTGCGTCATCGGAGGCTCCTTTTCAGGCAAAGAAATAAGGAGCTTTCCCGTCTCAGGGGAAAATGAGGGCGGGATGCACGACCATTCAAAAATACTAAAAGGTTTCTAATGATACAAAGCTTAATGCAAATGGGTGAAGTATCCCTTTAACTATCCAACGTTAAGTTATTTCTCTCAACAAACCCCTTCATGACAAACAGGAGCAGCAGAGACTAACATCAGTATCATGAAAACGTTAAACTCAGGTTATATTGTTCAGGAGTGAGCATGATCAGCCATAATTACCCCTGCAATCCTTGATTCTGTTTGTGGCAATTTCTTCAACTTCTTTAAGAGTATTTTTCAACTTAGAGGGATTTTTAAATGCCTTGACATTGAATAAGTTATTTTAAGGGATACTTCAGCCTCAACATTCCTATCCTAATTGTCATCTATCTGTAAAAGCAAATGCACCCACCAACAATTTTAAGAAAAGTGTTAGTCACAAATGGAATCTATTCTTTCTCTCCGTATCTTCTTGTCAGAGTCGATGGCTCATGCTAGCACCATGGTTTCCTCTTCAGCTCCCTCAGTTTACAGCGTGCAAGCTCTTATACTCCTGGCTGAGGTAAGTTTTTAAGCTTGTTTATTTAGTGAGGGAATGAATGAATGAACTGATATTTACCTGTTTGTTTGCTTTTAACACATTTTCTCCTTGAATAGGTCTTGGCACAACTTCTAGACATGGTTTACCGCAGTGACGAGAAGGAGAAAGCTGTCCCTCTCATTTCTCGGCTCATGTACTATGTTTTCCCTTACCTGAAGAACCACAGGTAACTGCTGTAACTGAAGGCTCATATTCAGGCTAACAGCTTCCATCGATTTTGTCCTAATACACTCCCTACAATTTGGGCTGTCATTTTTCTAGTGCCTACAACATGCCAAGCTTTGAAGCTGGTGCTCAGCTGCTGAGCAGTTTGAGCGGGTATGCCTACACCAAAAGGGCGTGGAAGAAAGAGGTGTTTGAGCTCTTCATGGACCCCCTTTTCTTCACCATGGATGCGTCCTGTGCTCCAAGGTTTGTTTGTTTGCTGTTGAAAGGAATATATTCAGACATGACATATGGTTTTATGAATGATAAACATGCACAGAGAAGTCTTTCTAAATAAAATATACAAAATGGAATGACCCATTAACACAACACAGGGATAGAATAATTGAAGGATGACATAGAAAGGGTTTCTCCCATAAAACTCAGATTTGATGACATACAGGTATATGCCATACGGCATGTTATGTCGGGGACAATTCATCTTCCTTTTTCTCCTTGAGTGAAGGTCAGAATCTTACAAATTGGTTTGGTTGATTGAACCTTTTACCCAAAACATATATTTACTGACAAACACAAACATTGAAAACAAGTTTTTTACAAGTGGAAACCTCGGGTGTAAAAATAAATACATTTGAGGCTGGCTGCAAAAATGAGGGAATCCCTACTAGAGCTCATAATAAATAAAACGTGCATTTTTACAGCCTGGCTCATAAACATGTGTACAGCCTGCTTCAGTTTCACTTTGGTATAAATAAATCATTTCTTTATTCGTACATGGGTTGAATCTTTTTTATAACGTATCCATTTTGAGTTTATAAAGCTTTAGAGTTATTCATACATTGGCAAAATGAGGCGTGCAGCTGATCTGACTGACAGGTGGGCATGTTGTAGCTTTTTTCCAGGAGTTTTAATCCGTCAATCAATCAATCCAGCTTTATTGATATAGCACCTTTCATACAAATCAAATGCAATTCAAAGTGTTTACCAGCGATTGAAAACAAGAAAAAGTATAAAACAACGACAGAACATGGTACAAACAAAAATGGATATATGTCAATACAAAGTCGTACTTGCTGGAGTATTTATTTTTGTTTCACAAATGAAATGAAAAGCACTAATGTTTAATGTTCTCTGTCTGACTTCTGTTTGTTCTCTACAGCTGGAAATCCATCATCGACCACCTTCTGACTCATGAGAAGACTATGTTTAAAGACCTCATGAGTGAGTACAGCCTCTGTTAAAGGTTTAGGGTGCTTTGGTATGTAAAGGTGAGAGGCTAACTGTGACACAGAAGGTAAATGTGTTACTTTCAGGTTCTAAATAAAGTTTCAGATGTGTGCAGTTAAAATGCCAAATGTTAAAGCAGTGTGTAATACTCAGATTACAGGGACACTATAGTTACATCCTGTTGTGTGTGTTTGTGCTGCAGGTATGCAGAGTGGCTCCCTGAAACTGTTCAATAATGTAGACCAGAAACCCATGCTGCTAAAGCGCCAGGCATTTGCCATGCTCAGCGGAGAACTGGATCAGTACCATATGTATCTGCCCCTCATCCAAGGTATGGTACTAGATATTTCCGCTCTTGTTTTTTCTTGTAAATATTCAATTGAGTGTTAAAACAGACATCTAAATTGACTTTGTTCTTGTTAAACCTTTCAGAGCGTCTCACTGAGACTTTGCGTATGAACCCGAGCCCCGCTGTTTCAGCCCAGATGTTTTTGATGTTTCGTGTTCTCCTTTTGCGGATTTCTTCCCAGCATCTCACATCCCTTTGGCCAATCATGGTCACAGAACTGGTAAGATCCCACACACACACTGATGGTCTGGATTTACACTGCACCATTACTGTACAACCATTTCATTCAAAAATCCTAAGCTGTTTTAATATATGCACCCTTGTCATAAAAATGTCTAGAAAACTTCTGGACACCCAGCCCCATGGAATTTCATGTAACAATAATTTACAAATGTCCCTCACAGCGTTAAGTTTTCCCTGTCTGAAGGGGGAGGGGGGTTAGGTGGCAGCACAATGTAAAAAGGAAACTGCGATCTAATTTGACAAAATATCCAAGATGGCAGAGTGATGTCTGACGCTATAATGACAGTTTTTGCTTAATATCAATGCTACATGATTTTGAACCTATCCACAGTACCAAAAGAAGAGTGGACAAGAGCATGAAGCTGCTTCAATATGTGTATTAAAATGATTGCACTGATCACTCACTGGTCACGTGATATAAACACATCATCACCTCCAACTATTCGCCCGCAGTAAATTATCCTGACTTGAACCTTCACATTAACTTTTTGGGGGCTGGCAGGAAATCTAATAAATGTGAGCGTGTGTGTATTTCTAAAATAAACTAATACCTGGCCCATTCTGGACAAAACGAGTGCCTCAATACACACGTTAGACAACCAGCTCTTTTCAGAATATTTAACAAACACTAGCAACTGTCCAGCTGGTCAAGGGTTTGAGTCGATTGTGCTTTCTGCTTCCTTGGTAGGTTAAAACACAGGAGGGGGGGGGGGGGGGGGGGGGGTTGTATGTTGCCGTTACACTCAGGGTGAAATCTTCAGGAGTTTAGTGCATGTATGAATACAACATAAATGTATGTATTTCTTTTCTTTTCATTTTTTCAGATTCGCACATTTGCACGTCTAGAGAAAACTCTGCAGACAGAAAAAGACGTCTCAAAGTGAGCTGATAAATAGAATTGCAAAATCGTATTTCATTGACAAACTGTTGCCACCTGTAATTAAAACACATTTTCTGTTTTTTGCATTCCTGAACACCTAGGCTGGCTAAAGTGGTGCGTAGCGCCCTTGACAGAAAAGAACCGGTGAATTTCTCTCAGGCTGAGTTGGACATGTACCTTTCAGCCTGCAAGTTTCTGGACACCTCATTGGCTTTCCCTCCAGAGAAGATACCACTCTTTCAGATGTAAGAGCCCTATTAAAAATTATGTCATACCATTAATTAGTTTGCCTTTCCTTTTCATGTGTAACTATTTTGTCCTGTTTAGGTATCGTTGGGCATTTGTCCCTGAGGTGGATGTGGAGCGCTACAGTGGCGCTGTAGAGACAGTGCTGATGGAAGGCGAGCAGGAATGCATACCCCACGTTGTCAGAGTGCTGGAAGGAATACAGCAGCGATATGGGGTAAGCTCATATGTTAATTTCAAAATGATAGACAGCCATTGCACTTAAACGTCTACACTTTTGTGTAGGTCAATAGTTTAACCATTCTAAATCAGCTGCAACATCTCAAAGTGTTGTTCTATTGTTCACCTTTCCCTCCTTGGTGTCCTGTGCTCTTTTTTCTAGACTCTGAATGGGCTGAGTGAGGAATCTTCCACAGAGCATTTGGAGTTCCCCCTCCTCACCCAACACTCCCTGTCCTCCATCACCCAGCTGTTGCCTTTCCTCCGCATCCTCTGCTGCTCCTTCCAGTGCCCTCCACCCTACAGCGATTCCACGCATCACTTCCCAGTAGCAGACTACCCGGCATCCAATTCAGAAACAGTTGTGAAGAGGCTGGAGCAAATCACTGAAGAAGAGTTCCTGGACTCTTTGGAGAGTTAAGCATGAAGCTTTCATGAGCTAAATCCTCGTTTTAAGCCCTTTGGCCTGCAGCCGTAACAGTGGAATGCGTTGAATTGGTACAACTGGTGATAATGTTGTATTGTCATCTAAAACAAGTGAAATGTTTTGGAGTTCTGTTTATCTTTTAACTTTTTAACTTGACCTACTTCAGAATAAAAGCATCTCTGAGGTGCTCTCACGCTGAATCTGTTTTAGGACAATTTAAGGGACTTTGTTAAATAATGCGCTTTATGGAAAACTATAAATTAAAAGGGTACAAGTATTTCTCTTAATTAAATTCTCCTTTCCTGTCAAGCATGAGCATTATCCCACTTGTAAAATGTGACACATTGAGATTGAATCACTTTTATGGTTTTGGGGCTAAAGACATGTTACACCTTTTAATTATGAGTAGGTATGCACCTTATTTTAACATTTGTTCTAGCGTTTATATTTCAGTTTGATACCAGGTAACAGATTCACTGTGAGGAACCCCATTAAGTTCTGTTAATGGCCTAACCTCTGGCTCTATTCCTTGCATCCGTCTGACTGAGAATGTAAAATCTACAGTATATGTCTGTCGTCGAGATACTTTCATGCTAATCGTCATTGAATACATCATTATGGGACCTCACAAGCCTTTAGGTATAATACATGTTAAAGGTTTTACGAGTATGTTGCTGAATGGGATTTGTGTTCGCCAGAAAACCCCTTTGTAAGATTGTTGAGTGCACCTCGCTTAAATAGATGCTTGTCATTTTTGGTGTTCAAGGGAAACTGCCTTTCTTTGTAGTTGTTGGTGGTTTTGTGGTTTTTTCCATAGAGCTGAATGCTTAAGTAATTTATTTTGGATGTAAAAAAGGACCATGTCATGTTTAAATTAACATAAAGAAGACTCATATTAAACATTAAGCTCATGTACTCTGTTTAGCTGCTTGTTTCTCTTTCGCTTTTGCAATGAAAGGACTTACAACTTACACAAATTGCAGGGATAGTAAGTCAGTAAGATTGGCGGTCATTGAAATTCAAGATTTCCCAACAGGTAAAGCATTGTGTTTCGTGCACCTCCTAGTATTAAATGTTACATCATTATGCACCATAATCAAAACAGGCTAAAAACACAGAAGACTATTAGGACCAAGAAATACTATGAAACATTACTGTTGCAATGACTTTTATGTTGGGCACTTTTTTAATCTATATTGAGCCATAACTTTATCTCACAGAACCAGTTTGGATTATCTGGTGCTAATATGGTGTTAAAATGCACTAGAACAGGGGTTCCCAAACTTTTTCAGCCTGCGACCCCCAAACATAAAGGAGCTAGAGACTGGGGACCCCCATTGTCCCTGGAGGTGCTTAAAACATTTGACATTGCACACATTGCACACACTAGGCCTCTCCTAACACTTGCATTAGAACACCACACAATAGCCCAAACACCATCATATTTTTGTATATATTTTCAAATTAATGGGTGAAATACGCAATTTTAAACCATTTTCCATTTTTAAATGTTTTTGGAAGGAATCCCGCAACCCCCCTAACAGTGTCTCGCGACACCCCAGGGGGTCCCGACCCCCACTTTGTGAACCACTGCACTAGAATAAAGGAAATGGCATCTACTTAATTGAAAATGTTCTGGGAAAGACCCCCAGACCCCCTAGGGATTTATTTCCTACACGCATCCAAGTCTCTGAGTGTTCTTCACAGTCCAATGTTGAATCTACACAGTTCTCGTGGATGCTGATCCTAACTACAAACTAACTTGAGTAGTCTGTCTAGTTAGTCTGATTTAACTTCTTTAAGGCTATATAATGTGCCATTTGTACAACATATAAACATGTCTAAAGTTCCCTAGAAAACACACGGAACCTAGTGCCCTCTTCAGTGGCGGGAACGCGCTGTATGTGCCCTCTGTTTTCTTTTTGCCCCTGCCCTTCAAAAAATCTGAGCACGCCATTGCAAGAGGGCATTATTGCCCCGAATCTGTTACCCAAAGATTGTAGACAATTCCTAACCACAGATTATTTTTGCATGATTGATGCTTAGGGGCGTTTGGTTTGCCTTCAAATTGATCTTTTGTCTTGGATTTGACGCCGCGCACTTTGAAACTGAAAGTGAATCTGTAAGGTTTACTGACTATACATGGCCGACGTTAGAGGGCAGCACTTCGCCATTGCCGCGTCTGGTCTGACTTATCAAAAGAGAAAGAGGAAGACTCTCTGCTGTTATTACTGAAACTATGGCGGCGAAGGCAGAGCGCGGGGTCCCGCTCAGTACGGTGAGTAAACTGAAGTCATTTGTTTTGGGGTTTTTAGGGGGCGTTTCAGCTCGTCTGTGACATGTATTGTCGTAAGAAGATAAACGTATATAACATATTGTTATGTAGACAATGGGCTTGATTAAACTAGACGTTATGTTTAGAGATTACATGCTGAGTGGCTCGCTCCTCTAGAGCTATGTGTTTTCATATGGTCAGCGTTTAAGATAGCGTACAACCTTTAATGATTTTTAAATTGAGTATTAACCTAACGCTTTAAATGTGTGCATTGTTTCACTGATTTCTAGTAAAAGACTACAAGTAATGTGTTTATTAAGGTTGAGATTGACTTCCGGGTCCGAAGCTAACTAAAGTTGTTGATGTTTGTCTTGTTCAACATTTAAAACAACAAATAAAATATGCTACTATTGTGCGCATACCATTGACTATGTTAATTGCCTTAAAGCGCACTGTCTGCTGTTCTCTCACTTCAAGTCAAGGAGTGTTCGGGGATTAAAAATGACCCCACATCATCTCCACCAACATGTCCACGAAGTCTTCATACAAACTTAATGTTAAAATATCCTTCAAAGGACCGAAGGAGGGGGGAAAACTGCAGCAAAAATGACTACTGTCTATTTGGTGTCAGCCCTATGTTCCCACAGCCCAATGGTCCCATAGCCCTATGTTCCCATAGCCCTATGTTCCCACAGGGTTTAGGGTAAGGGTTAAAGGGCAAGGGGACCTGTCCCCCTGTAGAGACAAGAAAAGCACGGTCCATCCCCCTGTCACTCCCCCCCAGGAAGACCACTTATTGTTTGACGGTGGTCTGTTCCCATCGTTCGTACGGTAACGGGGGCGACCATCTCGCCATCTGTACCGTACCTCCGTCCAGGTTAGGGTTAGGATAGGGGAAGGGTTAGGGTTAGGGGGACATTATGTGGAACATAGGGCTGTGGGCACATAGGCACGCTCCCGTCTATTTTCTTCTGTGTCTTTGCTTTTTTGCATCATGCACTATCCTTTCTGCAGAGGGGCTTAAATGGTTGTCAATGTTTTCAGGCTAAAAATGATTATTAATAAGTAATTCTCTTGTTCTTTAGTATTTATAATGGGCTCATAATAATAAGATTGAACAGTCAGTGGTAAAATACTCACATGTTCTTAAAACATTGCTGACAGGGTGTGGTAAACATTTGAATATGGATTTTACTACTGTCCTACTTCCTTAGATGATTCTCCTACTGTCACTCTAAACAAAGCCTGAAGTGTGCAGACTTCCTCGTTTTTTATGTAAAACTCAGTGATTCTTCCTGGAGTGGTGCTTATCCTGCAAAACACAAAAGTATATAAAAAGAAGAGCCATTTGAAAAGCCAAAAGTAACACTTGTCTACTTCTTCATTTGCTCTTCTCGCAGCTTTGTCCCAAGTTTCTTCACACCAATTCCACCAGCCACACCCGGCCCTTTAGCGCCATCGCTGAGCTTATAGGTGAGTCATTATTACGTAACTGTTCAAACATCCGCATAGTTAGTTTCGTTTTTACTAAATATTGTTGAGGATTGAGAGTCTTGGATCTATGCGTACTGTATTTACCATGAATTCAATCAAGCTTTGTTCATATGCATCAAAATGAAAAACATGATTACATATCACTTTGCTCATGACTGTAAGTGTTTCTAACTGTAGTTGCCGGCTCTGCTGTCTTGTTCTTCTGGTCTTAGTATTGTATTGTTTTTGTCATCTGTTCATTTTAATCGTGCCCTCGACATCATGTCCTGGATATCACCTCTTCTGTCTGTTAACCTGTAAACTTCATGTCAAAACTAATCACAGCTGTGCTGATATTCAGTTCTGTGGTTGATAACTTCGTAGCACACCACAAATTAAATTCCTGTAGCATAAATGGCTGTCTGAAGAGGCTGATGATTATTCATCCGATGCACAGTATACATAGGAAACTTTGTGTCTCCAACAATTCTCAGTGAAACAGAACTGAAACCATCTGCAAGAGGTCATTAAAAATTGTACTCAAATTACCACTCCAAACTGATGAGGCTGTTTTTCTTGTGGATACATGAATCATACTGCGCCCACACATCCTGTACTGTAAACACTGGGTGTTCAGATATACCTGTATATCAAATGTGTCTTTTTGACAGACAATGCCTATGATCCAGATGTCAGTGCCAAGAATTTCTGGATTGATAAGACTGTGGTTCAAAATCAAGAATGCCTCATCTTTATGGATAGTGGGAATGGACTGGACATTGAAACCATGCACAAGATGCTCAGGTACAGACAATGTTGCTAGAAGTAAGGGAGGGAAATTCTGCAAAAAATCTCCTCTAGTAACATTTGTGTATTTGGGAAATTGTCATTTGCATTTTTTGTAAAGCCACTCTCACCCATGCTTTCTTTGAAATGCCAATGTTGGCATACATTATATTGACAACTACCTTCAAATGTTCTAAACAAAGCTGTTAGTAGAGCAACATTTAAGATTCATGAGATGTGATTCCTGTGTCACTAATAGTAATTTGCATTTTCCTCCTCAAGCTTTGGCTATAGCGACAAGACTGCTCTAAAAGGTGTGATGCCAATTGGTATGTATGGCAACGGCTTCAAGTCTGGAGCCATGCGTCTTGGCAAAGACGCCATTGTCTTCTCCAAATCAAAGACCACCTCCTGTGTCGGGATGCTGTCTCAGACCTACCTGAAAGAGATCGATGCGAAGCAAATCGTTGTGCCTATTGTCTGCTTTGAACAAAGTCAGACAAACAAGTATATCCTTTTATCTACTGCACGAGGGCAGACTGCAATATTTAACCAGATGTTTTAGAAGCATTCATAAGCGAGACATGTTGTCATTTTTCATTTTGAAGTTGTCCTTAACTTCAGCTTCACTCAGTGTTAGAGAGGAGCAACAGGCCAGCCTGAAGGACATCCTGACGTATTCCCCGTTCAAGACACAGGAGGATCTGCTGAAAGAGATCAAAACCATCAGTTCCTCCTTTTCTGACAGTAAAACTGGCACACGGATCATAATCTGGAATCTCCGCAGGTCTGTGTAGCCCACACAAACAAACACACAAAACTGTAGTTAGTCTCATTTTACACAGAACATTTTAGTGAGAGTTTTAGAATGATCAGATAAAAACTGTCACTCTCTGAGTTTTATGGTTTCAAAATGTTCATTTATTCCGATGGACAAAATACAATAGACAAATTTAATGAATGCATGTTTAGTCATTTTTGTCATTTGTGTTGTCAGTCAGTTCTGTAACATAACCAAGACGGTAGCTGAATGGAGAATGAATCAGATTAAACAACTCAATGGTTCCATTGCAATAGAGGCCCATTGGCCTAAACTTTTCACTTTCAAACAGGACACCTACGAGAACATCAGAGTTTGATTTTTTCACGGATCGTTACGATATCCGAATTCCATCCGATGTCTACGAGGAGCTGAATGAAAGTGGTCAACAGCCGGGCCGACTCCCATCACACATCCCTGAGAGTGTGTATTCGCTTCGGGTAAGTAACTGTCTTTGACTTCATGTTGATCTCAATGATTATGTTTAAGGCATCATTTTAAGCCATTCTCACAACCACTTTGACTGATAACTTCCTCTGGATGTTTGACCTGCATTGTGCAACATCTGGCTGATTTATAGGGATACTTCACCCGTTGAAACATGAATCTGTAGTGAAGTTAGGTCATATATGTAGTAGAAATGTGAAATAATTTTTGAATTTGGTGCCTTCTTGATCGAGAAAAGGCAGAAAGTGTCTTTTTGGCTCATGTGGATGAAAGACAACAACTCCCAGAATGCACAGCACTACAGGCCACTCCCGCTGACATAGAGGATCTTATGGTGCATTCATGTGGTGTAGGACACATCGGAAAAACGACTTTTTGAGTTGTAAAATGCACATGAAACACCTGCTCAAGTCAGAACCACAACTCGAAAAACTCAGAAAAGAAATACTGTAGGTGCCCGACCCTGCATCCCTGCTAACCACAACAGCCTCCGATGACGCAAAATGATGATTTTTGCGTCATTAGAGGCTCCTTTTCAGGCAAAGAAATAAGGATGCACGACCATTCAAAAATACTACCAGGTTTCTAATGATACAAAGCTTAATGCAAATGGGTGAAGCATCCCTTTAAATGAATCTGCTGAAGCACTTCAAACCTCAGTTAAAGTTCTGCATCTTAGAGCAGGATTTGTGTGATCAGAACCTTTTCAAGGGAATATATGATTGAATATTAAACTTGATACTTGAAACCTAGAGCTCACACACTGATTGGACTTTTCTTTGGAACAGGAGACTCTTACAGATGAGCAGCTGTTATATTTTTTTATGAATTAATTGTATTTTTTCTTTTGCATTATTATCCAAACTTCTACTCAGTGTATTTGAATACATGTAATTGTAGTTCATTTGTATTTGATGTATCTAGGAGAAAAACTTCGACTACTAACCCCTCTGAATTGTTTTTTCTTGTATTGAATGGTTGTAGGCATATTGCAGTGTTCTCTACCTGAAGCCTCGGATGCAGATCATCATACGTGGCCAAAAGGTGAAATCTCAGCTCATCGCGAAGAGTCTGGCCTTGGTCAGAAAGGACGTCTACAAACCAAATTTCCTGGTATCCTTTCACCACAGAAGTTTTTTCTAACTGCACCGCTTTAAAAAAAGCATTTTTTCTAGTTTGTATCTGCTTCTGGGATTTTCCTTAAATATTGTTTTAGAACAACAAACCCATTCATATCACTTTTGGTTACAACACCAAAAGTAAAGACCAGTATGGTGTCATGATGTATCACAAGAATCGGCTCATCAAAGCGTATGAGCGTGTGGGCTGCCAGCTAAAGGTGAGTTTCTGTTGTTTTGGTGGATTTGTTACACAATGTTTTAAGGGCTCCTGTTGTTGAGAATCTCTTTTTTCCTTCTACAGGCCAACAACAAAGGTGTTGGAGTCATTGGGGTCATAGAGTGTGGTCAATTTCTGGAACCAACCCACAACAAACAGAGCTTCAATGAGACGGATCAGTACAGGTAAAAAGCACCAATCATTCAGTCTGTATGTCTGAGGTCTAAATATGTTTCTGTCAAAATGTGTTTTTCCTCACAAATAATTCTATTTTGTATATTCACGCTCAAACATCCTGGTCCTGTTATCTTTGGCAGAATCTACCTTTGACATCTAAGCAGTTATTGTAGATGAGTTTTTGGAATTACTCATATTACAGTTTCTTTACTTGTATTTTTTTTTTTTTCTTCATCTAGAAGTTTTGTTTTTTGTTTTTTTTCCACTTACCCAAAAGGTGTTAACCAATCACCTTCTCAAGCAAACAGAGTTTTAACTGTAAGACGACAAGGTCCTTCTTATGTGAATATATCCCAAATAACATACAGAATGTTTAGGAGATTACAGGTAAAGGTCACAGGTCATATACTTGCAGACAAGCGTCTAAAACCCTACAAATGAGCAGGAGAAAAAAGACCTCTTGCGTACTTCTCTAGCTTCACGAAACAGGTGGTGAACCCTTGATTTGTAAATAATAATTTTTCTTAGTTATTGTAATAAACTCAGACTTTTGTGATGTATTTATTGCCAATGTTAATATCAACATGATATAGCCTATAGTGTGCAGTCCTGGTATAAATGGTACCATTGTGTGTATTTGCCAGAAATGCAGAAGGTGAAGAAATGCAGAACTAAAGGTCTTTATTTCCTGTTACAGGAAAACTATTACCAATTTGGGGATCAAACTGGAGGAGTACTGGAACGAAATACGCTACAGGAGACAAACTGAGGATCCAAATAACAACATACCCTTAGAAGATACAACGTGAGTACATTTTGCTGTGATCATATTCTACACTAACCGGTTCTTGTCTGACCACATTGACGCCCTTCATGCTCTCACATTTCACGTCTCTCTTTATGTACACAGTAAGCGACCGGATCAAAACTGGGCGCAGTGTGATAAGTGTTTGAACTGGCGCAAACTACCTGATGGGATTGACACCAGCAAATTACCAGAAAAATGGTTCTGCCATTTAAACCCTGATCCTGCGTACAGGTAAAAAAAACAAAAACAGTCATGGCATTCATAAGAAGTTCCATAGTAAAGCCAATGTAGAAGCATTGTCTTTATGGTAGAGTCTGCCATCTCTCAACCAGAAGATGGAGGGGTTAGGGTTAGGGTTAGGGTTTCGATCCCCAGCTCCTGCAGCTACATGTCCGTACATGTGTCCTTGAGAAAATGACTTAACCCCAAGTTGCCCCCCAATGCTTTGTTGGTGGCGTGTGGGTGTGTATGACTGGATTGGCTAATACTGATGGTCACTTTGCATAGCAACCTCTGGCATCAGTGTGTGTATGGGAAGGTGTGCCCTGCTGTGTAGTAGCGCTTTGAGTAGTCAGATAACCAGAAAAGCGTTATACACAATTAAGTAAATTTACCATTACCATTACCATTCATAACGCATGGAAACATTAAATGATATCAAGGCGTGTGATTTCACAACAGTGATCATGCTCATGTTTAGCTTCTTATGTAATTTCCCCTTCCAGGAGCTGCCAAATACCAGAGGAGCGCGAGGACTCTGATGATGATCAACCTGCATACTGCAAGACTTATAAACAACAGTGAGTCACTTAAAAAAACAACGCCACAACTATCTCCACGAGAAAATATAAAGGATATTCATTAAAAGCTTTGTACCAAAACATCATTTGTAAAACGTGCTGCAGAGTCTGGATGAATTGGGCCTCAATATCCACTCAGCACAGCAGCCTTCAACATATGCTAGCTAGAAACTTATTCAAACAGACAGCAAGCTAACATGATCTAACAAAATAAAAAAAGCTCCTTTAATTAATCAACCCTAGTTTTCCAGAGACGAACAGTAATATCATATTTGTGTTTGGCCTGACAGACCTTGTTAGAAAGCTCAAAGTCTTCGTGCTGTGTTCTGTATGAGTTCTGTTTTGTGGCTGGAGCTGGTTGTGTAATTATGTTAGCTAGTGTCTTTGTTTTAGCTGGTGCTGTAATAGAGCTGAAGAGAAGGAAGACACTTGTTCAGGCATAGACGACGCATCCTTTGAATTTTTCCCGCAGAATTATCCGGAGTCCTTTAAATAGAAATCAGTCCACAGGTTATTTTAGGCAACAAAGAGAGAGGGAAAAGGTTGAATTTTTAAAGTTACATAGAGTCCATGTACTCAGTGACGAAACGGAGAGATTAATTCATGTTATATATTTCTAGTCAGTCTTTCCACTGCAAAAATAGTGTTCTTTGAGCATTGTAACCCAAATGACTTTCCTTACCTCCTATTGCTTGTTCACAGAGAGAAGGTTCTCAAACAGAACGAAGAGAGGAAAAGAAGAACGGTGAGGTCACATTTTTTGCTTTGATTAAACTCGTATTTTTCTGCCTGGATTGCTGTTTTCTACAGCACCTGTAACAACAATGCAGCATTAAAGAATAAAGATGATTTTGTCTAATGATACTGATTGTTGTTATTCTGATTCTATAGAGATTTACATGTGGTTGATGGTGCTTTTTTGAATCTTTTTTTTTGTAGGCCGAGCAGCAGCTGGCGCAGCTAAAGCGTAAGGAAGACAATGTTTTGGCTGAACTGGCCAGGCAGAACCAGGCTCTCAAACGGCAGAGTGAAGACCTTCAAAGGAAGCTACAGCTGAAAGACTCAGTATGTTTTCCACTTAACATAGGGAAGGGGTTTTGCAGGATTTGTTTGGTAATATTATCATTGAAAATAAAAAGTGTTTGACTCTATGCTGTTGTTGTCATTAGACCGCAAATTCACCATCTAATAACACCAACACAAGGAGAAGTGTTAACATTGGTTCACCACGAAGAGGTGCTGCAACTGCTAAATCCTCTCTTCTGAGGACTGCTACTGTCTCCCAAGCTGGTAAGAAAAAAAACTCCTGTGTGATCGTGAGAAAGAGACTGTGTGAGTGTTCAGATTAAAAATGTGTTTTCTTTCCTTTCTAGCTTGCAGCTCGCCCAGCAGCAGAGGTCTTCCAGTTATTTCTAGCGTATGCTCACTGTCACCTACCGTCCTGAGGTATAATATTTTTGTGTATTATTTTTTTTTAATCTTACATGTGTCAATAAATTACTTCATGAAGTTAATTATCTGTGCTTTGTGTGTCGTGCAGTCAAAAAAGAACACAGCCTGCTCCTCCACAAACAACGCCCAAAAGACCCAAAGTCAATGGCCTCCACAGGGGCACCTCCAATACATCCACATCAGAAGATGTGGGTCCACAAAGTTCCCCATCTGTGTCCCTAAATGGTGACGATGATGAAGGCGATGAAACTGATGATGACATCTTCATCTTGGAGACTGCCAGTACCCCAAAGCCCAAAAAGTCTGTCTTTGATTTGTCGAAAGTGAAGACCGAGAAAGTGCAAAGTGATGCTGACGATGACATGCTTTTGGAGTGCAGCGATGATGCTGCGCTGGATGTCGCAGTGGAGACCAATGATGTAGAAACAAGCTGTGCAGCAACAAAAGTTGTTGGAGCTAGCCCTTTTCCTTCACCTGCTTTATTGCATGCCAGCAGCACAACTCAGACAGAGGTACTCAAACTGAAGAAGGAAGAAGAGTCTCAAAGTCTAGCTGAAGGGGGAGAGAGGGCAGTGCAGAGGACAGCAGATTTAAAGGATAAAGAAAAGTGTGAGGATATAGACGTCGATGTCTGCGATACAAAGACACACTGTATGGATAATGAAGAAGCTGGACCTTCTTGTTCGGGTGCCTATGATAAGAATCCCTCCCCAACTATCTATCCCGGTGTAATTGAGGTACAGGAACAGCAAGACCAGCTCCTGGAACTCATGCAGTCCACAGCCGAGGAGAGGGACTCGTTTAAAGACAAGGTCCATAAGCTCACCTGCGAGCTGCATGACATGCAGAGCAGACTGCAGGAGCTGACTCAGCCCAATGTCAAGAAGGAGTGTTCTCACCAGGCGAGCCAGACGGAGGAAACGGGGGAGGAGGGCTGCTACAAGAGTCTGTTTGAGAAGGCCAAACAGAAAGTTGATGACTTGATTAAAGACAAAGAGGGTTTACTGACAGCCACTGAGAGCAAACACAGCACTGCCCAAAATGAAGAGAAGGACATGGATGAAATAGCGCTGCAGGTTGACGGTCTGCTCCGGGAACTGGATCAGAGAAACAAGGAGAGGGATGAACTACGCACGCAGGTCAGTTTGTCAGCTGTATGTGCTCTGTATATTTCTTACAGACAATCTTAAAAAAAAGTAAGAAGCCAAGTCTCTCAGTACTATTCAACTATCCAGCTTGTTGTTAAAACGTAGTCTTTATTATCGCTCTGACATTGGAGCAGTTTAAGAATAATGTTACTCCGACAAGAGCAAATGGAGGATGATTTGTTTGGGTCTAATTTCCGCTGCAGATTTAATTTCAGGTGAGCAGCAGGAAGGTGAAGGTGTATGTGGTACTGTCTGTGCTTAAACTACGCTACCCATGTTCCCCATAATGAAGGAACGTGTAACCAACCTGATGCGTTTCAAATGTTTTTCTTATGTTTACAACAATGAAGATCCAGGGTTAACAGAAATATGGTCTATGATTTTGGCATTCTTTATATTAATTGGAATTTATCCAACTGACTTAATTCAGATCAGATCATGTAGATAAGAACACTTATAATGTAGTACTATGTCTTCAAAGAGCTGGTACTGTATGTATCAGAGAGTGGAGGCTCGTACTTGACTTTAGAAAGAAAATGTCACCTCAGAGGTCAAAATGTTCCTCTTCAACAAAAAGAGTGATCACATGAAAGTAATAACTACTTTTAGTTTATGACTTTCAGATTTTTAACCCTTATACTCTGAATCCATTTGAGTAAATCATGCCAGATCTTTTGTCTGAAGACATTCAAGCCCTTCACAGCATTTCCAGCTCCTCTCAGATCCTCCGGCAGACTGTTCCAGCGCCTTGGAGCGTGGTGGCTGAGAGCAGCGCCACCAAATGTTTGAGTTTTGACTCTGTGCTAGCCCATGTGTTCATTTGGGTTTGTTTTAAAAAATGGCTCTTCTCTTTTATTTTCTTTCAAACTGGGGTTACTGTGTTGCACACCAACAGTTGGATCATCTTGAGGAGGAAAGAGCAAACATGGCGTCCCAGTGTGAAGAGCTCCGGTTGAGACTGCAGCAGCAGAGGGAAAATGCTCAAGACAGAGGCGTATCTCCTCACGGGACCACTAAATCTTCTGTGAGGACACACGCAGAGGACAATGCAGGAACAAATTCAGGAACAGATGCATCAAAAAGGTTGGATTGTTGGAAAAAAACATATATTTTATGTTGCATGAATGATGGATATTAAGAATGTGATTTAAGATCGCAGTAATCAAACAAAGTAACAAGATTAATCCGATTTTTTTTTTAATCTTTGTTTTTCTCTCCCAACCCGCACCCCAGTTTGATTGAACTTCGACACAACGTCGGGCGCCTTCTTGTCTCCTACGTGCCTGCTCTGGACCTGGGACAAGTGAATTATGAGTGTAATGTCATTGATGAGATCTTGGAACAGGTGCTCTCTAACCAGGGAACCATGGAACCAGTGGAGCTGAATTGCAGATCCAAATCAATAAATACATCGTTCTAAGTCTTAAGGCCATCAAGGCAAACATTTGAACTCTGGCGGTGTTGGATAATATGGATAACAGTTTTACTATGATTGTGTGAAATTCAGTCGTATTTATTTAAAAAGGAACTACATATTAATATTTTTTATATTTCTACAGCGATAATGCATTAAATGCTACTTAAGGTTTTTGTTCAACTAAACAGACAGAAAGTGTAAATAACAGACAGTGTACATGATTTTTGTAAGTTTACTTTGCTCTTATTAAGTTTCTGGTTTCTAAATCTAATTAGTAACCCTTGCTACTTCTGGATATTTGAGTATCAGATCATGTCTACTCTCTTATGAACTTTGTGAAGGTTTCACAAACAATTAAAAAAAAATCACCTTTTCTTTCTGTCTTTCTGACTCAGCATCTAGTTCTCCTTATTTTTTATTACACCGACAGCTGACTGTTTCTTTGGTTTGTTTTGCAGCATGTTTTGTATGAGACTGACAAATATTTTTGTATATATACAGCACATATCTCTGCTATTGTAATGAAGTGATCTATGGTAACTTATCGTTGTTCACCTTTGACTGCACACACCTGTAAGATGCAGCTGGCAGCTTGCTTACAGTATGTTTCTGGGTGATACAAAATAAACCTTAAAGTGTGGTACTCTAACTTGTTTTTCATTAACAGGCTGTTCTTGTTTGAGCAATCTTTAAAACGTAGCTTTTTTTTGCATGTTACAGCCTACCTCCAGTAGATCCCTCTGCCTCTCTGGGCTTAATTAATACGTTGCCATTTTTAAACAGAATCTATCATCAGATTTTAACTGACTTAAAAGTCACAGAGTTTGAGTGATACTGGTTATGAAGTATTTGGGATGTACTGAGTGTTTTATTCAATAAGGAAGGCTGGTAAGGATTAAGATCTTTTCTAGAAGAGCCACTTTAAAAGAATTACAATTTTTTAAAGTTGACTACAAGACAAGCAAACAGAACAATTGTTTAAAACGGCACAGTAGACATGCATTTACAAATTAGAAAAATCAAAATAATTGAATATCTTGATTTTAAAAATTAGGTATGGAAAAATGAATTATTTAACGCTGGAAACCATTCCTTGCCAGTTCACAACTGCATGTGTGCTGATTTGAGAAAATATTGCTTGCTAACATCTGTGTACAAGTTGTCTAGAGTTTTTTTTAAAAATTGGAAAACGTATATTTAATGGTAGAGACTGGCATCACGACTTAATTGTAATTGTATTAGTATTAGTTGAAAATGTTTTTGTTTTTTTTCTAGTACAGAAAGACCTCCAGGAGGCGCTGAACGGAAAGAGAGCACATTTTTGCAGTAAAACGACGTAATTAAAGTCACAATTGAAGTACTGGGAGAGCAATCCTAACTTGAGATAAATGGTGCAGAATGAATGTTTACATGGTGAGGTTATCTAAACAACAAAAGACACATTTGAGCAAAGCTAACTATCGCTAAAATAGTTCCATTTGTACACAATTGACTCCACATCTTGTGCTCTTCTCACTCTACCAGACTGGCTGGCCTACGCAACATCTGCAACGTCGTTACGTCGCAAAGCGTAACAATATCAACAACCTCCTTCCTCATTTTTGTCCAATCACTGCGGTCCACTCGACCGGAAGTTTTGAACGAATCATACGCGGGAAATTACTGAGCGCCTCAGCTGGACTACAGAGGAGGTAAAAATGAATTTAGTACGAGAAAACTTAAATTCTCTGAACAGGAGTTAAGTGATACAGATATTTCTGAAGTGTAAACGTAGCGTCTTGTAAGCTTGCAGTTAGTATGTTCACAGGTGCGTGGTTCTGTCAATTTTACCACAGCGTTAGCCACAAATCATCCCAAACCCGCTAAGATTATAGCTAATCGTGTTAGCTGACCGAAGCAGCCTTTGCAGTCGTTGTGTGGCAGAATGAGCCATCTTCTCATTTATTAATCTTTTTGTAGAGGTTTTAACTAGAATATGTTTCTATCAGCTTTTATAAAAGGTATTCTGTTTTAGCTGCTGAATTTAAAGGAGTCCATTAAAAGCCATCGGAAGCATCACATTTACTTGTTTCCCCCCCCCCTACTGTGTTCGGTTTTAGATAGATAAAATGAAGGTTGTTACATGTGAGATTGCGTGGCACAACAAAGAGCCAGTCTACAGTCTGGACTTCCAGCACAGCACTGAAGGACGTATTCATCGACTGGCCACAGCTGGAGTGGACACCACAGTCAGAGTGAGTGGAGACAAACGCATGAAAATGTTTATATGTGATCATTGGATCTGAATCTATGAGCTGAATATGTTCACAAACAGACTTATTAGGAACAGTGTAACACATATTTTACTTTACTTATGTGCAAGACTTACAATAATAGCAATTCTTATGGTTCCTGCTGTTACCATCAAAGGTGCCCCCTGAATAAGTGGGCTCACACTCATTAGGAGAAAACTTCATGAGAAACCAATGAAGTATTTTTCAATGGTGTAAAATAATCTTTTATTTTTCATTTTAAAATACTTAACAGTCCTAAAACAGGTGAGCGTGTTACATAACAAATCTGTCATTTGAAATATAATGATAGATTTGATCAATCGAATGTATCTTAATCCAGTTCCTCCTCAAACTGACATCTTTTAGGTTAATGAATGTAATGTGACTCCCCTGCTTTACACATCTTTAATGAATGTTTGCCAAATTTAACAATTAAATACTTTCTGAACTAAATGCATTTCTGAAGCTCTAGGGCATATAAAGGCATGGTGGATTAGAGGGCATGTTTAATGACCTTTCGTCTGATGTTGATGCAGCTGTGGCGGGTGGACACAGGCCCAGATGGGAAAGCTGTGGTGGAGTTACTGTCTAATCTGGCTAGACACACCAAGGCGGTCAACGTGGTGCGTTTTAGCCCTAATGGAGAGCTGCTTGCCTCAGGAGGAGATGGTATGTCACACACACACACACACACGGATGTAAGATGTAAAATGTGCGCTGTTCAAAAGTTTATTGGTCGTTTTTAAATAGGGAATACTTCTAAAGAAAAACAGATATTAAACTTTGATTTTTTTATTGACGATTGGATACAGATGCAGCAATTCTGCTGTGGAAGCTCAACGACTCTAAGGAGCCTGAGCAGGCGCCCATGTTCCAGGAGGATGAAGATGCTCAGCTCAACAAGGAGAGCTGGTCTGTGGTAAAGACACTAAGGTACCAAACTCTTAACATTTTACTGTCATTTTGTGTAAAGAAATGTACCTCCTCTTATTCAATTCTATAGACTTTAGGTTCAAATCAGACCGGCAATAGTACTGCATCAGGCAGTAAATGCATTGACCATTCAATAATGAAAAGGCACATGGCTGATTGATTTCATTACAACAAAATACTTAATTCTACTGTTTATCTTGCAGTTGTGCAGACAGGATGAACTGATAAAAACCTTGACAACATTTCAAAGTTTTAGAAACTGCACTGTAGTCTTTAGCTTTACTGTAGTACGTTTAGTTTCTGCTCTCTGATGGTTACTTACCGCCTCGACTAATTTTACTCGCATTGCACAACTAACGTTCCAAAATGTGAATCGATTACTCTCTTACCATTTAAGTTTACAAGTCAGAATTTCAGAATTACAAGAGAGCCATTGCTTTGAAAAAAACAAATATATAACTACTTTTGGAGGTATCCTTTTTTGTATGTTTTGCTATTCGCTGTCTGCTTTATATACATTTGTAGAAACAGTGTAATGAACAATGGGGATTTCATTTGATTTGTCTTCAGGGGACACATAGAGGACGTGTATGACATCTGCTGGACACGGGATGGAAACTTCATGGTGTCGGGGTCGGTGGACAACACAGCTGTTATGTGGGACGTCAACAAAGGTTTGCTTACAGCGCCTATTTCATACATGTTCAGTTTCAACTTAATCTTTTATTTGCATTTGTGACTTTTTGTAAGTTATTCACATCCACTGAAGACTATAAACTTTGACAATATATTACATTTAGTTTTTGATATTTATTGTCTTGGTTACTATCTTTGTGTGCCTGTTCAGGACAGAAGCTTTGTATTTTGAATGACCACAAGAGCTACGTGCAGGGGGTGACCTGGGATCCTTTAGGCCAGTATGTAGCCACTCTCAGCTGTGACAGGTAAAACAAAGCTTCATACATTCTGTTTCAGACCTCTAATGAACTGAAAGTTAGTCTTTTCTTTAAATCAGGCTTGGCTAGGCAGTAGTCACTGACAGTGCGGTATCCACAGCATGATGCTTACTGTGTTTTTGTTTTTTCTCTCATCCAGAGTGATGCGTGTGTACAGCACTCACACCAAGAAGAAGGCTTTCTGTGTCAGCAAAATGAGCTCTGGGCCTCTAGCAGAGGGAGAGGTAAGTCGATGTTTTGCTTTTGTTCAAATCAGTCTTCAATCAATTTTAGAGATTAATATCTGAAATTCTACATTCATTCTAATAAAGCATTTTGTCAGATTTAGCTAGGTTTCTCTACATTAAAACCAGGACTTTTACATTCTGCATAATTAGCCAACCTTTTACTTGTGCATGTATGCTGCATTTTGCAGACACCTCTCTGAACACATACAACATGAAAGCAGCTCTGTCTGTTGTGACTCATGCTCGTGTTTTATTGTCGACTGACACTGACCAGCCTGCTGTACATGCTGCACTTCTCTTCATCTTTGCAGGTCAAACAACACAGAATGTTCCACGATGACAGCATGAGGTCCTTTTTTCGACGTCTTTCTTTCACTCCAGATGGATCTTTCCTGCTTGCACCAGGTATCTACACTGCGTGCTCAAAATGTGCTTTTTAACCCTGATGTCATGTGGTGCAAATTGTCACAATGTAGTAATATTCTTCATATGCTCATTTCAATAAACAAACGTCTTTCTTCTTTTTCCACCTTCTTCTTCTTCTTTTTATTACCACAGCTGGATGTGTGGAAATTGGAGAAAACATCATTAATACCACCTACATCTTTTCCAGGAAGAGCCTAAAAAGGTAACTACTGTGACATTTCTGGTATTGAGTGTGTTAACTCTGGGAATTGATGTATAACTCCCTATGTGTGTGTTTTAGGCCTATTGCACATCTGCCCTGCCCATCAAAAGCGACACTGGCTGTGCGCTGCTGCCCCGTCTACTTTGAACTGAGGACCAAGAAGGGAGAAGGCAAGAACTGAAGCAACATGACTCAACAGACAAACAAATGATAAAACTCTCAATAATCTACTCCCTGCCTTCTGTTTAAGGTCTTTCTCATTTCTGCTCTACAGATGGCTCACCTCAGCCTCTTCCCAACGTATTCCAGTTGCCGTACCGGATGGTGTTTGCTGTGGCGTCTGAGGACTCCATCTTCTTGTATGACACGCAGCAGACTCTTCCTTTCGGCCTGGTGTCCAACGTCCACTACCACACACTCAGCGATCTCACATGGTAAACCAGGATCCTCTTCTGTCTTTGAGCAGTCTTACACATTTTCAAATAGATGGGGAACAAATTTTGTTTGAACTTTTCAGAAAGATGCATTTTAAAATGCATCATAGAACAGCACAACAGTTATGAATGAATATGCACGAAGAGATAGAAAAGTATGGACTGAAATAATGTATTGAACTGTATTCTATGGACAAATGAGCGTCATTTTAAGCCGACAGCATCTAAAGTGATATCTGTAATTCCTCTTCAAACTCTTCATACCGCTTCAAAGATGTCCTTGAAAGTTTTCACCATTTTTCAAGGTTATAGCTCCATTAGTAGGAAGATGACACCCACATTCTTAATCTTGGCTGGTCATTTTTTTCCAAAATGGTGAAATCAGTCAGACAACAGCACAAAACCAGACCGATTTCAATCACTCAATAAATTAGAGATGTTTGGGGCGCATTTTCATAAAAATCCACTGCATTTATTTATTTTGAAAGCACTTTGTCAGTTGATTGGATTGAAATCCACAGCAGCACTAATGGAAAGGTTGGATGTTTTTCAAGCCATTATCTACAAACATTTCAATCATTCTTATTTGTCCCACTCTTCATACCAGACATGACGACAATTCTTTGCTTCTGCGATGAGAGACAAATTCCACAATCCTCCTCCTGTGTGAAAATGAAGCTGTTATGATGCCTCAGCAGGGTTGAAGGAATTTCAGAGTGGTATAACCATTCATCTGATAGACTGATGTAAACCTTTGAGTGACTAAGAAATGTTATTTTATACAGAACCACAAACGTGCCTCATACTTTAAATTCAATTCATGCCAGGAAGGGATCTCTTGTACAACGGCGTTAAGTGTTTGATAAGTTTTATGTAGATATGAGCATTTACATCTACCCTTACACACAACTCATGAATGTTTTTATTTGATTTATCTTGTAAATATCCAAGAGAAGACTTGTTAGGATCAAAACAATCTTTTTCTAGAGTTTGCTGGCCAAGAAGGCAGCTATACAAACAAAATACAAGAGAGGTGATTGTAATACGTTAAAAAAACACCTGAAATAACAAATATTTGTCATAATCGACCACAATCAAGAATATATCAGGAAGAACATCCACAGTCTGACTTTGCCTGCCTCCAAGTCTTTTAAAGTCACATTAAAACCCTCGAATGATAGACCAGTAGAGGTGGGGGGGGGAAATCGTTTTGTTTAAAAAGATTCTTATCTTCTGAGCTTTAAAATAGATTCAAAACTTCCAAAAATATTTATTTTTTTGTTTTGTTTTTTGGCTAATCAGTCACTCCCTGCTAAGTGCTTAGGCTAGCTCTGTAACTCAGTAGAATGCCAAATGCAGCAGCAAGAAATTCAGCCAGTCTCACAGATGACTGGAGTAGATCCTGAAGTACGGACTATTTCCAAAATAGACTTTGAATCACAAATCCAGACTCGTTATGAATCGAAGATTCTAAATCCGATGGTGAGACACCCAAAGATGTATAGACCAGTTCCTGAAGTTTCAGGTCTTATTATAATAAGTATCCATCAAAGGGAGAAGTAAACTTAAACACCTTTTTCCTCAGTTCAGTTCTGACCTTTGGACACACAGTAGGTTCCTTTGATTCTTGTGACTGATGTAGGTTAGAAGGCACAAACGAGGATACTTAACAGAGACTTGTAAAAAATATAAGTGGTAAACTAAATCAGCATTTCATACATGTTGGATCCTTTTATCTACTGACATGTTTTTTTCTCCTATTTAGGTCTCGTGACGGCTCCTTCCTGGCCGTTTCCTCCACAGATGGTTACTGCTCCTTCCTGTCTTTCTCTCCCGGGGAACTGGGCACTCCACTGAAGGAGCCCCCCACCCTGGAGGTCTTTGCCCCCAGCAGTGCTGCTGAGAAAAAGGGCAAGAAGTCATCAACAGCCAGGACGTCATCTCCTGTAACCCCGCTGCCAAGCTCAGCCCTGACACCGTCATCCCAACCCAGCCTCAGCAAGGATGTCACCCCCCCAGAGGAGAAGAAGAGCACCCCCAGTGGCAAGGCTAAACCTCAGCCCCGCAGGATCACCCTCAACACCCTAGAGGGCTGGGGGAAGCCCTCCACCCCTAAAGCCACAGCTCCTTCAGCCCCTCAGACCCCAACATCTGCAAGCAAAAGCACACCCTCCACTCCCCAGCCTAGCGTCGCCCCTCTTACCCCAACCAGTTCCTCCACCCAGCCTCGCATTGCCCCCCTCACTCCCTCCACCCCTAAAGTCCTCAACAGTGCTAATGCTGCCGGGTCCACCACGCCTAAGGGAACAACAACTCCAAAGGGACCAACACCGAGGTAAATGCAAAAACAGTAAGCATGTGAGATCCATCAGTGATCGGCAGCTAATCTGAGATAAATCATTAAATATACAATACATAAGTATTCCCAGTTTAATTATGATCAAGCGTGTGATGGAAGGTGTGTAGGTTTGAGGGCTGGAACTCATTTTTATTGAACTATTGAATCAATTTAAATCAATAACACTTACAGAAAATCATTAGGGCCCGAGCACCGACCTCGGAGCGAGGACCCTGTTGAAACTGAAGGAGTTATTATTCTCCCTCGCCACAATGAATCGTTATAACTCTGGCATGCAGTGTTCTATCATCACCAGGTTTGTCATGCAAGATGTTGGGCCATGCCTGAACACATTCGTATTGGTCATTTCTTACAAAGTCACAGTGCCACCTGTTGACAACAGGAAGTACTTGCTTCTGAATTAGCACAAGCCATTCCTACACAGTTGCTCATATGTCCCTCCAAATCGGTGTCGACCATCCTAACACCTTAGACATACTACCTTTCTGAACTCGAAGGCCTGCGTCAAACGCTGTTGTCATCATACGCGTTGTTCGCCATCAAACAGGAAGTAGTTATTTGAGGGGCTTAACATAGTCGTATACACACGAAACATCATACACATCATCCCAGTGGGAAAGTAAAACTTTTCATGTGGGTATAATAAGTGGGCATGGCTCAGTGGCGCCCCCTTAACATTTTCAAAAAGGCCTCCCCATAGATGTTTTTTTCACCTACATGACAATTTTTATGCATCTTCTGGCACCCATATTAAAAACCCAACAGAAGGTGCCCCATCATTTTTTTAATTTAGGAAAAAAGGCTCAATTTCACGTTTTACAGGCTACCTATTTGAACGAACTTGCACAGGGGTGCGAGGGCCCTTCATCACCGCTTGTGGTTTTAATTTGAATTGACATTTGGAATGAAAAAGGTGATCACATAAATAATAATAGTTGTGTTAATTCTTCATACTGTATGTTTGCTGTTTGTGGTCGTGTTGTCACTGATCATATCAGTGTTCAGACAAGTGATGAAGTTGTTTGTGTCTGTTCCTGTGACTAACAACTGTAAACAAACCAAACTGCCAAAACGTGTTTGTCATGGTGTGTTTAAAACATAACAACCAAACGACTTACGTATATGGAATTGCCTTAAATGTAATTGTTAAAAAGTTAGTGAAACTTTATTCATGAAGCCATTTTCAGAGGATGGGTACTCAGTGAGCACTTACTGTGATTTCAAAGTTGAATGTCTATTCCACTGCAGCCATAGTTTGATTTTAAATGTCTTTACATCAGAAATATGATCAGGGTCACAAAGTGGTCGACATCTTCAAAGAAAATGAAAAAGCATCTGCATAATATTTGAATCAAAGAGAAGTTGGAGAATAAGAAAAAATCAGTGCAAGGAAGCATGACTGATATCTTTGGTGAATTAAAAGGTTTGAGATGATTTCAGACACCAAGCTAACTGATCTGACCTCGGAGAGAGAGGTTAAATAACGTGGCAGCTTGGTCACTCCAACATCAAGACATTTAGCAGGACGCTACATGATTATATGAAACACATTAATCGGAAGGATTTGAATTCAATCTTAAATCTGACAGACATTCAGGGTAGTGAACATATCAGCAGGGAGACATGGACCGACTGAGAGGTCAGTTTGTAATCATGCATCAGAAATGATATTATGACATGTTTGAACCACTAAGAGGTTTCTTTTTCATAAAGGTGTTAAAACGACGTTCAGGTGGTGTAATGAGTGTTGACTCACACAATACTACATATTGTAATTTAGTGAAATACTATTCAAATGTGCTGTGACTAAAGTCAGCCTCCCCAAGAACACACGTCCAGCTCCCTGCCTCGAATGATTAAATGAACTAAGCTGATTATCTGTAAAGATGCTGTTAACGGAGAGGAACACTCAGAGAGAGAGAAATGTTCTTAAATACTTCAAATGAAATGATAAACCTCGAAGAATGCAGGAAGAATGTGAATAGCTTGAAATGGGCCTGTGAGGTCTTTGTTGGTTTGCATGCGCTCAGCTCTGGCTGTGAGAACAAAGCCCTGTCTGGTATGAAGGATTCGTTGGACCCCCCACTGACTGTAAAAATATAATCACTGTGGCAGACTGTGCGTAGACAATGGCAGGTCGGCACATGCTGCTGTTTTTACTTGTCTAAGTAACTTTGAATGTTTTCGTTGGCCTTAACTAGCTATGCTACACTATAGAACTTAAATCGCGAACAAAAAGGATTAATGAAGTGGAGCCGTGATTCATTTTGTTCACTGTAGAAGGTTTGGATGTATGATGTTTTATTTTTGTGTGTTTTGTCTGAACTTCTTTAACTTTAAAGCTTTTTTTATTTGTTTACAGGCGAGTGTCTTTGACTCCTGTCGCAGCTCGCTCTCCAGCTGTTAGTTCACTCTTCCGCACTCCCTCTTCCACTGAGAAGGCCAAACACGGTTAGTGGTTCCATTTTTCTCTGACTGTTTTTGTTTCAAATATCACAACAGAAGTTTTATGTTTGAAAAGAATGTCAAATACAGGATGGAAAGTTTCCCTTTTTATTTAGCAGCTTTGATCAAAAAGCTCAATTTCTTTTATTTATTGATTTAACCTTTTTTTTTTTTCTCTCCTGAAACTGTGTCTGCACAACGATCTACAAAACCCCCAAATTGTTTATTGGTTTCTAATTTGTGTATTTGAGAAGTTTAGCAGAAAAGCAGTGGTTGAAAAAGTCATTGTAAGAGAGACTGACCAGTCAGGACATGGAGTCAAAGGGAGAGGAAATCTTTAAGAAAAAATAGATCCTGGAGAAAGAAATACACTCTCTACAAGGCAGAGAAAGAGTTGTCTCAGGGCTCATATTTGTAGTTTTGACCATCATTTCCACTGGGTAAAACCAAACTTGTACTTGCTAAAGTAAAAGAAACCAGTGGAGTAGGATGCAAAAGCAGTCACACGATCAGAAGTTGTAAACAAGCTTGTTCTGATGACCCATGCCACTCTAGTAGTAAAAGGTAAGTGCGCACAAATGTAAATAATATGCCATTGCATAAACACAGGGAAAGTGTTTGTGCCAAGGTAAGCACAGTGGGCCAAAGTCAAACCAGGAAGTGAGTGTGTACACAATTTTGGTGTGTAGAGAAAGGAAAAAAACTACCATTCTACTTTGTTTTCTAACCCTGGAGTTTGTTTTAAGACTCTAGAATCGTCCAAATGTTTGTTTTTCTAACTACATTTCCCTTCTTGTACAGTTGATCCTTAGATCTTGGTGCTTAACTCATTGGGTACTTTGTATTTTAGAATCCCACAAGATATCATTTGACACATTTAGCCTGTGGAGACGATGGCCCCATATTATGTTGCTTCGTGCACAGGGTTTATGTGACACTGTGACTAGGTTTAAGGAATCAGGAATGAAGTTTGAGTTGAGAAATAATGTCTACAAAGGGATTGTCTTCTGCATTATATTATGCTGATACCTCTTCAATAGATTAATAAAAAGCTCATTTGTTTTCAGACAGTAGACGATTGGTTCCAGGGTTGTATCTCGGCCAAATCGCAGCGCTTCTTTTGCCCTCCACATGGACTATTTACAAAAAACTAATAAACAAACCAATGTCCACAAGTGATAGGTCATCAACATTAAAACTAAATGCTATAACACATTATTATCTTCTGAAAACACCAAAATCATCCAAATAAGAGCCAACAGTCAGCAGTAAAAGAACTATTAGTTTTTAAACATGCAACATTATTTGTTGGTCTGCTACATAGTCTGATTGTATTTTGTCATATCAAGGATCCTTCATGCTACATTCAAATTCTCTAAATTCTTGTCGATTATAAGGCTATCATGTCTCATCTCAACTGTCACTGATTTCCTTTATTATTATTTTTTCTTCAGAACGCCCGTCTCCTCCCACTGACCCAGTCTGCCAGCCCCCAGAGTCCAAACGGCCCAAGACCAGCGAGCCCCCAGCAAAGACCAGTGCCGCCAAGGCATAGAGTTTACTGGGATCAGTGTTTGAGTGTGTTGTCAGATAGGAGTACATGTACAGCAGAGGAAAACAGTTGTGAAAGTTTCAGTGAAAAAAAAAAAAAACTGGGGCTCTCCATAGATATACAACACCACAGTACTATAGCACTGTGTTTGTGTTGGATTATGTGTTCTTGATGGAAGTAGAAGAACACAACATAATGTACTCGCTTACACACAATGACTACAAGACGAGATAACTCAAGGTTACTCACTGCTGCAGTCTGTTTTATATTAAATGAGCTGATGATGTTCTATTGAATTTGTTTGGCATTAAAGTGCTGCTGAAAACACGACATTCAGTCTCACTTGTTTTCAGATTAGTTTGGGGTTGTGGTGCCTTTATTCAGAAGAGAGTGAAAAGAGCAGGAAACTGAGAGAGATAATGGGGAATGACATGCGGCTAAGTGCTGAGGGCTGGAATCTAACACGGGTCTCCTGCTACTGGGACTATAGCCTCTATAAATGGGACGTGTGATGCAACAGCTGGGCTATCAGGCACCTCAATTCAGTCTCACTTGTCAAAAAACATGTTGAAAATAAAACTGCATATTTTTTTTTATTTAAAGAAGCATTTTAGAGAGTACTGCCTTGTGAGTGTTGGTAAAATACAATCTGAGTCTTCACTGTTGAAGACTTTGGAGAAGCAGCTTAAGTGAAAAGTGTGAAACTTCAGCACATTAAGAGTCACTTTCTTGTCTAATAAAAGATATTTTGAGGAAATGTGTGTTTCAGTTGTGTGCAGGAAATGGTTGCGGGATTATTCATGGGTTTTTTTACTACAAGCAGCTGGTAGTTAATTTTATTTTTCAGGAAAATGGTCTCTGGAATGATTATGTTTTGTTAACTTTAAAGCTCTGTGATGAGTTTTTACCTGATCATAAATCAGTGAAATTAACACTGATGCTTTTTCATGAGCTAAAAGGGAAAACATGACCACCAGCAACAACATGTACTATTTCTATAGTCATTGTCAATGCCTTTGACCACTGCCAAGTAGGAAGTTTTAGACAACACTACAGAAAATAAATGTTTGGGGGTTTTTTTGTATGTTTTTTTACATCCTACAAAGCAAATATTCCCAGTGATTGATACAAGAAACCATGATGAGACTGTTCCACTTATGCATGTACAGGACAAGATATTCAAAGGGATAGAGGTACCACTTTGTCTACAGGAGTCATCACTTTGTCTTGAATGAAGGGATTACTTTCAAAATTCAGAGTTAACACTTCATCAGCTGTATTTATTTGCAGGTAGCCTACAGCACACTCCTTTAATAAAATGTTTTAAGTAACCATTACCCTATATTATACATTTCCATTTCTCCTCATTTTTTTTAATCTGGAGGAAATTATCCTGAATTGTGTTGATGATAGTTGCCTACTATTTGACAGCAATGTATTAACTATATTGTCCAAATGCAGCAAAGGTTAAAATTCACTAATGAACAAGCAATGTTGAGGTATTAACAGGCAACTGGATGATGAATTAAACACAGAGGTATTCTTTCTGCTCCATAAGTGTGATTCATACATCTACATCCACAGGGTTCAGTTGGGGGTTAAGTTTGGGGAATTTAAATAATTTTGTTAAAATGGGCTCTCAACGATTGCAAACTGATAATTGAAAAATATTTTTAACTGACACTGAGATTACAGTGACATCTTATCATGAAAATAAAATGTTTTTTTCGAACTGATTAGTGGCATATGCATTCAGAAATATATAAACTGTAAAACCTTAAATTGTCAGTGTCTGTTAGACACTGATAAACATAATAGGAAAGATGCACCATGGTTAACTTGACTGTGAGACAAATACTAGTGGCATCATGCGCGAACAACCTACCCTGCTGCGAGGGGAAGAAAACTACGTTGAGTGGCAGCTCCGTCAGCCAATCACAGATTGTCTAGCAGGGGCTCATTAGGGCCTCTGCTAATGGCCTTTGTGTGAAGGCGGGGAGGACTTCGCTCGGTTAGGCTGCTGATTAGCAACAAACAGAAGGTTACGAGTTTAGAAATTGGACTATTTGACGGCTAGACTGACTCTGCGGCTACGCGAGCGGTACCAACTATGTCGTGTGTTTAACCAGAGCGTGTTAGGTTTATTTTGAGGGGAACCGGTGGTGAATTGCAACATTACGGGCTTGTCGCGGAGGCAACCTCGCTTTTAGGTCGTTCAAGTGGCGATGCTGAGCTGATAGCTGCGTCATCATGTTGCTTCCTACTCGAGTTGGCAAAAAGAAATCTCAAGTTAACGCTAGCGGTGAGGCTGCCCGCCGTCATCCAGCACCGGAGGCCACTCCCGACCCATGAATTGGATGGAAAGCGGGCTGCAGGGGAGCGGTTGGCGGTGAAGTCTGTTTACGTGGTCGCCGTTAAAACTGGAGACTTTACATCACTTGGTTCGGAGCAGTTGGCGCGATAGTCTGCTGACTGCATTAATTATCCACACTTCGATGGACACTTACACATTTCTATTGATGTTGTTCAGCCATTGAAACCACACATTTGTACAGAAATGTTACTGGATGTTTTCCGATCAGAACACATTGATTATAATATGTTTGGGATGTAAGCCTTAAGTGTTTTTGTAGTTAAAGGGATGCTTTGACTGACTGACAGATAGGGTACAAAGCGAGACCCCCCCACTCAAATGCTGCTGCCTCCAACCTGATGGAGGCTTTCTTCTTAGATGACAAAACAAGCTTTTATAAGCCATAATGACGACTGCTCTTTTAAGCCACTTGACTTGTAGCCTTTAGTTAATATTTCCAGCTATTTGCAGGGATTAAAGACGTGTTTTGAGAAATATTTTAAGGGGTCTCTGGTTTGTTGTTGTTTGCTGTCACCTTATCCACGTGGATCAGGTCAGTGGGTGAAGTTCGGCTCACTCTCTCCGCCGTCACGCAGTAGGGGCTTGTTAAAGAGAGTTGAGGGATAACCTTAAAAACTTCAAGAAGCTGTTTCACCCTCACAGTCTGGACATTTTTAGAGTAAAACACCTGTTAACATGGCCGTTGACTGTGCCCATGCCAACGCTCATTACGCAAGCGCAGAGACGTTTACTCCATCCAAACCCTGGTCGGATGAAGACGGGGAGAGAGCAGGAGAGATGGAGGCAGCCGGGAACTCTGTCGGGCGTGGACCCCCTACACGGTGGTCTTCCAACTTTGAGATGATAGAGGGGTTGCTGTACCGCAAAAAGCTGGAAAAAGGCTTCATCAACTACAGGGAGGTTTTGGATGAGGACCGGAGACTTGAGGCTCTTTCCACCTTTCACAAGAGGCGGAGGCCTGGCCAGCATCACCTCTCCTTGGAGGAGACCTACAAATGTGTGGCTGAAAACTACTGGTGGGAGGGTATGGACATCACTGCATGCCTTACATATGTTTAACAAAAGGGTTTGTGTGTCTGAAATGTAGGCAACATGTAAAACACGAATGATTAAATCAGTTATAGATTAGGACAAATATGAATTCTTTCTATTTCAAATGAGACAGAAGTTGATCCCTCCCTTGACATTTATGCTATGTTGTCTGAAGTTTCCATGTGTTTTCTTCACAGGGATGTACTTCCATATCAGAGATTTTGTCTTGGCCTGTCAAGAGTGTCAGAGGCAGCGCACCAAAAACACTGAGGTAAGTTCATGTCATAGTCCCATTGGCTGATCTGAAAAATGAAACTGTACAATACAAATACTACTTAAATACTTTTGGTCATAATTTTTCAGCATCTATCACAATGTAATTCACACTTGCTCTGTGTAAATCCTGCCCTCACACTTTAATGTCTCCAACAAGCGCTTTCTCACATATTTATATATAACCCTGCCTCTGTATCTGCCTCTGTCGTTGCCCCCAGGAGCAGGGTGGTAGAAGATGTGTCACTAAGACGATGTCATCGCACAGCGCTGACATGCTGAGCAAGCTGAGGAGTCAGCGGGAGGCGGGGCTGTTCTGTGACATTACCCTGCGGACAAACGGGCGATCCTACTCGGCCCACAGAGCCGTGCTGGCAGCAGTCAGCGATCACTTCCAGGAAATCTTCACAGACATGGATTCAAGCATGAAAGCAGACATAGATCTCACTGGTAAGATCAGATGACTAGAGGCCAAAATAACACTAGGAAACATCACAGCTTGTGCTTTTGCTCAGTTAAGGGGCTGAGTATAAAAACCTTAAAGAGTCTGCATCTTGTGCCCTGATTGAGTCAGTCCATCCCCATGGACAGGAACTGTAACAACAGTTTTGGCTTTTCAGTATGCAATACTGTATCAACTCAACTCAACTCAAACTTTATTTATAGAGCACATTTTAAACGACCAACGGTCGACCAAAGTGCTGTACAGTCCAGTAGACAAAACAATACAATACAATACAGTACAATAAGAAAGATACACATAAAATACAGTAGACGAGTGTCTTGCTCAGCCTGAATTAAAAGCGAGGGAGAACAGGTGGGTCTTCAACAGGGACTTAAAAACCTCCAGGGTCTGGGCTGATCTAATATGCCAGGGCAAGCTATTCCAGAGCCTAGGGGCGGCCGCCGCAAAGGCTCGGTCACCTCTGGTTTTAAGTCTGGTCCTGGGGACTTCCAGCAGCAGTTGATTTGCTGACCTCAGCGCTCTGGCTGGAGTGTGACAGTGTAAAAGTTCCGATAAATACAGCGGTGCCAGTCCATTTAAAGCTTTAAAAACAAATAACAAAAGCTTAAAGTCAATCCTGAAGCGGACAGGGAGCCAGTGTAGCGAGGCCAAAACTGGTGTAATGTGGTCGCGCTTTCTTTTACCAGTCAGGAGACGAGCAGCTGCATTTTGCACAAATTGTATTGTATCCATAACTTACACCCATTTATAGCAACAATAAGCCATATGTGTGTAGGTGACAAATGTATTGGGTTTGGACTTCTGTCTTAACGTTTTCCGAATTATTTTTGTGTTTGAACTTGTGCAACACTAGAGCCCTGTTTACACATGAACTCCTGACATGCTCTAGATATTTCCAGGACATACAGGCCCTGATATTTTCCGGAACTTATCTTTCATACATGCACCGCACAGTGGGAGATTATCTGTGTCAGATAGGCTCTCACAACTGGAACGACTCTGTTTGGAATAGCTGAGGGCTGAGTGAAGCATGCACTGTGATAGGTCTTCCGTCATAGTGACAGTTATTCTATCAATACCACTACAACATGTAGAAGGACGTTTCCAAAAGTCAAACACAACCATGGAAAACAATATAATGACATCTTAGGCCAATAGTAGAAAGCAAAAGCGGCAAAACTCAACGTGAACTACTTCATGAATCTGCCCATTTGCTCACAGTCAATGCTCCGCACTATTTATTAACATGCTGCGTTGACACGTCGGCATAGATATTTGACCAGGGGACAGGCAGCAAAAAGTCTGCATAAAGTCAGTGTGAACTGATTCGGCTGTTTGTGTTCACACATGCAAGTATTGAAACATCTCCATTAGTGCAGTGCATGTTTGAAAGGGGCTTAGGAATACCTTGAACAGAGTCAGTTTGAAGATGTGCACTATAATCTACAAATTCAAACGGTTACCTATCTTGACCTTCTCGACCACTGTTAGAGTGTCTGAGCCAAACTTGGATCTGAACAGCTGTGAACTTTTTTGGTTTGTTTTTTGAAGCCAGCTCGAACATGGGTGCATACTAGTTCTCTTCTAGTGTATTCTGGCTTTCATTTTCATCTGCTGTCATCAGTTGGGGCCACTAGTGAGGCTTAGATTAAAGAGATGAAAAAAGTCAGGTGCCGTAAATCAAAGCCTAACTAGTTGTAATGATCAAACGCTAAGTGTTAAAGTAAAAAGAATAACAAACTTTATTTGTATCGCACTTTTCAAAAAACAAGGTTTTACAAAGGTCGTTGACAATGCAGGAGCAAACATAACAACAACACATAAGAACCAAAATCACAACAGAAAATCACGACAACAACGCAACCCACGGAGGAGACACCCAACCAACCGCAACATAACCCAGAGAAGAACCCGACCAACATCAGAACCCAAACGTCAGAATTCAAGCAATAATAACTCATAATAACTCAGGCAACAAAATGACCCCAAAACAAACAGCGGGATACTAACACTAAACTCCTACTAGGGAATACATTACCCATACTTCCCACAACGTCATTAAAAAAGGTTAACCGATAAAAGACATGACCAAAAACTCAGTGTCAATGCTGATCCCATTAGGTGTCTCATAGTTCTTCCATACCTACTGTGTTCTTCCGTTATATTACCAAAATAAATGTAAACGGTGAGGAAATATTGCAATCTAATACTCAGCAGTAAATAATTCCACATACTGTTTTGCACAGATGTAGCAAACCTCCTAAGGAAGCTCTTGTTCCCATACGACCACCTCTACACGTTGTCTCCAACCTAAAAGTTTTCTCTAAGAGTCCGAAAGTAAATCACTGATGCTTATTCTGTTGATCAACTCATCTGTCAGTTGACTAATGTCATGATGAATCTAATGCTTATCAGCAATGTTTCATCTATGCATTGGCCCTCCAATTGGTGAAGCAGCTCTCTGATATCTGATTAATCCCCACTTGAATGCAGTCGCATGATAATACCTGACTTGAGTTGACATCATCAGTCGTTATCAATGATCTGTTGGAAAAAGAGAGACAATGCACTGATAATACAGGTGAAAGATTGCTGCATATCTCACCTTTACTATTCTTTTTAGAAAGGTTGTCAATTTGTTCTGACATCTTTGCTCTGAATTGGGACACAACCGAAGTCTGTCTGCTCATATACTTGTGTCTTTGATATGTGTCATCAGATCTGATTTAAATCGGAGCAGATTAAAGCAGCTATTCTAGTCTCCACCATGTTTACATTTTATCTCTCTGTTCTTCTGTTTATACTGAGCCGCTTTCATCTTACCCACTGATTGACCAGCAGGGTTCAGCATATCTAATGAAAGCTCCTTTTTACCCCCTTCAGGCTTCAGTGAGGACAGCCTCTTGTCTCTGCTGGAGTTCTCCTACTCCTCAACTCTGTGTGTTCGCCAGGAGGACCTACCTGAGGTCATCGCCATGGCCCGCCACCTGGGCATGTGGCCTGCAGTGGAGGCGTGCTCTGCTCTTATGAAAGAGAAGGAACAGAAACCCCAACATGGCAAAGGATTTACTCTTGCCTGTCATCGCCAGCAGAAGGAAAGCAAGAAGAAAGGGGTTTTGGGATTCGGGGACACTATGGACAAAAACTTCAGTCTAACTCTGGATGCATCAGATGAGTCTTTTGATGGAAGTCCAAGGCGGAATTTGCGAAGGACACCAAAACCCCAAAGCCCTAACGGTCTCCCTCTGAGTCCAACACACAGGATGAAGCTTATGGACTTTAAATCTCCCTCTTCCAAGAAGGCCACTACACCCCGACACAACACATGCTCCCCACAGTCTCACAACTACTTGCCCAAGTCACCATCAAACACCCGTCTTCTCCGCTCAACTCCTGGAGCCGCCAAGGAGGTTCAGAGGTTGCTACCAAAGCCTGAGACCCCTCGACGGAACAAAAAACCACACCCTATCAGCCGGCTTTTGTGCCCCTCAAGGATGAGGCAGGGTGCTGTATGCAGCCCTGTGAGGGTGAAGCAGGAGGTAGAGGAGGTTGGAGTGGATGAAGAGGATTATGCAAGGGCACAGGAGAAATACAAGCTGATGAATGTTCTTGGGTTACAGAGGACCGCCCTCCTACCCAGACCTGAAGATCTGATCGGCTGGAGGCAAAAGAAACGGCTGAGGAAGCTGAAGGCTAACAATTATTCCCTAACAAAGAGGCGGAAACCTCGCTCCACTTCGCCAGGACTGCCATACGGGGATGTGACGCTGTCACTTCCTCTCTGTAATCCTGTTAACACTCGCCTCCTCAAGTCAGGAAAGTCCAAGCTAGTGGGTCTCACTGCTGATCAGATGACTGCAAAGAGGCCTAAGATCAATTCCCGACATGTCCCACCCAGTGACAGAAGCATGCGGAGTAAAGGTGTGTTACCTGACATGTTTCTGCCTGCATGCAGACCATCTCTTGGTGGGAGAGAGCTCAGACGGTCAGTGAGGAAGGGTGAAGGTGCCCATCCTCCAGCTAAGAAGCCTCTACGACACAAAACCAACAAAACTCTGGTGAGAAACATGGTCAAGATCAAGCAAGAGCCAGCTGACTACTCCATCTCAGGTCTTTCACTTGCATCAAACGGTAGCTGTGGTATCACACCTAAAAAATCCCCGCCCACACAGAGGACACAGGCCAGAAATAAGGTCCCTGTAGAGACGGTAAGAGTGCTGCGTTACAACAGCGGCCGACCAGTAGCAAAGGCTAAGCTAAGACGGGGCTTCATGAGGGAGGTGGAGAAGACAAAGTGTAAGCCCAGAGAGGAAGGGAAGAAGTTGGATGTTCCGGGACAGATGGGGGTCATGGACACCGGACCGAGAACAAAGGTTGATGAACCTTGTGGTTTCCAGTTTACAGAGCAGGCACCTCCACCTTCCATCTACAACCACCCTCTTTACAAAGTCATCAAAGAGGAGCCAGCAGACCCAGTGCCAGTGGGTGGACCTTTCTCTGATCCTCCATCCCCAGACCTGGGTAAACGCCAGAGCAAGCCCCCCATCAAGCTGCTGGACTCAGGCTTTCTGTTCAGCTTCTGTAGGCCAGCAGGGGGTGCGATGGCCGTGCTGAAGAAAGAGGAGGAGAGCGTGGATATCTGCTTAACACGGTCCGTGTCACAAGTCAGGGAGAAATTTGGAGCGCAGGAGTCTCCTCAAAGGACGCTCAGAGCAAGAGTGCCCCCCACTCTGTCTGTTGTGAAGAAGGAGAGGGAGGAGAGGAGTGTGAGTCAAAGCAAGGCACAGAGAGCCAGGCCAAACTCTCGAAACAACACTCATCACATGGCTAAGGCTGTCCGTTCAAAGGCCAAACCTGCTAAGCCAAAGGTAAATGTAGGAGTTGGTACTTCTCCATGATAGTGATTTTTTTTTAATGCACCATTAACCATCCAGGAATAGGGCAGTAAAGAAGAACACTAGATCTTTACTGGTGTATCCTACAATCCACTTTACCTAACCTAACCTAACCACAGTATAATCTGTACAAGTAGCTGGAATTATTTATCACATTTCAGTTTGGAATTATTTATCAAGTTATCCCTTCGCCTTCTTTCCTTTCATCATCTCTGTTATTTTTTTCATGTAGAAGACATCTGTGATCTAAAGACTTCAGTAAGTTCATCCATGATTTTCTTTTCCTCTGATTTCCAGCAAAAAGCTGTGCCCCTCCCTGTGAGCAGCAGGAGCTGTGTCATAATGGATTCTGTAAGTCGGGCCAGGCTAAAGCAGCTCCGAGGGCCTCGTAGTCAAGTCCCCAAACTCCCAAAGGCGGCCCATGCTTGTGTGCAGTGCCCGGCCTCCTACAAGGACTGCGATGCTCTAATCATGCATCGCCTCAGGCACATCGAGGGCAAGCACTGGCCGTGTCTGGTAAGCACTGGTTTTGCATTAAGCTCCTGTGAGGAACTTTTGCTTTGTGTCGATTTTGGCAACCCCTGTGAACACAGTTGTACACCTACATCTCTTCAGTCTCTTTGCTGATTTTGTCCTGTACTCGTGTAACTAGCTTTTTTCTTTCTTTTTTACAAAAATCTCATGCTGCTTTCGTTACAGTTCAATCATCCAGAGTATTTGCTGCAGAAAATGAAGAAAAACACTCTGACACCTTCCCCCGCAGCAGCGGTTTCAGACATTAAAAATAACTAAATAGAAATAATCAATATTATCACCGATGGTCTTGTTTGCTTCTGAAGGTCACAAATAGACATTAGTATTAATTTATCTATTTCATAACCACCATAACCGGTTTCCTGTTTTTGATTGTTTTTATGTAATATTCTAATATTTGGAGATCTTGGATTTTAATTTTTTTATGAGCTGTAATCATCGAGAAGGCTTGAAATATTTAGAATATTTAAAAAAGTTTCACTTTATAATAAAATATGGGAAAAAAATAAACTTCTTTACGACATTCTCATGATATGAGCTGCACCTGTATGTAATTTAAACTCTATAATTATACAGTTACAGATGACTTTAAAGTGTTGTTTCTTTGTTTTGTAAAATATGGTCGATTGCGATAGTTGAAAGATGTTGAAAGGCCGTACTACCTCTTTGTATGGGATTTTTTTTTTTTTCCCACCAAAAGTATCTGCACTGGGGAGTACTTCGCTTTCTTTCAGAAAACTTTGCCTTGACTTCTTCCAAACATATCAAAACTCACAGGCTCTCCCCCCTCTCTGCTCTGTAGCTCTGCAGTAAGACGTTCTTTCGACTGAGAAATGTAAGAAACCACATCCGCACCCATGACCCCAAGTTGTACAAATGCCGGAGCTGCATCGCTTCCGGCTCCTGAGGCAGCCGGACGCTCCGCTCCATCAGAGAGACAAAGGTAAGTGAGAGTGACCCCTTTCAAGGTCTACACACTACAGTACAATGTAACCACATGTGGTCAACATCTGCACAGATTTGATTGGAGAATGTTGTTTAACACTGGTGTTTATTTTTTTCCAGGTTGAAGGCTGTCGGTGTCTGACTGCAGCGAGCAGGCTGATCGATCAGCAGCTTGTACATAATGCATCCGTCACACACAAGCACAAGGGTCTGTGGAAAGGAATAATGACTCATTGGAGCTGTCAGTTATTGCTAATGTTATTTAAATAACCCAGCTAAGGTTGCTGGTCCTGTTAGCATCCACACAGAAGGTTAAACTTGAACATTACACTCAGGGGGTGGGGATTGTGATGCCACGGTATTTAACATCACGGTTGTGTATAAAATGAAATGTAAAGTGAATGTTAAAACTATTACCGCTACTTTAATGTTATTTTTCTATGTATAGATGAATTTTGAGTGCACTTATATCATAGCTTATGTGGTAAACCTAAGAAAGTGGTGTTGAAGTTTTGAAGTCCAGGGCGGGAATACTTGAAGTGATGGAAGCGCTGGAGGGATTACTTGAAGTCAGAGGGGGGGTCTGAGGAGTGAGACGGTCCTTTGGATGTTTAAGTGGATTTTTGTTGTCTTTTAAGGTGTGCTAACGTTTTTAATGACCCGACTAGTTTCCCTCCTTTCGTGATCTGCTAGTCTCTCAAAGCCCAAGAGGCGGATATTTGACTCTGGCATGGTGACACCACTGCATGTGTATCTGCAGGCTATTGTAGTCCACTGTCTTTCCTAAGTCTGCCTATTTGAAAAAGGGAAACCTGTCTCGTTTTTAATGTGAATTTCTGAGCAGTAACCCTCACTGATATGTCATTACAAACTTTGAATTGATCTCCCCTTCCACTTCAATCCAAGCCATGGATTTCAAATCCCCCTCCTGCTGATTAAATGCAATGTGTTCACATAAAGAGATGTTTATGGTTCACTCATTGATTTTACAAATAAACAAGCTGTCTCTTGCTATCTGTAAAAAGGCTGAATAAATTTTTGCTTTTTATATCCTGTTATTCTTTAATTACATTTTTTAAATATGTATGGAACACTAACTTTAAGAAACAAAAGGCAGTTTTTTACAGTGTGGCAGAGTTCTTTCCTACAAGAGATGTATAAATAATAGAGAGAGGTCCAGGATGTAGCCATGTTGAATCACCAACACATGTTCAAAACAAAGAAGCTCAGGACAAACCTTTTCTGTTTGGATTCATTTGTTTTGTTGCCAAAAGTGAACAGAAACAACAGAATAGAGCAAATAGTTTTAAATTGCTGTCATCAACCTGTTTGATAGTTCATTGTGTATTTAAACTTAATAGCTGTAGATTTTGGACTCTTGTTCTGATGGATCACATAAAAAGAAGCAGTCAGTCGGAGATGTAGGATATTAGTAATGCTTTTCTAAAGCTTTATAGACAACATCGGGGGGGAAATGTGTTTGATGCAACTGCAAATAGGAGTATTTTTTCTTTGTGAAGAGAAATAGATCCATCCAAAATAACAATTTGGTGAATCTCTTTTTGGCATGCATGGCTATAATTCATAACATTTTAGATCTGATGCTTCCGCTCAGGGTTCAGGAGTACATTTATTTATACATCAGGAGGGAGGATGAAAACTTGTGAGACGACCGTCTTGATCGTGAATCATTTCTCCTTGCTCTCTTCTGACTGACTCATCATCTGTGGCAAAAACTATGTTTTTGATTTTTTTTTTCTGCACATACAGACAATGTTATAAGCACAATTTAGAATGAAACTTTGATGATCCCTCAGAAGGACATTTGGTCCAAACAGCTATATGTTGAACCAGGAAATGTGAAAGAATGACAGGTGGGTGAAAGCAGTAGTCGAGGGATACATGGAAGAAACTGTAAAAACCCGTCATCACAAAGGGGACAGTCTCAAATTATGTTAATAAAAACATTAAATCCGGCATTCTAAGTTAAGCAACAGTAGATTATTTGTGTGATCAGAAAAGGTCAACTGAGAATAAAGCTTCAATTAAATGTTATTGACATAAATGATATAAATTTGATGTCCAAAAGTTCAACATTTTTGGGGAAAGTAAAGTTTGCAGTGTGACTCACCAAAATAAAATGTTTTCATATTGTGCATGAATCACTATGGGACAGCTATTAACAAGGCACATGCATTGTGTGCTGTTTTTGTTGATGTTAGCATAATGAGAAAGCGTGAAAGGATGAACAACGTATGCAGGAAATTGTTTAGCTTTATAAAAAAAAAAACACTGATAAATGATGGATTTAAATCCAAACCTGAGATTGGGAAAGTAGTCCCGGGTGGTATTGTATGGATTCAAAGCTGACAGAGACTTTGCGTGATTAGGGAGGATTTGATCTGCTGTCAGTATTAAAGAGCATCTGCAGTCTAATGGGCCAAAGATGCTGCAACTGTTAGACCTCACGGTATGGAAGGATGAGAAGATGTGTAAAATGGATTTCAGGTTTTATTTTGTCATCCCTTAGTGGTCTCTACCCGCCTTCAACGCTGATGAGTGAATTATATCACAATACTTGTGAGGTTTGATATTGATCCATACGGTAATATAATGAATGATATCTATATGGAAATAATTCCTAATGTGAAGTCCATTATTATAAACGCCAAACCATTAAAAATGCTTCTTTTAATCTGCGTTTTGAGTTTTGCACAACTGTCTTTATGCTCTGATGATGTGCGAACTTTCCAACAATCAGAGTCATGAGGCTGTCTACCTATCAGAGCTTCCTCTGATAGGTAGACAGCAATATGGCCTGAAAATGATCTTCAACTGTGTAAAATCAGATTTTATGCCAGACTTTATTTTAACATGCATGAATTTGTATGTTAAAATTAAAAACAAGACAATAGTGCCAATTGTACCCGGCAATACACAAATTATGTTGCTTCTGTTGACCCTGAAAATAAATCTTGTTGAGGATTTTTATTTTATATCCATAACATTCCCAGAAAGAATTCAAAAATCAGCTATTCGTAGATAATATTCAGCTGGGAATACCTTGACTAAGTTGGAAAAATAATGTGTTTCTCTCTCTATATCCTCCTACTACATCACAAGCACAGCTCAAAGGACATGGGTGAAAAGTGTCTCTGAAGTAAGTTGCTGAAACCCAAAGTTCTCAGCGGCTGGATCTAGCTGCCCTCACAAATCGAGAGTGGATTTTTAAGCAAAGAAATCTCAGTGGTGTGGAGAGAATGCTCATTGAAACAGAAAGATATTGAAATGTGATAGAGATGTATAACACTCAGCAATAAGACACAAGATTCAGATTTGTTTTCCCACATTAATTAGGATGGCTTTCTTTTGCCTTAATTATTCAGGCCTTTGCTCATACTGCACATACCTCACTAAAACCCCTAAATATTGTTTCTGTTACTTATTCTGTTTTATGTCTGCTCTTGTTCTCCAATACGTCCCTAATTCGCTCTTATTTCTCTAATAGATTATAGTTTATGTCTGCTTTGATGATTTATCAATGACTTGGATGAAAAAATGAAAGCTGGGTCCTTTAAACCAACAGTACCCAAACCTGACACTAGATGGTAGCCTGCACTAAAGGGTACGGTGTCTGTATCATAACAATAAGACTACAATGCAAAATGGTTCCAGCCACAATTACCTCTACTTTTGAAAAAACCTTGAAACACATTGAGCCTAAATTATTTTAATATGTTTGTTTAAAAATCTTTATATTCTTTAACTTGAAAGTGTATACTCTTTCATTGAAATATTACAAATAAAAAAATTAAAAATGATTATGGACGCTAAACTCTGAGCCGCTTTGTGAGTTTGGGTTTTGAATGTTCTTTGATTGCATGAAGTGAATGAGGTGAGCAATAATCATAGTTGATTTTACATCTATACTGTAAAATCTGCTTGTGCATAAAGAAGACTCGCACTAATAATAGTGTCCTGCTGGTTGTAATAATAACTCAAATGGCTATAAAGAAAATATAGAGATGTTAACCTGCCATTTCATACCATTAGCTTCAGCATATGTTGCAGCTTATTATAGAGTAAAACTCTCAGTGCCCTCACACTGCAGCATTATCCGGGGGCCTGGGTATACTTTTTCAGACTCATAACCAACAGGGCTTACTTGGGTTACCCTTGTCCCACCACTGACTGCATATGTGGGCTTATGTGAGTTTAGGGAGCCATGGAGAGTACGCCCAGGAACAGCTGACAATTTATGCTAGTGGGGCCCCCACATTCTCAGGGAGAGAGAGAGAGAAGAGGGGGAGGGAGAAGGAGAGAGGAAAAAAAGGGGGACTGAGGGAGAGTAAAAGGGTAAGGAGTGGACAAGAGACAGCGGACAGGTGTGAGAGAAAGAGAGAGAGAGTAGGGAGGAAAGAAAGGAGGGAGGAGAGGGAAAAGGAGGCTGTCTTGTTTGTAGCTTGTCAGCAATTGCTTGAGACAAGCTTCCCCTCCATGTGTGAAAGCTACTTGGCAGGAATGCTTGGACCGTACCAAGTGCAACAAGGCGAGAGGGGGGTTCCGCAGGAGGAACAGACCCCGGATTGAAGAGCCAGTGTGTGGTTGAAGTAATCCTTCGGCGGTGTCGGCTCTTTGATGTTGTATCTTTGTGGATGTGTGTGTGTGTGTGTGTGTGTGTGTGTGTGTGTGTGTGTGTGTGTGTGTGTGTGTGTGTGTGTGTGTGTGTGTGGAGAGGAGGGAGGGATCTGTGTGAGTGTGTGTGGGTGTGAAAGGGGCTGGAGAGAGCGTTTCTGTATGGATATGTGCTCTCTCTCTCTCCCCAGCAGCAACAAAAGAGAGGGAATGAGACACCCCCTGCCACCCCCTTCCTCCCTCCTCCTTTCCCCAGCTCTCAAGAGAAAGAAAGCAAAAAAAAAAAGGAAAAGAAGATGATGAAACCTGAAGTGGTCCTGCAGTGTGAATTGTGTGCGTGTGTTTGCTCATATGTGCATCTGAATGTTTGTCTTATTGTGTGTTTGTGTGTGTGGTTCTGCATGCCAGCCAGTGTGAATAGCTTCTCCAATTTAATCTGTTTACTAACAATCTAGTGTGTATCCTGTCTGTTTATGCTATTTGCATGTGTGTGTTTGTGTGTGTGTGTGTGTGTGTGTGTGTGTGTGTGTGTGTGTGTGTGTCTGTGTGTGTGTGTCTGTGTGTGTGTGTGTGTGTGTCAAGACCAGTCTGTGGGTGGGTGTCTGCCTGCAGTCGAGTGTGGTCATGTTATGTGTTTTCTCCCCAGTAGAGGCTGTTATTGTCCTAAGAATGTGTGTTGTGTTTCAGTTTCACTGTGTGTGTGTGTGTGTGAGTGTGTGTGTGTGTGAGTGTGTGTATGAGTTTGTGTGTGTGTGCGTGCATGCGTGCGTGCGTGTATGTGCGTGTGCGCGTGTGCGTTGATGTGTTTGTGCGCTGGGGTCAATCTCAAGAAGCCTGTTGCTGTCTCGCTTCCGACTTTGCTCTTCATCAGGTGGAATCGCAGTTGGAGATGGGCTCCTGCAGGATTCCTTCCCTCTGGCTTCAATATTCCCACTGCCATCGCTGAACAAACGTGCAAAAACACACATTTCTGCATGCTTGCCAGACCAGAATATTATACACAACCTGTAACAACAGACTGACCTTAATGTTATATCTTGGACCTTTTCCTCCCCATAAACATGAACTTCCTACACTAAAATTACTGAATTACAACTCTTTTCCTCTATTTTATTTCCACTCTCATCGTGTGTGTGTGTGTGTGTGTGTGTGTGTGTGTGTGTGTGTGTGTGTGTGTGTGTGTGTGTGTGTGTATGTGTGTGTGTGTGTGTGTGTGTGTGTGTGTGTGTGTAAAGCAGTAAAGTTTGAGGATGTCCTGTCAGGAGCAGCTTCTAGGTTACACAAAGATGTGAAAAATCATCTCATCATCTGTTTCCAAGGCTTGGGATGCAGATTTAAATGAAGTAGGCCGTGAAAAATGTTCAGGATGTCAAAATGTATCGGGGTGAAGGCGTTTATGTAATTGGAGCACTTGGTGTGCTGGTATACAGCTTAAGAGAGGAAATTCTTTATTAACACTGGAACACACACACACACACACACACACACACACACACATAATGAATACTCACACACACAGACTTAGATGTTTAATTTGTGCATGCATGCGTCGGTGCACTGACGCATACACCTGAGTGATGCAGTTCATGTAGTAGACTGAGCTGACCTCATTTACATGTCCTCTTAGGGATGTGCTGAAAAAAATGTAGGGGACAGGAAGAAGAAGGGGGAGGAAGATGATGAGGGGGGGAGGAAAATAGGAAAGGAGAGCTAAGAGAAGAGGTGACCAAAATGAGAGCAAAGGGGATGAAAAGGAAGCGGAGGGGAAGAAGAAATGACAAAAGAGGGAAGAGAATAGAGGACATAAGATGATGTGAGGAAAAGAGAGGTTAGAGGAGAGGAAAGGAGAGAAGGGAAGATAACAGGGGAAAAGAGGAGGTAAAAAGAGAGGAAACAAGAGCAAAGAGGAGAGGACAGAAGAAGTGAGGTGAAGAGGACAGTTAAGAGGAGAAGAGAAGAGAAGAGAAGAGGAGAGGAAAAGGAGAAAGAAAAAAGAAAAGGGGAGAATGTCAGATGAGGTGAAGAGGACATGTAAGAAGAGGAGAGGAAAAGAGAGAATGGAAGAGATAAAGATGAGTGGTTAGGGGAGAATGTGAACGGAAAGGAGAAGAAAACAAGAGAGAAGAGAGGAGGTTTGAGGATGATATGTTAGGAGAGAGGAGGAAGGAAATGAGGTGAAGAGGAGAGAAGAGAAAAGGAGAAGAAGAACAGAGACAAGAGGAGGTTTGTGGAGGAAATAAAAGACAAGGGAGGACATTTAAGTAAGAAGAAGAGTCGTGCAATGTGACGTGAAATGGAGAAGATGAAAGACAAAGATGTAAGGAAAGAAATAGAGATGAAGAGAGGAAGAGGGAGAGGAGAGAATGAAAAGAAAAGTAAGAGCAAAAAAAGGGGGGAGGAAAAGACTAAACGAAGGGAGAGGGAGGAGAAGGAAATTAGGCAGGGAGAGAGGAAGCAAGGGGAGGAGAAAAAGATGGGGTAGATGAAAGAGAGGGAAAGTTGAAAGGTAAAAAAGGGGAGGAGAAATAAAAGGAGACTGTGGTGAAGAAGAGAAGGAAGGCAGGGATGGAGAGGGAGAGAGGGAGGAGAGGAGGCGGAGGAGGGAGGGATGGAGGCGGAGGAGGGAAAGGGAGGAGGGTTGATCTCTGGGGTTTGAAGCACATTAGTATTCATGGGGAAGAGGAGGCCACAGACAGCAGAGAAACAGAGGGACCAGACTGGGAGCAGCATACCACACACACACACACACACACACACACACACACACACACACACACACACACACACACACACACACACACACACACACACACACACACACACACACACACACACACACACACACACACACGCACACGCACACACTTGCACACACACACACACACACACACACACACACACACACAGAATGTATGTTATATGTGGATTTAGATGACGCTACACTGGGTCTAACCACTCCTTGTGCACTCCTTCTTGTCTAATATCTCCCACTTTACACACATTAACGTGTACACAGACACCTGAAAATCCTCTCCAGAGACAGTTTAGCGGTTGAGGCCTCCGAAACCGCACGCACCCCTGCCGGCCTTGGATCGAATCCCCACCTCAGAAGCATCTCTCCTGTGATTTCACTGCTTCGTATCCCCTTTTCCTGCCTCCTGCTCTGTCAATAAAAGCAAGAACAAACCCGAGATCTGAGGATGTTGATTTTCCTCTTGGAAAAAAAAAGACCTCATCGGCTACCGTGTGTGTACCTTTAGAAGAGGAGAGGAGCAAAGGAGTGCAGGTGACTCATTTCACTCTGGGAGAGACGGGCAGGGCTTGGCCAAGCTCTGGGGGGAGAGGGGTGGAGGACAAAAAAAAAAGATTCCACATATCGTGTTGGAGGCCGCATGTGAAAAAAAAAACACGGCTGACTGTGGCAGGAGGAGAGCAAAAAAGAGAGAGAGAGGGAAGAGGAGGTGTAGGGAGAAACAGCAACACTCTCTGGGTGTTCTATTCTTAGTCTCTGCTCCTCAGACTCAGTGTGCGTGTGTGTGTGTGTGTGTGTGTGTGTGTGTGTGTGTGCGTGTGTGTGTGTGTGTGTGTGTGTCGAGAGAGAGAGAGAGAGAGAGAGAGAGAGAGAGAGAGAGAGAGAGAGAGAGCATGTGTGGGCAGGCAGGTGGTGTACAGCTGACAGTTGATTTGCTGTGACACCAGACACACTGGCTGCCTTGGACTCCCGTGGCCTAGATATCAGAGTCTCCTGGAAGCCCCTCGCACTCTGTTTCATCAACACATACACAAACACACACATTTAATCCCATGCACAAACTCATATGTGTTCCTATTTTTTCACTCTTTCTTGCCCCCCTCTCTCTCTGAGATGCATATAAAATTGTTCGATTGGCAAGCAGGTGGTCTCTACTGTATATCCTTTAGGGTTTGAGGATGGAGAAAACTTAAGGTAAAAGTAGGGATTGGAAGCAGGCAGAAAAATAAAAGGGAGAAAGTGACAAGACAGAGACAAAAAAGAGTGAGAAGAAGGGAAAAAGAAAAAATGAAAGGTGATAGAGTGCAGGAAGAGGGATAGAGTGAGCGGGAAGAAAAGAGTGAGATCCCATCATGTAAACAGTCTGAAGCACTGCATAGAGATGGAGGAGGCTGTTGCCATGGCGGCAGAGGCTGCATCCTTTTGTTAAAGATGTCACTCAGGGGGAATCAGGGCTAATGAGGAAGGACTTTGCGCCTGCGTGTGCGCGCGGGCGTCCAATGTGTATCTGAGCAACACGGTCTGCTGGTATTCTTGAGTTATTGGTGGTATAATGGCTCGGGAAATAAATAAATAAGTAAAAAAATCCAGGCGAGCGCGCATGAGGATGAGTGGGAAATTAAAAATAGAGGAGAGCAGGAGTCAAGCAGGGGTTACACAGAACATGCAGGGAAATGTCAGTGTCATTGGTGAGAAGGGCACAAGGAAAACAAATGTAACTCTGTGTGTGTGTTAGTGTGAACTCTACTGAGACAAGTGATGCGAATGGTTTGGTGTGGCACTGCTGCGTAGGTGGTTTGTTCTGTGTGCTCTCCATCTCACAGCAAATTAGTGAAGAATCAAAGGGAAACAGGTTTCATTTAATCCTACCCTCCATCTTTCCTTCTTTTTCTCCTCTCCTCTTCCCTCTTTTTTCTTCTCTTCATCCTCGGCAAACAGCCTTGAGCCTCCCACAGAGTGAACGCAGACACCTGCCTGCTCTATCCTGTCTCTCCCTCTTTTTCTGTTTTAGAACCAACACACACGCACATATTTGTTTTGCTGTCAGCAGCGTCATCAAAGAGAGTGAGAGAGGTCTTGGCGCCATTCTTCCATTCTACTCCACTTCCCCCTTCCTCACTTATGTTCCCCTCCTCTTCCTCCTCTCTTTATAGACGGGGATAAATAATTTGATCTGGAGGGCTTTTTGAAATTCCACCACTCTGAGAGGCGTGACGTTAATCTTTTATTATCTTCTCCCTTATTCTTCCTCTCTCCCTTTTCTCTTCCACTCCTTTTTCTCCTTATCTCTCCACCAGACCCCCCACCCCTACCCTCTTCCTCCACCCCCCCCCCCCCCCACCAGCCCCGTCCTTGCAGTATTCTAATGATTCATATTTCACATCCACTGCCTTTTCATTTAGCCTGTCTACACCGCTTCAGGGACAGCTACTCACGATCTTAATTGACTGAGGAGATAGAGGGGCTGAGGTGGGTGGCAGAGGTACTCTACCCCCCCCACCCAAATGTGCACAAACAAGGAGGAAACAATGGAAGGCACACTTACAAAAATGCACATATATTCGCTCAATGCATGGACAAGCATACAGATTTTCACTCCAGGGTAATTAAGCTGTCGATTTTTCTTAGGGTCAAGGGAGTGACGCAGGAGAGCCGAGCAGAAATGATGATGTGAGGGAAAGGATGCTCAGATGAGGAGAAATGAGAGGACTCACTCCCTCCCTTTCTCACCTCTCTCTCCTCCTCCTCTCCCCCTCCAACCCATCTCTCTGTCTGTCTGTGCCTCTCTTTGATCTCAGCCTCTGTCCCACACTGCATATTAAGATGCCCGGGCCCCCCTGTTTGGTATTCTGAGGCGGGCACCATGGATGCCAGTCTCCATATCCTCTCCTCGCTTCTCCTCTGAAAGGGAGCAAAAACCCCTCTGTCTGTCTCAAGATGCTTATCCCGCTAAATGGGTCTGAAATAGCTGGAGAACGGGGCGAGGGAGGGAGGGAGGGAGGGAGGGAGGGAGGGAGGGGGGTGGAGAAGAAGAGGAGAGGGGAAGTATTAGACACAGTACAGACGGGAGAAGGGGGGAGGAGTGATGGGGCTGATTTTAGCTGAGAGGATAATTAAACGCTATTATCACAATGGGCCGGTAATACAGCTATAGCTTGTTCATAGAGGAGCCAGCCCTCCCATGTTTGCCTCACTAAAAGGAGGGAGGAAGGAATGAGGGAGGGAGAGAAAAGAAGAGGAGAGGCACAGATTAATAGACGGAGGAAGAGCAGGAGAAACAGAGAGAGAAAGACAGAGAGGGAGGGGGGGAGAAAGAGAGACGGTAAAATAGGCAAACAGAATTAGAATGGGAAAGTGAGTGGGAGAGTTTAGTAGTGGGGTGATTGCTCAATGTTTGGGATTAGCATGACTCTCTCACCCACTCTCTCTCTCTCTGTATATATCTCCCTCATTTTCTTTCTTTCTCTCTCTCCCCTCTCCTTCTATAAGCCCTGGGGATGGCACAGCTTTAGTTAAACTGCTCTATTAAACGGCGCCTGCTGAGAAAATCAAATTATAACTTCCTTTAATCAGCGAGTATCAGTGGCCCACACAGGAGCAGCCAGCTCTGACAGCACAGAGAGAAACACAGAGAGAGAAAAAGAGAGGGAGAGAGAAGGAGAAGACTGTGACTGGAGACCTGAGGGAGGCCGATATGAACCTGTCTCCCGTCTGCTTCGGTTCCCATGGCAACAAGATAGAGTGAGGGGGAATATGGGTAGTGGAATGTCTGCATCTATCGTTTCCTCTCGGTAAGCATTCACACACACAGATAGCAGAGAGGAAGAAAGAGTACGCTCAGTGAGTCAGGCTGTTCGTCTGTTTGGGTGGCGTTTGAAGGTGGGTGCACACACACACAACTGTTGAAATCGACCCCCCGCCCCCCTCTCCCCAAAGACCAGCAATTGTAGTAAGTAAATGGGTACATTAACTTCATTATTGTACAATTTAAAGTTACTTGTGTCTTGCCTACTGCTATTTTTACTCCACAGAACAAATTTAATTAACAGCATCAGTTTCCTATTCTAATGTTACATTGTAAGGACATTTAAATATTTGATCAAATAAATGCAATTCTCTGGCTTTAACCAGATGTTTAAAAAAAAATTGCTCTGTTTAATTAGAGCCCTTTATTTCATCTTTTAGATGGAGGCCTGGGCAATATGGTCATACTTTCACACAATCTTGATACAGTCAGATAAATCCAAGCAAGCAGTCCGCTACCCTCAGATTAATTGGTGCCAATTAAGAGAGGAAAAAGGAAACGTCTTCTTGGATTTATTTTGGATTCACCAAACATGGTGCAAACACACATATTTCTGTAAAACATGAAGAATAGTACATAGACAGAAACTGTGAGTTCATTATTATGCACTCTTTCATTTTAATTTATCACACTTCATATTATTATCCCAATACTGAACAGTAACTGTGTATTTTTTTCATATCATGCAGGCCTAGTTTATAAAATCACATTAGTAAGTAGTTTATTTTTCATGATCTTGTTCTTACAAATGTGATCAGTGTCTAGATAAAGTTCATAAGCAACTTGGCTTTTGGGTAGAATAGTTAATGCACAATAATATAACTCCAGTAACTACAAGCAGATACTGTATTGAAGAAGTGGATCTTTTGGAGCATACGTATATACATGTCAACACTTTTGGGACTTGCCTGAATCGTTTTAATCAAATAAATGATTCACTTGTCAAAATGTTATCCAGCCAGCCTGATGTTCCCTTTAATATAACTTAAGAGATGCATATAAATGTACTTTATATGAGACAGGGTTGCAAGTTTCACATTAAAAAAACACTTCTCCACTAAATTTCTCAAATGTCAATAATCAATACAAATTTGTGTCGCAGGACTTTGCTTTTTACATCCGCCATTAGTAAAGCTTTGCCATATCATGTGGCGCTTTTGGAGGGTAACCACTGGACAAAGCTACAACACACTTCATGAAGTGGAAGTGGTTAAAATAAGCTCTTTCTTGACCTTGCTGTTATGGTAAAATATGTTTCTGAAATATTGATGCATCAGTATAACAATCTATTATTGTGATTTATACATTTAACAGATAAGACATGTGCCCTATAACTTTAAGTGCATGGCTTTTGCTTGTAGTAGAGTATTTCTTTATTGTTGTATTAGAACTCAGCCATTTAAACATAATAGACTCTTGCAATCATAAATCCTTCTCGTTAGGAGGCGATCTAATCGCTCTCGTCTCTGATTAGTCATTAACGGTCCGGTTAGTGAAATGGTGAGACGCAGGTGGGTGGGCAACTGCTCAGTTCTCTGGGGTTTGCCTTGACTCATTAATGATGGGTTAATTAACATTGTTTCAGTCCCTTTGCTTGTTTACACTCACCTGCCACGTGGAAGAGTCAGAAAACACTGCTGCAGGGGACAATAAACAAGGAGGAGGAGGAGGAGGGAGGAAATGAAAGGAGAAAAATTAAAGGAATGATGTGGAAACTTGTTTAAATCTTAAATCTAAGTTTAACCTCAGCTATGTTAGTGCAAGAGATTTAGATAGAGAAACAGTATTTGCAAAGGAGGAAACCATGGAAAAGAATAGGCCAAGTGGTAGCATCTCTGTGCATCAACCATCATTAGAGATCTGTGCGGTACTGCTTGCCTCTGTTACTCATAGCAACACTGCATACCATGATAATAGGCTGACTGATGATTGGTCAGGCTGCCATTCTCTGGTAAGTGACCTCACCGCTGTGTGAGTGAGCTCACTGTCTCAGTATTTTGATAACCGAGCCGTTTTGGCTGTCTGTGCAGAACCGTCACCAAGACTTTTAATTACCAAAGCTGGGTACAACAGTGTGTCCTGCTGTGGGGCTACACAGGTCACATGAAGAAACAGTAAACTTCCCAGTCTTCCCACAGTCTCAGGTCTTTAACCAGCTGTTTTACTCCAAATATTTTACGTGTTAATTTGTCACAATTGGCTTTATCAATACAAGGTATCACACCTCCGGTCCACCTCCTCCACTCTGCATCTACAGTGTTTCACCCAAGCACAAGACTGTTTATCGAAGCTTTAAATAATGCAGATGGTAATATGATAAGTGAACAGTCAATGTGGGTGTCCTGCTTAGACAAACATACATGATGCACACCCCCTCTGCATTAGAAAAAAACAGAAAGATGGGCAAAAACAATAACATATATAGCGCTAATGGTGCAATTAATATAATTCAGCTTTCCTCCAGTTCTTAAAATGCAACATTTTGGGGAAAACTGTGTGTGTGTTTTTTTTTTCAAGTTCCTAAAGTATTATGGGCAAGTCATGCCACAGAGTTGCAGGGCTGGAGAGCCAGAACATCGACCTGAAGAGCTTTACTAGTGTGCATGTCTAATGCAACCCAGTCTGGGAATACTGCCAGTCTACTGTTACTCTACCAGTGGGGTTTATCACATTCACATGCACACACCCACACACTTACACACACAAAAACCAGAGCGGGAGGGAGTGTATGTATGTGCATGAGAGGGAAAGACAGAAAGAGAGAGAGAAAGCTTTGTGGTGTGTCACTGATCTCCGCTAGCATGCACAAACATGTCTGACGTAGCCATGGTCTGCTTGTCAAAAGTCACAAATATGCACTTCTCATCCCGTGATTTTGTGTCCTACATACAGTTTGTCATCCCACAGTGCTCATTGCCGTAAAAGGCTTCCATGTTGCCGATGCTCTGCTGTCCCTGTGAGAAATAGGAAGAGTGACATATGGTATGTTAACACAAGGAAGAAGAAAAGGAGGAAGAAAAACAAAGTTTCAAGCGAGTTTCACTAATTGGGTTCACCCAGATTTAAAGAGCCACTTCAAGGGGAGATTTAAGAAGAAGAAACTATTCTCAAGCTAAAAATAAAGATTCCTTCTATCAAGTCTTTGTCAATTTGAATAATTGTTGTTGTTTTCAGTCCTTACGATTCCTGGCAAGAGAAGAAAAACAATTCACTTTTTCTGAGTCATAAGTTCCAAATTTGCTGTCAGAATGGGACAGTTTTTGAGATTGTGGGCCAGAGAAGCCCTGTTGCTAGAGCTCGAATGCACACAAAAATCTGTCCTCGTGAATTTAAAACCAAACCGTTCTTCTCTAACAGCATCTTGAAGAAGAATGAGCAGTTTGCAGAAACATCCTCACTTTGGTACTCCAAATCAGGTCTCAAAGAAGTACAGCGACACACACACACACACACATAATCAGGCCAGCTAATAACGCATGCACTTAAACACCAATTCATTCAATCCCCAGTTGTCATGATTATACATTTGGGTTAGATTTAAAATGTAACTTAATTAAATATTGAGAAGGACCGCTCTCATATTGCATGTCCTTAATGTTTCACTCTTCCTCTGAGGCTTGTGATAGTCTGCAAATGTGTATGTGCGTTGTAGCTGAACATAATTGTATTATTAAGCAGCATCTGTCAATATTCTAATTACAACAGTCTTTGCAAAGGGGAAACACTTTTAAGACTGGACTGTACTGCTCGAGTTAAAGTGGGGGGGTATGGATAAGATTAGAAAATCAATTGATAGTCTGTTATTTTCTTTCAATGGATTATGCGTCATAAATAACAACCCTGATTGACTGGACGGACAAGTTATCAGAACATTTCCAATTTAAAAGCAATCCTTCTACATCCTCTTACTTGTACAAACACAAACATATATATATATACTGTATAAATTCATTTAAAGAGAGGTAAGTTTTTTTTATACTCGTACATAAATATGTTCATGTGTCATCATCCTGAAAATCTGTATTTGTGAAAAAATATATTTTTAGCTTCACTGCACTACACATCTTTCTTCTTATTCCTTTATTTGTCATTTTTAAAGAATTTCATTTTGTGTATTAGATTTTGCAAGCTTGAAATTGTAAGACGTTAGTTGTTAAACCAAATAGGTCTGAAACTTTTCAGGTGTTTCTCAAATGTTCAAGGGTTTAATCAATAGCCTATTGCATGTTGCGATTATGCAACAGCACCATAACACAGTTCTGCCACCATTATGTGTTTGTACTTACACATTGCATACGAAACAGCTTGGGGTTGGTGTCCCAGCGTGCGATTTTAGATTGTGTTTGCCGTTCCAACAACTTAATCTTATTGCTTCCTACACCTTGTAAACATAAAACAGAGACATTTGGTTTGACTCAGTAAAGTCACCAACTCTTACATAATGAGAACTAACACCAATATACTGATGCAATTGCAGATTAAGAACTTTGAACATCATCAGCAGCCATCTTGTTTGTTTACAATGGTGTTTAAACCTGCCCGGCATTAGAAAAACATTTTGGATTGGCCTGCTCTTAATCAGGCATGGATTGAAATCTTTCTGAAGGGACAGGGGATGAGACAAATCTAACAGATAAAACACAAGCTTGCAGTTTATATGGTTTTTGCATCATTAACATCAAACTTGTAAAATGTAATTGTTTTGGGACCCACAGTTTACATGATAGGGTTACTTTTTGACCAAAAAGTCAGACGCACTAATGTTTGTAAGTGTCTTGATGGGGAAGTTCTCCTTTAAGCCTATACAACTGAATATGTGAAGTCAGGCTTTAAAAAAAGACCAGGAATTTGAATACGCTTGCCACTGGACTGATATGTTAATTAAGGAAGACTTATATCTTTACAAAAAAGTATTTATAATTGTGCTGATGTCCTACTAAAGCAGTGACACTAAAAAAAAGGCTACTTGCAACTTAATTTCAATTATTTATATGTAGCCTATAAGTGATTTTCTTGACATTGAAAGTTTGTTGGTTTTTATCAGAAGATAGGCCTACCCATTATCTATCTATCCATCCATCCATCCACAAAGTCGTCATGCCAGAGGTGACATCTTCCAATTCTGGTGAAACAGTCGAAAGCTATCTCTATTTAGGATATAGTGGCCAACTTTATTTAAATCTACAAATTGTTTCAGCACATAACATCAGAATAGCTTTAAAGGTTGAACTAGTGCTTAAAAACTTTTTCTGTTACCTACCACTGATGCGAAACTACCAAGTAGCCTACTTTCACTAGAGGAAGTTGCCAACACAAACACGATGTTATAATCCCACTAAACATGAAGTTAAACAGTTTAAGTGCATTTGACCTCCTTAAAAAATGGTATAGTGTCTACTTTTTAGTGTTACGTGAGGTGGACGATGGTGTTTCTTCGCTGTCCGGCAGTTACATTCTCACTGGCACACAGACCTGACCTAGAATTGCTACTTAGAATTCGGACTAAACCATCATGCCTGGAACGGAGGGGGGGAGACGACAGGAAATCTTGACTGGGATGTAATGGAGTAGGACCACTGGAAAGCTCGGGCGAAAGGGGGGAGACACATTTCTATTTTATAATGTTACCGTGAAAATGTTGTGATTTGATAAGCGTGCGCTATGAATACGTCATTCGAGGAAAACGGGAGTTAAGCTAACATTTCAGGTGAGTGCTCCTTTTTTCATATCCAGGTGGAAAGTGTCGCTACCATAGCTCGCCTCCTGGCAACGGGCACACGCGGGTCCTCCTCCCGGGGACATCTCACTCCGGTATCCGTTCTTCTCTGCCTCTGTCCCCGAAGGCTGGCTAGCATAAACCACGTCGTGTCTGGCCTGGCAGACAGTGAGCACCCTTTCAAGCGTGAATGCCCATTTTTACAGCGCACCAAAAGCGGATTATTCACGATGTTTTCAGCATGGTGTAAAACCCGCGGAGAAATATTGGTTTTTACCCCATTATACTGGAGGACCGCCCGTGCTCGGTGAAAATGAAAAAAGGATACAATGCAGCATGTATGTTCTGCATTCTTCGGGAGTACTACACCGCTGGTATTGTATTACCTTTACAAAAAATGTGTGTGATATGATTTATGAACGCGTAACGATGTTATAGGCCTCGGCCGGTGATTGTGTCGGCCAGCCCTATCATCTGCTGAGCGATTTAATTGTTACATTGTTAACGGAGCTAGCAGAACTTGAAAATGAACGTTTGAGCAAGGAGGGACTGAATTCTTTGTCTACCCCGAAAAAGCCCTTAAATGAATCTAATTGTGTGTGTGTTTTTATTTGTGTGTTTGTGCCCGACGCCGTTGTTCTCGCTCTCAGCCGCCGTCCAGTGCCTCCCTCTTCGGGAAAGACTTTGTTTGCGCTGGCCGACGCTCCATGAATGCAAGTGCTGAAGTCCTCCCTTCCCCCCAGTTCTCTGGCGAAACAGGAACAACTTCTTTTAGGAAAAAGAAAAAAAGTTCCTGGAGTTTCAAGCGCCATGGAATTACTTTGTCCGCCAAGAGTAGTCCAGTGAGGCGCTGAGATTTCAGGGGGGGAAGTCTAGTCTCTGAAGATGTGTGCTTTACGTCTATTTGCAGAGTTTTAGCTTTGGAGATGTCGTTGTATATTTTAGGACGACTTCCTCGAGTTGGCCCGTTCGTGAGTAGCCTAACTTGTGTGGCATTGTGCTGTGTTACCTTAGCAAGTCCAGAGAGCTAAACATGGCAAAGAATGTGTATACCGTTTTACTTTGTACCATTTTGTATACTGTAGGCCGCATTGTGACTGAAAAAGTCTCACACCCATGGAGTAAAAATGCTTTTTAAACGACCTGTGATACCTGGGAATGTGGTCCCCCTAATGAATGAAGTCTTAACTTTTTATCTCTCATAAAGTAAGTGTCCCTAAGTCTTTGTTTATCCATTTTATACATGAATGTCAAATATTCAATTCAAATTAGTTTCCATTATCAAATTGACTTCATGCTAAGTTTTATTCCTTATCATTGTAAAGAAAACATATTTTGCAGTTTACTCCTTCATCTGATGCTGTTATCCAGAGACACTTCTCACTTAGCATGTAGGGGGTCAAGCATATCTGCTAGTTGCTTAGATTAAACTGTACACCTTCCTATCACAGGACCCTGGTCTCCTCAATTGCTAGGCAACAATGCTGTCTACAGTGTGCTCGCATCTATTGCATAGTCTCAAGGCAGCCTAGTATTGACAACGATGGTCAGTACTCTTACCCTTCGAATCTTGTTCAAGCTTTGAATTTACCATGACCTGGATGACTGGGAACCTATACACAGACATACTCTTATCCCTTTTTTTATTTGCATTGAAGAAGTTTACAAAAGTGGCTCCCAGAGTTCATATTTTGGAGGACTTAATATCAGATGCAAGCAGAACTAAATCTCCCGCTAAAGTATCATCCACTGTCTTGTAGTCCCTTATGTGTACACTCGTCGATAACTGAAGTATAAATGAGTGTCTGGGTTAAAAAGGCTAGAAGACACAGTTACTGTAGTCCCTGATGACCTAAGCTTTGCACCGGTTATGTATTTGCTACACGTGGGTCTTGTTAACATGAGCGACTGAGTGCTTTTCCTTGCCGATTTCCTTGTTTTTGTGTCAACCGATGAGCAAAGTTCTCTCTCTGTTCCAGGTGTGAATGACTTGTGGCTGTAGGGTGTCGTGAGTGGGCCAGGTTCCTTCACAGCCTCCGTGGCTGACTGGGAGGAGTCAAGTGGAGTGCAGACATCAGTGCCCAGGGGACCTGAGACCTGGTTCTCCATATGAGGCCCTGCTGAAAGGGCAGGGGGGCTTCTGAGGTAACCCAGCTCAACACTTGCTAACTTGTTTTCTTCTTTGACACACATTATCACACCGTTTCTTTCATACAAACATTTTTCTCTGTTCTTAAAAAAAACCCCACATTCATGGCACACTGCTTTCACGTCTCCAGATTTCTGTCATCGTTTTACATCTTCATGAAGATAACTGAAGATAAAAATGCTGGGAGACAACCACTGTAAGCTATGACGATACATAAGTGCTGTGTCTATAATCACTCCCTGGCTACGTTTCAATTCCCATACTGCCAAACTATTTAGCAAGCCAGAAAAAGATTTAAAATGTCCCTACATACGTGCATGTCAGAACTAGTATAACATGAAGAGGATGTCCTGTCATTTCCTGTTCATGTTGTAGACTGCAAGCAGCATGCTTTTTGGGCTTCTCTGAGCCTACATCATTTACATTTCAGAAGATATGTCTAATTGACTGGTTATCTTAGTGATGTTTTCTTCTGTCTTCAGTGCCACCGATTTTTTTTTAACGACATTCAAATTTGGACTGAGCATCGGACAGATGAATTACCAAGTGTGTCATAGTTCAAGGCATGATGTTAGGATGAGAAGTATGTCCAACTTGTATACGTACTCAATGCAAAATATGTAAATTGTAAAGGCAGTGATAGTACTTAAAGCTAGAGTTGTCACATAACTACAATTTTAAACTTAGATATGATACGAGTAAGAATCACACCATCGATACACATCAAGAGATAAACTAATGTTCTTTGTCACGCACTTAAAGACCACAGACATACGGGCAGTTCTTACTGACTTTAACATTATAATCCTCTAGTCACACAGACAAGACCATTCGGCCAGACTGTTAGACCACGCACCTGCTGTTTCCAGTAACGATTTCACAGTGGCCATTCCACAGACATGAAATCTCACAGAAACGTGCGTAATCAAACGTGACTTTAGAAGAAAAACAAACATGGAGGACGACCAAAGTCGTCTGCGGGCTCTCTTGCCCTATTGTGGTATGTCTTGCATGAGAAGTTCGAAAGGCACTCGTGTTGTTATCATAATTCCACACGCTGGTCTCCTTTTTTAATATTCCACTTGGCTCAGTGCAGAGTTGTGTTTGTGTTCGCTGCCATGTTTGAGAGCTGTATAAGTATGCAACATCCGGTTCCTGATGCTTCACAGTCTGCTCGCTCTCATTGGCTGTTGCAGGTATCCTGTCGAAGGCAGCCCGATCTAGAATCGTAAATATCAAACATGTTTGTGATTTTCAATTCGAGATTTGGGAGGCTCCGACTCGATCAGGAGCAGTAAAATAATCGTATCGATGCAACCTTGGGGATAATTTGGGCAAAGCCTACAATCGAGCCACGCCCCCCGACCATTGGGGTGGGGTGTTGGCAAATCGGGCCTAAAATCGTCTGGTGTGTAGCCAGCCTAAGTCTCCGCGAGTAAATTTTATTGATGCAAAATTCTGTAGCATTACACTACACTTTGAAAATATGTTTAATAGATGTCTGAATGAGTTATTTTGAATCCAGATCATGATTAATCATCAAAGCTAGATTTGTTGTTGCACCATACATCTGAATACATTTAAAGGATAAAGAATGAGAGATGCTCGATTGCTGGCTCCACTCTCTAACATTTCAAACATTTCCTGACTTATAATGTTGTTCCTTTTTTTAATTCATACCTAGAAGTGTCTTTTGTTAAACTGTGAAGCAAAGGCAGCAAACACTAAAAGCCTAACTGGTGTCATCACTCGATAGCTTTACACTGCTCGGATGTAACTGTAACATTTTTCTCAACATCTCTTCTTTGACATTTATCTATGGATGTGCCGACTGGTGCAAGCTGATGAGTTAGGCCTTGGGTTTCCCTCCTTTACATCGTCTCTGATGGTCAGGTAAGCAGCTTGAAAGGACCTCAAGGCTGCTCTGCTTTGGACTATCAGCGCAATGTTTGGTCTTATTTTCTGATCTGCGCATGCTGAGGACAGGACTCGATCGTAGAACTCATCCTGAGAACACTGTCCACGCTGTTTATTTATCTGCTATCTAATCCGGAGCGTGTTCACCAAAAACCACAGCGAGGTGAAGGATGCGGGGGAATGGATATTGATGTGAAGTGGAAAAGGATTTATTTTCTCCTCTGTGTATTGGCCTCTCATGTTTCTGTGCATTTGTTTGCTTCATGGGTTTTCTAATTAAAACTCGCAAGGCGTGTGTTGTGTATGACATGCAGAGATGACATGAGGGGTGTGTGTGTGGGGGGGGGGGGTTGTCTCACAGTCTTTGTAGTGGGAAGCAGGAAGCTCCCCTCCACAGTTCACACAGTTGGTTGGACCCAAATGTGTCTGTTTTTCTCTAGTTTAAGGTTTGCTTCACTCTGAGGTCTCTTTATTATCTCTTTTTTAGACACCTTTACTCATTTTCTAAACAGTATTTAAATTAAGCAGAACATGCACGTGTTTCCCATTTTCTGACTTAAGCCTTTTCACACATGCACTCTTTAGATTTACAGAAAATGTCAAGACAGTTTGCCCCTGAAAACATCCTGTATGACTCTTGCACAAATGACCCTCACATTAGAGATTTTCTCTGTCAAATTGAGGGGAGGGGGTTTCAGGAGGCAGGGCATGAAGTAAAAAAGGATTCTGGGGAAATGGCAAATGAAACAACAGATATTCAACGATTTGATCCACTCAGCTCACCCTGAACATACCAGGATTTTAGTGCATGTGTGAAAACGGGGTTATATTTATATTCCCAGTTAATTAAGGATTCGTCTGCTGAATGACTCCTTTTATAGTCAGACATCCACAGTACAGTAATTATGCCCTTTCCCCCAGAGAGCTGGAAAAAAATACTATTGAGCTTTTTAAACAAAATTGGTCTACACATTTAAGATTAAACCCCCTTCAAAGATGAGAGTAATGTTGATTTATTCTTGTAATGTACAGAAAACTCAAACTCTAAATCATCCTGCACAGTCATACTCTACTCTGATAATCCCCACAGAACACTAAAATATGTTTAACGTATAATACACATAGATGTTTTCCTCAGCTCCATGAAACGTATGGCTTCTTGGCAGGGACAGTTTTACATTCATGAGCTTTTATAGAAAAGGTGAAAAACTATTATGTTCAACAGGGATGCACGGATGTTTTGATTGAACATCGATATCGGCCAATATCTGATCTGTTACCAAACACGGGCTAACTAGGAAATAATGTGGCACGCACCAGTGTAAGTAGCTGATGTTTATCTGTTTTGTTGCCTCAATTTAATGCTGGCACACTAGTATACCTAACTGCTGTTTCAGTGAAGAGGTTTATTATTTGGCAGAAGAGGTCCCCTGTTGGACGCTGATTTGTTTTCATGGTCAAATGTAAAAGAAAATGTGAACAGTGAGGCTGTCCTACACCGTCTCTGGGAAAGATCAGCGTCATGTACTTTGTAAGACGTGTTCCGATGACATTTGAGGGACTGTCAGAAGATGGAATAAACTTACAATAATTTAAACACTTCAAATCACAGAGCTCATTTGAAAACCAGACGTGAAGAATTAGAAAGAAGGAATGAAGAAAAAAAATCAGAATTGGCAATCTGAGAAACTCAGAGTTTATCCTAAAAATGATGTTTAAAATGATAATTTAGCAATCAGTGCATCTCTAATATTTCAAGTTTAGTGCCAGTAGTCAAAATGGCTGGTTGTGCTATCATGGAAAGTGACCTGATGCATTCAGTCAATATCAATACCTTCAGCAACTTTATTAAATGAATCAGGTTTTGTCCTGGTTCGACCATTCCACAGCCAGTGTGATGTTGTGACCACAGAGTTATTCACAAAATCTTACAGAGTCAATCTCATTAATAAGTAAACAGTGAATCCGTTTCAGTCAGTGGGACAGTCGAGAAATTCACTTTCAGAAAGAAGAGATGAACTATTCTTACTCCAGCAGACAATAAATAAGGAGGGAGAATATGATATAATTGTGCTTGTTAAAGGCAAAGCTCTCAAAATCTGACAGATTTTAACTCCAGTAATAGCTTCATTTAAATCAAGATGAAATAGATTCCACCAATAGGAAACACTCACAGGGATAGATGATGGATGGATAATAAATTGTGATATCAGAAATAAAATAAAAAATTAGTTCAATCATGATTAAGGCCCTTCTGTCTTCTGGCTCTTATACAATTATTTAAAACTAGTGTTAAATTCCTTTGTATACATTAGTTAACAACAGTATCTTTTAAACAATGTAATAGTTTTTCATTCCAAACAGTACAAGAACTAGAGCATCACTTGTTTTCTTCATTCATTAATATAACAAATATGGAACAGTGGAAACAGAATACAGATGAATGAATTGATAAAGTAAAGAATAACGGCCACAAGGCATTGCAGAATATATTTTTTAAAATCTAACCTCTTGTTGTCAGTTCATACAACATAGTCTCTCTCTCTCTCTCTCTGTCCAGACACTTTCAGTTCTAAATATGAATGCGTTGTGTTTGTGTGTGTGCGTAGGAGGTCTCAGTCTCATATGCGGTGGGATTGTTGCCCGTTCAGGATCCACAGGGATGTGTCTGGCTGAGTCAGAATGCACCTATAATTCTGCTTTCATGGTTTCTCTGCTGTGATTGACAGTTATTGCTCAGACAGGCTGCCCCTACTGACCGGAGGGGAGGGGTCCTCTCCAACAAAGCCGCCCTCAGGTGGAACCTGGAGGCGGCAGTGACCTGCAGTCAACTCGGCTAACCGTGCTTAAAGCTGCCAGCCAGGCGAAGGTCCTGTCCTGCTGAAAGATTGACTGCTGTCACTAGTTAGAGTAGTTTAATGCAGCCAAATGACACGATGCTAATCTGCAGATGTTCGGGCAGCAAACAGCTTTTTTATATTCTTGTTATCACACGACGTGGACGATGATGGTACTAAGAAATAATTCTGATCTGTCCTTAGGAGTCAGGCTGAAAATGTTTTAGGATGAGATTATGGCCATCACATCTCCTTAGATAAAAAAAAAAAGGATGAAATATATGTTTTCTACTGACACTCATCTTTCATGGCTTCTCTGTCTTCACTGCTGATGAGATAGCTGACGATGCCAGTTTTTTCTACTTGAAAAGAGGTTAACAACCTTCAGTTTCTGCACACCTGATAATCATTAGCGCTAACATGTAGCATGCAAAGACTATTAGAAAGACAGTTCAGTTATTCCAAAGATGTGGACGTCTGCGGAGGTCTATATAGTCCACGTGGCTCTCAGACGGGGAAGAAGAAAAGACGACTCTGATTCCCCTGTATTTACCATAAAACATGGTGCATGTGACTCAACTCATAGAGCCTGTTTGTGATTCAGAATAATTTTAGATTGAATTAAATGACCGTGGCACACTGAAAATAACTTTACTGTATTTTATTGTGAACGAACAACGCGTTTCGCATGTAGCTTCCTCAGGTTGGCCCAAGTTATGTTTAGATTTATTTTACATGGTACGTTCCTGCAACAGTGCGCACCTGAGAACATATAGGCTGTGCACGGGGAACCCTGTAGGCCATTTAGATCAATTGAATGACTATAGATATGTATGCATCAATGGCATCTATTTCTTTGACTAAACTGTTAGGGGATATGTTAAAGCTGGCATGATCTTTGGTGTAACTCCTCAAAATAAGTACAAACATAAATACAAAAAAAACAACAACTAAGCATACACTGTGTATTTAAAACAAGTAAACATGTAGACCAAATGAATACAAACAATTTATAACAATACAATGAATACTAATAATAGGCTAATACAAGCTGTTAGATAAACCTGAACTCCCTTTTCAAAAACAAAACAAGATCACATGTTCTTGGTTTTAAGCACCAGCATTATTGTCTTTGCTTCTGGATAGTTAAAGTCTCATATTTCTTTTGGCTAAGAAAGCTAAAAAAAAAAACTGTATCACCCTTTTCTTCCACTCAGCTGATCTGTGTGCAACAGTCTGATCAATGTTACACTACAAGACACGTAGTATGTTTAAAAACACAACACTTTGCTACAGGGGGGGAATCAGTAGCGACCTCTCAATAGAGTATGATATTCATTCGGAGGTGATGCTAACCTTTATCGTGTATCACACAAAAAAATCAACAGGTGTCCCTCTTTCTGTGTTTGCAGTTCTTGATGAATATTCTTTTTACTGCCATGCCTGTTTTGTTTCCAAACAGCTGAAGTCTTATTTCAATTCATGACATTTTATGTGTGATTGTGACATCCTAAATAGAGCCACATCTTTAACTGCTCAAAAGTCACATTCATCCTACATGTTCTTCCCATGTTATTTATTTTAACAATATTAAATGAGATGAAATGCTCATTATTATTTCCCTCCAACATACACCACAAAACTTTTTGCTTCCGGGGCCATAATGGCAATACGAAAAAAGAGGTGTGACAATAAAGAGAGTGTGTGTAACGACATAATCTCCTCTTTTCTCAAAATGAAAAGCTGATTAGTGGAAGGGAGGAAGTTCATTGTGTCTCTTCTTTCAGGATTAATTGGCAGATTACATCTAAAGCCACTTTACCTGGTTTCCATTGGGTAATACACTGCATGCTTTCAACATATTACAGTATGAGTAACGCCAGAGTTGACATGTCTTGTTGAAGACCACTCATGCTTTTAGCAGAACGGAGGCCGAGACAGAAATGTACACCAGTAAGAAAGCTGGGACTCATGGGAACAGATGATGCCATAAACTTGTAGCACAGTCTTCAGTGGATCTCAGACATTATTAGGGCAGTTAAGTGCTGCAGCATGTGGGTATTTCTATGTGCAATGGCATGACTATGTGCACATATATTGCTCTGTGCTTGTATTTTTAATTGGGCAGATCTTAGCCAGTGTGTTTAAAATTCCACGGCAATGACACATGAGGGCAAACTGGGGTAATTCAGGGACCCAATCTGGCTCGTATTCTCTGCACAGTGCTAATTTAGTTGTAGCGTAGCAGAGAAGGCACATGTATTGTGTTCTGCTTTTAGTAAAACATGTTTCTGCTTGTTTGTTGTCGTGCCAGGTCAGTAGATGTTTGAACTGTGTCACATGGTCTGACAGGTTGAGATGTCACTTTGTTACTGTTGCATGCTGATTCTGGAGCGAAAAATTGGAAAAATATATTTAGAGCACATTTAAAAATGTAAATCCTTTCCCTCCCTGATGTTTTAGTGCTATTTATTGAGGTCTGCACAGTTTGGGTTCTACTTACAGATGTTTCAAATGTTGATATTGGACGTGCTGTTTGTTGTGAGGCTCAGAATCAAGGGTTAGTTTCTTTTACTTGTGGCAACTGTGCAAAATGTTTTCAAGTTGCATGCAAGAAGAGCCTTCCACCAGTAAGCAAGGAGGGCAGGCCTGCTCTCTACTTCACCACAATGGTCTGTATGGCCTCTGGAGGGCCTGGCCGTTGGGATTTCCCACAATGCTTTTAGCCACAGGGAGACGTCCTCCCAGCATGAGCGAGGGAGGAATGTGGCCCGAGTGTGGGAGCGACTGTCTGATGGAGGGAGGGAGTCACGGACCAGAGAGCATGGTCAAGAGAAGAGAGGAAAGATGGGGTCTGTGCAGAGGGCAGCAGAGTTTCTTTTAAGCAGACAGAGTTTCTGTTCAGCTTTTTATTTGAGCCTCAAATGAGAGAAACCTACTGGACTTTATCATTTGGATTTATGTTTTTTGTGTATGTATTTAAACTAGTGGTGCGTTTGAATAATTACTGGTTGTGCTACTGACGTTACTGGTGGTTTCAGTTGTTCAGGGATTTTAGCACAATAAGCTTTATTTCTCTTCTCAAAAAAGGCAGTGTACCCCTGCTAGAAGTAGTGTTCAAGGCTTCACTGTTTGATCCTTCAGTTTGGTAATCCTAAATTGATTTAATGTGTCATATATTAACCCTAGCTCAATGGTATCCTTAAAAGATTTGACCTCTTGTAAAACATGGGATAATAAAGTCTGGATCAGGAGTGCAGTTGAACTGAACAGACCCCAAAAGAGCACACAGACAGATGATTGGTTGTACTGCATCTGTGCCACAAAATGTGTCGTTTTTTGATTTGCCTATCTTTTGTTTCCCCTTGAATTTTATCGGCCTCTGCAGTTTATCGCATCTTAAAATCAGAGCTGGTGGACTGCACATTTACTAGAATTTGTGTATTTGCCACATAGATTTTTGTAGATTTGAGTAAACATGATCCAAACCTGGCCCAACCTGGAGTCGTCATACTTAATTCTTCGCCTACCTGAATGGACCTGTGAAGACCTCTGCTGTTGATAGACTATGTCTTCTATCAGAAGCTACCATGTGCATGGCTCAATATGCTAACTTCTGCAAGTCAAACTATCAAGTTGCCCCAGTTTGTGGTGGCAAAGCTTTAACATTAAGCAGGATTTCATGTGCCTCAAGTTTGTGCTCACTGCTAAAGTGTTTCTCTTCACAGGTTAGATTTGGCTTTCCTTACAATGACTTGCACCTCGCCTCCTAGCGGTGGAGAGGGAGATGAAATATACATTTATTGCACACTTCTAATGATAGTGTGCTTAGGACTGAGAGTGTGGCTTTTATAAATATAGTGTATCTTTTAACAACCAGTTGTGTTTTACAGTTTGTCCAAAAGTTTCAATGAATCGTCCTGTTCAGTTTTACGTATTTCAAGCCAAAGTTGAACTCTATGTTGCGCACTTATGTAATCATCAGATACTGGCACTCCCCTGATCTGCAGCCATGCTGTGTCACGGCCCATTGTTGCCACTTACTCAGTCTCTTTGTCTCATACAGAGTAGAAAGGTGAGTGCGTGGGTGTGTAAGCAAGACACACCCACTTAGCAAGAGATGCAGAGACAGAGAGAAGCAGATCGACAGAGATGCAGGGTGAAGTGTGTGTACGACGGAGTTCACAGCAGGCTGGAGTGCTTGAGTGCCAGTCCTGCTGCCGGAGCTGGCCGCCACACATGGCACGGTGCCCAGACTACGCCAGCAGATGTGTCACTAGTGAGTCAGCTGTGAGTGTGTTTGTGGGTGAGACACGGACATCTACCCGCTCTCTCTGTGAAGAGGGCGACTTGTGTAATAACCCCCCTCATCCTACGGGTATATCTGTATCACACCCTTAACCCATCCTCCTGCTTTGATTGATGCTGCTTCCATCATTGTGATGGACATGGAGAGGCTCATGTCACTCTGACATGATATGACCAAAAGTGACATTACACACATGTTGCCCCCCCAGGGATGGAGGGGCATCGTCTGCCGACCAGAGGATAGGATAAACCGAAGGGTGGGGCAGATGGTTGTAAGTAGAAATGTAGCAGTGTTTGAGGGGGAAGGACTGAAACACACTCAGGTGAGCGGATGAGAAAACTTGTGTGGAGATGTTTAGCTTTTGATCTATGGCAGCTGTTTTTAAGAACGAGGAAAAGTTTGAAGGTTCTTCATAAAGATTTGTTCACCTCCGTTTCAGCAGAGACAGTGAAACTTGTGTGTGTCGTTCCTGCTTGAGCGCTCTTGTTCCTGTCATGGTAGAGATGCACTATGTCAAATGTTGCATCAGTGGCGTCACAGCGGCGTCTATGTTTAGTGACACTCAGCATTCCTCACATTCTGTATACGTACCAAGCCTGAGTCATGAGCGGTATCTGCAGGGTGTGGCATGTTGATTTTGGTGCTTTAAGTAGGCCACCTCAACTGCTGAGAGCGTACAGGTGTCTTTTTCTATTGGACAGTGTTTCCTCTAGATATATTTGTTTTGGGCGGTGGGGTGTGGGTGTGGCGCAGGAGCGGGGAACAAATTTCACAATTTTACCGAACTGCAACTAGTTCCTTCACATGCATATAAGCCTGCCGGTTTATAAACCAAAAGACCCTCTACGTGTCATATATCACACCAGTGTTTCCCCTTATCATTTATTTGGAGGGACCCGCCCCTCTCAAAGGAAGGCAAAAAATACTTCATGTGTGGAAGGAACGTAACTTATGTGCACTGGTTTTATTTCAGCAGAGCATGGGCGTCTTTAAAGCATTCCGCTGACTGAGCATTATCTCTGCTCTGCTCGCGTGTTCCTATCGAGGCGGAGGGCAACTTTTCTTCTTTGACTGACTGACACATATCCTTTAAGGTTTTTCTCAGACGCAGCGCCAGGATATGGGTTTTGGCTGGGTGTCATACCTGAAGAAGTTACAACAGCTTCCTTTTGTTATGCCATATTCTATCGGCTAATTTTTGAGAAAGGCGATTTCTCTGAAACATTTACGATACGAGACAGCTTTTGTTCATCTGCTGACTTGAAGTATTTTAATTTTCACACTGGAATATGGCCTGATCCTCTTATAGTACAAAAACACTATGAAAGGTGTCGACCAATACATCATTTTTTTATAACACTGTGATTTGGATTTAATTTCAGAAAATCCCTTTTTTTGATGATCTGGATGGATTATTATTTGTTTATTTTGAACTTTATCTCAGTAGGAAATGATTCCTGGCTATAAATCAGACAATGACTCTCTCACCAGTAGCAGTGTCACTAACTGAGCATGAGACCAATGAAGGGAAGATGATCATGCATCCTTGAGTGTCTTGACTTTTACCTTAAAGTTAAGTCCCCTCAACAGAACCTTCTGTACTGCTGTGAAGAAACATGACTTGCTAGTGCGCCGATTTAACAAGCAGACGCAAATCCAGTGTTTTTTGACTGAGGCTTTCCAACTGTGACCCTGACTGAAGCAGGGGTGGCATGAAGTTACTACGCCTACAAAGGATCCTCATTTATTCACCCTCACTGTCCCCACTAACCTTATCTACTTCTTACATGAATGTAGGCTATCTAAAATATGCCATAGTATAATCTTTAACTTTATAAAGTAAACACAAATAAAAACTGTCTTTTTTTAAGTAAAGTAAGGGAACTAGTTGTAGTAAGGAACCTGGTTGTTTGCAAGAAAAAAGCTGCGCCCTTTGTCTGATTTAAGTCTGAAGAAAAAATCAGGATAGTCATCATATTTGCCTTCCAGTGATATTTGTCCGCTTCAATGAATGAACGAGGTTAGCTTATGTGTGAAAGTCGTGAAAGAGCAGGTAGCATATTCATACTATTGCAAAGGAGATATCGATGGCCACTCTTCAACACAAGTTGTTCTGTTTGCATTTTAGTTTGTAGTCCACTCTTTTCAAAGCAATGTTTTGGAAAAGTTTGACTTGAAATGCATTTTTCAGGAAGAAATTGTAGGAGTTATACAAAATGTAAAGCCTTTCTATCTGGACTAACCATTCAGTTTTTACATCGTCTTTTCATAGAAATGTTGTTTGGAAAGCTTTGACCTGATATAATGTAGGTGTAATTTGAGGGCATATTAAGTTCATGTACGTTGTGGCTCTGTGTTTGATAGATCTATCTGCTGCACACACAACGCTTGCCTTCTGATGGCGATGGATTGTTTTATTGTTTCACCAAGAAGAGAGGTAGATATAATGTGGCTAATATAATTGCCTTAAACATATAAGTGAATAAAGATAAATTTGAGATGGAGGCCGAGCAGACACAGAGCGAATAGGGGAGCTAGAGAGCGAGGAAGAGGGAGCAATACTCCATTGTGACTGAACTGCAAAATGGGATTTGCATAAATAAGGCTGAAACATCAGCAGGCCCTTTTTTTTTTACAGCCAACTGCAGGGCTGAGACGAGGGAAGAGAGTTGGCACGTGTGTTGCACTCAAGCATGCTTTCCCCCTTCTTTTTAAATATAATGCGTCCGTGGCATTGTTGTGTTAAAAACTGAAGCTAGTTTTCTTGGTTGGTTGTAAGGTTGGGGTTCCTCTGATATGCTTGATCTTGCATATTTGAATCCCTCCTATAGAAGTGGATCCTCCACCGCCCATAAAGCGCCCATCTCCCTTACAGAGGAATTTGGGTGACGTAGCAAGAAAGGGTCTACTCTCTACTCTGCGCTCAGCCAGCGTACGATGACTGTTACATAAGCATGAAATGAAATGCTTCCCTTTAGTGCCACCCGTATTTGAAACCCAAATCTAATTGAATTGCACTATTTTCTGCCCTCTTTTCATGTGGAACCTCGTATATATATCAGAGGCAAAAAGCTCATTTTTAGAGCCTCATTATACTGTTTTCCCATTAACTTGCATGCACTGCAGCTCCTCATGTGCTCTGTGATAGACAGTTCAGCATCTTTAGTGGAGATAGAAAACAAATCTCTGTGATTACCTCCACACCTCTTTGTTGTGTTTGTGTGTGTGTGTGCAGTTGGCTTCAGTGTGCACCCCTGAAGTGTGTTTCTGTGTGTCAGTGTTTTCCTTATGACAGTCATGTCAGCAAGCTTCCCAATTAGTGTCTCGTTAGCATGCGATTGGAGGGAACAGGTGATTGACAGGTCCTGCTGTTGTGTCTGTATGCATGGACATACTCGCTGTTTGCACATTCGTGTATGATTGGGGTTTAGAGTTAGATAACATCCCGTGGGATCATATACGATAGGGCTGAATGAAGCAGGAGGCAAGTTACTTTGATAAAATAAAACGAGATCACCGTGGACAAGCCAAATACATTTTCACGGACTCCAATGGCTGATTGGCCCTGATGTCATGTGGTTGATCATTTTTGTTTCTGCCCGACAGTGGAGGAATAATCTGTCTACTTTTTCCTAACACAGGATAGCAGGGTCACTGCCCATCCACATCTAACCACAGCGGCCCAAAAAGGAGGATATCTCCCTTTTTAAAAGAGATGTTTTAATTCTTAGACTCGGCTATCAGGTGATACTGAGGTCCTCTCCAATACTACATTCATCCAGCTTTGACTCACATTAAACTCCTTGCTCACTCCACCCTGTTGTTGGTCTTTATCACAACAGGACTTAACTTACCTGAAACCATGTTTTTGCTGCTTTATAATAATTGTTGCAAGTTCCAGACGTGATATATGATGCGTAGGCTACTCTTTTTGAGAAGTAGGAACCATTCAATTATTTATGTGGCTAATAAATTCTTATCAGTTAGCACTACTGAAGATATAATCAGCTCTCAGTAGTTTTTGGAGGGATAAATCAGATACTTCCCTATTTTTTCCTCAGAGACTAAAAGCATGTATTCCGAGTTGCATTGGACAAAATAATCTACAAAGTGTATGTCATGTGTAAAAAGATTTCTGTGTGCTGCTTTGTATTGTAACTTGACTAAGGGAGTTTATGCACACCGTCCACTTTGCTTCACATTTTCGGTGTTACTCAGAGTGTTGTGGTTCAATGCAACCGTCTGCAGGTTACAGTGTTGATTCATTTAGCAGATGCTTTTATTCACAGAGACAAACATTTCCTTTCCACTGTGATTTACACAAGCCAGTAAGATTGTCACTGTACCAGATTTTTGAACTTACAGTAGATATATTTCTATTAAAAGTTGAACGATATCAATCCCTGTTTTTTTAAACCACAGCAACAAAAATCTAGGCACCCAATACTGGGCCATTTATTGTTTTTAATTACCAAAAACTGCAAGCAAACTCCTGCACACACTTTCTATTTCAGCAGCATAAATGTAAACTGCAAATGTTTTTTACAAGGTCCAAGGGTCCATAGGTAAAGCCATAGGCGTTTTTTACCATTAAGCAAGGTTAGGCAAATCCTCTCTTCCTCTCCTCCTTTCATTCAACGTGACTTTGCTGCTCTCTCTCTCTCTCTCTTTCTCTCTCTCTCTCTCTCTCTTTCTCTCTCTCTCTCTCTCTCTCTCTCTTTCTCTCTCTCACACTACATACACTCCGATACACACACCAGTAACTGCAGGAGGATAAGTTACATGTCAAAGCTTTCATGACCTTGCAGAAAAAAAAACACAACTCAGTCTCTTCTAACTGGTCCAAAAATAGTAGAAAGCTAAGGGTAAGAAGTTAGACCCTGAAGTAACTTCTCCAAAAATGTCGGCTCTAGAATATGTTCGCTTCTCTTCATCATGATCCTAGGCACTATTGTTTAATTAGCATGCCATTACTTTATCATCACACTCAACCTGCTTTTCTGTGATCAATTCAGACAGACAGGAAGCTGCAGATGAAAAATAGAGTTGAGAGAGAAACACAATCAGGCTAAAGATAAAGACGGAGAAGAAAGAGGGAGAGAGTGCAGCAGATGAGCGGTGGAGTGCTGATACTACACTTCATTAACTGTAAGTTTTCTGAAATTGTGTGTATTGTAGGAATATTGCAATAAACTAGCCTAATGTTTGCAGAAATTCTTCTCCGATATCTGTCATTAAATATTTATGACAGCAGGAGTGCTTCAATTGTGAGGTACCGCAAATTCATTTCAATGATGAAGTAAAGTGTATTTTAAATGTAAAGAAGTTGCGTCGAGTGCATTAAAACATATCAAAATACATGTTAATTATCAGAGAAAATCTCTCAACTCCATTTTTGATTTTTTAAAGCCCCAAATGCCTTAATATTGTAGTGTGTGTGTGTGTGTGTGTGTGTGTGTGTGTGTGTGTGTGTGTGTGTGTGTGTGTGTGTGTGTGTGTGTGTGTGTGTGTGTGTGTGTGTGTGTGTGTGTGTGTGTGTGTGTGTGTGTGTGGTGTGTGTGTGTGTGTGTGTGTGTGTGTGTGTGTGTGTGTGTGTGTGTGTGTGTGTGTGTTGTGTGTGTGTGTGTGTGTGTGGTGTGTGTGTGTGTGTGTGTGTGTGTGTGTGTGTGTGTGTGTGTGTGTGTGTGTGTGTGTGTTTATGTGTGTGTTTATTTATACTGAAATTTTGGCTCTGCTGTGTATTTTTTTTTTTTGGGCTTTGTAGCGTGAAAAGAGATGCCACATATTATTTTGTCCTCTAGCTATGATTGCTCGTAGGGGAAGGGCCTCATCACTAAAACCACCACTAGTTAAAGCAAATTCTCTTTTTTGACATTTCTGTTTTCTGTTTGTTGTCCATCACTGCGGCAGAATTACACACATATATTTTTGAACATTTTGTATTTGGCTGTAGTCCTGTATAAAAGCTAGCTGTGTTGTAAAACTTACCTTACAATAGAGATTTTTATTTTTAAATGAATGTGGAGTCAAATAACCAATTTCATTCTATTGAGTCAGCCCATTGCTTCTATATACGTTTAAAAAAATGAAATGATAATAGTAGTCTAATCATTGTAGTTTGGATACACACAGCTCCTCCATGCTCTCTCTGTCCCTGTCTAGAAGCCAGCCTCTGCTCGTGTGCAGCAGTGATCTGTGGCCCCCATGGCTGTAAATCACTTCTCTTGTAGACCAGCGAGAGACGAGTGTTGCTGCTGTAGCAGGAGTCGGTATATTTGTCTGGTTTCCCAGTGAAGCCCCCTCCCCCTCCCTCCTCCTCTTAAACCCCCCAAACACTCCACCTCCTTCTCCCCAGGGGAACTCTGGAGCCAGTTACAATGTTGAGTGTTTTGGAAGAGCTCCTAAATATTTTCAGGATGACAATGTAATCTGACTGACTGGGCCGCTGTCTTGCAAACAGGATTCTCATGCGATTCCTGTGCTCTCTCACCAACACACAGAAACACACAGTGGTGGGTTTGCACCACAACCACAACTCTCCGACTCCAACAGCACACTTCTATGTTTGCCGATGTTGCAATGTAGCGCATATTTTAATATTTTAATATGATATCCCAACTCAAATCTCTGTTGTATCAAAGACAAACGTAATTGATGCTTGGGGTTTTTAAGGCAATACCAGTGAAGATATTTGTATGGTAATACATCTGATCATGAAATGATCTTTTAGGGATAGACACGCCTCTGAATCTAGTGGAGTCATGTCAGTAAATATACACAAAAAATGTAACTAAATGCAGCTTTCCAGATACTGTACTAGAGTGTCTAAAGCGATTTTCACTCAGCGGAAAAGATTATGAAGCAGTTTCTGTTTGTTTGTAACGATTGCACTAGTCGCGTGATATAAACTTCTTCACCCCCGTCTGCTTGCTTTAGGTGAATTTTCCTGAATATTTCCTTGCTGTGTTCTCACATTGACTCACCCGACTTCACGTGAAGCTTTTACTAGTTGGCTGGCTGGAAAACTGTCTGTAAAAGTTGGCCGTTTGAGTTCACACATGCAGCTCACTCTGAAAGCTTCAGGACATTTTCAGGAGTTTTGTGCATGTGTGAAAACACCTTAATTAGCCTCTCATGGAGGTTTTTAAAGGGCTGGGCATGTTGTTGGTCAATTGAATAGGGATATTTGAGGCCAAAAAGACCTTTTTTTTTCTCTTCAGGCCATCTAGTCATGGTTCCTGATATTTGCCAACAGTCAACTTTTCACACAAACACACTAAACCTTAACGTGTATGTTTATATTTTAATTTATCCCTTAAATGTATTACCCATCAGAAAAATCCTGATATGTATATGAGTGGGACAGCTGAAACTTTTATCAGTGGTTACTCTGCCTGGGCCAAAATATACATATTTAGAATCTCGCTGCTGTGATTTTAAAGTACTCATCATACAACATACACACAGATATTCATTCAACCTTTATTTATACTCGAGAGATTATTGAGGGGCAACCCTCATTTACAGAATCAATTGAAAGACAGACAAAAAAATCATCAAAAGAACCAGAAGATAAATACAAGGCCGCTCAAATCAACGAACTGTAGGATTTCTAAGAAGCTAAGACAATTAAAAGGAATAATACAAGACTGTAAGAAAAAGCCTCAAATGAAATGATATAAATAATCGGGGCAGCTCCTTAATAAACTTCATGTTCACTTGAGAGGTGGCTTTTTAATTTGGCAGTCTGTGACAACCATACATTTTTTTTAGCGACTACAGCTCTACACACTGTTTTGGGTTGTGTCAGTAGCTGTTGGCGGCTAGTCACTTAGCACACAATTCAACAGTGCTTATTGAGATGATGCTGCAGGGGAGCATTGATCAAAGTCTGTTTGCATTTTCATACCACATGTGCAGCGAAAAATGTTTCACTGTGGGGATTTTCACTGCTGACATGTTGACTCTCCCTCTTAATAACAATATCAATGTAGTTTTTATTCAAGTTTTCCAGTAATATTTTTTTATAAAAAACTTTTCTTCCATTCTGGGAATGTCAAAATGTCTGCTATGAAAAGGACCTGTTTGAATCCGATCCTGCTGACATGGATTAAAGTGGACCAAAGCTCTACAAAAGACGAAATCTCCAACTTTTAAAAGCCACCTTTCAAGCCTACACTTGTGGATTTATAGGAATTAAAAGGGGGTGTTTTGTGTCTTTAAATGTGTTCAGACTGGGGCCCTCTTTTCCAGTTGTGTTAACCAGTTTTGTCCTTTTTTTCCCCTCTGTTCTCTCTCAACAGTGTGCCCGAGGGCCGTTGAAAGCCCCCTTGGGGGAGTTTTATAAATACGCTCTGAACAAGAAGAAACTCCAAGAATATTGTTATTGTTTTCACACAATTTCTCTCTCACACACACACACATACACTCACTTACACTGACGCACACACAGGCGCCCACACCCACACCCACATACAAGGACATAAAGAGGATGTTGGAGGTCCAAGAGGAGAGGCCAGCGGCGGCAGGTACAGCAGCGACACATTTCAACAAGAAGGAGCGAGGGAAGAAAGAGCGAGAGGAGGCCAAGGACGGTCGGGGAAACCTCTCCAACATCGGGAATCCAGTTTCTGGCTCCAGGAACGTGCGCACAAAAGCGCCTCTCTCACACACAGGCAGTCCTCACCAGCTCATCACTCCACCCTGTTCTGTAGTTCTGGGAGCCCCTTCAATGCACTCCAATAGGCTAAAGAACTCTCCGTCCACCAACACACAAAGGTGAGTGGATTTTCACACTGGCAACCTGTAGATCTAGTGCTATTTTAGTCATGCAGGACTGTGATTGTAATAAACAACCACTCGTTCACAGCCTAATTAGCCGAACACTGATCTACATGTTGATTAAATGTATACATTTAATTCAGTCATTCTCTGAACAGCAGCACAACTGCACAGAGAGCAGAAGTTTAATCTCATATGCTCCTTGTTTAACACTTTTTTTTTCTCATAGCTGCACAACATTGTACTTTTCACTTAGTGTCAGTGAAAGTTTCAATCAGGGTCTTGTTTTTATGTACTACTAACAGCTGATGACTTTAGTACTTAGTCGTGTCTCCCCTCATCAATAATACACACACAGTTACAAGATTCTGTCTAGTACGTTAACCTGTTTTAAATAATCTAGAAACATCACACAATGTCACAATGAATAAACATTGAGTGTCAGTGTTGATTCAACAGTTGTGAAGAGAGAACAGACACAGACAGTCATCCCTCTGTTAAAACAGATTGATGTGATTAAATGACACATCATTCCAAGAATTTATGGACATAGTTGCTTGGTCAGTTGCTGCAGAATGTTTTTATATCGCTTAACATGCACATTTTTGAATGGGCGAAGGCGTGAAAATGTGTAGAGAATATGCCGTCAACACGCCATGAAATGATTGTTTTCGGTGTTTACTATTCGTCTTTTTTTGCTGCCATGGCAAGTTGTTACTGTGTGCATGTATAATGAATGTGATCAGAGGTGAGTCCAATGCTGTGTTGTTAAGATGTTTACAAACCCTACCAAGTCACTTTGGACATTCACTTTCTGTGCTGTTAAGAGCTAAAGTGGAGGTCGAGCATAATGCAGACCTGAGATCAGTTTCTCTGTGTCTTTATTCTAGCTGAAAGGTCTTGACTTTTGATCCAGAGCTGTTCCAGGGTCAGAGAGTGCACTGAGCTTGGAGGTTTTCCCTGCTGACTCATGGTTCTGGAGCCTCTGGAAACTGCTGCCTGGACTGCCAAAATTCTGGCTTTGCCCTTTTTTTTTTCTGCTAACAGTGATTCTGTGTGTGTGTACATGAAGTGTGCTAGGCTGCGGCTGTGCTTTTTGGACATGTTGAAATTTGTTTCATGCTACTTGTGTGTGTGTGTGTGTGTGTGTGTGTGTGTGTGTGTGTGTGTGTGTGTGTGTGTGTGTGTGTGTGTGTGTGTGTGTGTGTGTGTGTGTGTGTGTGTGTGTGTGTGTGTGTGTGTGTGTCTGTGTGTCTGTGTGTCTGTGTGTCTGTGTGTGTCTGTGTGTCTGTGTGTCTGTGTGTCTGTGAAGGAGAGAGAGAAGCAGAGATTAGGGTGTGGTAAGGCTGTTCTCTGCCAGTTGGATGTGTCCTGCTTGCCTGAACTGAACTCATAACTTGTAAGCAGCAGTCATTTGTAGATGGCCTACCTCTCTACTGTCTGTTCCTCTAGGTTTTACTGTTTAGCTGCAAGGAATTTCCCAATACCAGTAACATAATCTTGTATTCATAGAACTCCATGCCAACTGCTGGATGCCGTAATCAAATTGTGCTGGGTGATTGCAAAGGAAGAAAAAAGGGGGAAAAAGGAATAATCACATTTTATTTTCTGTCCTGCCTCTTAATTGTTGTCATGGGTAAACCAGATGGTATCATGGGGTAAATCTGATAGTGGGGAGCTTGTGGATATCAGACAAGCTGAGTATGAAACCCCTCCCTCTTCTGATTTTTGCCTATATCCAAACTATGACTGCTTGGTAACCCAACTTCAAGCCCCAGGCTTTTTTTCCCCGATATGCACCATTTCCTCTCAGCTATTTGTGTTTTAGTCAAACAAGTACATAGATATATTTTGGAAGACAAAATATAGCATTTTGGAAGTTCGCTGAACGTGTTGTAACATCTAAGATTCACATAAATAGACCTTTTTTTTAACTAGAAATATATTTTAGCCATTCTGCAGTGTTTTGAATAACAGACATGTCTTTTGTTCTGAGTGTATTGTGGAGATGTAATGAAATATGTCTGTGATCTTATGTCTTCCTTCTCTCTGTGTCAGCCCTAAACCCAAGACGGAGGCCATGGTACGCTCACCTCCCGTTATGTCCCCCTCCACTGCCACACAGATGGACTCTAAAATGCCCAATCAGAGTAAACCAGGGAGCACTGGCAGCCAATCACAGCCCTCACCCTGCGACGCCAAGACCCTGGGTGCCAAAGGGACTCAAAATGTGGCAGGGGGCATGGGGCTGAAGAACGGGCAGGGCCTGACCTCTGGCCAAAGCTCCAAGGTTAAAGTTAAAAGGGAGAGAAGCACCTCAGTGGAGTCGTTTGAACAGCCAGAGGGCGGCACACCCACTGGTGAGGAAAAAGGTAAGAACCACCATGGACGGTACTCATTTTTGCAAACCATCTATGTCCAGCTAGTAGAAGGAAAAAATGTCTGTGTGAAGTGCCACAGCCAATCTTGAGGTGTGACAATATCAACCTAGGTTTCTGTTGTTTTAATTTATATCAGAATGTTAAAATAGTTTACCTGAGTTACCTGAGTTAAAAGATACCTGAGTTAGTGATGTTTTTAGTGACTAATTATTAGGCACTATTTGTTTATTTTAGTTTTTTTTAAGATTTGGTATGTGGGGGGGGGCATTTCAGGGGACAGTGGATAGAGCAGGAAATCAGGGAGAGAGAGTGGGGAATGACATGTGAGAAAGGAGACCCAGTTCGGAGAGTTTAATCTATTTGTAATTAAATGCTTTGCGCTATGGATTGGTCTTAGAATTCCCACAGTGGTTCTGTTTGTTGTGGGTACTGCAGTGTCTGTTGTGCTTGCGTTTTGTGTTCATATGCACATTAGGGCTGGACTGGTAATCTGGCAAACCGGGCATTTTCCCGGTGGGCCGACAGACTTTGAGGCATGGTATGATTTATCTTTGATTTTTCTCTTGAAACGAGAGTGTCAAAACAATCCCTTGGTTATGCAATTATGCGCAAATAAAAAATACTTTAAATTGAGATGCCTAAAATTCTCTGCAGTCCCCGTAGCAGACCTGGTCTGCTACTGCCCAACTGTCATGCAGTAACTGGTGGAGGAGAGGTGTGGCACTGCCAGATAGGGGAGTGAGGCCATAGCGACAATAAGCATTAACAATCGAACGATAGTCTGGCCAAGCAGTGAGTGAGTTAGGTCTGTAGAGAATCCTAATATAATAAACATTATTAGGCTGAACGTTCTCTGCTTAGAGATGTGTGAAAAAGCTGTTTGAGGTTAAATTTGTTGCTCTTCTTGCTATGCATGCAAGGGATGGTTGTTAAATTACTCTTTCCACTTTGTGATAGGACTCCATTACAAGTAAAAGTTCCGCATTCAAACTGTAGTTATGTACAAGTATGTCAGTATTATCATCTTTATGAAATTAAAGTACCATATTTTTTTAAAATGTTTTCTGTGAGTACTATACTTCTCACAAAGCTGCATTCATAGGTGCAATGCATATTTTAGCTCTTTATGTTGAGGGTTTTGCACAAGTTTTAAAAACAGCTAAACCTCAAGAGTAAAGTACTTACCTCTGAGATGTAGTGGATTAAAATTTATAAAAGTACTATTACTACTACTGTACAACGGTGCCGCTGTATAACTTTGTTTAGTCGTGTGCTGTATAGTAGTTAGTAGTATAGTATAGTTATTTATTTACCCGAGAGTAGACCTAAAATTCTGTTCAGTGAAGCAATTCTGAAAAATATATTCTTATAAAAGCTTCTCTTTAAAAATCCAAGTTATCACGTGCTTCACAGAGGTATTAAAATCAAAGAGATATTTAATACAATCCATGGGTATTAAAAGAAAATAGATATCAATTCAAGTAAGGGGGCAATTAGGAAATACATATTTTGAAAGACAAGGATGGAGGATGGAAGCACAATTAAGAAAACTAAATTAGAGATATAAGTTCAAATAAAACAAGGATGTTTTTTCTTAAAATAATGTTTTAAGAAGGGACTTGAAGAAATACTCTTTGCAGGCCCTTGTTGTCACTCATTTGTGTCTTTGTGTGTGTGTGTGTGTGCAGACAGCAGCAGGGTGAAGAGGATGTGCGTGGCAGAGAAGAGGCAGCCGTACAGTGGAGCTGACTGGTGCTCTGGGGGAGAAAGTGACGAAGATGATAAAGGATTCTTCAGTAAGTGGTTTAACACGTGCATCCAAGCATGTGTAGCAGTCCCTCCGTTGATCAGCTTGACTTATGACAGCTTTAGTGGAACTACATTGCCCATGAGCTTGTGTTGGTCCTACAAAAACATGTTTTTTTTCTTGTATTACTATAGACTGTAACTCCAGTGACCTAAAGCCCCAGGACTCTGTCACACATTCTACCTCCAACACCGGACTCAGCCGCTCCTCAACACCCTCCCATAATACACTGGGAGGCCAGGGCTCCACCACAGAAGCCGCTGGTGGTCAGAAACCGGGCTCAAAACTCGTCTATGTCTTCACAACTGAAATGGCCAACAAGTAAGGAAGCGGAAAAGTTACTGTGTCTCTGTTGTTCCTTTTATCTTCTGTTCTTTTGATAACTAAATACTTAACTTTTGCTAAAATGTTGCTAAAGAGCTACGCTCATGATGCATTTACGCTGAGTCTTTGTAATATAGCAAAGAGTAAGGTGTTTTTACCTGCTTTTTGTAACATAACATATGGTGTTTTTACCTGCTCTTTTGTAAAGTGTCTCGAGATAACACTTGTTATGAATTGGCGCTATACAAATAAAGATTGATTGATATGACCTAGATGTAATATCTAAACTTTACATTTGAGTACAGGCAGCGTACATGTAAAGATGTTTTAACTTTTAGGTTGACATCAGCTGGCTTATCTCTACTTATTACTTTAAATATCCATATCTGTAGACAGGCTTATAATCTCAATATTTAGACTGTGTTCTACAGAAGTGAAACAACCACAGAGAAAGCCTTTGTTGAGTTACGCTTAAAATTTTAATTAAATTACTAACAATGTCAATTGCCTCATTAGTGGTTGTTATTGTCTTTGATGTTTGTTGAAGCTGTTTGTGTGTATTGAGCTGAGATACTTGCTTCCCAGCCCCTTCTGTTTCTTTCCAAAACTTTTCCAGCTATGGCCTAAATCCATTGTGTGTATCAACACAAGTGTTTTTCTCAGTGGGAGCACAAACTCAACTTAGATTAACACTCTGTTTGGAATTAGAGATCAAAGATGTGGATACTCAGTAGACGGTGTGTGTGCAGGAGTTTACTCAGACGGTTGACCTTGGATTTACCTTCATGGTCCCATCTAGTACTCATTCATCCAGCCCATGGTCTCTCAAGTACACACATCCACACTCACACACGCTCCTGCACAAACACTTTTATTGTGTCTGATGACTGATATCTGACTGTCTGCCTTCTTGTCCTCAGGGCAGCTGATTCGGTTTTAACTGGCCACACAGAAAACATCATCGCCTTCCACATGAAAAACATCTCCAACAGCAAGGACAAAGCTCACCTCCTCCTGGTAAATACAAACACAGACTATCATTGCACACATACTATCATGCACCAAAATATATTGTGAAAGTGTCATATATAAATCCTTTTACCATTTCTCTCCATTTAAGAACAATGCAGCTAGCGCTCTCCGAAATGACTCCAAGCCTCCCCAGCAGCCCCCATCCCATTCCCAAGACCCGAGCCACCAGCCTGGATCCAAGCAGTCCTTACCTGGCATGTCAGAGCCAGCTCCATCCCAGTCTTCAAACCAGGGGAGCCAGTCTGGTGTTCTTCCACAGGAGGGGCCATCCTCTGCAGGCATGGAATCAAAAAATCTTCCTGGCAGTAGCCCCAGTAACAATAATGCCCCGGTTGACCAGGCCCCTGTTACCCAACCTGAGGCAGGCCTCAACCCTCCAACAGCAGCTGAAGGAGGGCAGGGAGGAGGTTCTGGTGGATCAGGTCTGACACCACAGCAGCAGCAACAACAGCAGCAACTGGCCCAGGAGCTGTTAAACATGGAGGCAAACACAGAGGGTCTTTCCCAAGAACAGTTGGAGCATCGCCAGCGCTCTCTGCAGACCTTGCGAGATATTCAGCGCATGCTTTTTCCTGATGACCGTGATGCCCCACCACCTGGACCCCCTCAGTCTCATGGTGGACCCCATGACGGAGGCCCTGATGGTGCACCCCGAAGATCAGAGCAGGGCCCTTTACAAGCTATGATGGCGCAGTCTCAGAGCCTCGGACCACCAGGTGGGCCAGGACCACGTCCACAAGGTCCACCCTTTGGCCCACCCCATGGTCCCAGGGACATGCCCCCGTTTCCACAAGATGAAATGGGTGCACACATGGGGGGTCCGGGGGGCTGTGGAGATGGAGATCAGATGACCCCAGAACAAGTAGCTTGGTTGAAGCTCCAGCAGGAGTTTTATGAAGAGAAGAGGAAGAAACAAGAATTGCAACATCGGCCTCTTCCTCCGGACATGATGATGCACCCCCATGGTCCACGTGGTATTATGCGAGGCCCCCCCTCCTCCATACCAGATGGGCCCAGGGGAGATGTGGGGAGGGCCAGGTGGTCCACCAGAACCCTACCAGGAGCGCATGGGCATGGGCCCTGGCCCTGGCCCTGGCCCCAGGGGAATGCACCCACATATGCAGAGGATGCCCGGCTTTTCTGGTATGATGAATCCTGAAATGGAGGGACCTCCGAGGCCTGGCATGGGCTGGCCTGATGATATGCCACCCAGGATGGGTGACGCACGAGGCTTCCCAGGAGGACCTGGGGGAATGTTTGCTGGTCCTGGTGGGCGAGGTGAGCGTTTCCCAAATCCTCAATCTGTGCAAGAGGCAATGTTTCACCAAGGTATGGGAGGAGAGAAGGGCCTCCCTCCAGGGATGATGATGGACATGCAAAGGATGATGGGTCACCAAAGAGGAGGAATGGAACCTGGCAATGGCATGGGCATGTTTCCTAGAATGCCCGGAGATGGTCCTATGAGTCCTTCCTCTAGGCTCCAGGGAATTGGGGGCAGGGAAATGGGACCTGAGTTTGGCATGGGGCCTGGACATGGGCCTCATATGCACCCTTCCAAACTACGCGATGCCCCCATGAACATGAGTCCTGACGAGATGATGAGAATGCGAGGAGGTGGAGGACCACCGATGGAGAACATGGGTCCTCAGGGAAGACCCATGCAGGGTCCTCCCTTCCCTGAGCAGACACAGCCTGGAGACTTTCCCATGGGGCCTGGGCGGCCCTTTCCAGGGGGTCCTGGAGGAATGAGAGGTCCACATGCAGACCCAGCCTTTGGTCCAGAGCACAGATCTACACCAACAGGAGGTAATGGCCGTATGAACCATCTTCCCTCTACTGGTGGACCTTCACAAGGTCAGAGAGGTCGAAAACCAGCAGATTTGAATGTCCAAGCAGGAGGGGGGAACTCTCCCAGTGTCAACCCACTCAAATCACCTCCTCTGAGGCAAGTGCAGTCCCCCATGATGGGTTCTCCGTCTGGAAACCTGAAATCCCCTCAGACACCGTCCCAGCTGGCTGGCATGCTCACTGGTCCCACAGGTCCCAATGCCCCTCCGGCTCCTCCATCGTCAGCACCCATGAAGTCCCCCCACTCCATGATGGGCTCAGCTGGTGCTTCTCCGGTTCATATGAGGTCTCCTTCTCTTCCTAACCCCTCTCCGGGATGGGCTTCCTCTCCAAAACCACCAATGCAGAGTCCTGGAGTTCCACCTCAGGGTGGCAAGCCTCCTCTCAGTATCACTTCACCAAACATGATGGGGGGCATGGAGCAAGGTATACTGTTTTTTTCTGCTTTTTTCGGTGTTAAGCAGAACCTGTTGCTGATTCTTCTTTTAGTATTTATCTTTGTTTAGTTAATAGTTATTATATTCCTTCATTGTTTACTTGGATTTTTTCTTTTTCTGTTAGGTGGTATTTATCTTTTGTATTGCATTTTAAATGACTGATCCCATGAACATATCCATCTTTAACTATATGACTTTGTCCCTTTTAGTCCCTTAATATCCGAGTTAGATAACTAATCGAAAAACAAAAAGAAATGCAATAACAGAAAAGGTTATCTGTTAAATCCAACACTCATTCAAGTCAACACATCTGTATAAGGGGTGGGGTTGTATTGGTTATGGGCCAGTGGCTCCCTCTTGTGGCTATATGTTTTGGATCCTAATAATCATAGAGCACCATACACTGTTGCTTATATGATCCCAGATTAAAACAATCTACCAGACATCAAGTTTCATGCTCTGAATGTTATCATCTCAGTTTTGTGTCATCTCTTCCTCGTCATGTTGTCTTCCAGGTGGTAATGGTCCTCCCTCAGTCCCTCCTTCATCAGGGGCTCCATCTGGCTCCATGTCCCACCCAGGCAATGTCCCGTCTGGCAGTCCGTACACCATCCCCCCTGAGCCAACTCTTTCTCAGAATCCTCTATCCATCATGATGTCACGCATGTCCAAATTTGCAATGCCCAGCTCCACCCCACTCTACCATGATGCCATAAAGACTGTCGCCAGCTCTGATGATGACTCGCCCCCCGCCCGCTCCCCAAACTTGCCATCAGTGAACAACAATGGTAGGCAATCTGAAATAACTTTAATCTGTTAGTTATTTAAGATCCACCCGCTCTCAGCCATACCTATTTTAACCTACATTTAATATGCAGCTCAAGATATAAATATATACAGTATATTGAAATTAAATGCATAATGACTTCTGTTTATTTTGCATACAGGTATGGCAATGAATCACCAAGGCAATCCTCGTATGATGGGACCTGGAAACCCCGGACCCATGTCTGCACTCAGCCCCCTGGGGATGAATCCAATGGGATCCCAGCCCCTCTCTCATGGTATGCCCCCTCAGATGCCCTCTCCAAATGCCCCAAACATGGGTCCAGGCATGATGCCTCATGGCATGATGATACCACCAAATCCCCAAGACCCTGTTATGGTAAACCCTCAAATGATGCCCCAGGGACGCATGGGTTATCCTCATCGAGGCCAACCATACCCCCTCACCCAGTCCCCCTCCCAGCAAGGACCTTTCTCCCCGCACAATGGTCCTGGTCCCCAGGGCTTCCCCGGACATCCAATGGGCTTCCAGGGAGAGGGAGGGCCTTTGGGTGGAAGGATGGGGAACATGCCTCATGGGGGTGGGGGTGATGGGGTTATGTGCAAGCCCAACACTCCTGGAGGGCCAGAGTTCAACAACATGCAGGGTGGATTCAGCGATGCAGACCTTCACGAGGTGATGCGACCAGGAGCGTCAGGCATTCCTGAGTTTGATCTGTCCAGGATAATCCCGTCAGAGAAGCCCAGCCAGACTCTGTCGTATTTCCCTCGAGGTGGAGGAGACAACCCTGGGGGAAAACCACCACACCCCTCTGGCTTCCCCATGCAGGGCATGATGGGAGACGGTCCACCAAGGATGGGAATGTCCATGCAGGGGATGGGGGGGATGCCAGGGGGCCCTGGTGGGGGAATGGGTCCCCAAGACATGCCAATGGGCAACCCTGGTCACAACTCTATGCGGCCACCAGGATTTATGGGCCAAGGCATGATGGGACCCCAGCACCGGATGATGTCCCCTGGGGGACCAGGAGGTATGATGCAGGGGAGACAAATGGCCCACCCAGGCCCTGGCGGCTCACCTAACATGATGATGTCACTGCAAGGCATGGGTGGTCCCCCTCAGCAGACAATGATGATGGGGGGTCAGATGAGGCCGCGTGACATGGACATGGGGTTCAGTCCAGGCCCTGGAATGTTCTAATTCAACAGAAACCTTGTATCTAGAATGTCATTGGACAGTACATAGGATGGAGCAAAGGTTCCTTTTTGTGGAGAGAGAACTCTGATGGACTTAAACAAAGGAAGTATAATAGTAGAGGAGGATTTACCCACATATGAACAAAATGGAGCATACCAGTCACATAGAAATGTCCTGTGGGAACTCTTCCAGTGGAGACTCGGACAAGCCCAGATTGGAGTACTTTTGCCACAAGAACATTGAATTTTGACTCATGAACTTCAGAATGTATGAGATTGTTGTGCATCATTTTCGCAAAAAAAACTGTTCTTGTGTTTTTTGATTATCTGACTATAAAGACGACTTCAACATCAAAGAGGAATCAACCTAACAAGTCAGCGTGGAGATGCTTCAGTATATGTCTACTTTTTTCAAATTAAAAAAAAAAACAAAAAACAAAATTTGTCACAAAAGTGGTGTGGAACAAGAGAAAGGAATAAGAATTCGTGCTTTGTGAAGACTTTAGTGGAACTCCATTTTGTCTCTCGCTCCATCGTTTTGACTGTTTCTGTACAGTATATACGTGTGAGAGTGCGTGTGTGTGCTTGACAGACTGTATGTTTGTGTGGTATGTATGTATGTGTCTGTCTGTATAGGCATTCTATCAGTGACCTCTCAACTCCTCTTACCCAACTTTCATTGGGGGAGGAACGCCCCCTAAAAATACTGTACTGTTTACCATTGGTGGGCTATTCGAATTTTAGTCTATTTTAATTTCCTTTGTAACTCCAGTGTATAACAAACCAAACTATGACCTCATTAAGATAATAGTATTATTAAAAAAGCACAAACATGGACCGTCTGCAGAGAGCGTCTTCTTTCTCTATTTTTACCATTGAGAGCAACACATTTAGTGTGAGGATCCTTCTTTCGGGACTCAACTTTCGCCCAGCGTGATTAATACTGCTAATACCCAGATGTGCTATGTGTGTTCTTCTTGTTCCTGTTGTGTTCCTGTTTTGTTTTGACTCTTGTTGACTCTGGGTAATAATCATTCCCACAGCAATAATCCCCCAAAAGGTCAGCAAATTGCGACAGGAGTGGCACAGCAGGTATGCCAGGTATTATAGAACTAGAGCTAGGTAGATCGGGTAAAATTTAGTAAGACAGGTGTGGTGTCCAAAGAGAGACACGGAAATGTAAACACGTACTGCTTACCATCCAGTTGACTTCCTCTCTTTCTCTATTGTATAAGCTTGTCATGTGTTTCTCCATTGGCTTTGGTGCAAAAATAGCCTACCAGGGCTGTGGTGATGGACTACAAATAAAAGATATTGTTTTGGTATATACATGTTGTCTATGGCGTGTGTGTGCGTGCATGTGTGTGTCCACATGGCTCTGGGCTATTCACATCTAGTCCCTTATGGGGACAGGTGGTGTCTTTGTCATTGTAAGCGTCAGACCAGCTTAGCTACATTTACCTTGAACAAAGAGAGAAAGGCAAAACAAGAAGCACTGTGAAGTTAACATATTATCAGGTATTTACTGAGAGCTATCAGAGGATACAGTATTTCAGAAATATATCCAAGCAAGTAAATGCATTTGAACTCTCCTTTACCGGCTTTGCTTTCCTTATGTGTTTAATGTTTTGATTTAGCTGATGAGTACAGAGATCCGTAAAAAACAGCCAAGAGACAAATTTGAATACAATCTTTTATTCTTCATCAATTTAAACCATAAAGTTTTAAGCAGCAAGTTACTCCTGATGAGATCAAATGTTTTATTGTAACACCATATCCCTCAGTTTATAGTCACTGTAGTCTTATCCCCACAATAAGCACACCTAATATTTCACTTTTCAAAAGTGCCACAGCAGATTGATCCCCTTTCAGCACATGGTTATGAACTTTTTACTAAAGTACAATCCACTTCCTGTTCCCAGTTGGTCATTACCATGTAATACAGTACATTAATTTAGAAGTACTCTCCTGAGGAATGAAATGGTTGAATATTACAGATTTTTAAACACAACCAAACTGAGTAAATGCATAATCATTAAGATGCAGGAGTTGATACCATACAGAGGCCACACCTCCTCGCACTAGTTGCAGGTTCAACTTCCGATCCTGAAGCTGTTTGGTGCATGTCACCCCCCACTCTCTCTCCCCACACTTCCTGTCTCTCTATAGAGCATCTCCTGTCAAATAAAGCCCCAAATCTTTGAAAAGCAAATTTGTATAAATGCACTGCTAAAAATAGTCCCAGACCAATGACTCCAGTTTGAGTTATTGGTTTAGCCATTTTAGAAAATTAAAAATGAAATTATGTCTTCATCAAGAGGTTCATACTTTTAGTTTTTGAGATTTGTTGACCGTAAGAGAAACATTAACATCTCCGACCTTTATCATGAAGTCATTTATGTCTATCCAAGCAGCATTTGATATAAAGCATGTACTGTGTAGCAGAATCATTCAAAACATACACGTCAAACTGCAATTAATTACCTATATGAAACAATTTATTGCCATGGTAACACATTTTCAATCATAAACCAAAAGAGTGATGTAAACTAGCAATATTTAAAAGAGGCTGTAATCCAGGACGTGTGCGTTTCCCCTGCTAAAGTGTGACTGTGAGGTATGATGACCGCTGGTGGCTGGATGGAGTGAGAAGTGAGGATGGAAAAACAAGATGAATGATAGAAACTGTCAGTGTATTGTTGTGACGGTCTGTTGCAGGTTCATGGTTTGATCAAGCCCTCTGTGCTGTTACAGAGTGACTTATAATGTTCAGAGCTCAGCGAGTATCCTGAGAGGACCTGTTTGAACTCCTCCAGGGGGCAGTAGAGTCCACTACAGCCAGGTATAAGTAGATCCTACAGAAAGACAAGCAATGTAGAGTGAAACATAAAGGAAATGGACCATTATCTAACATTGATATATAAACAGTGTGGCCCCTACCTTGCCTGTGTATGACACTTTAACCAAGGCCTGGCTGGTCTGACGGTGTTGGTAAAGCTCCAGTGTGAGATCAGCAGCGTATGGTGGCCATTGCATGTCGAAGACCCCCAGAGCCATCAGACAGGGAATCAAAGTGGTGTCATGTGCAGAGTACAAAAACAACTTTCTGTTCGAGAGAAGAATTCAAAAAATGAAACCAACTCAAACAAGTATGTGCAGATAACAATACTGCGCAAAGTGTCCTACCTGTTTAGCTCTGATGAGGTGCCCTGCAGTTTCTCGTCTATGTTGGATAACAATGTGTGCAGTAGGGGTCCCACACAAAGCTGCAAGTTCTCCCTGACAGAAAGAACCCACAATGTTGAAATGTTGAACTCAAACCTTAAGAGTGAGGTAATGTTTCCTCACTGTGGCTGATATAGGGCTGTCGTTTAAACTGGAGTTCATCCATGAGTGTATTTGTTTATTCAAACCTTTTGCTGGGTTCGTACACATGGCAGATCATGTCCACAGCTCTCTGCTCCACTTTATTCCTCCAGGTGTCCAGCACTGGTGGGCAGGGCAGGCCATGCGTCTGTCAATGTGCAGAGATTTAACACAGTATCAACTATTATACTCGACCTAAGGTTTTGTTATTTTTTTTCAGAGCTGTCTATTATATTTGGAAAAACGCTGGTTCTCCTTTGATCAGAGTTGTTTTCTAAGGTGGTCTTATTTTTTGCAACTGACAGAGAAGAGGGAGTCAATTTTAAGCCTTGATAGAGAAATCTTCTTGCAGCTTTCTGTTTTTTAATTGTATAACAGCTGTACTGACTCAGACATGTGTTGCTTTCATTTCTCTGAGAGTTAAGGCCGTTCACACATACTCCGTGCGTTGATAAAGTGATGAAAAATATGATCGCGAGTCCGTATATTGTGTTTTATTTTGAAGTTGACCGGATGCTCTGTGCGTTTCCTTGCCTGACTTCCTGTCCGGGTTGTGATATTCTGTCTGGCTTGACGCGTGTCTGCAGCGTACTCTGTCGAAAATAGACCTGCAGCGTATTTGAAACGGAGCAGAGCAACGTGGCGCTGGTGGCACGCTCCGGAGACGGACAGCAGCGCCAGCTGTGTGAACACAATGATTGACTAGAGTGGCGGCTAACTATGGCGTAGTGCTGACGGACCGCGGCGCGCACAGAGTATGTGTGAATGCGCCTTTAGAATGAGTTGTAACTAGAAACAGGTTGATCTAACCCAAATCTAAATTGTTAAATAGATGAGAAATGTTAGGTAGGGCTTCTGAATTTGGCTGATGAGGGAAAAACAAAAACAGTCTCGTTTCAGAGTGAGATCCTGCGTCATTTGAACGTCTACAGGGAAGAAGAAAAAAAGCCCCTCTGAAGTGGAATATTACACTCCTGATTCAACTAAGCACAAAAATGATTTCAGTCTCTCTCCAATAGGTAATTTCCATCATACACAATAATAAGTCTTTAGAGTTAACATCAAATAAATTATGAATTAAATGGGAAATTAATAAATAACAACTTCAATTGCTGCAATGAGTAAACACTGACACTCTAAAATCAAGACCTTCTGCTTGTTCAGCTCGTTAATCTCTGGATACTTGATGAGGTGATGCTATATTATGGAGCTTCATCCTACAGAGCAAACAGCTAGCTGTCGCCCCGGGTCAGGCTCAGTGTTGATTATAGTGGTATGTTTTCTGATAGCTTGTGGTGAGACCCAACAAAAGTCTCATGAATCGTGATGCAGCACTGTCACCTCTCTGGCAACCATGTCGTCCCTAATGAGGATGAAGTCTACGTGCTGGTGAGCAGCGATGCCCAGCGCGCTCTGGATGCTCTGCAGGTCTGCTGCAATGTCTGGCAGAGTGGACGACTCTGCCCAGCGGTGGCTGTGTGTCGGGCACAAAACACAGACACACAATGACAACCTGTCAGAGTCGGCTCAGCCCGGCTTATAATTTTGCACAGCACATGATTAAATTCTCCAGTTTTGGGAAGCAAGCGCACAGGATGTTTGAGGCAAATTTCCTCTACATACCTGCCAAGGATTTTGAGCAGCTTGCATCCATGGTAGTTAGGATACAGGATTTCAGATTCTGCCTCTGTTGTAAATATTGGCACAGGGTCTTCTAGTGGAGCAGAAAAAAAAAGATTAGACAAGACCCAGAATGGAATATATAACACACATATATGGATGTTTACCCTACCCTTTTCCTTTTGCTGGAAGAGCCCTGCTACCAGGCATTTGGCAGATTCAATGGTCCTCACAATGTTAGTGGAGCGCACACTAAAAATGGAAGAAATAGGTCATAGAAGGCAGCCAGCTAGAAAACAGCAAAGTCTGATATCCTTTGTATGGCACTCTTTAACTCAATGTACATCAACTGTGGATTACAAAGAAGTATTTTAGTCATGAAGTGTACTACTTACTAGACCTCGGCTGGACTAAATGTGGAGTTGAGGAAATGATTCTCCTCGATGTATCTCCTCCTCAGCCTCTTGCCCAGCTCGTACAGCTGCTGCATGCCCACTGTGGTCAGCTGACCGGGGAACGTGCCACCCTGTCAAGTGTGACAACAGGATCAAGTTTAACTCACAGATGTGCCCAAAAAGACGCACACTTGCCAAAGTCAGAGAACAAGGATGGCAGTAGCCCATATCGTGGGATTTGGTTTTTCTGAGCTAAATCCGGTGCAGTAAACCTCTCTCTCAAAGCAGCTAACTCTGCACAGGAAACTTTCATCTCCATGGACACCATGGGTGCCAAACAGGACACCGTATCTTACTGGAAAGCCCTACACACACTTCAACCACATGACAGAGAGAAGGTGAATGAAAGGAACAGCTTTAGTGACATCTGTGCAGCTTTGTAATTAATCCAAGTGGCCACTAGAGGGAGACGATCTAACTGAACAAACATGGGCGAAAGTTACTTCCATATCCTCAAAGTGTTTCACACACAGAATATCCTAAAATACTTAAATTATTTGATCAAAAATGACTTTGTACATATTGTTTATACACAGTTGGTCTTATAACATTTAAACAACAGACATTTAACCACAGCAGACATAAACTTGTCACAGCAGAAAAAACACCGGTGTAACTGACATCATTGATGACTCTTGTTGCAGTAAACAATGTCTGGTTGCACAATATCTCACAATATATCACAATATATTGGTAGTTATTATCACACCCATAGAACACAACTTCTGTAATTTCCGCACCTGAGCATATCCCTGCAACGCTTTTCATTCAGGACTGCACTCTCAACGACATAAAACACACCTACTCACAGTCAGTATGTTCTTCCGATAGTTGTCTTCTATAGGAGCCGGGGGCTTGGGACCACCATTAAGATCAGTCACCACATAGTTGATGTGGCAGTGTGCAGGAGGGTCTAATAGTGTGGGAACCCACTGGACCTTTGACGAGACATTACGCATTATGTTTCTCACATCTTTTAAAGAAACAAACGAGAACCAAATGAGTTCAGAAAAAAAATCGTTTTACCTCCATCACATCAGGTATGGACTTCAGTGGCGTTCGAGCACCATGCCGGAACAAGACTTGGACCAGTTTAAGTTCATAGGAAGAGCTTGTCTCTGTGTCAGCGGAGCAGCTGCTCAGTGTAGCATGGTCTGATTCAGTATTCTCCTCTGACAACAGGAGCGAACCGAAAGCCGCTGACATTGAACCTAAAACACATACTTTGTGCCAAAGATACCTCATGATGGTGCTGTAAACGAGACAAAGACAAAGTGTGTAAGAATACATAATAAGTGCATTATGGTTCATAGACGGTCAAGAGGATTTATTATTATTATTTCATTGATAAGGTCGTTCAATGTTCGTTCTGTTAAATGTCGAGTAAAAAAGAAGAATCTCAGTTTTCTGATGAGCAGTTTGACACATTCATACAGCTTGTTAGTACGGTGGCCTGGAGGTGTCAGACGAAAGCACATCCAAAAAAAGCTTTGTTAGGGCGGACCAATGTTAACCAATGCTAACTGAAACCAGCTGAAACCTTACAACAGAGAACATTTGAAGCAGTTTTGCTAAACAAAGAGGAGCAGACAATGAGTCGGTTAAAAGAAAGGGCTGCAGATCCTTTTTGTTGTTGTTGACAAAAGTAAAACATTTAAAGATGTCGTCTTTAGAGAAATACTGGTCAGCATTTGTCTCTTTTTCTGAACCAGATGAACAATTGATCAACCGATATAATGACGACAATGCTTCGTAACAGCTTCTTTCAGCTAGCATTTTCTCTTTTGTCAAGTTTCTTAACAGTTTCTTTCTTGTTTTATTGAATCATTGTTGGATCAATTAAATGTATCTCAGAGCCTGGTGGTTAAATCTTGTTTGGTGAGAACATTCCTAATTCAATCAGGGAATTATTTCAGATAATTGGCCAATCTGGGAATAAATTCCTTAACAAGAAATGTCTTCACCAATGCTGTCACACCCTAACTTTCAGTCAACCCGAACCGACAGGTAGAGACTTTGAGCTGAGGCGGGTTTTAAGCCTCTTGACAAACAGTTACACGGCACCCGCCTGTCAATCAGATCATCAAGTGTCTTGTCGGGATTTGTGAATAACGCTTATCCTTCATAAAATGCAAACAGATTTGACACATGAGCTAATCAGACCTATTTCATTTTTTGAACCAGGCTGTAAACATGTTAACTTCTGATGTAAAACAGTTTGTTTTTTTAAATTGGTGTGTATGTGACTTCCGGTGCTTCTTCAGCCAGCCTCAAGCGGACACTGGTCTGCAGGATTTCACACTTCCACATCTGCTACATTTCAACACAAGAGGTTGCTGTTTGAATGCACCAGGTGATTTGCCATTCGTGCCAAATGTATGATATCTGGTCAAATCTGTAGATCAAAGCAGGAGGTCTTGGCACGCCGGATGTCTCTGTGACCTTTTTGCGAGCTTCTATAGCCATCAAAGACCTGGTATTGCAATTTTCCAGCACAAATATCATGCACAAGGTATTACTCTAGGTGCAATTTGATACATGTTCTTGCAGAAGGTGGCGGCTGACTTGATCAAACCAGAAAGTTAACCTCCAATAGAGGGTGCAGCTGCACAGCAGTCTCTCCAATATAGTTGTATTTTAAATGTAACTACTTTTTAGTATGCATTTTCAATTTAAAATTTCTATTTGGTTATGGAAGTCATTTCAAGACCTCCCTCTGTGTCTCACGACCCCCCAGACTCTACACTGATGTAGACTCAGACCTAAACGCCTGGCACATTTGACATTGTGGAGCAGTATTCTTTTTAACTAGTATTCAAGATATTGAAATAAACAAATGAAGCTACTCTTAAGGTGTGAAAGTGAGCATGGCTGTTTATCCAACAAGGAGTGGATTTTGGGTCAAACAAATGCTTGCACAGCATCCTGAAAGACTCCTAGTGTGACCCCTCACAAGCTACCTAAGGCAGAGGTTAGCATTTTTTTTTACCAATAAGGTTCTGGGCACCCCAACTTTCAGGAGGAGTTGAATTTTAAACTTTTCATAAGTGTTATAAGACCCCTTTTAATATTCCCTAACTAATTATGAATAGATCAGGCAAGAATTCATTTTTAACAAATAAATTATTCATATTAAGACTGAAAATATAAACTTTACTTACCTTCCTTGACGTATACAATTGAACTTCCTGATGCAGTGACGATGCAGTAGCAGCAACTAACTCCAGTAGTAGAAGTAAGGCAGAGTTAACACCTGCAAAAGGTAGATCGGAGAAAAGACCCTCAAATAGTTGATGATACCTTGTGTAAGATGCGACCGACATTGCTACAGAGCAAGGCTAACAGAGGAGGCTCGCTGCCAAAGCACTGCTGCAACGAGACCTTCAGGGGGCGTAACGAAACATTATCAGTGTTCCCATTCAAATGCTTCCTCGTTGTGAAATGTAGGCTACTCTATTCAATCTACTTTACGATGTTAAACTCCCCAGGACTGAAAGATAATAGCTATTCACACTTCTAGAAACCCGAGTTAGCCGACAGATATTACTCAAGTCGTTCAACATGGACCTATTGATAACTTCAGCACGTTATGAAAACAGTTCATGACACACGGCTAACGTTAACTCTTGCGAGACTATGTAGCTACTAGCCAGAAGGTAAAGTCAACCTAGCTTACTGTACCATGGAAACGAAGCTAACTGTTAGCTACGGCTTAAAAACTACAAACAAACCGCTTACTTTCTGAAAACGAAGTTCTTTGCTGCCTCCAGTAGAAAATACAGAGCGTTAAATAAATGATAAATTCACTTGTCATTCGGCAACTCTTGCTGCTGTCGCAGACGTGTTGGGAACTGTAGGGCAATAGAGGCCACTTTACAATATAAGTAAAGGTGAAAGCTACCAAAAATGACTACATTTCCCAGCATCGTGATTAGAGCCGGACTTTCTTCTTCCTCATAACGATTTGCGGTGGAGGATAAGGGCAACAAGTGCGCTCATGCCCTCTGCAGGATGTAAGTGTATGTGCTCGTCAAAGTGTAGCTGCTGAAATTTGACATTAGAACAAATAAAGATAACAATGTCATCTAGTAATTTGCGATTCTCCGTACACTACAGCTTTCTGAAGTAAACAAGAGCAGTGTTTTCTTATCTGGACAATCACAGAACTAAATTGAAAGGCAATTATCTTTTTACAGTAAAACAATAATCTGAAAATGCATAATGTTTATGCTAATTTAATTATTTCATATGATAAATGTAATCATATAAAGTTGTCCGAATCTTTTTCTTTAATTTTTAGGAATTCAAAAACAACAATAATTTGCTTATGGAGTTACCTTTACGACATCTCCTTTTTATTTATATCTTCATAAAGTTCCAGAGTGTAATTTTGGACTCAGTTATATTTCAACTTAAAAAATCAAAATAACTGCATCAACTGATTCAATATTATGCATGAAAAAGTAGGAAATACGTTGTTACGGCCCCATGCATGTGGAATTAGGATTATTTCAATTAAAAACTTCACTGTGGACAAGAGAGCTTAAGAGACTTAAAATTGACATCTGACAAATATAAAATCTAGGATGTTTTCTGCATTTGAAATATATTAGAACAGAAGACAAGTACTTCTACCAGTGCAGACTCAACACCTCAGCTCCTCCCATGTGGTGGTTAACAGACAAAATATTTTATTGAATAGTGGAGTCATCATCATGGATTCTAAATACTCTAAATCATTACGCCAATGTAGTAGCATCTGATGTATTGATGAAAAATTTGGGGTATCTTTTCAGTTGGATCAGATCTGTAACAAACAAACAAAATGGCAGCACCAACTGTTTTCAGCTCCTCAGCTTGAGACAGACCAAATTGTTGGATGTCATCCGCTCAGCTTCCTGGCAGAGATGTTGTGACAGTCTGTGTTTGTGTAAATACTGTTCATTATACTGTTCATCTCCCCAGTCTGTCTCCTGCAGGTCCTTTCTTTCTGAGAACAGACTGGAAAAAATGCAAATGGCGAGATGACGCTGATCTAAAAAATGCAGGAAACCCTTCACTTATACATGTTCCTCAATCGTAATAAAAGCTTGTTTGATTTATTTCAGCTTGTCCTTCAGCTAGCCTAGAGCAGCATTTTTATTTACTTCACATAGATTCTGATTTTTTGAGCTACTCAGTGTGTATACATCTACATTCAACATAACACTTTAGTAACATGCGCAAATCTTAATATCTGAATGAAGCAGAAAGATCTAGGGAGTACTTGAATGAATAACACACCTTGAGGACAACAGATCAGATTGTACGGTTGATTTAATGACTTGACTGGAAAGTGACAATTATTGCATAAAGGTCTGTGTTAAGTAAACAACAACATAAAAACTACAGTGCATGATAGACCATGCTGGACAAGGTTTCTGTTTTTAAATCAATGTTTGCTGTGGAATAACAAACCACCGGCTGCAGTGGATGTTCATTTTAAAACTGCTGTCATATTAACATGTAGTATTACTCTGCAAAGAGTTAGAACAAGACACCAGAAATGGAATAAAATACATTCAAAGATATCATCAGAATCATACATTGCATAGGGACAAACTGAATATTTACACAATGGCTCCAGGAAAGAAACTAAAACATTTAAGTGCAATGCTGCCACCCAGTGGCTGGATCTCTTCATAACTGCATCCAAGCAGGAGCTCTTCTTTTCTTTTCCATTGAATCCCTTTCAAAAGGAAAATCCTGAAACAGGCTACATTCTCTCATCAGTGCTGCACACAAATCATCCTGTGAATTATATAACTTCTGAATAAGGTAACACACAGGTGTGACGAGATCATTGTTGTGTTACATTTTATGGCTGTTGACCCATTTCAACAGTCTAAAAAAAGCAAAATATGGCTTTGTTTATAGTTGCAGTTTTTGCCATAGCCTTTTGAAAAATTTAATATATTAAAAAAATGGTCTTCCTTTTTAAGGCACTTTACCTCGATTCACTAAAAAAAACATTTACTGCATAAAAGGATTCTTTACATCTACTGCATATGAGCGGTAAATCCCTGATTTGTAAAGTCTATCTTTTATATCTTTGTAACTGTTACTGGATGGAATAGTTTAGATTTTTGTCGTATTTTGCTTATGAGGAAAGAGTCTCTGCACCACTAATCTCTACAAATCACATCTTAGTCTTTGGCTTATACTGTTTACCAAAACATAAAATGTACAATATTTAGGTATCACACCTGTTACCCTGTTCTCAGTTTTCAAAATATATATTTTTTCTTTTGCATTTTGGTTGTAAGTTTTCAAGACTGACTGGTTCACACACATTATCTATCAAAGATTTAATGGAACGTCAAGTTTGCAATGTCCACACACAGATCACAGTGTTTCTACTTAGAATGGTCTTCATCCCCTTTCTGCATTCAAGGGCCTGGCTTCAGTGGTGGTTTGCATCTTTAGCCTGTGCAGTCATGTTCAGACACCTTTTTGCGCCACATAAACTGATCTCTCTGTCCCTTCTCCTTCCTTTGACAGCCTCTCTTCCTGGTTCTGAGTCTATACTGCGAGGTCATCTTGGCGAGCACGACTACTGCTCCCACTGGTCTTGCTCATTCTGCGTTTCTCCCTCACGAAGCCGGAGTGCAGCTGAGGCGATGGTGAGCAAGTGTTGGGCAGCTCTGCGGGCCCCTGGTCATATCTCATCCTCAGGAAGTCTTCCTCGTCCTCCAAGTTGTCGCAGCTATGATGCCGCTCGGTGGCTAAGTTGACTGAGTTCTGCTGCAGCGCCATCCTGTTGTTGAAGGGATGAGAGGTCATGGGGGTCATGGGGCTCGGGGCTGCCAGGCACTGGCTGAAATCAGGGGGTGGGGTGCAGGAGGCCAAGGGCCTAGGGGGACTGTTGGGCTCTAAGGCTGCAGACACAGCCACTGTCACGGCTTTTTGGCTGTTCCTCTCTATCACCTTGTTGCGTACACACCTCCTCATGCTCTTCCAGCTGAGGTGATAGAGCTCCAGCACAGAGAGGACAAGAGACACGCCAGCCACCGCCAGCATGAAGATGATGAAGACGTTCTTCTCTGTGGGACGGGACATATAGCAGTTTACCGGATTTGGACACGGCCAGGCCTTGCAGTGATACAGTGCTCTAAGAAAAACTCCATAAATCAGATACTGCACCACGATAAAAGTCACCTCCATCACTGTGCGGATCACAATGCTCAGCATGTAAGTCTGCAGCAGCGCTCCTCTCAGGCGAACACGACCTCCTCCATCCAAATTTGTCACTCTAATGCTCACCTTCTGCTGGAGGTACTCCTTCTCCCCCTCCAGATCTCCTCCACCCTCCCCTCTGGCCTCCCTCTCCTCCTGCTCCCTCCTCCGCTCCTTCTCCTCCCTGCGCACTGTGTGCATGGCGTGGCCCATGTAGATTAGTGAAGGTGTGGAGACAAAAACAATCTGCAGCACCCAGTAACGGATGTGGGCGATTGGGAAGGCGCTATCATAACATACGTTGGTGCAACCAGGCTGTTGGGTGTCGCACAGGAAGTCACTCTGCTCGTCGCCCCAAGACGACTCTGCCGCCGTTCCTAGCACCAGGATGCGGAAGATGAAGAGGACAGTGAGCCAGACCTTCCCAACAGAGGTGGAGTGTTCCTGGACCTCCTCTAGGAAATTCCCCAGGAGACTCCAGTCCCCCATCACTGCTCACAGCAAAAACACACACCTGAGACACGAAGACTGGAGACGGAGGAGATGAAGAGGGGATCTAGGAGTGAGAGGATGAGGTCACTGAGATGGAGACAAAAGAGGGGAGGGGGAAAAAAGAACACTATCAGTCACAGACAGCTTTAGGTCCTCTGATGATGAAATGACCTGTGTGTGTGTGTGTGTGTGTGTGTGTGTGTAGTGTGTGTGTGTGTATGTGTGTGTGTGTGTGTGTGTGTGTGTGGGTGTGTGTGTGTGTGTGTGTGTGTGTGTGTGTGTGTGTGTGTGTGTGTGTGTGTGCGTGCGTGCGTGCGTGCGTGCGTGCGTGCGTGCGTGCGTGTGTGTGGTATAATATGCATAAAAATAGCTTCTCTGTCTGTGAATTGCTTCAGGACTGGACATTGGGCGCTGGCATGAGAACAACAATTTTCCCACCAGAGGGAGAGAGACGCTCAGAGAGAGGGTCGAAGGGAGGAAGTTCAGGAGTCATGTCAAAGTAAATACAGAGGTCTTTTCAGAAAAATCATTGAACATTTTGTGATGCGTGTTTACATTCCCCATGTCTGGCTCCAACTTCTGTATGAAAAACAGACAGAGGGGCTAACAGGCCACCACAGGGCAAGTCAAAGCCAGGAGACTCTGTCCTCTGAATGCTGTGTGACCTGGCCGCATCTCGCCTCTGGACCATCACCAGCACTTTCACTCCAAATGACACAACAGCTGCTGTGATGTCCTCTGTCCTCTGTGCAGAAAACCTCCTACACGCTGCAGATCTGGACCTATCTGTCAATCACATCTCTCCATCTCTTCACCTCTTGACTGCGGCATTAGTGAGACCCAAACATGGCAGTGAAAGGCCGACAAGTCTCAGCTAAGAAAGACCCTATAAGGCAGTTCAGCGGACCGCTTTATGGTTGCAATAAATGACCCCTGTCACTAAGGGGTTACGAAAACCCATCAAACTCCATCCAGGGGTGACCTCTGACTTCTATATGTACTGTGTAGCTAACTATGCCTACTGCAAGCTTTTACTATGCAATTAGACATCAAAGCCAGATGAGTTATAGAATTCAAATATGGATGGCTGAAAGTAACAGTTTGACAGGGCTTTTTCCAACACGCCACATATCCATAGCTGCTGCCCTTTTAGAAAACGTATACATTCCTCAGAAGCTATGCCTTAACACAAACTGTTATTTCAATGGCGAGCCAGGTAGGATATACAGTATAATCTCTACAATCACTGTATGGTAAATAAGCCAAAAAAGGAGTTAAAACTCTTTCTTACCATCCTTCATGTTCCTCTGAGTGTGATCCATGAGCAGTCGCTTCCATAATAAGTTACTCCCATTGTGTAGGTCACTATGCAGGGTTTTGAACGCCTTACTGACACTGACACTGGTTATGCACAAGTGAGAGAGAGAGAGAGAGTCTAAATGACCATGACCGTTTGTCCCTCGGTCCGTCTCTCCCCCTCCCTTAGTGCTTCCGTGAAGTATATATAAGGCAATAAAATGGAAAATCAGGGTGTTGTGTTCTTTATCTGTAAAGCAGGGAGCGATGAGAACAAAAAAACCTCTTGAAAACATGTGGGAGTTTGTGGTCTGACACTTGGTTTCCAGCATGTACCTCATACGCACTAGTGTCCAGCTATTCACAGTGTGGATCATGAATTTGTAAAAAGGGTCCTTGTCCCACTCAGGGAGCTTGCCAAAAGCAGTCCTCAGGTAAAGTTGATGATCTTTTCAGAAAATAAATCACAAACAGGCAGAGAGCTGGACGAGGAAGGGAGTGAAAGTCCAGCCAGCACAATAGCAGGAGGTACATATTACAACAGCCATGTTCTTATCAGATAATCCTGAAAACAGACTTTTCCTCACAGACTTAGTCAAAGTTACCAAAGAATGTCTTATTTATAATCATTTTGAATTAGTCTCATTAAATGTATCCACGTGTTAAACATCATCATAAATTATAGTCATTGAAGTCAACATGGTCTAGTTGGAAGGCAATAAACTCCTGTTGAAGCACAGTGATATTAAGATCATTTAGAAGCTATGACAGTGAAATATTCTGTCATGAGTAAAAACCTAATAAAAAGTAGGCTAATAATACAATTTTTTTTCCAGACAATTCTGTATGACAACTGCCACATTACTTCATATAACTTTGGCTATTCTAATCTCTGAAAACAAGCATAGAGCAACCCTGAAGAATTAGGCTCAGAGCACTGCTGTGCCTTAGCTAGCACACTAACATGCTAACAGTAACAAAGACAACATGCTAATGTTCAACTGGTTGTTTACCACCTTTCCCATCTTATTTTAGCATGTTAGCATGCTGACCAGCCAATTATTTACTTAACAGTATTGTTAAAGCTAGCTGAGGTTTTGCTGCTATTTTGTCAATGACTTCAGTATTAGAACATTATGGCAAAATGACAAATTGATAAAGTCCTCCTGAGTGGAAATAAATGTTTTAGGGCTTATTCATCCAGTTGGTGATGGAGAAGTAGATGTAAATTTCGGTGATAACCAAAGCCAGTAGGAATTATCCTCTGTGGACCATAAATATCCAAGAAACATTATTGGTATCCCATCCAAATGTTTTTAAGGTACTTTAAAGGTAAAGGGATTGACATACAAAGTACCAAAGCAGATATTCTCTGTAACACAACACAACACAACAGTACTTTGTACTAAATGTGTAGAATTGTGGTCATAATTATATATATTCCGGTACAAAAACTAGTATTCACCCACAGTGGTGGGAATGGAAGCTTTCCTTCTCTGAGCTGTGGAAAAGTAACCTTCTGAGTCTGTGTCTCCTTCCCTTGACTTCCTCTTCCTGTTCTCAGAGGAAGTCATCTCAAACAATATGATTTCCGAAGGACAAAAGGAACAAGACATTAAAAGGAGTGGGGCGGTTATGGGGCAGTGAGGTTCCAGCCAGAGCTCTTCCAGTGAACTTCTCTGCCGTTTTGCTTATCATACCTGTGCTCCAGAAGGCTCCTGATTCTCCTGTAGTCCATCATGGCATATTTGTTTATAATCTCTGTGGCAGAGTAATGGAGAAGTAATGGACAATTTAACTTAGAGCTATTCAGACAGTAAACTACGCAAATGGAGTATTCTTCATCTTTTGAGTTATTTCTCTCTGACCGGTCTCTTTCCTTGTGTGTTTGAGTGGGTAAAACGGACTAACCAAATGTGGCTCTATTATACTTTACAGTCAGACGTGCATGCATTGACACTGAGTTGTTCTGGACAACATCCAGTAAGCTCAGAGGAGTGCAGGGAGAAACAACAGTTACGAAATAGCAATCATTGTGCAGTGATGGCTGCTGCAGAGCAACACGAATAAAATGCTGCATGTTTTCGCTGTGCTGCAACACAACAATAAATCCTCCAGTCTGCTGCACCAGCCTCAGTGTCGCCTTAGAGGGCAGTGAGTGCGGTTCAAATATCTTTGAGGACTGATGCAGCATCTCAGGCTGGAGAAATCCCCAGGCTGGAAGTTTTATTTGACTGTAAGGTTGATATCTATCTATCTATCTATCTATCTATCTATCTATCTATCTATCTATCTATCTATCTATCTATCTATCTATCTATCTATCTATCTATCTATCTATCTATCTATCTATCTATCTATCTATCTATCTATCTATCTATCTATCTATCTATCTATCCATCCATCCATCCATCCATCCATCCATCCATCCATCCATCCATCCATCCATCCACATCCATCCATCCATCCATCCATGGTGGCAAAAAAAACAATAGATGTAGTGCATGACCCTAAAAGAATTCTTATCTCTTTGTTGTAGTATTTATTTTATACTCCCAGAAAAACAGATCTTCAGAACATATTAAAGGCTTAAAATATAATAATTAAATTGATCTCTCCTCTCCGGTTGAGTCATTGATTCTATATACTAAACTCTTCCGTGTATCTTTTTTCCATTATCTCCTAACACCACCCTGGTCTCCCCCTCTGCAGTGTATCCCCAGGTCGGGAACAGCAGGGGGCAGGGTTGATTTAAACTCACCGTCAGTGATCTGCACCTTTCAGCAGCACTGAGCCGTGTTCGACAGACTCTGGACCCTAATAGAGGACCAGGATTCACTGCATGCTCTGCTCTGTCCTCATAAACACACAGGACAATTAGCTACCGGGATGTACATTTCCTTGGCGTGCTTCCATTAAACAGGGCATGTTTAGACTATGTGGAGGTAAAGTATACATGTGGCTATGTCTGCAGTCATCATTGTATTGTCAGAATACTGCTCGAAATGAGAGACATTTTTCAGCAAGGATCTCAACAGAAGGATAAAAAAAAAAAAATCCTGGACAAACCTATTCATAGTTTTCATTTAGAAGTAAAACACTGTAAGTCGTTTATTAAAAAAATAAAAATGTCTTCAGTATGTGACACATTCTAGAGGGACACATTTGGCCACACAGGCTCACACTCGAGGGGGTCCAGTGTTGATGTCCAAAAATGTTCTTGGGAGCCAAATTTAGTAGGCCTGTATAGGACATCTTTATCACTGCATCTATGACTTCTTAGCTGACCTCATTTATCCTCACAGTATCTGATACATTTTTTTAAATGTGGGTTTTGTCAGCAAATGCAACTAAACATGATGACCCCCAATGCTGCCAAAATAAAATTAAAACCACTCATTTACTTGCTTAATCTGAAAAAGATTTAAAAAAAAACAAAAAACTCCATCAGCATTAATGGCTTTAAGAGTGTGATAACAGGTTCAAAATTGCTTTCTTGATCGCAAAGTTGGATGGACTTGATTTCTTATAATCATCTATAAATGTAGTGCTGAAGCTTCCTAATTACCCCTTCATGTCTAATGTCTTGTCTTAAATCCTGTACATGATCTAGTGCCCACTTAAGCTCTTAATTTAAATGAAATAGTTTTGGTCATTACGCCCCTTTTAAATTAAATGAACTGCAACATTTCAATGAGTGGGATTGTTTTTAGTTCCTGTCCTTCTTTAATGATCCCCTGATTGAGTAAAGATGACAACTGTAGATTAAATCTGGCATTAAAGCGCATATCAACCACATCACCCAAAAAAGCCTTTACAAGGATCTCCATGAATTAAAATATAATTTGTAACAGCTCTCTTTTTCTTTTTTTGTGATGGCTCAGCAGCGTCTTAGTGGAACAGCCACAGCGGAGCATTAGGAAAATGTCAGACCAACCAGACAACAGCTCTACCGATACAAAATTGTCATCAGTCTCAGTTTACATCAACAGAGCTGCATACAGGATGCCAAACATACCCAGTCTGCAGTTATTCAGCTCAGCCATTGTTATTTTTACTCTCTGGGTGATGAAGCTGTTTCATGAGGTGATTTAAAAAAACAACAGAGTGATAGATGGGAGTAAAAAAGTCGTAATTATCTGATCAGGACGACTGGCAAATATATCAGCTGATTAGAAGTGTGTTGAATATAAATCATGGACTTAAATCTGAATTTTGACACGTTAAGGGTCAATCACAGTATGCATTGCAGCAGCTGTTAATGTACAGGTCTGTAGGGGTGGTGGCTTGTGCACTATTCCCAAGAGGGCCGGGATTACGATCAAGGATGAGCGTGTTTAAGTTTAGCAGTAGTGGCCCGGTGGAGGGGCGAGGTAGGGAGAGAGTGACCTACAGAGTGGATCTGATGCAGGATGAGAGGGAGAATATTTCCCACTCATGTGAGTCACCTGTTGCCACCACCAACAGACCAGCATGGACCTCGGCTGCCATATATCAGTCACAGCAACAGAAGGCGGCGGGCCGATGTGCTGCCTGCTACCTTACATGGCTCTTCATCTGCCCACTATTGTACACAGACCCACAGCCCTGTTATGATCTATTGTTTAGCTGCATTACACTGGAGCCATCAGATACAGCTGCAAGGTGCTTCATGGAGGCAAATTCTGACTAACATAATCCTGATTCAGATTCCTGGACAGCTGCTGTTTCTGGGGAAGATGGTGGATTGCATGTTTGGCTTGATTTGATCTGTTGTTTTCATTTGGCTAGTAAAGTTAATTGATACTTAAAACAGCGACAGTATCACTTTACACGTGAGCCTGTAATCTTTTATCTTTTAATATGAGGCGTCATTACACAAATCTCACCGGGAGATTAGCTTGTTAATTTTTTATTAGAGTGAATTATAATTCCACTGTAACTCTTCTTTAATGACCGTCCTGAAAGTTTGGATACACTCAAATGAGATCATACAAGGTATTCTTATTGTGATGCGTCCAGTTTCAAACACACAAACACAGACTAAGGTTCAATTACTTGCCGTTTGTCCCTGAATATTAGTAACACTGACACCTCTTTTGTCAATTTATTTCAAAATCTCTTCTGTTTTATTGTTATATTTTATGATAAGGATATTGAAATCTATGATGAGCGTATAATTTATGCTATGTAACCTCAGAACATATAATAAAATAGGAGGATTCAGCCACACCACAGTAGCTAAAAAAAGAATAAAAAAGAAAAGTATAATGAAGCTGTATACTAGATAAAAACCTAACAATGAGAAAAGCCTTATCACCTCCATACTTGGTATTTCTTGTTTTAAACTTAAGGTTCAAATTGCTGTTACTGTAAATGCTGCTGTACTTTTACTGGAGCCACATTTGGATTTCAATATTTTGACTTATAATGTTGTATTTTCACTCTGTGACATTAACATGTTAAGTTGAGAAATGAAACTGAGTACTTCTTTTTCTCTTTTTTCATTGGTGACATTGGTTAAAAGAACTTTTCTCATTTACATTTTAAATAACTTTTTTTTTTTTTATACATTTGGCTTTTTAAGATTCTGAACATCAGTATGTCTTTAAAAAAAAAAAAACCCTCTTGCTCTCATGTATTGTGTCATTTCTGTCTAGAGACCAGTAACTATGATTAAAAAGTTCTGTGTTGGAATCAGAATTCCATCACCTCAGAGAGAACAGAGATACAACTTCTCAAACTCTTCATTCAGTTTGTTCACACAGCTGGCTTCTGTCGTTGATGTTTTAACCTCTCCAGTGCAGCGCTTTGTTCAAATGTATTTGTCTCTTATGAGTAATGAGCACAGTGAAAGAAGACATAGTGGATAGAGTGACAACAGAATCTGGCAGGGGAGGACAGGCACTCTTGCACATACCTGACCTCCCACTCCTTACAGAGCTCTATCATAACCTGCATTAATAGGATACTTGGAGAGTGTACCAACATTTCTGCATCCTTCCAGACTTTGACTTGAGTAAAAGTTGTAGTTTTGAATTAACTGTTACATTTCATGTTCATATAGTGGCTTACCTGATTTTCTCTTGTCTGGAAGGATGTTACTGATCGAGTAGGGGCTCAGTATCGTCCTCCTCAGGGGATTAGTCTTCCTTTAATTCAGTTGAGAAGCTGCAGGTGATGATGCAGAGATGAGCAGACAATCACAGCACTCAGTGCGATTACAGGATGACTTTCTTCTCTTGTTGAGTCTCAGCAGGATCTGGCTCTCGAGGACTTCGTCTGACTAAGTGTCCAACACCAAAGTGTTAGTCCACAGAGGGGGGCATGAGAGGAAAAGCAAGGGCATCACGAGAGTGGCCCTCCCTTCTGTCTCTCCTCCTCCTCCTCCTCTTTCTCCCGCACAACTCCCCCTTTCTTCTTACATCCCTGGTGCTCTATTTTTTGCTGGGAAGCATTCTCCGGCAACAGGAGGGGAAGTGGAATTGTTTTCTGGGATCAATGGCAATTCCGCTCACAGTCAACTTCCACAGTGCTCTTGAGGTCCTGTTTAGCTCTGTTGTTGTTCAGACCGGTCCATCCTAAATGCAACTTTCAAAGCTTTTTTTTTTTTTTTTTTTAAACATGCAAATCTTGAAATAAATCAGCTTTTGTTTTTCAGACATGTTTTGGTTCAAGCATGTGCATCATGATGAATAAAGCGATACATCTAAGACAGATAAGATTTCATCATTATTTAAGAGACACATTAAAACCTAAAAAAAAGACCAATAGACACAGAAGAAACAGTCATAAAGTCACATGATACCTTAAAGGCCTTGGTGGTGATACAGTACATACTTTGTTCATCTCTCCGTCTCGCTGGCGTTTCTCCTCCTCTTGAAGCTTTTGCTACGGGTTTGGGATGTGAACAAAGAGTCACAGAAAAAATTCAAATAAGTTATTCTCCTCTTTGTCTTCCTTCCTTTCTTCACCGTTTTTGGTCCTATGAATGTGGAGCCAGTTAAAGCCCAGGACGATCTCTATACTGTGCACACCTGCTGCAGTACTGGCCTCACTATGTACTAGGAATCTTTTAGGTTTGATTCCTCTTTGCTTAAGGGTCAATGCTTATTTAAAGACATTCAAATAAATGTAGTCATGTTGTCTGGGCACATAATATGCATGGAATGAACAAATCAATATAGAATTGCATTTTCACCTACAAATGTGACTTAAATCCTGCATTTGCATAATTCTTTTCACAAAAAAATCTTTCTTTTTATTATGGTGCATCTTATCCATTCTCTGGATGTTTGTCCTGTAAGCTTAGCACTAAGATGGCTAAATTGTTTTGTGCTGCTAAGGCAAGAAGTTCTTGCAACCAGCCACAGAAAAGACCAGCACATGGTCACGTAAAAAAACAGTCGCTTTTGAGCAATTTTTTAACGTTAAATTTTAACAAACAATATGTAACATATATTATTTGTGGCCTTCCTATATTTTGATTTTAAGAAGTATATCTTTACTATATATTTACTGTATATCGGGAAATGTCCCAAAATAACATTTGCTTGTCTAAACTGTTGACTGGCAGAAGCAAAGGCAAAAAGAGGTTGATGAATAGAACCAACCAGAAATGGGATTTCGAAGTTAGCTTCCTAATGATGGGAAAAGTCAATAAACCTCAACCAAGTAGTGAAAAAAAACCTACACAGTTTCCCTAATTTTACCAAAGTGGTTAGCTGATGTTAACATACATCCCCAATAGCAATAGGTGTATTCTCTGTCTGCATTCACACCGACATGGTGATGGCTGATATGAACCTGACATCACTTAGGTTAACTTAGCCAGCTGGCAGGAAATACTTTCAGAGATTTTTATATTCCACTTTGACTCCTCCAAACAGGTGTCTCGGAACAGACCTAAAATAGTTCATAGTTCCTGTAGTGCCGTATCAAAAAAAAGGGGGAGCGTTCCAACAGTTCCCAGAACTATGAAAAAGTTCCTGCAGTCCGAGAGCGCCTTATGTGAGATAAGAACAGGGGTCTCTATTTGAGCCATGCTAAGCTAAATGGCTCCTGTTCGTAGATTTATATTTAAAACTGTACAAAAGTGGTGGTGTTGGTCTAAATGAGCTGAACCGATTCAAATCTTATCAAAGTCATTTAAGTCTGTAACATCAGTTAACTGTTGTTAAGCGCAATCAAAGACACCCATCATGCTCTTGTGCTGGTTTGCACAAGTTTCTTCTTCCTGGCAATAATATGGCCTAACCAGTGGTGTGAAAGGCCAATTTCTCCTTTTAAACAACTGTGCCTTTGACCAGAGAGTAGAGAGCGTGTTTTATATGTATAAATAATGGGAGAAACCAGTAAAAAGGATCACATGACGTACCCTGGAAGACCTGCGGCCAGGAGCTATGACCCTGCAACGTCATCAGCTCTGATGTATTCCTACAAAAACAATTCCTCTGGTTGTCGGTTGATCTTGTATTAATTCTGTCCCTTCCAGTCTGACAAGACAAAACCCAACATTTTTCACATTTTAAGTCTTTTAGTGAAGACCAGGTAGGGTCCTACCTTCATGTTGAGACAAAAACACCATTTATTTTTTTGCAGCTTAAAAAGTTTGCCTGTGATTTACAACTTTCTCCAAAAAAAAGCCCATGGAGCTACTATCTCCTCAGGCCTCAGTCAGTGACAATGTTCAATGGAGCGTTTGAATGATGGAAAAGCTGTTGCTAATTCCTAATTAGGCAGCGTTTCTTGGTTTAAAATGACTCTGAAGTTTCAATTGTACACCGCATCAGGCTGGATTTAGCAGTGGAACAGCATGCAGACAAAATAACAGCATGAAGTGCTTTTTAACAAAGAAGTGATGTTCCTTGACTTCCCTTAATCTCAGCATTTACAGCCTCTTAGCAGTTACAAGGATGAGGTCTGAATCTGTTACAGAAAGATCAAGAGCAGGAGAAGGGATGCTTTGACTGCATGTGTTATTAATGTGTGCGTGTGTTCTTCAGTGTTTGATGGAAAATGCTCACAACGCCGCAGGATGCATTAGAGTAACCCACCCTGGCCGCCCACCAGCCTGACCCCTGCCTGCTTTTCTGCTCATGATTCCAATGAGCCCTGCCTCGCCCGCATCCGAGGGAGGCCAGGCTTGATGGACACATGCTACTGAGCAGCCATCACAACCTCGTATATACCCTCCAGCTCATTTCTGTAGTGCACCAGTGACTGCCCGAGAATATGACGATAAAATGCTACATTAAACTCCTCTATAGGTTGAGAAGAGAAAATGAAGGTTGTTTTAGCTGAGCGAACACACGTATACATACTGTCACTTTGTCTTGTATTTCAGCTTAAACTATGTCAACGTCACTGGCAGAAATGATCCACAGCACTGGCATGTTGCTGTTGCAGACTCCCTGTCAGTCAGACACATTCACTGTACATAGCATTGACTGGTGACATGCGCTCAGTCATCAAGTATCATTCTTTGTCTGTATATCTTCTTTTCAGTTGATTTTGACCCTATTTTCTTTGCTTCTCTTGATGTTTTCCTTTACTTTGTTTATTACCTAAATTTCTTTTACATTTGTAAAGCAGATCATCTCAAACAAAATGTACTTATTTGAAATGTAGTGATATTTCAAAACATTTTATAAAACAGAGTTAGTTAACTCTTAATCACAGGTTGGTTCCTTAAAAAACATGAATAAGGCTGGCTGTAGTCTACATTTCTCTTTCGCCATTAAATCTCACAAATAAACAAGTAAATGAATGTCCTTCAACACTGAGCCAGTATATTTTTAATGACATTTCAAACAGCATTAACTCAGGGAACTTCTTTTAAAGCTGTGGATGGATACACATTTGTCTTTGGTATTAAGTATTCATGGTTGCTGGACAATAGATCGTGTACAGACTAGTGTTCATGTTCATGGTAATGGCAGTGCATGTTTCCCATGGCAACAGTCTGGCTCAATGATGATTTTTAACTTTCTTTGTTGTTGTTTTTTATAAATTAGCTGTATACATCAATGCTTAAAGGTATATTTTCAATATTTCAAAGTTAAAATGTCTCAATATTAACATCAATATCCCCGCCCCCATAATGTGTTCATAAATTATTAGATGACATCTGATTTATTATTTGCTATCATTTATAAACTCTTCATAAATGATCAAAATGTGTCACTGAACTTCAACAGGTTTCTATAATCTCTTAGTTCAGATCAGTACATCTCCATCCGACTCAAGCTGGAGAAGAAGTTTGTTCCCTTCATTTATATGGCGTCAATATGAAGTAAAATTAACAATCCTCACACTCATCTCATCAGCATCTCTGGCATTAGAACTAGGAACTAAGTTATTATTACACCAGTGCTGCTCTGTTGAAAAGTCGACCCAGAGAACAGAACACATGGTGACGAGCAGTAAATGATTACTCACACTGTTTGCTCTTTATAGGGGGACAAAGCTTTGAGGCAACAGGTGAGGGATTCTGAGAAGCCGACATGGTCGACGGTCAGGTTTTCATTGTGTATTTTGGGCTGCTGAGTGCTGACACTTTATACTCCTTTTGTTTCCAACACTGTTTAAGTTTAGATATTTGGACTGATGCTATTCTTACCATTTGACCTTTGACTCACAACGTTCTGAAATACTGCCCCAGATTGGAAGCCCTGGTGATGGATGCATATATAGGTCATGCATGTGTTATTATGTGTGTCAAGGATGGCTGTTTCCCTGTTTGTGCTTTGTATATATTTGTTTTTCCACCAGCCAAATGTATGTGACTGCTAACAGCAAAAACATTCAACCAGAAAATGAAAATAACCATCAAAGTTTCCTTCATTTTCTAAGTTTGTTTTGGGTCAATAAGCTAAAAAGATCGTTATACAATTGAGACTGACAGTAGAAGAACTTGAATCATGGCATTATGTTTCCACTTAGTGACATGTTAAACTGTATTGACTGTACTAAGATAAACAGAGGAAGTCATGTTCAGCTGGCTCTTTCTGACTTGAATTAATACAAATATATATCTGTTTAAAGTTTGCTATTGCTAGCTCAAATGAACCGCTTTTAGCTACTGACAATACTATACCAAGTGAGAATGTAGAAATAAAACACGAAGCATTACATTTTATCATTGGTGTGTTTAAATGCTCATAAATTCAACTTTTCATTGCTGTATTTTTTCAAAATAACAAAAAAAACAACATGAGTTAAAGGCAGGGTTTTGAAAACTAGCATGATTTTGAAAGTAGCATTCCCTCCATGCTCCGTCTTCACCCACCCCCTCCCCTCTGTGCTCCCTCAAAAGCCGCGCCCCTCACTTACATGCACAAGCGCCATTAGTCCAGAAGCGGACCTCAGCTCATGCTTTGAGTGTGGGCTCGTGCATGCATGTGGTAGAGAACGAGCAGGGAAACAGGGAGGCGTGATTGGTTCATTAAATTTATACCTCGTGGCAGACATTGGTCAAAGTTTTTACATACTTACAACTGCTACAGATGACAGATTTTCTGCGTTCCTTTTTCAGAGCACATGAGTTATTCATTTCTGTCGGGAACTAAAGACAATTTCAACCAAAATATTAAAATGTATATCTGGAGAAAATTACCAACCCTGCCTTTAATTTAAGTTATGTCAGAAACATTAATTATGATACAATGAATTAAAAACAGCCAAATCCATATAATGGCATATCCACAATTATCAACCAATTTTAACACGTCACAGATATATATAGTCAAATAGAGCAGCTTGGTCAGAGTCCATGAACCCCAAAATATGACCATCTCTGTATGAATCTGGAGTCAGTTGGCACTTACATGGCTATGTAAGTAAAGTAAGTAATAAATAAATACATATTCAACACTCTGTAAGACTTTCAAAATAAATTCTTTTTAAAAAAGCCACATCTAATGAGTTTTTTCAAAATTAAACTTTAAACCCACAAAATGTTTACACATTCTGAATTTATAACGTGCATGAACTCTTCACAGGTGATTAACTTTCAAAGATGGTAGTTTGGTTTTTATTAAGCCACCCAAACTTCTGTGTTGGAGTTCTAAATAAAGAACAGAGCTTAGGTTTAAATAAGTACTAAGATACAAACGTTCTATCACTAGTGTAGGCAAGGTACCTCGCACAGCCTATTTGAGTAACATATTAACATAACTCAAGGTCATTATGTCACTTAAAAGAAGTCAACATTGGTTATTTGTTTGACATCTATGCCAAGTCTCTTGGATAAAATTCCTTCTTTGTCTGACCTATATAATCCATGCTACCACTTCAGGCTTCCAGGCTTTTGAGCTCTTCATACTTCGTCAACTGACTTTAACCAAATATTACATCAATGAGCAAGACAACAGTGTCCAAAAAGATGCTAGAGGGGCAACCACAATTCATATCAATTCATATTAGTATTATTACTGTCTGTAGTGCATATTAATTAACTGCTGTGCAAAATTGCCATTACATAGTTGGCTAACCTGTGAGTAAAGGCTTCTTTCAGTATAACAAAGAGTACAGTCTAGACCTGGTCCTTTGTAAATTGTCTTGAGATAACATTTGTTATTAATTTGGAGCTGTACAAATAAAGATTGATTGATTGATGGAATGTTTTCATTCCAAAACATAACTACATAGCTTTTGGTGCAAGATAAGAATTTGATCTGTTAACAAAATGAAAGCACACTCAGAGCAGTGGACCTTAACCACTCCACCTCCGTCCCAAGGACAAGGTTATTAAGATGTAGAGAGAGCCAGAGCAAAACATGGTTCCTTAATGCCATATTTTTGCCCCCTTCACCAAGGTGGAGTTACATCAGCCCAGTGTGCAGCTGTAAAGAGGCAGCTTTCAAACAAATACAGGAAGATGGATATCTACAAGAACCCTTACCAAAGACAACCAACTAACTCAGACATGAGGGCAGACGGGAGCTGTGTGTGAACAGATTGACTTTGTCCAGCGTATATGTTTTCTCTGTGTATGATGACTGAAGACAGACAAGGGGTGTATGTGTGTTTATGTGCCCACCATACATCCGTGAAAACAAACAATGTATGAAAGGTCGGTATTGTTCATCAGGGCTAGTATACATTCAACCTGCAGTCTCCTGCCAAGGGCAAGGAAAAAGACCACTCTGTTTTAATACAGGATTTTCCTGGCTGCTGAACTTTAACTGGAACAATTTTAAAATCAATTATCAGAAAAAAAAATAAAGTTCAGTTTAAAAGCTCATTAGATTAAATTCAATCATGAATGGTGGATTTAGATTTTGTGTGGGTGCTTAGCACTTTCTCTGTCTTACATTGGCAATGTTTTATGACTTCCTGTTTGTCCTGGTCATTGTTAAAGTGACTCAACTTCATTTGAGGAAACATTAAATTATAAATCATTTCTCATAGCCATTGAAAATGTGTGAGAAACTCTTGTTGGTCTTTGGCAGTGGATGGTTGACCGTGTGTGCGCTCCCTCCTATCCGTAGATAACATTGTGTTGGGCAACTGGCTGACTGAAGGACCTGGGAGCATGAAATCATCCTGTGTCGGGCCAAGTGTTCCCCTGAAAGAGACAGGGAGGGTGTAACTCTAATATGAAATCTACCTCCAACCTTGCAGGCAGCTCTTCCTGCACTGGGCAATACGTACACCCACAGCTTTTCTAGTGGAAAATTTTCTGAAAATGTCCATGAGCTTCCAAAATTCTACCAAAAAAGTTGTAGTACAGTTACTATGAAACGTTCCTAAGTCCTAAACAATTCAGTTAAAGGTTCCAAAAATGTCCCTACATTTTACAGGAAAAATCCTGAAAGATTACAGACATTCTAAAAAGTTTCTGAAAATGCCTGATTAAACTCCTGAATTTAAAAATTCCTGTAGAAAACCAGTTTCTCGGGTAACATGACAAAAGTTAGTTTGATTAGTAGGAACCTGTTACGGTCACAAAGATAATACTGAAAATAGGTTTCCACAGTCTTTAGCACTGAATAAAATTCCTGTTTTGACTGTCTCTAGCAGTACTGAGCCCATTAGGAAAAAAACATCCAAACCTCCCTTCAGCAAAGCCTTATTGTCAGATTTTTACATCAATTCAGAAGCCAGCCAAATCAATGATTTCTTTTAGGAGAAATCTATCAAATCATCATGGATACAGCTATTTTATGGTCTGTGTGGTGTCAATGCAGTCACTGTTGTGTTGCATTCGAGGAAAGGTCATGTGTCATGTTAGGTAACATCTAGGTATTCACTTTGTTATCAGACAAGCTGTGGAAAAGTGGAAACAACAAACAATACAATGCTGATATATCAGATTAGAATAGAGGTAGTCTTTTAACGTCCTGCCTGTTTCCAACAAACATCTTAATGCCTTAGTAGTCATCCTAACCCTATGTTCTTCACAACCAGTCTCTGATGTCCAGGCACACACACCACATACCCTCCCTCCATTAACGCCTCCTGTCTGCCCCCCACCCACTGCTTCTCCATTGTGTGCATGACGTTTCTCCACCCCCTCCCATCATGCCAGGCGTTACACAGAGAGGAAGCTGCCCTTCCACTTCCTTACACTGGCGAGAACAATTCATGCCTCGTCTCTCACCCCTGTGTCTCTCTCCTCTAAAGCCAGACATTTTGAAGCTGCTAGGTTACTTGGTTTCATGATGTCTTGTTCTCAAACTACTTTCTGAAAAGGTATAAATATAAGAAATATTCAAAACAAGACAAGACTTTTTCCATGACACTTCTAAAGAGTTTCAAATGAGGGAATTATCTCAAATCTCAAGCATGCTGTTATATGGTCTAAGTTAGTCATCCCTGGTGGTCAAATGCAGCCTTTACCAGTTTGTGAACTCAACAGAAATAAGCAAATCTCTTCAGTTTGCTTGTCTTCAGTTACAGTTCATGTAACTCACATGTGCATCCACTTGGCAAAGAGTGACATTGCTATAGCAGATAACAGGTGAAACAACACTTTTCTTGCTCTTTTTGTTCTACTGTACTGGTACTAGCATCAATAGGCACCTACGAACAATATGATTTGCCGTACACTTACACAAATCAATCATTTAAGTGCTTGGTCAATAAGGTTGAAAGAATTTTCAGAAAAATTATCACAAAGGCAAAGCAAAGGTGAAGAACAGTTAAACATAGCCCTGGCTTTGACCTTTTATTAATTGTCATATAAATGAAAAATCTGTCTTTATGCCCGAAGTTATCAGAAATTAAAATAATTTGTGTATAACAAATATCTGTTAACTGGAACAACACATTTTAAAAGTATATTAAACTATGTGACAAAATACAACAATGATGGGTGGATTTGGCATGTGGGAAGTACTATTACAAAACAAGGCGTTTTAATGACAATGTACCAGGTATGGTTCAAGTTTAACTACGTATTTTTAAATAATTCAATGTTACTGTTTTTGGCCATGAGATCCAATTTTGCTCACAGGCTCCTGGAAAGTGATTCAGAAAGAAAGAATCAAATGAGAACCGAATGTTCATCAAAATCCCAGGAGAAGTATTTCACCAGAAACATCACACAACGGAACATGTGCACAAGACAATAGTGGCCCCCGCTTAACAGCCAAGTCCCCTCACAGACACAGGGGGGTGGTGTGCGCTGGTTCTGTAACAGGACACGGAAGGGGAAACCTTAAGCACAAATGCAGGTAGTCAGTCCAAACAGTCCAATATTCTCACCATTTAAACAAACTGCTCTTTTTTTTGTAATCTTACCAACAATCAATTTGCATCTAACTCTCTAACAAACTGTCCTACAATAGCCGGTAAAAAATATTTACAGAGGGTCAAACTTAAAAATGTTGACGCATTTTACTTCTTAGATGTTCATGTCTGTGACTGTTTTTGTGTGCCAGTTCCTGTAGTAAAGTGTGTTTAATAGGCCTGGCTATGCACGTACCAGCTCTATGACCCTGAACCATGAGACTATCGTCTGTGAGACACTGGCCTGGTCCAAATTCAACAAATCTGAAAACAATGGTGGAACCCAAGTCCAGCTGGGCGACAAGAACTCTGCCCTCATTGACACAATGCTATGGCCTATGACCAGATGTGACACCTTTTTTTGAACCTGAGTGTAAGTGTATGCTTGCAAGTCTGTGTTTCTTGTGTGAGTACAAAAAAGCATATTTAACTCATCCTAACTGACAAATAAACATGTATGCCTCAGATCAATGGTTCTAGCTCCTTAACTGCAGCTTTTATCAACCTTCATCATACGTTTCCGTTAACTGATACTGAAGTGAATAGTTGCGGTGTCACAGATGTTTACTCAGCGATTTTTGGATGCCTTGGTGAATGGTTTAAAACTTTCTCACCACCACAGGAAAGAAACGATTTGTCGGTTCTCAGAGGAAATGAGAAAATGACAGAGAAGAATGTTCACACTTGAAAATGAAAGACAAGGGTTATATAAAACAAACAAACCTGCTGGTAAATTGTGAGTATCTTGGCGTCTATTAGCTGGACTCAAAACAAAAGAAATGGCTCTGAACAGATGACTCATGAAAAAACAAACAGGAAAAAAAAATAGGCTTTGTAACTGAGGCAGTGGGTCACCAGGAAGACAAAGAGAATTGATGGGACTCACACATATGGGTTAAAAATATGTATGGACTTATGTTGCACACTAAACAAACAAGAGTTTAGAAACAAGTGAATCTCTGTCTTTAAGCATAAGCCTTATGCCATTGAGGTCTTAGTGTTGTGCTATGTCATGGGACTCGGCGCTGCCCCCAGGTCATGTTGTATCTGTGAAGGGCATCGCTGATACCATCTCTTTAAACCCACTGTGAATGTCTCCTGTCTGTGTATGAGAACCTATGTATGACACAGACAATTCATGATGTGAAGTTCATGAGATGAAAATAGAGCGTAAGAAAAGGAAACAGAACCAACATTAGCTTGGAATATAAATATATTTGTAAATACGTTTTATTTTTAACATTTGCCTAACTGAGTAAAAAGTAACACGTGAAGATGTGAAATGAATCAAACATGTATATTTGCACTGATTTGTGTAAAGCCAGTCGCCGTTGATAGTGTGCACTCTGTGTTTGCCCTGGAGTGAATCCAAATTTAAATGAAAGGCGAGGAATTATTTTGACTTCAGTAATCTTAGTCTTGTCATCTGAAGCTTTAAACTAACATTTACTCTCTGCTCATTCTTGCTCAAAATGTCTGTTCTCCTTGTATTAGTGGACAGGCTCAAATCTGCTGGTCCTAAGTCCTCTATTGAGTAAATGATGCCCCCTATCAGCTTCAATAGATTATACATATCAAGCTGAAAGGATGTAATGCATGAAGGCTGACAGTTTTGTATGAACTCAGCATTTTCAGCATACAGCCAAACCCTCAAGACTTTCACTGCAAACCATCTTAAAGTAGAGCAGAGTTGTACGTACTGAAGCTGTACTTTATTTCTAAAATTAAGACGTACATTTCTCTTCTTTTATCTTATTGCCAAGACATGCCATCAAAAAACCACAACCCCAAATTATATCACAAATCCTCTCAGTATTTTACTATCACACTTGATGCACTTAATCCCACTTGTTCTGATAGAATATGAACAAAATTAAGATTACTAATGTTTATTTAAAGCTTGTTACATTTTCAAAATAAATTCTGCAGGGCATGTTGAACTGATAATAATGAGAGTCAACCAAGATGGTCCAGCTGCAGGCTAAACAACTGAAATAACATTAAACCAGAAATAACACTGTGAGAGGAAATCTGTATAAATTAATTAGATTAAATTAATCACCTAGATGTGGCATTTTTAGGACGAGTGGGTCGCTACAGTTGTCAAAAAGTCATCTCTATGCATGATGTCATGATACTCTGGATCTCTGGTAAACCCAATAACAAGAGAAATCTTGATTGTCTTTAGTGTTAATGGCTTAATACTGTCTTAATCATTAGATAGCAGATTTTACTTTTTTTTAATGTAACTTAATAAATTGTAAAATCTAAAATATTAGTTGCACCTGTATATAAGGTGCAGTCTGTTTTGGGGTTCAGAAAAGTCCACAACATGAGTTAGGTCAGCTGTATAGCTCTTTATAGTACCATCTGTTTTCACCTGTAGGGTTTGCAATCCTGCTAGCTACGGGTGCAGTTTTTGAGTTCTCAGCCTAGGCTTAAGTTGATAGTTGTGAAGTTTGGACATACAGCCAGTGAACAATTTGCCTAGTGCCGCACTGCCCACCTCCACCTGTCACTGGTTGCCTTTAATTTATATTTTTTTAAATTGTATTAATGGTTTATTTGATAAGTAAAGATACGATATACATATATAAACTGAAAACAGAAATCCAATGCAAGTATCATAGTGTTTATAGCGGATGCTAATTTTCAACACCCATTCCCAGAAGGGCTTTTGTGTATTGAGGAGTATTTCAATCAACTCCACAAGTTCAATTTCTTTGTCAGTATACCACTGTTCTCTTTAGATGCATGATTACGACCTGTGGAGGGAGAACATAAGTTAAAAGGTGCTGCTGCAAGACTGGTCCATGTTGTTCTGTTTCCCAGCATGCTCCAAACCGTAAAGTGGTCGCTTGCAATATACAATGAAGGGGGGTACATTTTCAATCGCATCAAGGCGTGTACAGTGGTTGATGTTAGCAGCCCGATTTTCTATTGGTGTATTGGTTGCACTGGTATATAGGACGCAGCTCGCTTTTTGTGACAGAATAGGTATTAATAGTGAGCCTTGTACATATAATTTTATTGCAACTTAGAGGATGTAGAACAAATCTTGTTTTTTTATTGATCGATTTTTAGGTAATTTTTCTAGTCTCTAATGAATCCCTATTTGTCTTCCTGTTCCTGAGTTTCTTTGCTTGCTTGTAAAGCAGAAATACTAAAAACCCCTTGGTTAAAGTTCTTGTTGCTAACAACTCCCACTGGCAATACATGGATCAAGACAGACAAAAATGGGCTGCAACAAGGACCACTGCTGAGAATTAAATCCATAACCAGAAAGCCATCAGAAACTACCGTGGACCTTTCTTCTAGTAAACATCTGTCGGATGAGGACTGTTGATTATTATACGGGATAAATCAGTAAAAACAAAAAACATACCCCCGCAAAATGTTTTCTTCAGGGAGTGGCGGGAGATGTTTATTATGTAAAAGGCCAACTCAAACCAACCACCTGCCAACATTTGTCAGAATCACATAATGCATATTGTTAGATGAAATTCATGTATGAAATCAAATCGCATTGATAAGGCACGGTACAACGTATGATTTCAGTTACTTCCTGCTTTTCAAAGGCCCTGCGTGCAGGAAGCGCGTGGCACCATCGCGCCGTAGGCAGATCGACACACGATATGTTTGTTAGCGTGTTAGCATTCTGATTAACAGCCAGTTGGTGCCCTGCTTCGGAGGTCTAATCTGGCCTCATGCCTCACTGCACGTGCTCAATAGAGTCCGCACCCTGCATCATGACATCATGTCTTTGTGTGAAATCCCGGTGCCATTCACGGGCCCACCGTAGGGCTTAGCGTGCAAGCATCCACTATACCAACACACAGGTCTTTAAAGGGAGTCCTCTGGTCCACCAGCTCTGTGGATACACCCTGATGCCTCTACAGTGCTCAGAACATGGCTTCTATCCTCCAACACAACGGGATAAGCCCATGTGCATTTCAAGGCCTAGAGGAGAGCGCATTTTGAGAGGCACATTTTGGTGGAGACATTATGCTCCCGGATATTCAGTATGGGGACAAGCTAAAGCTATCCAATCAGCTAACAATCAGATTGATGTTCTTGGACGCCATGTCGTTAAGAGAAAAACTTGACGAATGATTCAACATGACAGGACAGTGCTGCACACTGGTTTCTGCTCTTAGATTACATCATCCATTTGCTAAAAGCGGTGGGATCAGTGAAGCTCAGTGTGGAGGCCAAATCTGCCACAAACCAACAGGTCAGAGAGCAGACATCAGGAGGTGAAGGCTCGAGTTCACCAGCCTAGTGATGTCACCTGAAACAAAAAAAACTATTGGCCAGGAGGAGACATCTAGGGCTGGCCGCCATAAGATGGGCAGACACTTTCAAAATAGGAGCCTTTGTTGATTGATAGTTTTTCCTATTTCTATTCCTATTTGACCTGTAACATGTGACCTGTCGTATAAGGTCAAATCCATTGTCCAAATGAGAAATAATTGAAAATACGTTAAGACCAGGATTAAAAGAAAATGCTGTACTGTATCTATAGTAATTATTCAATTGTCAATATTTTTTTATAGGTAAGTCATTCCTTAGAAAATATTTTTCACAATATTCACAATGTACACACAATGTACCAAAATATTGGTTAAACTGAACACATTTCTAAGCAACTAACTTAATACTATTTAATTTTTTAAGACAAATAAATTCATCAATGTTGAATCTTTATTTTTATATTCGGAGAATACGACTAAGAATTAGCCTTCAAATATCAAGCAGTGAGCCTTTACAGCCTTTACAGAAAATGTTATTGTTCAAACTTTACTGGGTCCGAGGAGTATAGAACAATTGTGGAACCTGGAAATGAGATTGTGCTAAGGGAAATGAGTTGTGTAATTGTAAGCAAACTGTCTGTTTCAGACGGCTGTGTATTTATTTTGTTCTTTCCTTTAATTTGGTGCATCAGTGGTTTACCGGCAGAACAAGTTTCAACAGTTTGGATAAAAAGACAAACAAAAGCTCTCTTCAAATAAACTTTGACAAAGTTCAAGTTTAGTGTTTAATGAATGTATTTAACGCCAGCACAAAGACATATTATTGCTGATATACATCATGGCTTTTCATAATTGTCAGGTTCTGCATTACAACACAATGTGTAGCATTATAATGTATAGAACATCAACATCCTGTTACCCCTGCTGCTGACATGCTGATACAGGCATATGAAAACACTTCTGTTGTGAATAAAGCCATATTCATTCTTCATCTTAAAACCAGCTTCAAAATGAGACCGAGCACAAAGTTGACCAGTTTTTTTTTAAGTTCAGCAAACAAGCCACAACAACCCGTACTTACATTGTGTCTTAACTAGTTCAAATGAACTTCCTGTACCTCAAATAAAAATATTAATACGTTTTTCATTTTTTATTTTTTACATGTGTAAGATTATATAAAAGTAAGATTCTGTTCAGCTATGAGAAACATCATTTTTAATTGTAAAATAGACTTACTAAATATATTTAAGTCTTAATAAATAGTGTTATTTTTTAATTGAATTACAAGCTCTGAAAATATATATATTTAAAAAGTGATCATAGATAATATCTTTGGATCAAAACTACAAAAGGAATTACAATTTAAGACAGGCACATAAAACAGCAGCAATTTCTACTTCATGCAGCTTACTTCTGCATTTTAGTCTTACACAAAGACTTCATTAAATATGTTTTTTTTTATAAATATGAAGCTTGAATGTATTTTTGCATTAGGATGATTATAAATGACCTAATCTACAGTAACCTCCTGACAAACATTTACAATCACATACGTGCATCAGACTTCTATTGCTGCTCCTCTGTGTTCATCATATCTTCACAAACACATGTATGTGAACAATATATTTGAATGTATGAGCCAGGTCAAACCTGTCAATGTGACCCGCTATGAAGTTTTCATTCTGCCCAAATGCGAGAATGATTGAATTACACATCGTTTTTGAGAGGCTATTTAGGGTAATTGATTGTATTTGTGCAAACCTTGAGGTTATTTTATGACGGGATTTGGAGATACTTAGACAGCGATAACAAGCCTCTGTGGGCTCTGCAGCAGCGTTTCATCTGTTCAAACATCTGTGGAATAACTCACAGATCAAAGATTGCTGCTTATTGTTTTTGTTCCCCGAGCCGGGAAAGTTTGACTAACAAACCTAATAAGAGACATTTCACTATGTCCTTTCACTCAATGGCCCACATTCTTCAAATTCCAGCTAAGTGACACGGATATGATGATACACACACACACACACACACACACACACACACACACACACACACACACACACACACACACACACACACACACATATAAACAGAGTTTAGTCATCTACTATGTTAACACTTAACTCAACTGATTGCAAAATCTGCGCTGTTCAGAATACTTTGCCACAAATACAACACATGTATTTTTAAATTAGCATAAGATCACAACTATTAACAAAATACGAACACATCTGTTGTTACATCTCATCTCTACTGACAATAATACTCTGGTCAACTCCTGTTTTGGTGTTTGATATTTTGCATGTCCATAATTGATGAATATATAAGATGTGAGCTGTGTGATTTTGGCCAGTGTTGAATGAAGACTATGAGCTGTTTTACTTCCACAGGAATTTACATTTTGTAAATGTACTTTTTTTTTCTTTCTGGTGCACTGATGACGAAATTTGGATGTTGCTAAGTTTGTGAGTGATTTATAGATTTTGTTGTAGATGTAGAGTTCTGGAAATCTGAATGGAATATCATTTCAAAAATCCTTCTTTTTCTTGTAAATGCATGCATGGCTTAAATGATTCGGTTGTGTCAACTAAAGCCAGCTGTTTGTATGACACACTGGTAAAACTTCATTGTTCAGATATTTAACTGAAATGAGAAAGCCACCACCACCTTTTAATTAAGTCCAACGCAATTCTCAACATGAGAGCATTAATCTGATGTTTACCATAGCAGAAATGAACCTACTGCTGCCTGTTCTGAATAATTGTATAAACAATGATGTCCAGTGTTAACGCATCAGGAGACAATTTCTCCTTTATCCGTGCTCGGGCCGATAGGTCGTCCCTGACCTGCCTCTTTGCTCTAATGCTGGGCATGACTGGAGGATGGAAATAAATCAGCTGCTGTTGTTTTTTCATCTACTGTATCAGTGCTTCTACATACAATATACAGTATATGTGTGAGGAAGTGGGATGCACATAGCTGGGCTGCTCTGCTGTGGACTCGGTGCCCCGGCAGTACAGTGTCCATGTTGGTGTGGGAGCCTGAGGCCTGCTCCCATACATCCCTGCTCTGGCCCTGTTGATCCTATTGTCTCCTGCGTCACCACACGTCGCCCGGCAAATAAAGGCTGTCTGGCTCCAAGCTTAAATATTGCAGCAAACTAAAAACCAACCATCAGAGCCGATTCATTCACATCTGCTCAGTGGGGCGACAAGGACGGGGCTTTAGTTGGGAAAGAGGGCAGAAAAAAGTTCACTTTTCTCCGCCGGGTGCCAAGAGAACGGGACAGGACTCAACTTTGCCGGAGCCGCAGCTGTGGCAAGTTGCCCATTTGATAACATTTAACTGATATCATACCTGAAAGAAGATGGAACTATTTGTTAATAATCGATCTTCTTTTTATCGATCTTTATGAAGGGGTTTTTCTGTGGAGTTCTTTATAGAGCTAGAGGCACATTTATTTGGTTTGCTACGCGATAAATGTTAATCATTGTTAAAGGTATTAACCATGAGAGCAAGCAGCTTGTCAAAAGGCAAAACTATAGTTTAGATATAGTTTTAATGTCATATTTTATTCAATTTGTTTTTTTCTATTTTAATGAAAACAGAGTTGATTTAAACACCCCTCCTTCGAAGTTTCAAATAGGCCTTCTTACAATTTTCGACTAAAATAAAATGTGGTAGCATGAAATTATGGTTTAGGCTTCATTTTTGACATGTTTAAGTTTTCCTCTTCTACATTTCTTACTTTTTTTGGCCTCCCCTCCCCTCCCCTCCCCTCCCCTCCCCTCCCCTCCCCTCCCCTCCCCCCCCTCCCCTCCCTGTCTGTCCCTACGACCCCACCCTCTCTGTCTTTCTGCACCCTCTGTGTCCCTTTCTACCCCACCCTTCATTTTTCAGTGCTACGGACCGATCATGGGTGACTGGAGCTTTCTGGGTAATATTTTAGAGGAAGTTAACGAGCACTCTACGGTGATCGGCCGGGTGTGGCTCACGGTGCTCTTCATCTTCCGTATCCTCATCCTGGGCACGGCGGCAGAGTTTGTGTGGGGCGACGAGCAGTCCGACTATGTTTGCAACACGCAGCAACCTGGTTGTGAGAACGTGTGCTATGATGAGGCCTTCCCCATCTCCCACATCCGCCTGTGGGTGCTGCAGATTATCTTTGTGTCCACTCCATCTCTGGTGTATGTGGGCCACGCTGTTCACCATGTCCACATGGAGGAGAAACGCAAGGAGCGCGAGGAGGCGGAACTAAGCCGGCAGCAGGAGCTGAGCGAAGAGCGTCTCCCTCTGGCACCTGACCAGGGCAGTGTCCGCACCACAAAGGAGACCAGCACAAAAGGAAGCAAGAAGTTCAGGCTGGAGGGCACTCTGCTGAGGACCTACATCTGCCACATCATCTTCAAGACTCTTTTTGAGGTGGGCTTCGTGGTGGGCCAGTATTTCCTGTACGGCTTCCGCATCCTGCCCCTGTACAAATGCAGCCGCTGGCCCTGCCCCAACACGGTGGACTGTTTTGTGTCTCGTCCCACGGAGAAAACTGTGTTCATCATCTTCATGTTGGCTGTGGCCTGTGTCTCGCTCTTTCTCAATTTTGTGGAGATCAGTCACCTGGGCCTGAAGAAGATTCGTTTTGTCTTTCGCAAGCCAGCCCCAGCCCCAGCCCAAGGTGAGGGCTCAGCCCCTCTGCCACTACAAGGGAAGAGCCTGCCCCCACTGGCTGTGCCCTCCCTGCAGCGAGTGAAAGGTTATAGGCTGCTGGAGGAGGAGAAAGTACCCCAAATAACTCACCTCTACCCGCTGGCTGAAGTTGGCATGGAGGCAGGCAGAGGGACCCCACCCTTCCAGGGGCTAGAGGAGAAGTCAGAGAAGGTGTTGCCCATGGAGGACTTCTCTAAGGTGTATGATGAGGCTCTGCCCTCCTATGCTCAGACCACTGAGACAGGGGGGGTGATATTACATGAGGAGGTGCAGCAACCTGCAGAGAAGGAAGTGGAGAGGGTGGAGGAGGTTGTGGATGAGGATGTGGAGGTAGAGGAGGCGGGGATCGACGAGGGGGTAACCGCAGCGGAGGCAGGGATGGAGGCCATGGATACAATAGAAGACACCAGACCGTTGAGCCGACTGAGCAAAGCCAGCAGCAGGGCCAGGTCAGACGATCTCACCGTATGAACCTGTGAGAGGGAGCACACATACACCTGCGTTCAGCTATTGTTCAACATAAGAGAGAGCACACACACACACCTAGCTCAAGACAATGCACATTGTTGAACAGGCAGGTCAAAAACCAAAGTAAACAGGCCGAGATTAAGAGCTTTAAAACACAGGCGACAACTCAAATCGATAAAATAAAATTTGTTTTTGTGACAAACCAAAATACAAAAAGTAGAGGTTAAAGACAGAAGGAGTAGGTTTTTTATTAAGCGTGTTCTTATATTTAAAAATGTGTAAGGGACACATGCAGGGGGGGGAAATGTTTTTACTTGATGAAAATCAATGTTTAATTTTAAAACACCTTTTTCTATTGAAAGAGTTTTAATCATACGCAATGGAGGGGTTAGACATTTTTACATGGGGTTTGAGTAGATAGGGGAAAGAGAGTTAGATTATACTTGTGTGTCTACAAACCTGATATTTCACTGTAGTTAGGCACCGACTTTCATTTCCATTCAGACAGCGACATGTTGCATATGCAGTAAATAGCTGCAGATAGCGGAGCTGGGAGGGCTCTTGCTTTTAAGATTAAGTGCCATTACATTTAAAGGTAAGGAGCTCTTTGAAATGGAGAAGTCCAGTTTCAGGCTGAGAAGAGCTTATCTTTAATTTTATTTTTGCACATTCAGAGTTAACGACTCTGTGCAAGGCCTTAAACCCTCATAACACCTCATCTATGCATCCATTTGGCAAGGATTCTTTCAAGTAACAGAGATGTGCATCAATATCAGAGCATTTCTCTCCTTTTCATGTTTATATACCATGTAGCAGAGCCAGAGCTGAGATAGTGAGGAAAAACAGACAAAAAAAGACCACATGTTGAATGTCTTTTTCAATGTGATTCTGCTTCTCTTCAACGTAGATTCGCTTATGTTTCGTGGCCTTTAAGTAGAACTATGTACTGTGATATTAGTTGTCCATGCAAGAGAGCAGGGCTCAATTGGTCCGAACGGAGAATGAGCTATAGCAGCGACCTCAGGCCAAATCCTCTCTTTTCGTGCTGTACAAACAGGCGTCCGGACGATAAAGATCATGCACCATCAGCACAAAGTATTGTTTGAGGCGAGACAATAAAAGAAACCACGCTCATCAATGACAACAAGCATCCTTGACCTAGCTGTGAAAAAAATCTTTCGACTTGAATTTGTGTAACCGTAGTGGGTCCTTACCCGGCAAGAAAACACAATACTCATGACAGCCTTTTGAATTCTGAGGGTAACAAACAACCAGGGGCAACTCCCGCTGTACATAATGCCCTATCTCGTGTGTGATAATGTACATAATGTGCAGTTTTTTCATTGTCTATAGGAAATCACACAAGATACATTTGTGATTTACCACTGATTTAACCTAAAATCCCAACAGAGGAAATACAAAACGATTAATCTATCAGAGGACAAAATTAATTTCCTTACAAATCTTTTGCAATTTTTTTTTTTTAAAACATAAAGAGCATGAAGGTATGCAATAGGTTTATCACAAATCTTCTTCTCACATTCTCTGGCTTTGTTCATTGAAACCTCTGTGTGATTTTCTGTGCCTTATCTGTAAATGTAAATTCTGAAATGTTTACGATTGTAGCAAATGCTTATATTTTCTCTGGGACCTGCATGAACTTGATGTTTTATTAACTCTTTAAAGAAAAATCGGACTTTCTCATTTTGGCCATCCCCACCAGCAAACACAAAGACAACATGTTTTGGTTATGTAGTGGTTAAAAAGAAAGAATTTGAAGTATGGTTATATATTAATGTTTGAAAAAATAACATGAGGGTATTCTGTTGCATGTTTGCAGACATAAAGACACATAGTGCAGGCTTCTGCTCATATGTACCTCTGTGTGAACAGACATACACACACACACCCACACACCTAGCAGTGTTGGTTTTGGGGGTATGATCAAACGGCTCTGGAGAAACTCTGAGAGAGAAGGCAGCTTTGACCCCTTTGTGACCCCCAGCCATCCCTCGGCCCCCATAATCCAATGCTGTGGAATCTGAATAAAAGAGAGCCTTCAACAAATATCTAAAATTGTTGAACACAGTTTTTGCATTTAGCAGTGACACAATTCAAACTTAATGCTGGTCCTTGTGTAAATGGTTAACGTATGATTTTTTTTTTGTATTTTAAGACTGTTAAATTGCCTGTATGTTTGTAAGAAGACTTAATTCATTTTTTGAAAGAAAAAAAAAAGATTCTTTTCACTAACTTGTAGTCTTCTTTGCTGATAGATGTTTGGCAGTATCTTCTTTTGAAATGTGAACCAACGCAATAAAAAGTCACACGTGGTCAAGAAGTGTTGTGCAGGTGTTTCATTACAGAGTCCGCAAACACACACGCACGCACGCACGCACGCACGCACTCACTCACACACACACACACACACACACACACACACACACACACACACACACACACACACACACACACACACACACACACACACACACACACACACACACATAAAGTGTTGAAAGACATGAAAATTTAGTTCTGATATGATATTACCTAATAAATTGAATCAAATCAAGGTTTACGACACTTTACATTTTGATACTGATAGACAGACATTTTTTTAACAAACACGTTAAACTAGTAAAAATCTGGATGCAGTCTGGAACCCTTATCAAACTTACCAACTCTGTTTTACTGGTGATTGCAGTCTATCTGTATTTTATACGCAAAAAGACATAACGTCTATTCAGAAATCCCATTTATCTGGATGGGCCAAAAGTGAAATCTAAGGGTCTGCAAAAGTCCAAACTTTCCACTGCTGTTCCTCCTCTGGCTTATCTTTATCAGGCAGAAAGAATTGGCTTTGAGTTTTTCTATTTAACACTACCAAAGGGGAGATATACTGTGGTTAGGAAAAAATGTGTTTGTTTTATTTCATTCCTTTTAAGCCGTACAATGTAGCCTTCACAAAGAACGAAAAGGTGCAGGAGGAAGAAAAACGTATAAACCTGCCCTTTGTACAAGGAAAAAGAAAACAAATAGGTATAAATTATTAATTATTTTTTAACAATACAGTTATGTAGCTACTGAGGCAAAAACACGTACTTAAATACATTCACACTTGCATAAGCCTCGTGTGAGTACAATCCACCACACGCTTAACAGGAAAGAGAAACAAGTGTTTCACATCAACTTTAAGAGTTGACCAATTCAATCCAATCAACTTAAACATAACTCTTCTGCCTCATACTGGGTAAATGTTGTCTTCACATAATTAACATTAGGGCTGCGCAATTATTTTCAATTTATCATTAATTCCCATTCCCATTAATTTTCAGTACTTGTAATTAACATCCCAAAAGTCTAAATTCATTGCCATAAATATGAGAATTTATTTTTTTAGAAACAGGCAAAACATTACTTTTTCACTCCCCATGCGTTCACGTTTATTTGTGTGTTTATTTGGATCCCCATTAGCTTCAGCATAGCGGGAAGCTATTCTTCTTGGTCTGCGGGATGGAGGCCTGGGTATAATGGCCATGCTTTCACAACATTTTAAAGCAGTCAGATGTTATATAGCAGCTACCCTTAGATTCATTTGTGCCAGTTTGGATCTTTGATTCATTTTGGACTGGGGAGAAACATGTTGCAAACACAAGTATTGTGTTAAAATTGAAGAACGGCAGTTACAGATAAAGACTGTGAGTTGTTTGAACTACTATAGTTTTTATCATTTATTGCACTTCATATCGTTATGGCACATGCATATTTCTCATATTGTGCAGGCCTAATTTACATCCTGATATACTAAATTTAACAAATACACTCAATCTGCAGGATGATCAATTTAAGAGAAATGTATGAATTTAAATTTTAGGACTTTTATCAGTGATTACTTGTATATCAAGCAATTATAGTCATATCCAAGAGTAATCGTTTTTATACTTTAAACCATCTGCACGTCTTTGGACTGTGTGAGAAAAAATAAAAGCGCAGGGATAATATCAATATCAATCAATATGCATGCTCCACTGGGACTGACATAAAGTTCAAAAAGGGTTCACTGATTTAACTATAATGAAACATGTTGATTAAATGGGTTTTAAATGAAAGAGTCAGACGGCGATGTTGAGTATTACAGTTACAAGACCACTAGAGGGCAGTATTGTAAAAGCTATCTATTTTCCATGATTGGCCTTTCCATTAGTTTACAAAGGTTTTGGTTTAAGTGAGTTATAAACAAAGACTGTAAATATTAGTTTAGACTGTGTTGAAAGTAAGAACTGAAAAAAAGATGGACAACCTTCAAAGGCTTTCAAGAACTTTCAACTGGGGAAATATGACCCCCAGTTCATTTTAAAGTATTTTTGGTGGACATCCAAACATCTGTTTGAATCAACCTGCAGCTAAAAGGAGAAGCAGCTCTGTCCAACATACACATTAATTAATGTCCGGCATTTGATTCATTACGAAAGACTTAAAGGGAAACTTAAGTATACCACAATAACAATAAACAATTAAAATCCAAATAATAGTCGTTATAAACGCACTTCTTGAATTACAAAATGCTCAAACTGTTTGCAAAAAGGACGATACGATAGGAGTTCTCCTATAAAAAACGTTTCAGTCTGAGGTCATTGAGAGAATCTGCTTCTTTACCTTTGTAGATCTGTATCATTGCTTTTTCCCCTGCAGCAGCAACTTCCTCTTTAGTAGCAGATTGTGTCTGAAAAATGCTGGCCTGTACTCTGAATGTGTCGCTTTCTTGAACCAGACGCAGAGATACCCCTTTCCCAACTCCAAACACTCTGGATGTTGTATCACAACCAGTATGGCAGGTGCGAATATGACCTCAGACTGAAACGTTTTTATAGTAAGGTGACTGACAGCAAAACGACTATCCACCCTCGCAACGTGCCACCAACATCTTCATCTGCTATGTTTCATAGCTTCAGAGTGTACCATCATGTTCAAGAATGGATGGGAAACTTGCTACCACCAGAGGAATGGGGCTGGAGGATCCAAGACTCATGCCTCATTCCTGTCCATACTGACCAGGACCCTGCACCTCAATCTTTGTTCGAGCTTGTGCGCTGCAAGTGCCGTCGTCAAGGCCTCGACTGCTCTCTAGCTTGCACAGAGTGCAGAGGCGTATGTGCAAATATGTCGGCAAACTTGAACTTTTTTTGTTGTTGCCACAGAGTCAAATCTATAAGTGGATTTTACGGCCGTGCCACAGATAACAACGGTTATTTTCTCTTTTGATAATGATCTAATTTCCTGCTCTTTATTTGTTTACATAAACATAGTTGGTGGTTTTGTTTGTTTCTAATACTGTAAGCCTGGAAGAAATAAAAGTGTTATAGCCTACCTCCTATTTTGTACATTAAAGTGCCTACTGGGCTTTCTCTTCTACATCTGTCTCTTGAGTTGTGGTTTTGGGTACGTATTGTCTATTTACAGATTTCAATATCAATGACTTGTCTGTTGTGGTTTCCACAGAAACATTTATTTCCTTTCACTATAATCTTTAGAGGGCGTTTTCTCAAAAATTCCGTACACTGTGGAGGAGAAATATCCAGTAAAACCCACATAAACTATTCATTACAGATTCTTCCTGTCTATACTTTGTGTTTGATTAGGGAGGAGTTCTGTTGATATATTTCCAATAGCCTGATATTTTATTTTATACCAAAAACATGGCGAACAGATTTTTGGATGACTCTAAATAGTATTTTCTAATGTATGGGATGATATAGAAACACAGTCCCTTCTTTAATGTTGTCTTTCTGTATTGTGTCAACATAATGAAACAATACATTTTAATCTGGCTTCATCCAGTCTTCAAATGTTGTGTTTATGCAAATGATGGTACATTTTATGAAGAAAGGCCTAATTTGCATATATAAACATAAAATCTCAAAAACTTGCAATACATTTTTTCTTTGGTATGATGTCACTAATCAACTCAAGAAGTTTCATAGTGATAGCTATTAACTGAACATTTTCCCCCTACTCTACTCAATTTACTTAGAGTGTTCGGCCTTTAATCTGGAAAAAAAATATGTTCCACTCCATCTATGGCGGTAGACTTTTTGTAAATGATTCAGGAGGGTATTAGGACCAATAAAAACTATGAGACATTTCTTTTTCAAATGTTTTGTTTTTTTGGGCTAGATTGACTGGCCTATTTAAGTAGAGCACAGATCTGGGGATGTTATAGCCTACCTAAAAATAGGTTTTACAAAAAAAGATGCTTAATCTTTCGGCTCATCAGCAACACATTTTCAGAAGTATCAGGACTCTGAAAAGATCGTGCAAGAAGGCTGCCACATTGCTATGACCACAAAGGCAGCTTTTTATTTATAGCTTTGGTGCAAATAAGTGCAGTGCACACAGTGTGAACATGTGTGACCAGAATCATAATTTTTGCAAACACACTAATGTTTTACATGTTACTGCATGATGCTCAAGATGTTTATAGTTTAAACTAATCCGTCAGAATGACAATAACTTCTTTAACATATAAAAATGGACATGCAGAATAAACCACCTATATGAAAGGAATTTGCAAATTGCCCATGAAAATCATAGCTCTCTGCTTTAAAGTCCCCATGAAATGAAAACATACATTTCCCCAGTTTTTAACAAGTGTTCCTGTGTTAAATGCTCATTTGTCTGACATAATCTGCCAAATGTATTTCAATAAAGCCTTAAATGATGCGTCACGACACAGCAGTTAGATACCCCCAAGATCTGTTTCATTTAATTATTGTCAATTAAAGCTTGGATTTTAATGGAACTTTCATCGCAACTTTATTCTTGTAAATTACAACTTTAATCACGTATATTTACAACTTAAATCTCATAAATGTACAACTCTATCACTACACAATAAAGAAACCCACTGTTTGCGATACGTCAACAATCTGATAATCATTCATCTTCTAAATATACATAGCCCAACTTAACTACTTAATTTGTATAAAACACTTATTAAGTCATGAATATTTTTCATTGCAGGGGGGCTTAGGTGTAGTTCAGCTTTTTTCAGCGGGGCTTAAGACCCATTTAGTCCCTCCCTCTGTTGCCATTGTTTATGATGCTTTCAATGCTGCCTGGGGAAATAGGAAAGCCTGAGTATTATACAGATGACTGAGCTGTCTTAAAATGACAGGCTAAAATTCAAGTTGCTTTTGGAGTTTCCTGGAGTTGGCTGCAGTCTTTGAGTGTCTTTCCAATCTGAAACAAAGCTGTAATAAGTAAACAGAGGGCTTTAGGTTTCTATAACCGGATATTTAAAAACGGCACCTGTGAATCTTGTGGAATGGGGTGTGTCTGTGCATGTGGTGATGTGGCTCATGAGAACAGTGAAGCTGTGTTTGAGCTCTGTGTCTGACTAGTTGGCCACACCTACATGAAGGTGTTAAGTCAGAGCAGCCTGAATTCCTGGCACAGCAACTCAATAGGTTATTTCATTCCTCTAGTATTGATGGGTAACCTCACAAGACAAACGGCAGAGAAAGCTGGCATTGTTAAAGTGATAATGCAAACTTCCTTCTTTTGATATGAGCTCAGTTTGCATTTTCATTTTTGTGGTTCAGAGTCTGCCAAAATAAAGATGCAAGCTTCATTTTCCATTCAGTTTCACCTTTATACTTGACAGCCCACTGAAGGATTTTAAGTGCATTTTCAAACCTAACAACTAATCTAATTCAAGGTCTCCTACACAACATATAGAAAAGTACTGCAAAGAGTTTTAGCTACATTTCTGCAACAGTGTCTCTAAACAAGGTCTGCATGAAGCCAGCTCGCAACATGCTTTACAACCTCAAAGGCAGACACACATACAGAGCATGCTACTTGTCGGGGGCCCAGACAACCAAAACCATCACAACATCTACTTCCTGTGAGGAAGCACTGTGTGGGCAGTCTGGGCAGGTTTCATCTTAAGACTTCTAATGCGTGTGAGCTACTCTACCAATAAGAGGTATTTTACTTTTCATATTTCTTATTGTTATACATGAAAACCTACCGTTTTGTTGCCTTAAAAACATTTAACCAAATCCGTATTTCAGGGCTAAAGATCAGGTAAAATCAGCAGATGCAGATACTCACTATGGGTAAGTACAGGTAGTGATTGTGTGCTTTATATTGTACCTGGGTTAGGAGAGGCTGTGATCGTCTTTATAAATAGCTTTAGAATCTTCACATCAGTTAACATCAGTAATATAATGGCGTTCTGAATTTTTTGTGTTATCATTTGATCTTTGACGTGATTATGTTACAAATAACATTACAGGTTAATAGTGAGTCAACACATTACTAGGCCAGGACTCTTCTTAAAGAAAATGTTGTTCCTCGTGAGGTTTTCCTGGTTAAATCAAGTTTAAATATGAATTATATATGCGCACATTCCAGTACAATATTGTGATTTCATAACAAAATCATGGTAATGATAAAAAAAAAAAAAAAAATTTTTTAGGTCTAACTACAGATGCTCTTTAACTGTTTATAGGTTTCTTTTAAATTGCACATATATTTCTATTCCTGCACAGGTCTTGTACATTTCATTATATAAGTTGTATAGGTCTATTTTTAATTGCACAGGTTTAATTTTATAGGGGCTCCTTAAATCTTTGTTGTCGGGTTAATATATGTATGGGAGGGGGGACAGGGGGTGTTTATGGTAACAATTGCTATGTGTCTTGCATGTTTGTATACTGCTACTGGATGCCTACTGGATCTATCTATCTATCTATCTATCTATCTATCTATCTATCTATCTATCTATCTATCTATCTATCTATCTATCTATCTATCTATCTATCTTATTTGAGCAAGTCATATACCCAGTTTCTCAGACATACGTACATTAGATTTACAATATAATTTCTGTTTTTAAGGTGCGATGGAGAATTTCTACAAATACATGGGCATCAGGGAGACGTTTTCCCTGATACTTTACATGTTCTGGATTTTCTCACCAGCAGGTAAAAATCATTTACAACACTTTAACAATGACTGTGTGTACTTGTCATTGTGAAAAATAATCATTCTTGTGGAGGGATGAACGAGAGAGTCTATACAACACTCTCATGGAAAGACAAACATAAAGTGCTAAATTATGGTTTTATACTATTTGTTATCATATGGAACAAAAAAGGAATATGTAAGGTGTTAGGAAGTGAAATTGGGGGATTTCTTTTAACCCACGCAAGAGCCATATGACTAGCAGTTTCCCACTGTTTCCCTTGTTTCTGCTAAGCTAAGCTAAGCTAAGCTAACCGGCTGCTGGCTTAAGCTTCAAATTTGATAGAGTCTGATCACATTCATCACATTCTCTGCAAGAAAGTATTGTTTTAACTGGAGTATAGTTTAATGATGAAATATGTTTAAAGTTAATAGACAATCTACTGAAATTCATGTTTCCCTTACAGAAGGAAAGAGCATTGATGCTGAGGCTGGCAGGACAGTGAACCTGCCATGTAACAACAAGTCAATCGGCAGTCTTACACAGCTAACATGGCATATGAACGAGGTTCAGCACCTGTTCAGTTTTATCCCACAGAAAGCTGTCCACAACTCTCCTGAAGCTCAGAGGCTGAACATGAACATGTCAGATTCAGAGAGCCAGCTGTACGGACTGGTCATAGAGAGAGCCCAGAAATCTCATACAGGAAGCTACACCTGTAAGACCACCACAGCTACGGGAGTCTGGGAACAGAAGTGGGAACTGATAATTACAGGTGTGCTATTCAATCCTTTATTATAAGATTAGAATGATTAGGGGAAACCTGTTTCAACAGCACAGTAGGAGCAGGGAGACAGAGCAAGTCAGGTTTTTAACAGTTAACAGCGCTTATATTTGCTTTAAGGTTGCTAGTAAGAATAAACACAGGTTTGACTCCAGCACACACATTCATCAACCGTCATGACACGCATACAAAAGAGCCACACAGCCATGGATGTTTGGGCACTGACTCCTTCATTCGACTGAGTACTGTAAATTAACAACAATCAATGGAGGTATTTTTGATTTATTGTTCTCTTTGATAAAAACAGGAGCATTTGCAACATGCTGGTTTACCAAATAGCTTCAAATGGTTTGAGCTAAGGTATTAGGGCTTGCGGTGTCAGTGCCTGATATACTTTAAGAGACCACATGACTTCCGTTATGAAACAATGACCTCACTATAGATAAATAGTGCAATACAGTCAGCGAATGTTCCGACCACTGGTTTGCAGAGTACTGTTTTAAAGCCTGAAATTTGACATTAACACCACCGCTTAAATGGTCTCTCTAGTTTTTATTGTTATTTTCTTTGGAGCTGGAAGTGAGCAGAGTTGGAAGGAGTCTAAACACAAGGATAATGCATTAGTCAGCGAGTTAACAAGTGAACGAGCCGGGTACAGTGAGCACATTGAGACTAGCTGATCGTAACATTTCAAAATAAAATAAGCTGGTCGCTAATAAGACTAATGAGACACAGACAGACTTGCTTTTATGTGATGTCGTCTTCTTTATGTCTTATCTTACTGGTTTTATTATTCCTCTTTTACTTCTTACTGTCCTTTTTTCTATGCTCTCATCTGTTTTAACTTGGTCATTTTTTATCTTACTTACTTTACCTTTTAATGTTTTATATGTATATATACTTTTTATTATTAATATTATTGTCTTTTTGATAATTTATTCACTTGGTTCTATTTCTCTTACTGCTCTTATCTTCTTATTGCTGTTATATTTTTATTTGCTTTTAGCTCCTTTAGTTTCTTACATCCTTTTAAATCTTCTGTCCTCTTGGTCTCAGCCCGTGTTGTTGGGTTCTTGTTTTTCCTGGGTTCTTATGATAAGTTCTTGTAATGGTCGGGGTATATGTCTGTTGGGTTTATAGTTTTTTGCATTTTTAATGTTCTTGCTGTTGTTAATGTTCTTCTGTGTTTGCTGTGTTCTTGTTTGCTGGTTGTCAAGCACTTTGTAAACCTGTGTTTTTAAAGGTGCTATATAAATAAAGTTATTATTATTATTAATGCAAATTAGCTTATGTTCACAAGTTAGCAGTGCCCACCGGGCACTGAAAGCTGCAATGCCCTCATTAATGCATAACTTTGAGCTTTACATTTTAAAAAAGTGCATTAAATGCTGCTTAGATTTTATACACACAAAAGTCAAACATGAGTTAAAGAACAATGCATCCACATGTTAGACCTAAAGTGATTATAACGCTTCTTTTCTCCACAGACCCTGAGGAAGTTAAACCCTGGAATAAGCTTGTGATCGCTGTGGCAGCCACTGTGCCTTGTGTCTGCGGCCTGATCTTCATAATAGTGTTGATCATTATGCTAAAAGTCTGCAAAAAGGGTTCAGAGTAAGTTGCCTCAGTCCTTTTGAACATGTGACTCGTAAAGATGTTTAGCTAATGGCGTCATACCACAAAAATATTAACACCATGTCATTGTCTTTCACAGCACTTGCATTCACTCTCTCCCTGGAGATACGGTAAATATACTCATGTTTCATTGTGAGGTGCCATCTTTTATACAGTCTGTAGATTCATAAGGACTCGTGGATACTGATATCCAACTGAGCTGCAGTATACAAAAGTGAACAATATCTGATGTTTGTTCTATTTCTTTTTTTTTCAGCATGAGCAAACAGAGGATATCTATGAAAATTGCTTTGAGAGCCGTAGCAAACACAGGGCTCACTGATATAACATGCTGCTCGGAAATGTAAAGGACAAGGGGACTGTCAAAGGAGAAGTGATGGGAAGATGTGTGAAACAAAAGCGCAAAAGCGAAAATACACACCTGAACTACTTTGGACTTTATTTTATATAAATAAATAAAAAACATAACTCTAAACTGCTCACTCAATTAATGTACTATATCTAATAAAGACAAACATCTTTGCTTAAAGGAAGAATGTGCAACATTTTACACATAAATCAAGTATATCCTCTGTAAATGTCTCTCTGAGTCATGACTGTCTACAATGAGTGCGAAGCGCGAGTCCCGCCAACTGTACTGTTGTCTGAGCCGTATTTACATCATGTTTGCATGGAGGGGACAGCCTTGCCTATAAAGCTGTTTAGTCAAGGACTATAAAAAAGAACATAGTCTACTCACTGCTTATTTGGATGTCATGTAAGTGTCTGTAGATAACAGTCATTCCGAATTGATGTGCAATATGAAGCTACGAGTTAACCAAAGTGTGCTAACATTAACCTGCTAACACAACAATGGAGGCCACAGGTGGTTGCAGCTCAAGCAAAGGACAATTTTATCCGCCGCTTGCTCTTAATGGTGCTTAATTATGGTGCGTTCTAATTGATAACTCCTTCGTGCGAACGCGAGTGGAGAGGGGTTGGAGGTGTGTCGCTGAAGGAGAGCGTAGGAATCAGAATAGAGGAGGTGTTGAGTTTGTTCTGGTTTAATGCTGGTGCTCAAAAAGTTGCACATTCTTCCTTTAAAGCTGCATCGAAACATTTTCTGCCCAGCATAACCAATTCAACATGTTTTTTTTTGGGTGATTCTACTTCCTCTTGTTGATATTTTCTACTCCTTTAATGTGCTAAAAGTGTTCCACTATGTCCACCTACAAGTTACTAACTTAGTCTTCCTGGAATTTGATTCTGAGCAGGTTTGCTGTTCCTTTTTGATGCCTACTGCTACTCAACCAGCAAGAAAACAAATCAAAACATATCCTTAAATCCAGCTGAATGATGTCGCAGATATCAAAGCGTAGTGATAAAAAAATGAAAAATAAAACTGTAAAGATATAACAGGTTTTTCACTTTAGTTGTGCAAGTCTTGAGAAAATAGGTACTTCTCTGATTCCAGAAATACAGCTCATTCAACAAGTCATTCATTCCTGTCTCACAACAAACAGGGCACTTGTTTCCTTCAGCCCAGCTGACTGTCAGCTGCTGTTTCCACTGATTCAATCATGAAAACAAGCGTTGGTCTATGTTTCTTACCCCTCCCACACTGTGTGTATGTGTTTAGTGGTTAAAAAGTATGTTATCGCCCATCCCAACCCAACCAATAAACACAGTGTGTGATACAGGGAAAAAAACATACCAAGCTAACAGCAGGGTACATGCAGTATAAGGGATGGCATGTTAAGAGTACACAAAAATAAACGACCTGGGCTTTAAGGATTTGTTATGTTTTTCTACAAGCTTTAATAATTAAACAGCTGAAAGAAAAATCAAAATACAGAACAGATAATAAAATATAAATAAAATGTTTTACCACTAAAAAAGAAAAAAACAAATATTAATGTGGTTACAGCACCATTTGTTATGTTGGTTGTCCAACTTTCCAAAAAGAACAACATAAATGCACAGCAGAACAAAGTAACATAAATACAGCCTTGTGCATGAACGGGAAATCTGACCTTTTACTGATGACTAGTACAGACTATACAAACACAGATAAGCAAAGCTTTACAGGATATAAATCAAAAACACTCTGCAGCTATCAGCCAAAACGACTCTACTGTTTAGCAACACGCTACAACAAAACTGTCTCAGCCTCAACATGCTGCATTCCCTTCAATTGAAATGTATGTCAAATAGTTGAGATACTAGCCTTATTGTATGGCAAGCCTCTTACCACAAGTGGTTCTGCTATTCCAAGCTGGGAGTGAGTCATGGGAAAAAAATGGAGGTGTGTTTAATCAGTTCAGTATAAAAATAAGTCACGGAAAAATGTAGTAGTCAGTGTTGTGTTGAAGGGAGGGAACATTATGTTTTACTCAGAGAACACTACACTCAAATATATGATATGGGGAAAGATTTCAAAAAGGGTGTAAAAAATGTGGCCTTCCTAACCAACGGTATGTATTGATGATAGCTTATTGTCATAAAAATATACCATAATGAGTTCGTTCCCCCCCTCCATCATAGTACAGTTTCAATCTTAAAGGTGCACTGTGTAGATTTGGTCGTGAAATTTGAAAGTTGGAGAAGTGAAACAATTCGATGCTCTATTTTCTGAACTAAATACACAAACTTTATTCAAAGGAAACACCTTGAACATTGTTTGGAGATAAAAAAGCTACCAGGAGAGTTACTGTTTCACCGTCGCGGGCCCCCCACCACAACTTCTCGCTTAGCATTTTATCTTCAAACAGTGTTACAGGGACCAAACTTTCCTCTGAGAACAGTTTGTGTTTAGAGTTATGAACATATAACACAGAATCTGTGCACCTTTAAATAGCCGAAGATAAATAACATCTTTACACCAATCCTTCAAAAAAGCTTTTTCTGCAATATATACATAAGTGTTACGGTACAAAGAGGCACTTTGCTTTTGCTTCAAAAACAAATGTATGCTATCCAGTTAAAGATCAGAGGGACAAAATCAGTACCCATTTAGTCCACAGGGGACATCAAGTGTAAGATCAAATGAAAGCTCCTAGTAGCAGCTTTGTAACTGAGGTGCTAATGGCTTTTAAACGACATCTTTTAATGCTTGAATGTGTATTTCAGATGTTTAACTCTGAAAACTCACAATTGCAGACTGAAAGCCAGACTACCAAGTGCTGGGCAAGGTGTTTCAACTTTTCCTTTAAGTAACACCTTGTTTATAGGCACTACTTTGATACGCACAAAAAAAAAAAAAAAAAAAAAAAAAAAAATTTCAAAATCTTGTTTGAATCCCCTTCTTTTCTTTCAAACCTGTTCTGTTCTGTGTGCATGTACACATGCTTCATAATCCTCTGCTATGATCAGCAGTTAATACTGTAGGGGGCAAAACACAGTATCTTCCTGGTGGCAGATAAAGCACAGGCTGGCAGTTAAAGCAACAAAGCCACAGTCCGACATGTTTAAAACTTTTTTGCACCTGATGTGACAGTTAAACGGTTTCCTTCCTGTTTTACTTCTCCCAATTTTGCCTTTTAGCTCTACTTCAATAATGTAACTGACTTGGCGGGCAATCGTGCTTGAGCATGGTGTTGGAAGTGTTGGAAGTCTGCAAATCACCTGCAGTCGAGCTTTGATCCTCTTTTGTTGCTACAACTGACTTCAAAGACGTCCCTGAGGAAGAGAAGGCAAAAACATTTCATTAAAACTTGATTTATTTCCAAATAGTCTTTTTTTAAATCTTGGAATAATACTGTTCAAAAAAAGAAAAAGGTTACATCTGGAATTTCACATTTCCCTGTATACATATAACAAATGTCTTACCTCTGCAGGTGTTTCTTCTTGCTCCTCTTCTTCTACTTCATGGACTTCAGGTGAGTTAGAAGTCGTTCGAACCTGATGCATCTCACCACGTGTTCTGCCTTCATCCCGTCGTATAAAACTACAAGGCAATAAAAAACTAGAAAGTGTCACAGTATTTACTGTTATAAGCTTTTATATGTAATAGTAGAATTGAATATTTCACTGTAATGTATGAGATAATTTTATATTTCGTACCTTGCAATTTCCGTATGTTTATATAAGTAAAACAAGACAGCAGCAACAATCAGGACGAGCAAAAGACTAAAGAGTGTCCAACAAACAGTGCAGGATCCTGTAGAAAGACAGGACAAAGTTAGAATGTAAATTAGTGACAGGAATTACAGATTTGCACGACCAGTTGATTTAATCCAATGCAACCCAATACTGAATGCTGAACAAATCTAATTGATTTACTGTATGGACTGTTACTGTACACTTAGGTAACCTGTAAGTCCATTCATTTATGTGTTATGTTTATTAGATACATATCTGGCATTGTACTTGTGAATTTCTAGATTAGCTAGCTCTGGCTTCTCAATGGCGACCTGTTCGTCTGTTGAATTGTTGCTACTGACAATTGTCTGAATGCTGCTGTGACTGTGTTTGGTTCCTGATTATTGTCTTAGTTTCTTTCAATGACTCGGTAGGCTGTGAAACTGAATTGCCCTTCTGGTATTAATAAAGTTGTCTGAATCTGAATCAGTCCAGCAGCCCTGCAGGGGATACCACATTGAAGCTTATTAAATGATGGTGTCTGAGCTCCTTTTCCCTTAGCAGTAAGATCAGATCAAGTCAGATCTGGGAGCTCCAGGCGTAAAAAAAAAAAGTGTAAAGAAAAAAACTACTCAGCTCATGTTATGTCAACTATTTGCTGACAGCTGCTATCGAGCCAGGCATAATTCAGCTTGTAATGGTGGATTCAGGCTCTTTTGATACTCTGATACTTTAACACCGAGTGTTTTTAAATGGTACGATCCCTGTTGATTTCAGGTTCGACAGTATCTTAAGTACAGATACTTTAAAACACAACAGATCTACAGTTACAGTTATATTTTCAATCCACAGCTGATGCAAACTTATGAGAGAACAGCTTGTGGTCGAGAGACTTACAGTAGAGCTGAAGTGAAGAAAGCAAGCAGCACTAATGAAACAAAGCTGTGAAACAAAGTAACAACACATTCTTTTCTGCACAAAGGTGTGGAGTTGGTAAGTGTTCAGACATTTTTTTTGTACGTTATTTTTTGGGCCTTTTAGCTTTTATTGGATAGGACAGCTGAAGAGAGACAGGAAATGTCGGGAGGAGAGAGTGGGGGAATGACTGAGGTTAGGATTCAAACCCACAGTCGCTGCAAGGCTCTGTGCATGGGACGCACAAAATAACCGCTAAGCTATTGGCGCTCCCAAATTTGGCTTCTTGACCAAGGGGCCCCTTTTGACATGTAGAGTCAGGGTTAAAATCCCCTAATCATCGCCAGTGGAAGACCAGTTTTATCTTTAAGACCCTGACTCTAACAGAAGCTAATCTTCAGGCCTCACATGTTGGAATGTTTGACCATAAAAGGTCAATAGTTTAGCAAATATGAGCTGGTTTTCACTTTCGGTTTTTAAAGCCTTTCAGTTAAAAAATAATGTAATCCAACTAAGACCCAGCTAAATGTGTTTTTCCTAGCTTTTCTGGCTGGTCCTGAGATTAAAAAAGCAACAAGAAAGGAAATTACCATGACAAGGATACACTATATTTTACAAGACTGGTCCTGCTTTAGGTTTTAAGTAGCTGTAGTTTTTAGAGTCTGAGAACTTGAAACTTGTGTGTTTTTTTCAGCAGTGCAGAGAGGAAGGCTAAAGCAGCTTTAAAGACATTCCTGTGCCAAGTGCAGGATCTATTTTTGTGTAACCAGGGTATCCTGAGCTGGTCCTAGACCATCTTATTACAGTTGGAAACAGCTGAAATATCGACACACAGAGAGGAGTCTCTGAGAAATCCTAATCAAATACTGTATATCCAGCATTTCTACTCCTGTTTGAGCTTCTCACTATGTCCTTAAGGATTCCATGGGAACAACTTGCTATGAAAAAAGTCATTTGGCTGCTAAAATAACTAGAGGCGAGGCAAATCAAAAGGGATCTCACCTGAGGTGAAATGCAAATGGAGGTAACCACGTGTACTTCCATACAAATTCGATGCCTCACACTGGTAGAGGCCATTCAGCTTGGGGGAGGTGCTCAGAAACTGCAGCGTTGCACTGTCAACTCGGACCCCCGACTGAGGCCACGACTGGTCAGATCTGAAAGGTAGAGCAATGCTGATATTAACAAAGACTTCTATCCAGGCCAATAAAAGGGTCACCAACATCTGTTGAAAGCTTTGCAAAGACATGAAATCATTTCAAATACAAATTCTTGAATCCTTTCTAAAGGCATAGGTTTGCTCTCTTCCTCTAAATCTCACCTGTTAACACAAGATATCATTTGTTTAATCTGACCACTATATCTCAAGTGTCAGAAACTTTGCTGGGAACAATGCTGTGTGTCTCCCACAGATTCTAGTCAAAAACCAACAGTGCGCGTTGCAAGGTGACTGAAACAACAGTCGGGAAAGTAGCTTTTGCCACAGCACTATGTGGGCCTATTTGTCCACTATTGAGAAAAAAGCCCTCACTATTCTTCTGCTGCGGAGGGGGAGACGAGTAGCAAAGAAAAAGAGTGTGTGTGTTCATGAAATCATCAGGGCATGTCAGGATGTGGGAGAGTTTAGGCTCGTCCAGGAGCTGCAGCGCTAAAACGACCACTTTACGAGCGTGACACATTACTGCTGTTTTAAACACACCTGGTACGCCCAAACTGTTGGAAATATCTTTCCAAACGAGAACCTATCTTTCCGATGTCCCAGTAGGTCTTTAAACTAGAGGTCAGGAAAGTGAGACAACGTTTGTTGTGATGTGACTTTCCCCCCTATTAGATGTGCGGAGGTGACGTCAGTTTACTGTAGCGCAGCAAGCCAGAGCAACAAGCAGCCCCTATCTGGAAGGCCCTTAAGGCTGCAATGCATGAGCGTTTTCCACCATTTTTCTTACATTTCCCGTCTCCCACACAAGTATTCCTGTAACCACTTCAGAGACCACACCACTGCCAAACAGATGTAAGCTGGTCCACTGTTGTTTTTTCAGTCTGACAGCTTCCCAAAAATCTACTCTGATCCTGTATTTAGGCATGCCTATAACCCCATCTATTTCAGCCCTGCTCACAACAGGCTGTTTCTGTGTCTGTAGCTTTAAATGCATGTAAGCTGTGTTCAACCCACCCACTCTAGAAGGGCTTGGGCCTTCTTTCACCATGCCAAAATGGCTTATAGTTAGAAGGCAGACAGAGGGCAGAAAATGGAGCAGGCAAAAGGAGAGGAGGGACTACTTTGGGTGAGTGTATTTTGCACAATTTGTGACCTTTTAGATTGAGCTTCAGATACGAATAAAAAAATAATAATTCTGCATCATTATGACTGCTACACTTCTTTACATTACAAGGAGCTTTTCCCTTGACATTTCTTAAAACTAATTTAAGACATTTTATTGAATTGTTAATTAGAGAAATCACTTTTCAATTCCTATTGTCATTTCCCTCAACAAACCATGCATCATACAATCCCATCATCAAATACTACAACAACATCATTTCCTCAGTTATATTTAGAAACACCTTGCTCCTCTGCTGTGGCCTGTCAGTGGACTTGGTCTGTTGGTTACACTGAAATAAACAGCATAAATACACTTTTACACATTTTATGGGATCATTGGATCATTCTGAATGTTCAACAGGAAAGACGTGGTTGCAGTCTGTGCTTCGTATCATATTAAATGTGCATCTTTGTTTGTATGCAACATCTGCACAGTTACCTTTTATTGTTAGGAGATATGGTGCCAGTTGCCGGGGAACTCAACTCATGTGCAAATCAAACAAACGTTCCACATGCTCTAGTAGATGCACTTGATCCCTCCATATGGACAGATTTTAGTTTTATCCATTACCAGTGGGGCCAATCACAGTTTATCTTCTACTTGACCAGTTAAATATACTGTAACACCCTACTGCCAATATATGACCAGTCTGTTCTCAGAGTGGCACAGAGAGTGTTGTCTGACCCGTCTCACATCCTCCACTCTGAGTACGAGCTTCTACCTTCCGGCAGACGATACAGAGTTACCCGATGTAAACTGAACCGCTTTAAAAACAATTTTGTTCCCATGTCAATCACATTCCTGAATAATGTTTCTTAAGGCTGTGTGGGTTGTGCAATAGCATCATGGTGTCCCTGTATGCTTTTTATCTTCTCTTACCATCGTTATTTTAAAATCTTGTACAATATGGGTAATGTGCAATATATGTTGTGTTGTTCTGTATTGGTATGTGCCTTTTTGTTTTTGTGGAAGCAACTGAATGTTTGGCAGCACTTTGAGTCCAAGACAAATTTCCCCAAGGGGACAATAAAGTGTATCGTATCGTACTGATGAGACTTTCATCAACAGCAAAAATGGCTGCCACTGATGAAGAACTTTCTAAATCACATAAGTGTTATATGAACTTGATGATAGCTCACATAAGGCAACTAACTCATGTCATGCCAATTATCTGTGTATTATGTTGAACTAGAAGCCAATTAAAACGGTTGGTAGAACTGGCGAGCTAGCCTAGCAGCTTAAACTACATCACATGTTCAGTTGCTTCATTGTTGATTGTTGCGACCAGGGCATGTTGAAAAATCAACTATTAGGGTCCAGGCTAATTCATTTTATGGAATTATATTCAATCTTAAGTGCGATCTAATTTTTCTCTACAGTTCCCTGTATTGTTAAAGTGTTGGTAGTTTGCTACCTCTAATTCTCAGTGTTGGTTATCAATATATACAGTTTTTCAAATTCACTTTCAACTCACTTTTTGTCTTTTTTATGCTCCACAATGAAACAATACAAACCATTCCAATTGATTTGGGTACAGAGCACAAGTCATTCACCGTTACACAAATCCTGTGAGCGTCTGAAATGTTTCAAGGTGAAAAAAACAACATAATAAAGTTATTTTGAAGAAGTTAGCTCTGGAATGTGATTATTTAAACGTCTGTACCTTGTCCAAGTAAAGCTTGCAGATGGAAATGCCTCTGTCAGACATTCAAAGGAGTTGGGTGATCTTTCAGTGATATTTACTTCCAGAGGAGGAGCTGCGACAAACAGGAAGACAGAATGAGGTTTGTTATTACTCTGTCTAAAACAATGAATTATATATACACACATTCATCATGTTTGGATCCTATTCCAGCTGGCATAGTCTTATTTGGCTTTACACGACACCCAAACATTTACAGGAATGACAAATGATGTTTCTTTAAATAAAACAACGAATCAATGGTATACTCAAGATCCATTTAAGTCAGAAAACTCAGAATGGCCTCCATAATTAAAACTGGGGAGAGCAGGGCACACTTTAACAACAGTATGTGAAAAATGCTCTGTTTCAGATAGAGGCTGTTGTTTGTCAGGACTATGAGAACTCAAGGTCAAGCATTCCCGCTGGAATGTTAAATGAAGCCTGAGAACAGATAGATGACACTGTAACCAGACCTGCAGACAATGTGGTGACTTTTTGGGTGTTGGAGTTGGGTGGAGCACTTGAGTGTTACATGTGGGCTGCTGGGGGAATTCCATCAGAAACAAGAGATCAGCTGTCCTTGCAGACTGAGAGGTGGAAACAAAATCCATGCAAAAGAAAGTTTTGTTACCTACATTATTCAGATGTTGTCATTTGGCTGAAATCCCATTTTTCATTTTTTTCTCATGTTTAAAAAAAAAATCCAAATTAGCCATTTCTATCAGTTCATATCGGTCTTATTCTCACATGACAAATCATCTAACTCAGTCGTCCTTTTAGAACGATAAGACAGATTTCATCGTGTGAAAATAAATGATAAATACATTTCATTTTGCTTGATTTATAAACATTTTAGGAAAGAAGCCCAATGTGAAGATAAATCCCCTAAATCTGGCCAATGGATGAAGAAAAAGCTCTGATGATATGTTCACACAATATGAGACTGGAATACTGGTTGTCTGTGACTTTTATACAGTGCTTTGATTAAGAAATGTTTCCTTAGGTCAGCTGATTCAGGCTCCCGTGATGCAGTTAATAGCCAAAGCCACAGTAAGTGGGTGTGTCTGTGACCTTTATCACTGTTTCCAAAGACCAGGAGAGGACTCCCACGCTTTAATATTAACACAATACATACTGTATGAGTTTGGTTTAGTCAAATCAATCAATCAATCTTTATTTGTATAGCGCAAATTCACAACAAATGTCAAGACACTTTAAAAAGAGCAGGTCAAAGACCTTACTCTTAGTTATATTATCTAAAAGAAATCAAATGATCAGGATACAACTCCAAAAAATGTTTTTTTGTTAATGAGTTTCTCAAATGTGCCCTGAAAATTTTCGCAAGTTAAGCAAATCACCCTTATTAGTGCAGCTGATTGATGTGATTATGTGAAAACACATAAGCTGTTATCAGGGGCGTGTCCAGACTTTTTTGACTGGGGTGGCCCACCTGGGGTACCAAATTATGCAGGGATCAGGGAATCATGCAAATAAATTTAATTTTTTTACCCAGAGACTCATCTACAGTGGAAAACAGATGAATGATGAGAAGACGGCTGCAGACTACAAGATCCAGGGAGGCTCGGTGCTCCATCTTGTGTTGGCGCTAAGAGGCGGCTCTACGCTCCACAGGCCCCACACACTCCTCTCCTCCTTGTCCTGATTGGCTGTTGTGATTGGGCCCGGCTGAGTGCCAACGCTTAAGGTGTCTGTCACAGTCTAACCATGTTACAGCACAGAGATCTGACATCCCCCGCTCCCGGACCGCAGCAAATACAAAAATCCACCAACAACAACAAAGATAAAAGGACGTTCTGAATCCTATGTAGAAGCTATTCTATCCCCACTTATATGTTTTTGTAAGAAACAGTATCCCGTTACATAACACCAGGTTAAGCGGTTCTTGAAAAGAAAAAAGACCAACTAGGTAATTTTTTTAAAATTGTCTTAACATCTCGACATCAATCAAAATACTTCTGTCAGTGCTGCTGGCTGCAGCAGGCCTGTATCAAGTCTGTTCTACCTTTCATTTGGACTGAGTGAAGATATTGGATGGCCTGCCTGCACATTGTTGAAGGTCGCTTACTGTACAAGTATGAATGATATGAAGTGTATCCACATCAACGATTCTATTTTGTGACAAAAAAATCAACCCTGCAGTTATGCAAAACTGAAGAAACGGCTCTATGGAATAAAAGAACGCCTTGCTCAACCCTAGGGAAAAGAAATATGGTCCAATATTTCCAAAGCCCTGTGGCAACATCTGCTATAGAAATACTGAAAGATTGTGCTCATAGTACTGCGTAATTCACTAGCTTTCAAGCTAACTAGCCCAAGCATGCTTCTGATACTGCTTCACTGTCCCTTTCTGGCATGACCATGTACTTTTTTCTTGATTGTGATGAATGTGCTTTTCAAGGCCTGTTAGAGGAAAGAACAGTCTATCTATCTATCTATCTATCTATCTATCTATCTATCTATCTATCTATCTAAAGCCTTAACAAACAGACATATTTACATGGATAATTATTTTTTTCAGTAAAAAACTCTCTTTCATGGAATAAAATGTTTGCGCAACAATGTTTACAAAGACCATCCTGACAAATTCAAGAAGTGAATCTTATGAGCATCACATGTCAGGCTATTTGAAAAACAAAAAAGTAAGCAGGTTCAGCTTTAAACAAGTCTGCTGCCTGATGAAGATTTGACAGAAATGATCCCAAAACACTGACCCAGATGTATATATTTGTCTTCTTACATTGTTAAACACAAGTTTAGACTTCTGCATATGATCAGTGATCTGAAAACTTTCCATATACCATGAGATTAAATATAAGCAAAGCAACATGCCCAGCCTTTAAGTCTTGTTTTACTCTGATAACGTTATGCCATTGATGTCTCCCTTCCAGTTATTTAGGTCCCTGGTGAAGGCTTGTCTTACAAAACAATGGGAACAAAAAAAAAAGAGGAGGAAGAGTTAAATTAAAGAATTAAACCTCTTCCCAAAACAATTCTAATTCGCCAATGTCCTCTCTGTGTCACTCTTTACATTCACTCACAGAAGCTTAAAAAATGGTCTGAAAAAACACAGTTCATTACCCACAGATAAAACAACTGATGTAGGAGAGTATTTGTATACCCACAGTGGATCTGTATGGTGGAGGTCAGGGTCTCTTCTCTCACTAGAGCAGGACTGTTGACGACACACTGGACTGAATGATTGCTGATTTCTCTGGTAGGCACTCCAAACAGCGTGCTGACTGTGGTAGTCGTACCGTTGGCATGAGGGCGAGAGTTGGTTGACGCCCTCACTTTCTCTCCCAGAGTACCAGTGAGCCACCTCACCTCTGCAGGAGGTTTGGAACCAGCAGCCGTGCAGGCAACAAGAGGGACCTCGTCATTACCCAAAGTAGGACGAGAATCCGTCAGGCTTGTGACCGGAGGCACTGAGAGAGCGACAGTAAACAAAAAAATTAACATTGCCAGCAACAGTTAAAAACAAGACTGTTAAGATGTTCATAACACATACGTACAAACACAACATGTGAGTTGCTTTTTGAATTTATCATACCATGAACGTTAAGAGGTATCGCTGCCTCATGGTACCCACTGGGGAACAAAGTGAAGATACATGTGTAGTTGCCTTCATCGATCAGCGTGACATTCAATAACTGGAGAGAACCATCTTTGTCAGTAAAACTCCCAATGAACCTAAACCGATCATCATGTCCATTGACAAATTGTGGTCCCTTGGACAATATTGTAAAGAAATTGTCCTTCTGAGGTTTTCCTCTGGTCTTTCTCTGCCATGAAATCTGTGTGAGGGTCTCTGTGGTGTCAATGAGTTTACAGGGGAAGACAGCTGTTCCTCCGTGCACCGTTGTTGTGCTTCCTCCAATGATCTCCAGAGCTGTAAAAATGAATGAAATAACGTTCACTGGAATACAAATAGGCTTCTTGAAAAACAAAACAAAAACATTTCCTTTGCGTCCATATGAGAAAAGTACAACAACTTTTTAGTTGTATCAATATTAAAAATGAAATCATTTTGAGGATTAGTAGCCTATAAAGGGGACATTTGTAATTTATAATTTTCCGTTTGAGAGAAAGACTGCAGGATGAAGCTAAATGTAAAGGTCTACGTAGCCTACCCATGAGCCTACCAGAAATATGTCTACCAAGATTATTTTTTAAAGAATAGGTTTATACACAGTCAACTCTTTCGAGGATGTAGATACTTTTGTATTGTTCTGTATACATTTCTGTTATTTCCCTCAGTATTTACCCTTAAATAGCCTAGAAAACGGTAACGCCATGACGTGTGTTTTTTAACAAAGAGATGAGCCAACATACCGTTTGTAACTCTGATAACCATCAACGTCAACACAAGTAAAAGCATAGTAAGGCTCCTGTTGAAACACAGTCGGCCTATCCATAGTTTACGTCGAAATGAGTCATAAAATGTCCATCTATCCATGTGCGCAGCTTTTTACTAGCATCTTTCCTTTGTCACCGCCTTCGCAAGTGGAGCACTCAGACGAAATGGGATAGTGCGTTTAGGGGGGATGGGAATTTACAGTATCCATGGAATCTTTCAGTCCCGCGTATTTATGAAGTCTAGTTGTTGATTCAAATAAGTGAATTACTTAATATCACTTTTTTTATGTGAGTAGGCTATTGGTATAATAATCAGCATACTCTTTCCGATACAATTCTTTACAAAAACAAAGAAATCAGACAAAAAAGAATCCAAGATCCGTGTATGTCTTGATAGCTTAATAAAGCAAAACATTTGCTCTGAAATTTAAAAGAAAATATGAGTGTTTGTTTAACATAGCCTACAATATCAGTTCTCATTGTGAGTCAAATCTTAGTCAGAAGTACATCTTACACAAATCAAATTTCTGACTTATCTCAAACTTATTTTTTTTATTTCATCTGATACCATGATGTTGTTTCTTAGGGCTACAACAATTAAGTTATCAACATGTTCAATTATTGTTATAAGTTATATTAATAGGTTGTTTACACCGTGTGTAACTGACAGAAAGTTCTTTCTCTCAAGTGTTGTGAACAAAGTATTTTTTATTTATGACATATCTAAATATTTATTCCATTATTAACAATAAAGCTGAAAAAAATATATATTTTTGACAATACTCCCAACATTCAATACCACAACTGATGTAGCTTTTTTCATTGATCAGTTCGTGTATATTTACATTTAGATGAATACAAATTATTTTTGTATTGCACTTAAAAAAACAGTTCAGAATGCATAGCCGCTGAAATCACAGAAAGAACCATACATTCAATACAATCACAGAAAAGCTTTTCTACATTCACATATGATCTACAAAAACTGTTAATAAGAAAATGCTGTTATTAAAACAAAGGTCTTTTAGTGCTCTTCTGATTGACTTTGAAAGTGCTGTTGTTACGTAGAAGAGATTTTCCCCATCCAAAGGGCTACATTTCCTTTAGTAAGTATTTCAGTGACCTCTTACTGCATTATATTCTCTCTGGGCTATTTTTTCTTTTACTGCATCAGATGGGTTTTGTATTACACTATACAGTTACGTCTTTTAGTATTCCTGTAGTGAGGCAGTTCCAACCCATTGCATCCATTATAAAGCACTTATTTGGGTCAACCCATATTGGTTTTAAATGTACTATATCTATAAAGTGACTTGTTTGGACTAATGACAAAATAGTCTGTGTAAAATCATTGAAAATGTTTGCTAGTAGTTGATCGATGGCTCTGTACGAGGATTCAAGAGCAACCAAAGAGGTGAATGTTTTGAACAGAGGTGGCTAGATTGTTCTCCTACAGCTGTATCTAATTCTGTACTAATGCTGTATTCTAAAACAGGAAATAAAAAACCCACATAAACAAAATTAAAGAGGCTGTATTGGCCTTGTAGGATTGTGCACGGCCTGCTACAACTACAGTGGAGGTCAGGGTCTCTGCTCTCACTAGGGCAGGACTGTTGACAACACACTGGACTGAATGATGGCTGATTTCTCTGGTAGGCACTCCAAACAGCGAGCTGACTGTGGTAGTCGTACCGTTGGCATGAGGGCTGGAGTTGGTTGACGCCCTCACTTTCTCTCCCAGAGTACCAGTGAGCCACCTCACCTCTGCAGGAGGTTTGGAACCAGCAGCCGTGCAGGCAACAAGAGGGACCTCGTCATTACCCAAAGTAGGATGAGAATCCTTCAGGGTTATTACCGGAGGCACTGAGAGAATATCAACAAAAAAATTGTCAACTTTCAAGCATAAAAGCCATAATAACAAGACTCCTCAATTTGAAACAAACACATAAAAAATGCAGATGAATAGACTTCAAAATAATGTATCATACCAAGAATGTTAAGAGGTATCTCTGTCTCATGGTACCCACTGGGGAACAAAGTGAAGATACATGTGTAGTTGCCTTCATCGATTAGCGTGACATTCAATAACTGGAGAGAACCATCTTTGTCAGTAAAACTCCCAATGAACCTAAACCGATCATCATACTCATTGCCAAATGTGGTCCATAATTGGACGAGATTGTGAAGAAATTGTCCTTCTGAGGTTTTCCTCTGGTCACTCTCTGCCATGAAATCTGTGTGAGGGTCTCTGTGGTGCCAATGAGTTTACAGGGGAAGACAGCTTTCCCTCCCTGCACCGTTGTTGTGCTTCCTCCAATGATCTCCAGAGCTGTAAAGATGCAAGAAATAATGTTCACTGGAAAGATAGAAATACTTTAAAGTTGTATCAATATTAAAATAAAAACATGTTGGGGATTAGTATGACGGAAACATTTGTATCTTAAATTATAATTTGCCGTCTGAAAGGGTGAAGGATGAAGCTAAACTTCTTTTAAGTAGCCTACCAGAAATATGTCTGCCATGATTAGTTTTTAAAGAACAGGTTTTACACACAGTCAAGTCTTTCGAGGATGTAGATAATTTTGTATTGTTCATACATTTCTGTTATTTCCCTTAGTATTGTAACGGCGCTTCTTGGGTGATGTTGATTATCTTGCCGTTAACTCTAATACTACACATACTTAATTAAATATATCTTCGGGTGTGGGTAAGCAAGAGCACGGGGACAACTTCTGTTGTGCGTCTCATACTTTAATGTCACACCTAAGCCGTTTGGTCAATTTGAAACGAACTCTGGTGCGCTTCGTCAGATAGTTCGTTTGGTTTGGGGTGGTGTGAGGTCGCTTTCACATATGAAGTTCGGTGGACTCGGTGCGATTCAGGGTTAAAGTTGCAACATTGTTGCATTTTTCATTTGGTTTGGTTTGCGTTCAGACTGCACTTTGTCAAGCGCACCAAAGCCAGTCGAATTGTGTGTACAGTAGACATGCATCACTAGTTGGGGCTGTAGCTGCATTCATGTGGTGTCGGACACATCTAAAACAACGAGTTTCCGAGTTGTAACATGTACAGAAACGCCTGCTCAAGTCGGAAAAACAAGTCGGGAATTGGGGAAATAATTAGGTGCCCGACTTGCCGACATTTTCGTCATCAACTTAGGGGATAAAATGTTTTATAATGTTAAGATACTTTTTAATAGGCTAATTCACGTATTTTACATCAACGTTTTGATCAAATATTAGGCTACTTGTAACAGAGACATTACACACATCGTCTTCGTAGCATCCACGCTGTCTGTTGTTGTTGTTACGACATTCCGACTTTTTAAACTGAAAACACGTGAACACACTAAATGAATGACTTCCCAACTCGGAAACTGTGACCATCCGAGGAGCACCTGAATGCAGCATGCAGCTCCGGTCAGTAGCTGCTGCTGTCATCTAGCATGCATTACGACCTGAAAATAAACAAGACAGTGGAAGAATGGCCTCCCGTAGCGCGGCACAGCTTGACAGTAGCCTATTTTCATTTATAAAATGGAGAAAAGTTATATGTAGTCTGTGCGGATCAAAGAATCGAACTCTGGCCCGCTTAAAAACGGGGGTCTCGGTTCGCTTCCAAGTGCACCAGAGTTCAGTTCGCCGTAAGTGAGAACGCATTTCGGACCAAACCAGGGAAGTGAACCAAAACACAGTGCATTGTGGGTTGAATTTTGCCATCTGTAAACGATGACAATTCCGTTTGCCGAGCATGGCAAACGTTAGCATTGCTAACAACACCAGGCCTCACTCCTCCTTGCAGGTTAACCTGATGATGCCTGCGCGTGTGGTTACACATCGCTCCGGCCGGTATGCCAGTTTAACCCATAGACTGTAAATAATACTGGACGAACCCTGAGTGACGTATCCCGTCTGTGACGGAGGCTTAAAAAGAGTCCAATCGACGGGCGCTTCCATATTGGATTTGTTGTCTCAACCTAACTTGGATCAAAGCGGGATCAACCTAACGACAGCGTTAAGGCGGGACTAAAGTCCGCCGATGCTCGACCAGCTCGACGCTAGCTAGCAGTCCACTTCACAACAATGCTAACGTCTGCTTTACATCACCCCCTACGGCTCTCCTGCTCCCACTCGTCCAGAGATAACTCTATAAACAGTAAGTTAACATTAAACTTTTCTACAACACAGTTACAACGAATTATCGTCATCCCAAATATATCATTTAAGTATTAAAACTACACTTTTTTAAATATATAATTATGGTCATTAGTTATTTGTCACAGCAGTTAGTAGACCGGGTTAGCAGAGCAATACATTAGCATCGTTTTAACATACAATTTAAGAACCACTTTGAGGCTGATCTTTACAAATAAATTCTCCTATTGTGTTACAAATCATTGCTTGGGTGTAATTACATATTAAAGGATAAGAAGTCCGTTTTAAAACGATAAAAGAGCTTTGTTGTTGTTAAACTACTGTTAGACCATAGACTGTAAATACATGAGACATCCAGAAGAAATCAATATTACAATGCATACAGTTCATGGTTGTTACTGTTCTGACTAAAAGAGGAATGTCTGTGACTTATATTTACTGATAGCGATGTGGGTGAACATGACACTTGAAAAACAAATGCTTTATATTTATCATAAGATATTTATTTTCTATAGAGCCCTGAAGTCATGGAGTCTGTGGCCAGTGATGACGAAGGGTCAGCTGCACACCCCAAAAACTGTAGGTATTAGAAATGTATCTCAAGTCTGGCATCTATTATTATGAGTTGTGGCTACCTTGTTCAATATTATCCCTGCAGATGTGGCTAATAACAAAACACACCCTGAGCTGTCACGTGTAGTGAACTGTACATGTTGCCTTATCTGAGGCATTCATTGAACATTTTTGTTTTTCTTCTATAGACAGTGTGGATTATTGGTGACAGCTATGTCCGTCTATGTGCCCAGAGAGCTGCAGAGACAGAAGAAGAAACCTAGACCTCAACATCTGCATTTGTTGGTTCTGTTGGGGTGGACTTCGGTTGAAAGGCCTGCTTCCCTTCTTCAACAACTCACTGCGAGGCAGGTCTCCCCCGGATGGCCTGAGAGATGTAACCCACTTGTTCCTGCATCGATGGCGGTCTCCATGTTGGAAGTGCTCTCACTCTAACTTTCAGTCAACCTAACGACAGGCTGAAAGCTGGAGCTGAGGCGGGTTTTAAGCCTCCTGACAAACCGTTACATCGAGTCCCTTATTGTGAATAACAATTATCCTTCATCAAATGTTTTTTTGTACCGAGCCGTAAACATGTTAACTTCTGGTGTAAAAACAGGCTTTTTTGAATGTGTTTTTTCAGATTAAATAAATATTTAAATGCTCTCCTTTGTTTCTACTTCTGAGTATACATTTTAGATTTGAAATGACTAAAATGTGCATTAATGCTCAACTCAATAGCTAAGTTTTTACTTTGACACAACTTTTGACCAAATACTAATGCAGTTCATTTCTGAAAATGGGATGGAACAGAGTCATTGCAAGAATATGCCCTTAGACACAGCCCCATTCTTAAATCAAGATACATACAGAGTAAATACAATCAATAACTTGTGAATAAAAACACAGTTCAAAATGTCTTCCCAGATCAATATCACATCATATCAGCTTTCTCCCATCTAAACTAGACAAAGGGTTTAAACATGTGAAGAAAAGGGTATGATTGCAAGTTGTTTGATGGAGATTTATTTTTATTGAACAGCTTCTTACACCACAATTGTTGTCAAGATGCAAACCCTCCTTCTCCTGAAGCTTGTGGAGCTCCTTGATGTACGGCCATCTCATCTGCTGGCCATCTTCTCTCAGCAGAACTTCGACTGATGAAAAGACTGAAGAAGCTTGAGCATGTGACATGGATCCAGGAGAGACTTTTAGTGCAGGGTCTCCAGGATGACAAAAAAAGACAGAAAATAGCAGTTATCCATTAAATCCATTTGTGTGCATTTTCTGTTTTCATCTGTGTGTAAGAGTGCATTTATAAATTCAACCGTGTACTACCCAGACAACAAAGGTATGAAGGTAATCAACATGGAAATGATTCTTTCTATTCTAAGAGAAACCTTATTGTAATCAATCTACTGTCAGCTCTCTCACTCACTTGCAGAATGATATTCCACATACAGCCACAGATTTAGTGTAAGGAAACATGAAGGCATTTATTTCGTATAGTACTTCATCTTAACATGAAATAAATACTTCAATGATTTAAAGATAGATAGATACTTTATTGATCCCGAGGGAAATTCAAGCTAATATAATAACCGGTCCCATCTCTCTGTGAGCATTACAGTCTGTGGTGAACCATCGTGTTGGGCCTTTAGTTTATAACATCACACAAACTCTTTCTTTTCAACATCTAAACAAGTCAAATTCTAACATTTCGGACTTAGTTTAACCCTCCAGTTTATTAGTGCTGGATAGCTAGCTATGTTTCATTAGCATCTGTGTCTCTTGATCGCCTAAAGTTAAACCATTGACTGTAAATAATGGGCTACACTGAGGCCAGTCTACATAGATACCGACACCTCCCGATGAGTATGCAGTACATTTAACAATATCACTATATCATTCATATTTACAGTCTATGTATATCACCAAGCTAACGTTAAACAAGCTAGGACCGCAAAATAGACACCGCAATATTTACAGTCTATGATACCGACACGAGTATGCAGTTAATATAAAACTACTATATCACTTACCGTAAAATACTGAAGTATCACAGTCTTGGATGGTCTGTTAATCCAATTAATCGCACAGCAAGCCATATTTGTTGCTAGACAAACACTCCACACGAAGAAAAAAAGTCCGACGGACCAAGCTAGTGCTGCTAGCCTCCTGCTATGATGAACTGCTTCTGACCTGAGACAGCTCAGCGCTGCAGCTGTCAATCAAATCTCCACAACCCTTATATGGGCATGACCGTTTTCCTTAATAACAAAAAATCAGAGGAGTTAGAAAAAAATTCACCCCCCCCACAGTGGGAGCACATGATGCCACTAACTTATCAGATGTATTTCGTTTTTTGTACCAGGCTGTAAACGGGTTAATTTTTGTAGTGAAAACGGCCTTTTTTGGCTGGGGGCTTATGGAACTTCCGGTGCTTCTGGAGCCAGCCTCAAGCGGACAGTCGATGAACTGCAGTTTTTTGTACTTCCGCATTGGCTTCATTTTTTTGGAACGGAGGTTGCCGCTTGGTTTAACCTGACACAGACTACATATAGCCATTTATAGATGAAAATAGGCTACTGTCAAGCTGTGCCGCGCTACGGGATGCCATTCTTCCACTGTCTTGTTTATTTTAGGTCGTAGTGCAGGCTGGATAACAGCAGCAGCTACTGACCGGAGGCCTGTACTACGAATCGAGTTAAAAAGACCCAGGGTCTCTTTGGGTGATCTGGCTTCACTAACCCTAACATAAGAGGTCGTGCTTAACAGTCCTACGAAGCTGGTTATCAACCTGATAGGTAAACCCAGAGTTACCAAGAGCGCGTTCACATAAAAGGGCGGAGTTAGCTTCATTTAACCTATCACAATCATAACTGCGTCTGCCGTCAGCAGATCGTCATATCTAAAAACTCTGATCAAACTATACTATTAACAATATAAATACGTTTAAGACACACAGGCTCCCAAAGACTAAAGTTACAAAGCTGCAGCAACAAATGGCATAAAAAAGAAAAAACGGCGAGTATTAACGTCCAAACTGCGACTTATTATATTTGTTCCATCATTAGATCACCTTAGAACTGACTATAATAACTCCTGTGTCTTCTCTGAACTGTTGCTCTGACTCTTTCATGTGGAGAGTAGAACTGTTTGAGAAGCTGCAGCTCTGACGATCACAAACAGAGCGGCATGGAGACATTAAAAAATTAATATTAAGATATAATTCAAAGATAGGCTATAAGAAGCTATTCGTAATTGTGCATCTTAAAAACACAACTAGGAAGGATGAAGGACGATATAGCGTATATCAGTGAAAAATAATCATTAACTTAACGGACTATAATGTAAAATCATACGGGACACATGAAGTGTCCTCCCCCCTCTCTCGAACAGCTCCGGGAGCTCCACGATCAAAAGATCTGATTGGTCAGTGGGCGGAGATTTTCACAGGTTGATCTCTTATCTCCAACATAACCTGCACCGGAGCAGGTTAGGCGTGCAGCGTAAGTTACCGTGGTGATATACCCAGGTAAAAAGTGAACGACCCTCGTAGGACTGAAAACCCAGGGTTAACCCTTAAGTTACCTCGCTAACCCCAAATCCTGCTTCGTAGTACAGGCCTCGGGGAGCTACATGCTGCATTCAGGTGCTCCTCGGACTGCGGTCAAGTGAGCCGTCATTTGTTTCTCCGTAGTCAAGCCAGCCGCCTCTATATTTGTAGTGCGCCCGTATTGTGATATTTATGGTAAATGCATTGAAACTGCTCAGAGCGAGCTGACATGAAGGATAAACACTTTACTGTCATTCTGTCTCACTCTGCAGTATAAAACTCTTACCTGCAGAGAGGAGATGAAGTATTAATTTTACATAAACACACCATCAAATTGCGTCGCGTCGAAATAGTATTTTAGTTCTTTAGTAGTTCTGAGGTAACTGGAACGCAGCACTACTCTTGCAACGGTATGCAAAGTAAAATCAAATAATGATTATCATCTCAACCTGAGAAACATAAAGATCTAAAAAATAAAACTTCATGAAAATAAATCTCAACTCCATCTTACAGTATTTACCATAACTACAAATGACAGGTGTTTTTTCAAAGAGATGAGCCAACATACCGTTTGTAACTCTGATAACCATCAACGTCAACACAAGTAAAAGCATAGTAAGGCTCCTGTTGAAACACAGTCGCTCTATCCATAGCTCACGTCGAAATGAGTCATAAAATATCGATCCATCCATGTGCGCAGCTTTTTACTAGCATCTTTCCTTTGTCGCCGCCTTCGCAAGTGGAGTACTCAGACGAAATGGGATAGTGCTGCGTTTAGGGGGGATCGGAATTTACAGTATCCACGGAATCTTTCAGTCCCTCTTCTGGTCAGGTGTGCGTATTTATGAAGTCTAGTTGTTGATTCAGATAAGTGAATTACTTAATATCACTTTTTTATGTGAGTAGGCTATTGATATAATAATCAGCCTAATCTTTCCGATACAATTCTTTACAAAAACAAAGAAATCAGACAAAAAAGAATCCAAGATCCGTGTATGTCTTGATAGCTTAATAAAGCAAAACATTTGCTCTGAAATTTAAAAGAAAATATGAGTGTTTGTTTAACATAGCCTACAATATCAGTTCTCATTGTGAGTCAAATCTTAGTCAGAAGTACATCTTACACAAATCAAATTTCTGACTTATCTCAAATTTATTTTTTTATTTCATCTGATACCATGATGTTGTTTCTTAGGGCTACAACAATTAAGTTATCAACATGTTCAATTATTGTTATAAGTTATATTAACAGGTTGTTTACACCGTGTGTAACTGACAGAAAGTTCTTTCTCTCAAGTGTTGTGAACAAAGTATTTTTTATTTATGACATATCTAAATATTTATTCCATTATTAACAATAAAGCTGCTGCAAAATATATATCTTGGACAATACTCCCAACATTCAATACCACAACTGATGTAGCTTTTTTTCATTGATTGTAACGCCATGACGTGTGTTTTTTAACAAAGAGATGAGCCAACATACCGTTTGTAACTCTGGTAACCATCAACGTCAACACAAGTAAAAGCATACTAAGGCTCCTGTTGAAACACAGTCGGCCTATCCATAGTTTACGTCGAAATGATTCATAAAATATCCATCCATCCATGTGCGCAGCTTTTTACTAGCATCACCTTTCCTCTGCTCAGCGAGACAATACAAGTGGAGCACGAGATGAAACTTCGTGCTGCGTTTAGGGGGGATCGGAATTTACAGTATCCATACACATTAATTCTTTCACCTTTAACTTAGTCCCTCTTGTGGTCAGGTATGCAACAGAAATCTTCTTTTCTTTTTTTTCTTGAAAGCCAAGCAAGTTTCCATTACTCCATAATGTCTGCAGACTTGGTGTTTCATCCTGAAATACAACTTTTTGCTCCAACATAGAACATTCATAATAATAATAAAAACTTTGATTTTTAAACTTAAAGAATATTTGCCTAGCTATTATTATTATTATCATACCAATACATTCATTGGTACACTGTACATTTAAAAAACAAGATGATCCAACGTTATTTACATCAAATGTAAAGGGCAATAACCAAAATAAAATAGAACAAAACATTTATTCAGTTCATAATTCAGAAAAAATAGAGTACAACGATGTTAAAAAATGAAAGATGATAATAAGATGATATGACGGGGTTTAGAAATTACATTGCTGCTTCTAAAACTAAACTAAGTAAAAATGTTGAATCAGTCTCCCCCCTGTGTGATAGGTGTGGTACTGCAGAAGGTTCATTATCACACCTTTTCTGGCATTGTCCAGTACTAAGTCATTTCTGGAGTGACATATTTAATTGGTTTTCCAAGCAATATGAAACAAACATTCAGCCAGACTTCAACTTGACAATATTTGGCAGCTCTGACTTGACGGGGCCCTTTCCCTCCCACCAAAAGCAGGCTCTCAATGCAGGCATGGTTGCAGCTAAGAAATTGATATTACTTAACTGGAAGTCTACAACACTCCCATGTTTCAAAAGGTGGCTCAATGAAATGCTTCTCATTGCTAAGATGGAGCAGATTCATTTTAGTAAACAGAACTCTCAGGGTTATTTCATTAAGGTGTGGAAACCCTTTCTGACATCGCTAGATAAAACTTAATGCATTGATGGTCTGTGCTGCTATGTTCTGTCTATATTATGTGCAAACTCTGTTTTATTTGGCATACTGACTGAGGATTCTGACTGACCCCCACCCATATATGTGTGTTTTTTGTTTTTGTTATGTTGTTTGTTTTCTACCCAGGACCGTTTTTAAAAGAGGGGCAGTCTCTTTTTTGATTTTTTTTTTGCTGGCCACTGGCAGCTTTGGACATCTAAACGTGTGTCCCTTGCCTCTCTTTCTCGTCTTTCTGTCATTTTGTTTAACACTGCTGGGTGTTTGTGTCTATCTTGTATGTCTGTATTGTATGAAAAGTTATAAATAAAGTATTAAAAAAAAAAGAAAAGAAATTACATTGCTGCTACAGAGCCCTCTAATAAAAGGCAAAAACATACAGAAATTTGCTCTGATTTAAAAAATGTAGGGTTGCAAATTTGTTCCATTTAAGAGGTGAAAGCTGAGGGCATCAATGTTCCTGATGAAATGTTTTTTTTTTAATAAATATATCGTAAAATGTGTCCTTTCATTATTCCTTTCCAGCAGCTCTCTTGTTTCATACTCAGTTTGAATCTGAACTCCATGCAAAATATTGAATTTGAGTCCCTTCAAGTATCCATCATCTTGTACTCCACACAGCTTTGGGGCAGATTCAGAGGCACCTGTAGCGGAAAAAAACATGGAAAATAAACTCACACGACAAAATGTTTGAGAGATTTTAGAGCACACTAGTTTGAGTAAAGTTCTTCTGACCTCTCCTCCAAACTGAACTTGAACCACGACATAGCTCAGGGTTCTGCTGCAGGTTAAGTCCTGATTTGGGGCCCAGCTCTTGCATTTCCTGTAAGGATTTATAACCAATAATATTACTCCATTGAACACTTCAACTGTTTCCAATACATTGTTTGGAAAGTCCACTGTGTTTGAAGTACTTAGAGTCTTTACTGAACTACCTCAGAAATGTAACAATGTGAAAAAATACAAGTACATTTTTAACCCTTCTTGAGCAAATGTAAAAGGGAGATTATCTGCCAAATGTACTCAAAGGAACAACAGATATAAGTTAAAAGCTATTATATTAAGGAAAATGGGTATAGGGTCAATTATATTTATCATTGATTAATCTGCTTTTGTATTTTTTTTTTGATGGATTGATAGCCCTTTTGGAAAATGAGATTTTAGCAAATACCCCGAAAAACAACCCTCCTAACTTCAGAACCCTCAAATTGACATTTTAAAATATCATGTTGTGTTAATTGAATGACATGTATGCAAAAAAGTCAAAATAAAAAAGAAATCTCTTAAAAACTGCAACAAGCTCAGACTACAGCAATACATGGTGCAGGTGTGAGACGGTCATTGTGTGCAAAGATGAACTAAAGCTGGTTAATTTGGAAAAAATTGTCAAACTATAACTTGCCTGCAGAGATAAACAGCTGGAGTGATGCAACATAGAAGAAATCCGATCCCAGCTGTGAGTATGTACAGGAAATACACAGAGGACTCGATCTCTGTGTGAAATCAGATGTGAATGTTTTTATGTTGCATGTCATCAGAGCATAGGCATGCATTATGGCTGTTGTATAAGTGAGAAGACAATCTTTGAGCTCTAATTACCTTCATGTTTGTCAGACACAGTTAAATTCCACTGATAAATCTCTAGCCCTTTAATGTCAGTTACATTACATGTATAGAGTCCTTCATCATCTTCCTGAGCATTAGAAATAATCAGCTTTGAGGATAGGTCTATTGTCAGTCTGTCAGAGGTGAAATTTGAAAAAGTCAAATTTGTTTCCATTAAATGAGAAAAAAGAAATCTTCCTTTTCTCCAGTTGATTTGTGTTGTATTTGCTCTTGATGTGTTGCAAGTAAAAATGACAGAGCCTCCCCTGGACACCACTTCATCTTTGTGGACGACTGAATGATCCGCTTAAATCAAAGAAAGAAAAACGATCAATAAATATGCAATAGATCCAAAACTTCGCCTTGAGAAAAGCATGCATTGCAAAAACAAAGTAATACTCTACCTGCAAAGACTCCACGCAGAAATAATAACGAGAGTAGAGCTGCTTGGTTTGGACTAAACATGATACCCATCAAACTGACTGAGAGCTCATCGTTAGCGTTTGAATATAACTGTGAAGGAGATGTGGACGACTGGATGATCCGCTTAAATCTAAGTAAGAAAAAACGATCAATAAATAAACAATAGATATGAAACTTGAGAAAAGCATAAATAAAAAGCACAAATGTACCTGCAGAGACTTTGCACAAAACCAGTGGCTGAACGGAGAGCAGAGCTGCTTGGTTAAGGCTAAACATGACGACCATAAGCCAGAGACAGACAGATTGACAGTTCACCGCCTGCCAATAAATATTTCCGTGAAAGAGTCAGGGGAAGAGGACGTGGTTAATTGTTGTTTAGCTGTAAAGGAAATGATGTGTCTCGTCAGCAGTGAACCACAGAGGTCTGGCTAACAACTTTGAATAGTGTGACCAGAGAATGTGAACACTTCTTAAAGCTTGTGAGGTTCAACAAGTCATACTGCTTTGTTAAATGACCAGTGCACTTACCAAGCGTAGTCGACAGCTTCTAGAATTATTAAGTGTTTTAATGAGTTAAAAAAATTATATATTTTTAAAGGGAACACTTCTGTGACCTAACGTTTACAAATGGCCCCTCTCTCGCTAAAGAGATCCTCGACATGTAACCCCTGGTGGCAAAAGGTGCCAGATCCTATATGGAGACGCGGGTCAACATTTTTATTTAAAAAATCGAGTCAGGCACACGGATCATCATTTTTTTCATCAAAATTTGAGTCAGGGTGTGGGTAATCATTTGTCATCAAAACAAAAACATCGGACTCAAATTTTCATTCAAACGTTGATCGCAGACCTGACTCAGATTTTCAGCAGATTCAGATTCAGCAGCCTCCATCGACAGTGAAAAAAATTAAGTTTTTTGTGTTGAAAATGGAAACTTAGACCTTGTTCTCAATAATATGATTTTAGGAATGTTTTTTTCTCATAAATGTTGAAATGTTGTTAAAACACAACCCAGTTTGAACCACTGGAGGAATTATTTAAAACTCTTGAGTAAGTCATTGTTAAACACACAAAAAATCCCTTCAATTGCTTTGATGAAGATAAGATAATCCTTTATTCATACCAGAGAAATGTAGTGTTACAGCAGCAAAGAGCAAGGATAGCCAACCAAAGAAACACGCAAAAGAAAACCTCTTATTAAATAGGTTTAACCTACAGTTTTTCCCTATTTTATACACAAAACAAATTAACCATGCACACCTTTCTGAAAACTTGAAGCTCACGAACAAGACTTCAAACTGCTCAACTCTAAGTGCAACTGCATTGGTCTCACTCAAGTAGCACTCTAAATCAGTTTTGCAAATCTCTGAACACAAATAGCATCACTTAGCACACTTTGTTCGCTTTAAAAATAAAACACCCAGATTACCAATTAGTCTCCCTCATGTGTCAGAGTAATAGGCCTCCAATGGAACACTGACGTTTGCCCTGTGGTGGTTGGGTGGGGTGGGGGTTTGTGGGAACATCTACAGTTCTACAGAGAATACATCAGAGAGTAAGTACAATACAAGCAAGGATCTAGAAAAGAGGACACAATGTCATTAAGTGCAAACGAACAGCTTTAAGTCTGATCAGACACACAGGTGCTGACAGGCAATGCACAGAGGCAAAGCACAACATCGTCGGCTGTTCTTGAGAGTTCTAATCAGTATAAAACCATCTTAAAATCGTCGTTATCGAACAAAACCATCGTCATTACCATCATCATCGATATCAAAAACCATCGTCATCATCATCATTAAGGTTGTAGGTATTCATGAAAGAGATGGGTCTTTAGCTTTTTCTTAAGGGGCGCAAAGGGACTCTGCAGATGGAATGGAGTTTGGAAGTTCGTTCCACCAGTGGGGGAAGACAGATAGAGAAGAGTCTAGTTAGTGTCTGTTGTGGAGTTGGATCAGACGCCTTTCATTGGCAGAGCGTAGTGGGCGGGACGTAATGTAGACCTGGATTATAGAGTTTAGGTGGAGGAGCAGTTTTTGTCGCTGTTTTGTAAGCGAGCAGCAGAGTTTTAAATTTGATGCGAGCAGTAACTGGCAGCCAGTTAAGGGAGATGAACAGCGGAGTGACACGTGCTCTTTTGGGTAGGTCGAAGATCTACCGAGGTTGCTTAAAGACCTAGGAGTCAGAGGCCAGAAACTGTAGGACGCGACAAAAGCTATGTCTGAGGCAGCAGAGAGAAACAGCCAATGCTATGGATGAGGATGCAAGACCTCTGCTGGTCCCCAAAGTGGCATTCCAGGTTGACACAGAGGGGATGTTCCTGGGACGCCAGAGGGCACTGTTGAGCCCTCCTGAGACGTCATCGGCTCATCAACGAAACTCAGGAAGGAGAGTGCCCACGTGAAAACCCCCTCTGTGTCTACATTCAACAGCCAGGTATACTCTCTTACTAGGTGCTTGCACATCAAGGTTTTTTTTGCAACTTGTCTAAAACATATATGAACACTTTTGATGGAAGTGTTTTACATTTTTCACAACAATGTGTCTTATTTTGGTTAAAGGAGCCAGTTTTGAGAAGAGGGAACATGGTTTTGAGTGCTGTGTGTCACTTTGCAAGACATTTTTTTAGCGATTTGACAAAGTAGTTAACTCTTTTGCACTTTGTGTTTCGAGAGTTGAGAAATTGGGTGATAGTTTCTGGAAATGTGTTTAGATGTTTGGGGATAACTGTATTTTGAGATAGCCCTGCTCTTCAGTTATTTTACTTTACTATATTTTTTGCTTTCAGTTATTTACTGCTCTTTTTCTTTGAACTTCTCTCATTGTGTACCTGTTTATGTACTTACTCAACCTGAGGGGATAACTGAAATGTCCTGATTTTTAAAGGGCCTGTCTGTACCTGGAATATAGAATTTTTTTTCGATAACTTGCCATGTATTTTTTACACAAATGTAAATGATTTTAAACTTACCCCAAGATTGATATCTTTCATAGATATAGACATCTAACTATATTATTTAGATAGTTAAATATTTTATTCATCCCCTCCATGGGAGAAATTAAGATTTTTTAAATAAAGTTATCTGACTTTCAGAAGTCTTTGAAATGTATAATATCTGAATGTTTTACATCTTCTGAATGCCTTTCTAATCTTTCACTTAATCAACAAATAAACAACAGTTGAAATATGATTGCATTATTGTTATTTCTTTAATTAATTTCACGTATTACTTTTGGCTTTCTTGATCTTTTTATGTTAAAGCTTTTGTGTCATATGAGCCTTATTGCCTACTATTTATGTTGTTTAGATTCGCTGTCTGAAACTGAGAGCAGTGATTATTTATTTTGCTTTGTAAATTTGGAGTTTAAAAAAACTTTTGAGCAGAAAACCGAAAAATGATGAGAAACGGGTAGGGTTGTGGGGAAAGCAGGACAGCCTCTTTGACGTGTCCTCCCCTCTGTACCAGCAAAGAGTAGAGAAGGAAGCAAGGAGGGCAGAAATTGTGACAACCTTCGAAATCCAGAGAATAATGATTGAGTTCATATTCCCGGTTAGAAGCAAGATGTCCCTGGGGATCTCGAGTGCTGAAATCCCAGCTGAGGACCGGGACTTTCCCCAGTGAGTGTGATTAAGATCGCTGGCTAGCTAGCTATAGCATTCTCACCGGGGATTCGAGGGCCGCAGCGATTTCTTTCGACATTTTTTCCTTCTCCACTCTATCGTGGTACAAAGGTACACACCTTCTCCACTCTATCGTGGTACAAAGGTACACATCAAAGAGGCATTCTCGCGCTCTTCTTTACTCCCATCAGTTTCCCTTTCCGCAGCCCAGGAGAGCTGCACGTTCCATGTTATGTTTATCCTCTCGGCCGTGTTTACTAGTTTGCAGTTTCCTGTTTGATTCTGGTGAGACTGCTCCTATTGGCTATTAACAATGGTAACGTCAGAGCTCTGGGTAACGTCATTGAACGTCACGCATATGGTGCATTCAAGTGGTGTCGGACACATCGGAAAAACGATTTCCGAGTTGTAAAATGCACATTAACACCTGCTCAAGTCGGAGCAACAACTCGGAAGCTCGGAAACAATTAGGTGCCCGTCTTGACGTCAGAGTCTTCATCACATAGAGGGCAAAATATGTTTTGTTAATGTTAACATACGTTTTATTTATACCACACGAATGCACCATAAGATAAGACTAAAGACCTGCGATAATATTTACCGTGTTTGATTTTATCCTAACACCAAGACGATAAAAAGGCTGCCCTAAAACAGCTCGGATTGAGTTTTGTGTCTAAATAAGTGAGTATACTTTACTCTTAACCCCCCCCCCCCCAAAAAAGTGGTCTGTCCAGCAGAGGATACACAACTTCTGAAACAGTGACATGTAAGACTGCTCTTGCATTTAGTGAGTGTGTAGGCTACCAGCCAATTAGAGACAGAGTTTAGGAGTGTCTTCCCTCCCAGGAAAAAAATCAGAGGGGATTTGGGAGTGGGTAGGCCTACTGTATGGAGACTGAAAATTAAGAGTGTATACTCTGTATACATGCGTATACCCTGCACTACACCACTGACCTTACACCAAACGACGAGATCATGCAGCGTGTCCTTATTGGAGTTGAGTCATAGTTGAGTTGAGTTAAGTTGAGGTGATTGCAACCATCACAAATCTTGTTAGGAACTTGCCTTTGTGAGTGCAGGACATAAGGACAATGTCCAACACAGCATTTAAATGATAATGTCATTTTTATAAGAACTTGTCAAATACACAGAGTTCCATAGTATTAGCTTGAACAAAATCCCCACAGTCTCTGGTTTTAATGTAATAAGGATAAGCCAAAGCTATCAGTTTTACTCCCTCTGGTTGACATTCCCTGAAAAAACTGGTTTAAAACTGTAAACATTAATCACATTTGAACTCTCTATTATAAACTTTGTTTATGTCCCTTGTTTGTCTTTCATTTGAAGGACAGCTCAGTAGACATTATAGATTGAGTTGAGTCTCTCCATGTACTGGCTCCTCTGCCTATTATTCGTCCTCGTGTCTGTGCCACTTTGCTGTTGAGAGATCTGCATGTTTTTGGAAAGAAAGTAAAACAAAGTTCAGTGCTTTCTAAGACGAAAAGAGAAACTTTTTTTCCTAAAAGATGACGATTTTCTGACCTCTCCAGCTGACTGCAGATGAAACTGGTCCTGGACTGGGTTCTGGTTTTCTTTCTTGGCCTTAAGTTTCCTGCAGAAATAAAACGGTTTCAATAATGAAAATCCACTTTATTGCAATTTTCTGTTGTTTCAAATGTTTTATTGGTATTATTTGGATTAATGTATCTGTTTAAAAGACACTTCTGATTTAGTCCACTGTCTTTATGACTATTTTGTTACTGTAGGTATCCACTGAATGAAGCCGTAGCTTGACACTACAAAAATTCCCTCTTCCGTGATCCACATCCAAAAAATCCACCAGACCACTCGATAAAAGTTTAAGTGTTGACGTTGACAAAAATAAACAAAATAATGTAAATATTTAATCCCTGAGCTTGTTCAATTACTGTAAATAAACTAATAATGAAAATATTCCTTCCACTTATATATTTAAATAGATTAACCATAAAAAAAACTGTCCACATAAAAAGCCAAATGATTGCATCCTGAACCCAATTTTAACATGAAGAGCCGTTAAAGCACAGTTACACTGCTTTTTATCTGCAATACCTCGCATGTTTCAAACCAAGATGAACAACATGGCGAGAGACCACAAGGGCTGAGTCAGAATGATCACACTTGTAACTGAAATTGACTGACACTTTTAAATGTGTACAGCAGAATAGGGTGTCTGTGTTTTGAAATAAATGTTAAATATACCTTGAGTTAATCTGCAACAAAGCAGCACAAAGAAAAACTCATTTACTCATAGGCTTAGAAAGAGAACGTTTTTCTCACCTACAGAGGCAGATGATGCAACACAGAACCACTCCGATCCCAGCTGTGAGTATGTACAGGAAATACACAGAGGACTCGATCTCTGTGTGAAATCAGATGTGAATGTTTTTATGTTGCATGTCATCAGAGCATAGACATGCATTATGGCTGTTGTATAAGTGAGAAGACAATCTTTGAGCTCTAATTACCTTCATGTTTGTCAGACACAGTTAAATTCCACTGATAAGTCGTTAGCCCTTTAATTTCAGTTACATTACATATATAGAGTCCTTCATCATCTTCCTGAGCATTAGAAATAATCAGCTTTGAGGATAGGTCTATTGTCAGTCTGTCAGAGGTGAAATTTGAAAAAGTCAAATTTGTTTCCATTAAATGAGAAAAAAGAAATCTTCCTTTTCTCCAGTTGATTTGTGTTGTATTTGCTCTTGATGTGTTGCAAGTAAAAATGACAGAGCCTCCCCTGGACACCACTTCATCTTTGTGGACGACTGAATGATCCGCTTAAATCAAAGAAAGAAAAACGATCAATAAATATGCAATAGATCCAAAACTTCGCCTTGAGAAAAGCATGCATTGCAAAAACAAAGTAATACTCTACCTGCAAAGACTCCACGCAGAAATAATAACGAGAGTAGAGCTGCTTGGTTTGGACTAAACATGATACCCATCAAACTGACTGAGAGCTCATCGTTAGCGTTTGAATATAACTGTGAAGGAGATGCAGAGAAGAGGAAGTGGTTGGCTACATTACAGCTCCTTTTACTCAATGATGTGTGAAACCTTTTGGAAAATGATGTATATGTGCAGCTGAACTAAAAAAATTTGTAACACAAGAAGGCTAATTACGTACTTCCCATTTCATGTTCTATATTATACATTAGAATACACATGATATAGCCGGGTTTGTATACATGTGCAGTTGTGCATGGCTTTTAAAGTCACACTGATACCGTCATCTAAATTCAACCCTAAAATGATCTTCCTCCTACACATGCGATTACTGCTAACTCACACTATAAATTAAAATTAGAACTGTCTCATGTTCCACTGTCATTGTTTAAACTGTGTTTGATTAGTTTATAAAGTATGTCACTGAGTTAAAGGGCAGAGAAAGAAACTCATTAAGATGCTTGATCCTTAGAAATACAAATCTGCACTCCAGATTTTGACAAACTAAAGACACATATGTGGCGATGTCAGCTGTCCACATAAGGTGTTTATTTAACGCCATCAAACATTTTATTATGTTTCCAGTGTTGGGACAGAGACCTCCAGTTCAAGTCAGTTTACTGTCATATATTGGCTCATCTTGTTTTTACTTACCATGTTTTACTGATTGGTGGCATATTCGTCTCTTTATCTTGCTTTTTATTTGCTTTCTTCTTACTGATTGGTTACTTGATCTTGTTTGTACTCAGGATTATCCTCTTAGTACTGAGCACTGTTGTCACTTTATCATGCTTTGTCATGTCCTGTGTTGTTGATTGTGTGTAAAATGAGGCATACACACTCACTTTAAACCAAATCTACCTTTGGGTTCACATACAGTTGCCTTACCTTACGTATTGTGTTGACTGTTTGTGCTAAACAAATGAAAAAACAAATTTCCAAGTGCAATTGACTCAATATTTGTGTTTTGTTGGTTTATTTTATTTTCTGTAACAATACATAATTGCTTTTGTGCAGTAATAACGTCACATATTTTCAAATAGTAAGTTAGGGAGATCGTGTTTGAAGTCTTATTTACGCATACAGGGAAAGAAGTTTAAAATTAAATTCAAAACCTTTGTTTAATTTGAAAGACACTGAGGTCTCCCTCATTTACAGTGACGTTGAGCTCACAGCATAAAACACAATTAAAAGCAAGTAGAAAAGAAAAAAATCATATAAAAGAAAAGAAAACACTTAGATATTAAGAAAACAACCAGCAACACAACCATGTAATAACCTGTGGATTCCATTGAGATTCATCTGGTAATATATCTGTGTTACTGCAGGACATAATTTAGCTGATATATATGACATTACCTTTATTGATTATCTCCACAAAACACATACACAAGCTTCTAGCATATGCCCTTTAAGTTGTCTCATTTCCTTTATTTCTGCACAAAACAAGTGAGGGGTCCACATCCTCAACTGAGTGAGAGGAACAGGAACAGGAAACTCACACTTCTAAAGGTGGCAAACAGGCAAATGTGTGTCACAGGGTTCAAAATATGGATTACATAATATTTTTTTGCAGCCTTTTAATAAGATCTTGAGATTTGGCCCTGCCTATTTAAATTATGATTTTGATAAAGACAGCACCGTGTCCATCACTATACTTAAAAGGGCAGCAGTGCTTGATGGGGATAAGGAGTAAGAACTGAGAGGTTTTCAAGGAGTATACTGTATAGTGAAGAAGTGTTTTAATTGTGCAGTTCACCAGCAGAGGAGGCTGCAGTCACATTCTTTTATATTCTCCTCCATCCTAGAACAGCAAATCAGTTGATATCTTACTTTTCAAATAAGCAAGAATTTTATCAAACAGACCATCGGGTAAATAAATCAGGTGACTGCTAACACTGCCATTTTTGATATTTCTGTCTCTATTCTTTTGTCAGATTGCAGAGCAGTTTGGGTAATGGTAGTCGTTGTATAGTCAATTATATGAACTTCCACTTTAGTCCACTTTAGACACTTTAGAAACTGTAGTCAATGCAAAGAACACAAACTGGTGAAATATCCTTCCGTAATACTTTACTGTATAACGCTGCGAGTTTTTGAAATGAAGTGCTGCTGCTGTCAGGACTAATTGTGGCCTGTGATTCACAGTATTTTTATGAAAAGTATAATTTTATGGTTATAGTTTCATTGAGGCGAGAATAAACACCTTACCTCTCTCTCTTTTAAAATCCTGCTGTAACAGGGCCATCTTGACAGTAACCTTCTAGTTGGGGAAACATGAAAATTGCCTTCCAAGATTGACTTAAATGGAGAAAACTAGGGGCGCCGGTAGCATAGTGGTTGGTGCGTGGCCCCATATGTGGGGGCTGTGGCCCTCTGGGTGGGCAGCCCAAGTTTGGGTCCGACCTCTAGCTCCTTTCCCACATGTCATACCCCACTCTCTCTGACACCCCGTTTTCTGACTCTGTCTACTATCCTTTCTCTAGAATAAAGGCACAGAAAGCCCAAAATTAACCTTAAAGAAAAAAAATGGAGAAAACTAAACAAAAGGCCTTTCAGTCAAGAAAACCTTGAAAAACAGGCTGGACTAGATGTTAAAAAATATTTTTTTAAATGTTTTGGTGTCCCTCCACATCCAGCTAGTGCCCATTTTTAAATTTGTACCCCTGCCCCTCATACAGCCTGAGTCTGCCCCTGCATGAAGAAAGCAGTAAGTATTCATCATTCCTATCCAATGATGCTATGTATTTTAAATGTTTAATAAACTGTTTTGCAACTCTAACTGTCTCTCATTGCTCTTACCTGAAGGAGCAGAAAATGAATCTTGTTAAAGATGCTAGTTGACCACAGGTCTGCAGAGAAACAGGACTGTGTCTCGTGTGTGTGATTTTTTGGTGGTTACATGTGTGCATGCACAAACGGAAAGATTTTTTTTCTTCTTTTGTGCGAATGCCAGGCTAATGAATGAGGCCTTTAGTAATAGCAGTCAGTAGGCGCCTTTGGCCACACATGCCAGAGACCAGGTGAGAAGAGGCTAACAGGCAAGAAAAGAGAACAGAGCTTTTAGACAACAACTAATAAATCCCTTCAGCATCAGCTCATTGCTTTCTTTAACCTAAGAAACCTCACAAAAGCATCTTAGCACAGCTTTAGTAGAGCTAATTAGCTGTTTTGTTTGCATGTGGCATCTCTTCTTTCTTCTCCTCTATTCTTGCAACAGGGACATTGTAAGTGTGGAGCAATATTGTGATCATTATAGTGAAACTAGAGCTCATAAGCCTGATCATATTATGGGAGTCTACAGGGCCCTCCTACACACAAACACACTGACTACAGGAAGACTAAACCCTTGAAGCTTAACCACACACTTTCAAACACATACATACATTACCACAACTCATACACACACACACAATGCACTTCTTTTCAAGACACTAAGGCCTTGTTCACATTCCTCATCCAATCTGATTTTTAGCACATCCAGATTGTATGTAGTTTGTTATTTTGCCACAAAAAGCCACATGAGATCCGATTTTTCCAAATCTGATTGAAACCACATACGCAGGGGGTTTCGAATGCGATTCAAATCAGATTCCTACAGATCCGATTCAATCTGAACGTCTCGGTCGCTTCAATGTGTCTTCTGCGTCACTCCCAACGTGACACCATCGACAATAACAACAACGACGTAGATACGGCAAGCCGGAAGTTAATTCAAGGTGCATTATACAAACTGGTCTAAGCTTTGGTCGGTGGAAGAAAACAGCAAGAATAAAAACAAACATGGAGCAAAACATCTCTGTCATCCATTTTGCAATTGTATTTCCTGGGCGTAACCTGTTATCATAGAAATCAATGTGGATCAGACCATGTCAATACAGACAGGCAGATCGGATCTGGTCACTTGCAATTTGTAATGCGGACAGTCAGTCAGTTAGATCGGATTCTGATCCGATTTAGGGAAAAATCGGATTTGGGCGGCAGTTTGAACAAAGCCTATAAGAGCCCTTGAGGTGCCTTTGAAACACACTTCTTCTACACGCCTCAGAGAAAGAGATGATAGAAAAATCATGATTAAAGAAAAGTCCAGCAGCAGAAAGGAAAACTAATTGAATGTGTATGCTACATTTGTGTGTGTGCCGAAGTGTATTTTATTGCCTCCAAGTGTGTGTGTGTGTGTGTGTGTGTGTGTGTGTGTGTGTGTGTGTGTGTGTGTGTGTGTGTGTGTGTGGGTGTGTGTGTGTGTGTGTGTGTGTGTGTGTGTGTGTGTGTGTGTGTGTGTGTGTGTGTGGGTGTGTGTGTGTGTGTGTGTGTGTGTGTGTGTGTGTGTGTGTGTCTGTGTGAGTTTGATTTGGTGTGACTGTGGCTAGTCTTTGACCCTTTCAGGCATTGATGGATGTTTGTGAATATTTGAGATGCCTCTCGGAGAGCCCCCGGCAGAACACAGAGGGACATCAGAGGAGCTAATACCTTTGTTCTCCGTCCTGAATACAGTAGGATTCGCTCTTATATATGTATGTATGTGCACAGAGCGTGAATTTAAATCAGCCCGAGCAGAGAGCAGTTCTCAGACTGATGACTTAAAAAGTGCATTGTTGGACGCTGCAGCAACAAGAGATTAAACAGTTTGTCTGATTAAGTATTCATCTTCTCCCAGCTGCTCACAGGACATGGTGAAAGAAATCTGCTATAACTGTGTGTCCTTTTGAGAGTCTGCCTTTAATATTTCACACATATCTGTGTATGTGTGTGTATCTGTATGCATATGTGCACAGGATACGATGAAAGCCAAGCAGGTGGCAAAACTAAAAGAGAGCAGAAGAGAGGATGAACCGTCTGTGAACTTTTACAAATCAATCAAGCTTTTAAAAAATGGTTTGTATATTTTAATACTCCCTGAATATCTGAATGTTGTAAGTTTGTTGTAAAAATTGCTAGCCTGACAGTTAATCATTTTGTCAATTATCCACTTCTGTCCAATACTATTTGATGAAAACATAAAGAGACACATATTGTCACCAGAGACCAGCACGGGTTGAATATTTGGTAAGGTTTTGCAAAATTGCTGCTTCTGTAAAATGAAAACCAAAACCAAAACGTCTCATTGAACTTTTGAATTTTACCTCAACTACTGTTTGTGCCGTGAGTGTTAAAAAAAATCAATAAGAAACACCTTTCAAACTTTGGTACAACAAGCACATACGATGCTGCAAGGATGGAGGATGGAGAAGCAAAAGAATGAAGACTACAGTAACTGCATTGCATTCTTATAAATTATAGGATCATAACCATTACAGTAGAACCAGAGATGTGTCTGTCCTGCCCTATGACTTTGTCCTTGTCAAAATGTTTCTACATGCATCACAATGCTTTAACCCTCTGGCAGCAATGACCGATATTTTGGGGCTTCTGGTGTAGCCATTGGTTAGCAATAAAAGACCTTCAGATAAGACTTCTCTTTCTGTGTATTGCCATGGTTTATAGTCTGACAAGCAACTTAAGAAGCAAGAATAGAGTTGGTGTTATTAGATAATGTGACTGATGCTACTTGGACTGAGAGAAAAACCAGAACACTTCTGATACCAAAATCCAGTCGTGCGCCTGCAATTTCTGC